>CANHGI010000004.1:6583087-7224892 GCA_947459285.1 Caenorhabditis angaria
CGACAATAATTTTGCTGGAGTTGGTTTCAATTCAATTTTCGAAGATGATCCAAAAGGAGAATGTGGAAATGATCCACTTCCATCTCATGTTTTGGCAATGCAAACTATTTTGGGAACTCTTCCTTCTGGACCAGCAAAATGTACAAGACTTTGTTATATTTCACCAGAAGAGATTGATGATAATTTCCCATTCGATTCATTAAAATCCGAATTTTGTTCACATATTATTGTGGATTATTTGGAACTTGGAGATTCTATTCAATTCGGAGTTGGAGAATTGACAACAAAACGAAAAGGAGTTGAAGAGTTGCTCAAGAAATTGAATACCTGGCGGCGGAAAATTGGCGAGAAAAATTCACCAAGCCTCATTTTGTCAGTTGGATCAAATCAGAAAAGCAGTGTTTGGAAATTTGTTGTTGGCAACGATGCTTTGAGAAAATTATTGGTCGATAATATTATGAAATATGTTGATGAAGAGATTGCTGATGGAGTTGAGATTTCATGGACAAAAGAAAGTATGATCGATGTTTTTGATAAGAAAAACTTGATGTCATTGATTGAGGAAATTAATAGTAAGCAGGAAAAGGATAATTTGATTGAAATTATGGTTGCTGCGAGTGCTGAAAGCACTTTTGCCAATTTTTATGATATTGCGCAATTGAATCGAACCGTGGATCTTGTTGTTTTGCAAACTCACAAACTTCATTCAAACAAGATTCCGTTCACAGGTATTTTTAAAACAAAATGCTTCTTGACATCAAACAAGTGATTTCCAATTTTCAGGTCACCCATCGCCACTTCGTGCAACTCCTTCAATGCAAAACCAAAAAATGAGTATTGAAGAAATGGTGAAACATTGGACAAGCCAAGGAATGTCTCGAAAACGCTTGGCAATCTCAATTTCTGCTTCAGCAATCTCAATGTCTTACATTTCTCCAGATCAAAAATCTATTTCAAAATCGCCATTTGGTCAAGTTGCTTCAGTTTTTCGATCAGATTCGGATGACATCAAAACACAACAAGAAATCTGTGAATCTTTGCAAATGGAAACATCAGAATCGAATTGGGTAGAAACAGCTGATGTTCCAGTTATCCTTCGAAAAAATCAATTGATTGCATACGAAAATTTGAGAAGTGCTCAAGTAAAAGCAGTTTGGGCTTCAATTGAAGGAATCGGAATGGCAATTCATAATCTACCAGCTGATGATCCATTTGGAATTTGTGATAATCGGACAGCTTTTCCTATTTTGACACAATTGACTAGAACTCAAACATGTTCGAAATGCATCAAACAACACGATTTCAGAAAATGTCAGCATGATTTCACAGTTTCTTGTAGCTTTGATTTGAAATCTTCGAAACGTGAGTATTTATTTTTCGAAGTCGAAAATTTTTTCGGAAATTTCAGCCATTTTCAAAACTTCAATTGTCCCTTATGAAAGATGCACTGAAATTGTTGTCGAGCAATTGAAATTGAATTCGACTGGAAAAATTGTGTTTGCTGATAAAAATCAGGAAAATGTGGCAAAGAATTTGGTGGGTTCGGTTTATAGTTAATTTTTCCGTAAATTTTTGAAAAAAGTTAAAATCTTCGGAATCATTTTTCTTGATTCTAAACTACTGGAAAAAAATTTTATTTCAGACTACTCTCCACTCAAAAATGGAGAAATGCGGATTAATCATGTCGCTTTCATGCGGTTCAAATGAACGAGATTTCACTCGACTTTTGGTGGACAAAATGAATTCAACAATCGATAATATTTTGCAGAAAATGAGAGAATACAAGTTTTCCGGAATTCTTTTAGATTGCGAAAAAGTCGTCAAACGAACAAATCATGTCAGTTTTTCAAACAATTTCTTTTCGAAAAATAAAACTAGTAAAAAATGTGGATTTTTCAGCGTCAATTCAACACTTTCCTCAAAACTCTTCAAGAAAAACTCGACTCTCAAAAAGCCGCCAACAATTGTTCCAACACTATTTCAATCCGTTTTAGTGACAAAACTTCGAGCCCAAATTCACTTTATCAAATCTCCCAACTCAATAAATTATCACACGTGGCATTGTCGAATATTGACGCAAAACGAGTAGATCAACAATTTTTGGGAAGTCATGCCAAATCTACAGTAAGCCTAGCCTCATTCATTTCGATTTGACAAATCTTATTTTCAATTTCATTTCAGGAACAAGTTTTATCTCGCTGGTTGGTTAGTGGAGTTAAACCTTCAAAAATCGTTTTGGAGATTTCACCATTTGCAATCAAACAATCGAAAAATGGAACTGTTTCAACTTTGACACAAGGACAAGTTTGTGAAAGTGTTGGAAATCGCGCGGTTTTCGATGAAGACTTTTTGGATTTGGTTTCAACTGTTGGACATGATGCGGGAATTATCAGCTCACCGACTGTTGCAACTTTCAAATATAAGGTAAGAGGAGGGGGGCTTTAGAGAGTGAGAGTCTCGATATTTTAGAAAGTAGAGTTCTCAACTGTGACGTGGCAAAAACGTGACTCTTAAAATTTCGAATAAAAAACATTTCAAGAAAATGTTCAAATTTTAATTTTTTCTAACATTTGTGATTTCAAAAAAAAGTAGAATAAACTTTTGCAATTCATATTCATAATCTAGTTCTGAAATTAAAATGCTTTGTACTTTTGACACAATGAACATAATCCTGCTCTTTGACCATGCGTTATAACGTGGAAAAGTTCAAAGATTGTGAAAATCCGAAAACATTTAGAAATCGTTTCCAAAACAAATGTTCACTATTGTTTCCAGATTGGCTTTGCTGTTCGCGAAGAATTAGCTGGAATCGGAATCCGCAGTGTGAACGGCGATGATTTCACTGGAATCTGCGGCCGCGGCTCATTCCCAATTTTGAAAAGTGTCTACAGAAAAGATAAATGCTAAATAACTTTTTCTGTTTTTTTTCGAATAAATATAATAAACATGCACAGGTTTGCTTGTCAATTTGCATAATTCGGAACTATATAATTTTTTGTCCACGATCTTTTCTGAAACAGCAAAAAAACAGATGACACATAGTTTTGGGGTGGGCAGCGAGACAGAAAAAAAATGATGCGATTAAACTCGACATCAACACCTATTTGAACTATATATAACAGATTTTTCAACAACAAAAATTATATCACATCATAAATTCAAAATGTTCAGAGTTTCTTCTATTCTCATAAGCTTAGCGATTTTTGGTGCAGTTTTGGCGGCTAAAACTTCGAGAGCAACAAGATCAACAACTTTGAGTTATGATAACTCTGGAAATTTCACCGGATTTGGCGGATTTCCAGGTGGAAATGGAAATATGACAGGTAAGCTTTTAGATTTTTTGAAAAACAAATTAATTTTTCATTTAAGGAAACTTCACTGGTGGATTTGGAAACTTCTCAAGTGGAAATTTTGGCGGGTTCGGAAACTTTTCCATTGGTAACTCAACCAGTTTTGGAAATGGAACTGGAAATGGAAATTTGAGAAATCAACAATCTGGAAATAACGGTTCTGGAAATCAAGGAAACTTCGGAAACTCACAATCTGGATCATCATCAGATTTTGGAAACTCTGGAAACTCGGGAAATCAAGGATCATCCGGAAACCAACAAAGATCTTCAAATTCTGGAAGATCAGGAAACTCACGATCAGTTCAATATAGAGCACAATCTTCAGGAAATTCAGGCTCATCATCTGGAAACTCTGGAAATCAAGGATCTTTTGGAAACTCCCAATCTTCATCTGGAAATCAACAAGGATCTTCGGATTCGGACTCTTCAAGCTTTGGAAACCAACAAGGATCTTCAAGCTCTAGCTCAAACTCTGGAAATTCAAATTCTGGATTTTCATCGGGATCATCAAGCTCAAACTTTGGAAATCAACAATCTGGTTCTTCTAACTCCCAATCTGGAAGTTCTGGAAATCAACAGAGCTCTTCAAATTCGGGAAGATCAGGAGTTCAATATAGAGCTCAATCCTCAGGAAATTCAGGCTCATCATCTGGAAACTCTGGAAATCAAGGATCTTTTGGAAACTCTCAATCATCATCCTCAAATGGAAATCAACAAGGATCTTCAAGTTCCAACTCTAACTTCGGAAACTCAAATTCTGGTTCATCATTTGGAAACTCTGGAAACCAACAATCAGGCTATTCCGGAAACTCTGGAAGCCAAAACTCTTCCGGTTTCGATAACTCAGGCTCATCTTCTTATGAAAATCAACAATCTTCTTCAAATCAATCAGGACAATCAAATAATTCCGGTTTCGGAAATTCCCAATCTGGAAATCAACAATCTGGATTCTCGAACTAATAATCTTTCAATACTTGTATACTTTCTTTATAATTATGCAATAAATACATTTTGATTAATAAAATTTGAGAATAATTTTAGACAAAGAACCATTCCAGACTGATAAAAAAGAAAAAAATATGGAAACTCTCGGTTTCTCTTCTTCGAACGCTTCCCGATTTTCAAATAGTCACAAAGAAATCCACATTTACATAATTTTGATCTTCCAATTTTTTTCGCCAGAATAATTCATTGAAGATCGAATTAAACATCGCAAAAAAACAGAATTGATAATTTTATTAGCGCTTCATATTTACATATTTTGGCTATCATTTTTGATTTTTCTAAAACAAAAAAACTAACATTTGCATAATATCGTGTGAATGTCGGGCCAAAACTATTTAAACAATTTTTCTCTACCAAAAAAAATTACATAACTTTTTTTCAGCGAAAAAAACCCAGAAAAAAACGAAACGGTTAATGGCATTTAGAATGATAAGAGGACAAATAAAATTTCTATAATAGCTATGATTGATGAAAAAGAAGTGTTGATTGTTGGAAGTTTTAAATTCCCAAAAACCCTATCAATAACCTATATTTTAATTATTCTCTATAATATCACATTTCAATTGCAATATACAGCAATTCCTTATTTAATTAAACATATCGGATTATCAGAAACACAATTTGGATGTATTCAAACAGTTTCTGGAGTTCTTCAAATGATTGGAGGACTTTTATGTGGATATGTTATTCAAAAATTCGGAATTCGATTTGCTTTATTTATCTCATATGGATCTATGTGTATCTCAGGAATCGGGTTATTTTTTGCATTTGATTATCAATCGATGCTTTTTCTGCAAATTCCCTCACTTTTTATGCAAGGAGTTCTAACACATCAAATATTATTAGCCAGTTTAACAAATGCTGGAAAAGAAAGAACGAGTGCATTTGCAAAAATGGGATCAACTTTAGGAATTGGCTATTTTCTGATCCCAGTTTTTTCAATATCTTCTACGGAACTTTTTGGAGTCAAAGCCCCATTTCTAGTTTCAAGCGTATTTTCAGTATTCCTATGTTTCCTAGTTTATCGTTTCGTGGAATATAAAAAAGAATCAGTTGAGAATCCGACGCATGCAACTATCAAAAATATTTGTTATACTATGAAATTGCCGGGGGTTTTCAGTATTTTGGTGAAGAAAAATGGACCAATTGTGCCGTTTCAACTAGTCATGTCGGTTTTGAGTGTAAGTTTTTGATGAAGTGCAAAAAAAATTTCTAAGAAAATATTTTCACATCAGAATCTTACATATTTTTTTTCAAATTTCAAAAATTTAACTTCTACAATAACTATGTTCTTTTCTAACCTGAGCAATGTTTTCAGCTTTATATGATTCAAAACATGCACGCAACAAGTACAAATGATCAAATGATTCAAGGATTTATTGGAAGCTATATAATTATTTCCAATTATTTCGGTGTAATTTATCTAGCCAAAAAATTCGACGAGCAACAACTTTTAATAATTGGAAGTTTATCTTTTGTGAGTTTTTCGAAATTCATTTGACAATTTCTAACTAAAATATGTTTACAGTTAATTGGTTACATCCTGTTGACATTCATTTTTCATGATTTTTGGATGATACTATTAATCATGCCGTTTTTATCACTTGGAATGAGTGTTGTGGCAACTTGCAGTGATAGTTTGTTAACCACATTGGTTGATGAGACTGAACAGGTTTGTGAATTCAAAGAAGGGGTTTAAAAGTTCGAATGAGAATATTGTAAAGTCTAGACTAGAATAGAAAATGTGTGACTTTATAGGAGAATATTTTTCACATAATTTTGAAACTGTTAAATAGACACTAGACGAAAATTCACTGAAAGCTATTTGAAAGATCAATTTGAAAAATAATACGTTCCCTTTTCCCTTTCGAAGCATTACTAAAATCACACAAAATTCGGGAAACCTTCTAACTTTCTGAAAAACATCGAATAATTTTTCAGGGAATTGTCCTTGGCACAGCAAGTGCTCTCAACTCTCTTTTCCGAACTTTTGCACCTTTGATGGCTACAAATATTCTCAAATCGTATGGTTTCAAATACATTGCAATGATTGGAATTATCGGATCAGCTTTTAGTATTATTTTGAAACTTCTTTCACCAATCGATGAATCATTAATTATTAAACATAAGAAAATTGACGATTTAGATGAAAAGAAACCGATGGCTAAATTATGATAAGCTTTATTTTTGAAAACTTTTTATAATAAAGAAAGTTTTTTTTTTTTTGAAATAGAAAAAATACAAACTTTTTAATTTGATTATCCGATAGAAGTTGAAAAGCTAGTTGAAAACAATTGGAATATTTTTTTTAAAAACAATAAAAATAATAGAAAAATGAAAAAAAAAACATTTTAAGGGATTTTCCTCTTTTTTCCACAAGTCCTAGCTTGTGAGCAACTGAGAGTGCATATCTCGTCTCAAATTATGCATTATACAAATATACCCCAAACTTACCTTATATAATTTAACACAAATCACTGTGTTCTTTCACCCAAAACCCATTAAACTGACCTGAAAGGAGTTGCATTTGTATCCTCAAACCAAATCCTCAAATTCATTTTGTTTTCATCATTGAAATCGGAGTGCGAAACGAAACCAACATCGGCTCACTCAATTCGGAATTCTCGAGCAACCTGGAATTTCTCTGGGTCATAGAAAGAAAAATAAACTCCCACTTACGTTTAATTGAGAGCTGACATTGAACGACAGACCGAATACAAATAAAGTAGTTCAAGAAATGAGCGTCCAACCTATAAAAAATAAATCTAGCGTGATTTTTTTCGAATAAATATTTATTCTTAAAATAATAACGTGAACATTTTTTTCGCAAAATAAAAAAAAATCATTTCAAAAATGTTTTTCTTGAAATGTATAAACAACGCGCACGCGGAGTATCGTTGTTTTTCTTTTATTTTTTTTTGCACGACATTTTTATTTTTTGCTTTTTTCTGGTTTTTGAGTGGTTTTTTTCAGCGCAGAAAAAGTTATTAATGGGGTGTTTGGTACATTTTTTAATTTTCTTATTTTTCAGAGACAACAGTCACAGAATGCAGCGGTCCCATGAAATTCACAATTTTCATTTTCTGAAGTAAGTTTAAGAATAGGCGAAAATTTTGAGAAAAATAATGTCGAAGTTTCAGGCTTCCGAATAACAAGATGTTTCGTTTGGACAGGATGATCGAAGAGATCAACAACTTTTCACGGAACGGGCCAGTCAAGTTAGTTTATTTTGAGGTTTGGGGGGGGGGGGCACAAAACTAACAGGTGAGGTTTGAGCTTCATTGAAAAATATTGGGTAAAGTTTTTTATTCATAATTACTATTGATGTTAAAGGAAAGTTGTGTATAAATTACTATGTTTAAATGATTAGATGAAGCTCTGAATTACACTTGAAGCTATAGATTTTATTGAAAAACAAACTATGAAATATTTCATAGGTAGATTAATTTTTTCATAGTTTTATGCACGCGATTTCCAGTTTGTTTTAGATTTTTCTTTTATAATCTATGACTTATTAAACTTCACAATTCGTATTCCCAGACGTAACTTTTTAAAAGAAATATTTTCTCTCACGTCAGCTTAGCTGCGAAAAATAGGGGTTTCTTCAAAATTTAGAATTTTTGAGGATTTTCTGACTGTTTCGCTTAGGGACACCGCCCCTAATATTCCTGTTTGAATAAAGTGATAATATATTTTTGAAAAACAAAAATAAAGTTCAAAGTGTCATACATAAATTAATTAAATTTTTCTAACAAAGATCTACTTTCCAAACTTATCGAGCTCAATTTCTTTTTGATTTGTCAATTCTTCTTTTTCATCAATGTCTCCATTTTTATCTTGAATCTCATCTTGTCCAACTGTCTGCAAATTCATATTTCTTGATTCTGGCAAATAGAAAAAGACGACAACAATTCCAATTGATGACAAAATCAAATTGATCCAGAAAAGTCCAGGCTCGTAGGCGTATTTCAAAGGTTTCTGAAGAAAATGAGATTTTTCACTGTTTTTTTCTGAACGTGGGAATGAATTTCAACTTGGTTAACTTACCGAAAGTGATGCAAGAATAGTTCCAACTTTGAACAAATTATTAGCAATAGCTCCTACAGTACTCCTCAAATCAGTTGGGATCAATTCGGCTAGACACAAATAGCAAGAATCGAGACAAATTGATTGGAATGCATAGGCACACATATAAGAAATTGTATACCAAGTGGTTTGTTTTTGATCAGTATATAAAGCGATCAAAATAAGAATATAAGTGACAATTGCGATTGATTGAGCTACGAGGAATACTGTACGTCTTCCGAGCCATGGTAAATAAGGTTCGGCTGTTCCGATGAACTGAAAATGGATATTTGGTTTCAGTTTTTGGAAATTAAGTTTGAATCAAAGAAATCGAAAAAAAATTCTTCAAGTTTGTGAGGAAATAATCACTTCATCTGATAAAAAATCTCAAAATTTCCCGTTGTTTCATATTTCCACGTCATCAGAAAAGTGCATTTTTTTTAAACATTAATCAAAATATGTAATCCTTTCAACCGAAAAAAGTCTAGTTCGAGATATCCAAACGTTCTTTGAGTTACCACGTCATCAGAAAATCAGTCATTTTTTTGGTTTTTAGCTAGAAAACTTCAAAATCTGTATTGAGTGTTACTGATACCTTGTGACGTCATATCAATCAAAACCTCATGGGTTTCCCCCATTTTTCTTCCAAAATCACATGTTTAGATCAGTGTACAAAATGTGTTTCTTTCCACTTCAAACAATTGCACTTTTCTCTCAAAGTTCGCACATGTTTGTTGCAAACAGACACTCAACACCTGTTCCTTTTTCCTGAAATCGTTCTCTGATCCCGAACTCACAATTCCAGCCATCGATAAAATGAGACCCGAGAAAAATTGTCCGACATATAAATTTGATGACATATCACTGCCATTGAGATCGGTGATAAAACTGACAGTTCCAACGTAAAACCACCTGAAAAATTGAGGTTTTTTGGTTTCGCAAGAATAGGAAAGGGATTTTTCGGAGATTTAAGAGTAAATTTGTGATAATTAAGAGCCTTCACTTGGAAACCTTCTAGAATTCAATCAAAAACCTTCTAGAACCTTTTTATCAGAAAATTTTTTGAGCTTTCAAGTTCCATTCTCCCTACTATCCTCCAAACTTACATTAAACATAACACAGCAAAATTTTTGCGAAGCGTCGGACTTTGGAACATTATTTTCAAAGTGATCTTCTTTAATGGTTTTTCATCAGCATAAGTTCTTTCCTCGTACGGATCTCCTGTCAAGACAGCAATTCTTTTTCTCGCAACAGCAGCTCGTTCATATTTTCTCTTTTGCTCCAAATACACCGGACTTTCTGGTAGAATTGCCATAATCGGTAGAATCAAAAACGAGATGGCAGCACAAATATAAGATGTCAATCGCCATTCGCCAGCCAAATAAGCTACTCCAACTTGCATCATTCGTGCGTTTGCCCAATTTGAAAATGTTCGCAAACGGAATCGCATTCGTGGTGAGACCATTTCAGAGCCATATGTCCAACCAACTGTCAGAGTTCCAGCAATGGAAAATCCGATGCAAAATCGGAAAATATAATATGGAACTATGTGATTGATTGCAGCGCCGAAGATTATTGATGGAACTCCGATGATTACTGATGCAATATAAACTGGTTTTCGACCAAGTCGATCTGATAAATAACCAAGAACAATATTTCCAATCAAAGTTCCCAAAAATGTTGCACTCGATGCTGAAAAAGATCTGAGAGATGTGCAATCTTGTTGATATTCATATTGCGCAGATATGAAATCGATCTTCTTTTTTTCCAAAACACATTGATCTGTTGGAGGTGCGTTGAGTGGACAGAGACTTTGTTGATTTGGATCATAATCGGTCAAACATTTGCTTCGCAACTTGTGACAATGATTATCTAGAAAAAAGTTAGAGCATAGATCATTTATTGTCACTCAACAAACACGTGTTTGTTTAGGGTAACATTTTGATCGCTGAACCCTCTTCAAAAAAAAGACTAACTTGCATCACAATATGTGGATGGCATGTATTCGAGAAAAATGACAAAAAGCATTTGAGCCGAGAAGAAAAGTGTGAGTTGGTATAAAACCATCAACCCAAGATCCAACCGCCATTGCCCCATTTTCTAAATAGAAATTAATTTTGAAAATTGGTTTTGAAAATGAGTGGGGCGGATTTGAAGAACTTTAAAAAATACATCGGAATGAAAATTTTTGAAAAAATTTGTTTGAGATCTGAGTCCGCGATTCCAAAAATATGCAAAATGAATCCACGAAAAATAGAAGTTCTTGAAATTTGTTCTAATTTCGGAATCACGGGCTCATTTCATGAAAAAAAAACCCAAAACCATTCAAAAAATGGCAAATGGTCAACACGAAACAGATGCAGACAGAAACATTAACAAAACGCAAAAAAGCCTTCAATGGTCGCCAACCGAAAAATCAGAGAAAAACGAAGAGGTTTAGAGAAAAAAGGCGGGCTCTCTTCTTCTTTCCTCTTTTTCATATTTATTTTTATTTTTTATTTCATTCAACAGAAATGTACTCTTTCTATGAATTCTGATTCATGGCCAGAAAAAAAACCAATTAACACGTTAAATTGATCGGAAAGGGAAATGTCAATATTTTCCAACAGAAAAATAAAACAAAATAAAAAATAAAGAATTCAAAAAAAAGTTTTTGAGATGATAAGAAATATCAAAGTTTTGCGAGAAATATCACACTTTTAAAGATGTTTTTTTTGTGTCGAATCAAAAAGAAGACAAAAATTGATCGCGTTGAACTAATTTTTCATAAAATATTACAAAATGATGAGAGATCTTCTTTGTTAGAACAACTTGTGTTCTATGAACTTGAAAAGATACAATGAAATATGAAGTGGCAAAGCATTTTTCAAAATTCAAAAAAATTAAATTTTAGACTCATTTTTGAAGCCAAAATTCCAATAATAAAAAGTTCCAAAAATATCAATTATTCAGAATTTCGAATTGTTTTCCTATGCGAAAAATTCTATTCTACGTGAATTTTGAAAACTATAAAATTTTGAGAGGAAAAAAGAAGCCTGTTTCGGTGCCATTTAGCTAATCCCATAGATATTGCCATACTTTAATCCTAATCCCTTAAAAAGTGCATTTTGAGCTCCAGAAAAATGAGAAACTGCACGGCAAAGGAACGCTTCAAAAATTATTGAAATTATAGTCCGAATTTTAAAACGTGGCCTTCAAAAAAAAACTCTAAATATTCATTTCTGGAAAAAGATGAGGTTTTTTAAGGAAAATTGTTTACTCGCTATTTTGTTTCGTCTTGGGACCCTCCTCAAGTCGCGCACTATTTTTTCCAATTTCTGTTTCTTATTCTAAATTTTGAGAATTGAGGGCGACTTGGGAAAATTGCATTTTTTTTCTAGAAAAAAAACATTTTGAGAACGTTTGATCTCAAATGTTTTGATTTGGACAATCTTATCTTTAAAAGCGGCCGACATTTTTTTTTTAAACTTTCTGTGTTTTCAAAAAACTGTTCGATAGAAAATTTATGATCATCATTTGTTTAATCTTGAAAAGTACCTCAGTTTAATATCGGGATTCAAATAGAGAAACATTGTTCTGTACTGCAAAACTTTATTGTGTTCATTTCTCGGATTTTGTCGATTTCTCAGTTTCACTAATTAATGTTTTGGTGATAGATTCAGATCGATTCGAAGTCGCTGATTTTTTCAATGAAAGTCCTTTTTTGACAGACTTTGTAGATTTCGTCGATTTCTCGGATTTTCCAGATTTCTCCGATGCAATGCTGGTTTTCGAAGATGAAGCCACACTTTTCGATTTATCTGATTCTTTGATTTCTTCTTGTCCAACATTTTGAAGATTTGCGTTTCTTGATTCTTCCAAATATCGATAAACTGCAACAACACCGAAACAGCAAACAACTAAATTGATCCAAAATAGGCCAGGTTCGTAGGAATATTTGAGAGGTTTCTGAAAAAAAAAACATATTTTTGGCTTAATTTCGGATTACATTATTCATCAATTTAATGAAGAATCGCAAAACCTAGTTTTTTTTCAAAAGTTGTACTCACTGTTGTTGAGGCCACAATAGTTCCAACTCTCAATAGAATATTCATAATAGCTGCTGCCGTAGCTCGAACATCAGTTGGCATCAATTCAGCAACAGATAAATACAAAGTTTCTGTGCACATTTGTTGGAAAGAATACGCCAAAACATACATCACCAAATACCACCAACTATCCTTATTATTCGTGTATAAAGCGATGAGAATTCCAACATACGCGACAATTGCAATTCCCTGTGATATGAAAAACATCATTCGTCTTCCAAACCAAGGCGCGTGAGGTTCGAATAACCCAATAGCAATTTTCGAAATAGTTAGGATAATTCCGGATAAAAGTTGACCGATGTAAATATTTTTGGACATATCCCCACCATTCAAATCTGTGATATAAGTCGCCATTCCAACGTAGAACCACCTGAAAATATTTATTTTGGAAAATTCGAAAATTATGCAACTCACATGAAACAGAGAATATAGAAATTCTTCTTGAGTCTTTGATTCTTCAACATCGAGAAAAACGTGATCTTCTTCAGATTCTTGGGTGCATCATTTTTCGACTCATTCGGAATCTTGGTAATCTTCTCAATTTTTTCCCTGGCTTTCAAAGCTTTTTCAGTCTTCTTCTTTTGCTCCAAGAATAGTGGTGATTCTGGTAAATACCAAAGAATCGGAACAATACAGAGCACAATCAATGCGCAAAGATAAAGCGAATAATGCCAATCTTGTGTAATAATTGCGACGAGTGCAATCAGAATTCTTGCATTAGCCCAATTCGAAAATGTTCTTAATTGAAATCTTCGTTTTGCTGAAATCAATTCGGAACCATAAGACCATCCAACAACTTGTGCTCCAGCAACACCAACTCCAGTGATAACTCGGAAAATATAATACCATTTTACACCAGGAAGCGCTGCTGCTCCTACCATTCCAATAACACCAAATCCAACGGCAACGAAAAATATTGGTCTTCTTCCGAATCTATCAGCCAAGACACCCAAAACCAAACTAGATAGAAGAACTCCGATGTACATTGCTGTTGTGGCAGAGAAGCTGGAAATAATTTGATATAAGAGCAGTCTTTTTGACAAAAATCTTACTAGTATGACCAATTTTCACAATCGTGTTGATATTGTAACTGCGCAGAATCATAATATACATATTTCATCTCCTTAACACAGTGATTCTGTAAATTTTCAGTTTTAAAACTGTTTAAAAGTCTTTTTTTCTAGGAAAACTCACGAAATCCGAAGAATCTTTGTTGCAGAGATTTGGAGCTTCGCGATCGTAGTGATCCAGACATTTATCCTTTGTTTTATAGCAGAAATCGGCTGAAAATGTTGTTTAAACAACTTTTTGTGCGCACGAAAAAAATTAAAATAATGCGCGTAAGGTTCAGTGTGAGAACCGCAAAGTCGCAAACACTTTTGTAAACTACAGTAACATTTTTGAAAGCGTTGTGCTTCAAACTCAGAGATTCGCTGGCCAGCTCGCCACCAGGTGGGGACCACATGGAAACCATGTCGCCCGGTTTTTTTTGCTGGCAAGGTGGCCAGGCTCTGGCTAGGTCACGGCCACATAGCTACCACGTGGTGGCCACTTCGCCGCGTCAAAATGAATTTTCATGCAAATGTCTGAAAAACTTGTGAATTGAGGCATTTTCGAAAAATTTGGCTCATTTTCTGTTTTTTCGCAGCACTTGAAACCTTAGGAAGTGAAAAAACAGTAGAAAATGCAGTAGAAAATGTGTTCTGGTGGCGAGCTGGCCAGCGAATTTCTGAGAAAGTGCTGGATTTTTCCAATTGAAAAACATGAAAATCCAAAACATCAGGAGATTTTTTCCTGTTTGATTTCATATTTTTCTAGAAAGTCACAAAATTTCGCAGGAGAACTTCCTTTTTCAACAATTCTTGTTTGAATTTTTAAAATTATTTAAAAAAATAATTTTCGACGTGAAATTTGCCACGTGTATTTTGACTGCCACGTTAAATTAAACATGTTGATACGTGGAATTCGGATTCGATGAGCTCGCAAACACCTTACATGTTAGCTTCAGCTAAAAATTCTTCCTAGCTGAAAAATTCTTGTAGATTACTTACCATTATTACAATATGTTTTCGGTGTATACTCGAGAAAGTTGACAATAATCAATTGAGCTGCAAAAAACAGCGCCAATTGATACAATCCCATAACAATGGCATCCAAACGCCATACTCCTGAAAATATTCCGAATTTTCTATCTTATACGATGTTTTGATCTACCTGGTGGGATATTCATTTTCTCCTCTTCGAGTTTGTTTTTTTTTTTCGAAAACCGACTGTTTTTAATAAGGTTTATCAACTAAAAATGAGCCATTTTTCACGTTTTATGGGTTATCATTTATTTTATTTTATTTTTTCATCTTTTTTTATTTTTCAATTTTGTAAGTTTTTTTGTTTTCCTGTCATTGACATAGATTTTTTGACCTGATGCGTTGCGTTTCTATTTATTTACTACTATCTATCCAAATAGTAATTAATTTCAAACATTCTTATCATTTTTCACTACATTGGGTACAGAAGTACTTGATTGATTTTTTTTTGGACTGCGCGGGTGCAAAGTACAGTATCTTTCAGAGTTTGGAGGTAAAACTTGTTTATTCCCAATCTGAAAAGGAAATGACTTTAGTTCAATATGAGTAATGTCAAAAGACTGATCCAAAAATGTTTTCAAAAAACTTCAAATAAGTTCTTTTTGTGTTTTTCACATGTGATTTTTACACATAAATTAATGAGAGTTTAACATGAGCAATGTTAAAAATCTGATTTTCTCAAGTTTTGAAAACTCGAAAGCCCTTTTTGGCCCTATTCTTTATTCACCCTTTTATTTACATGTATCGACATATTTATTTTCAAAAATAAAATACAAAAAACAAAAAACACAACAATTTTTGAAGATTCAAAATTGCAGGCAATTTTTTCGGGGAAACCCCGTGTTTTCTGTTTTCGGAAAAAAAAGGACCACATAAATAACAAAAAACGTGAGTCATGCGAAAAATGCGCTCTACAGTAGTTTCTTTGTGGTTTCGAAAATGAGAACTTATTTGGAGTATTCTTAGGATCAGACTTAGGAATTTCAAACAAATTCTGGATAGAACCAGTAGGGACCATTTTTCCAAAAAGAATTTTCAAGATAGGTTCTTTGATCCTCAAAAAATCAGGCTTGAGCAAACTCTTCAGGGCCTACTTTTCTAATTCCCTCTTTTCCGAAAACGGTCCCTTGTTAGAAGAAGTCTCATCAAACTTCTCTATGTTTTTTATCTTATCTGTTTTTATGTGTGTGTCTCAAATATATATTTATTTCTCCAAACCCCGCCACTCTTCGGTCTTACCAAAACGTCCGAGACAACAATGGTCAGCCTAAAAATAAGTGTAATAAAAAAAATGATATTTCGAAAAAGCATGAGGAATTTTCTAGTTTTTTTTCATCGTTGTTATTGTTTTCAACATTGTCATTTGCCATGTGGAAAGACGACGACAAAAATCAATCAATACACGATATTTACTTACAAAATAACGGATGTTTGATGAACAATTTGACCTGATATCATTCTTGATTTCACGTGTTGACAGTAGCAGAAAAAATCCCATAAATTACAGTAGACTAATGATTGTTGTGTTCACAATGACCACATGACATCACAATTTTTTGATTTCGTTGAATCTTGTCGATGTTCCCGCCAAAGAAGAATGAGATCAAGTCGTTCAAAAAGCGGCTCGATCAAGAAGTTTGCGGTTTCTTTTAAATGCTTTTGGGGAGAAAAACTGGACATGAGTTCAACGTGGTAGAAAATGGGTTTGAAATCCGATTAAAATTCAATAGCGTCAGCTCTGAAATTCAGAAGTCAGTACAGATTTTTGAAATTCAGATGTTTGTTATGACGTGGATAAAATTTTTAAAAATGCTTCAGAATTACGAAAAATACGTGTTATTAATTCAAAAAACATTACCTTAAACTTGCCCTAAATTCTCAAAAAAAAAATTAATTTTCAAAATTGCAACTACGTAGTTTCAGTCTGCAAGAAAGTTCCGATTTGTGATCACCACCGAACTATTTTTTCAATGATTTCCCAGTGCCAAAAAATGAAAATGATAAGATGTTTTGCTAACTAACTAACTAGATGTTTGATATCAGAAAAATCATAACACCGTTATTTTTTGCCTTATATAAAACAAACAAAACTATTTCCATACCATTGATTGATAAGACCAAGTTCTCTGAATTCATTACACACCGTGTCAAGTTCAATAAAACATCGCATGCCTAAAAACCCCGTGAAATCACATGTATTTCTAGTTATTTTTAAATAAAAACGAAGAAAAATGAGAACATTCAATGATATGGAATCTCCAAGTCGACGAACATCATCAATCAAAATCTTGGGGGGTTCAAACCATTTTACACACAAGGAAGGGTTACAGTTAAGTGATATCATTTTCTCATATTTATTTGTTGTAGAAAGAAATATAGATGTTGTGTGTAGATAGACAGATCGATTGATTTTGATAATACGTGTACAACTTCGAACAAGTCTGTGAAAAATTATTATTAGATTAGAGAGAAACCAGCTATTTCCACAGTATGCAAAGATTTTATTTTTTGGTTTGCAGAAATTTGGGTGTTTGTCAGATTTATTCATGAATAAAAAATTTCTAAAAATTCACAGCACCGTTTTCCAGCTTCTTTACTGCCTCAAAACTTTGTGCCAGTCTTGTTACTTGAAACTTTAAAAAAAATCTCAACTCACCAATTTCTTTACAATTAGAAAAAAAGTTTCTGATTCTAAAAAAAGGTTCCTTGTTTGAAAAAAAAACTTCTCCAAATTGATCACCTAAAAACTCAAAGTCCGGTTTTTTGTTCTCATATCACTTTTTCTTCGAACCAAAATCACTTCCCCTTTCAGATCAATTCAGCTAAGAAGTTCAAAAAATCTTTTGATTTTTAACCTTCTTCATATCTATTTCCTTCTTGATTCATAGTTTTTTTCAATATTTATCAGAAGAAGGAGAAGTTCATCGTATTTGAAAAATTGATTGATTGCTTGATTACATTTTTGTACGCACGCATGTGATTTCGAATTTCGAAGCATGTGAAATAAGATTCTTTGAACTTGTCGAATTTTGAACTTGTAACTAGTTTGTCTAATGAGACCACGTTTGTATTGAAGAAAAAAACAATAGAATATAGCGAATAATAAGTGTGAAATTGAGAAAAAAAAGAAGAAGAAGAAGAAGATATGACCAACGACCAACTATGACATCTCTAAATTCTTATCAAAAGTACTGTAGTTAGTGATCTGATGAACTATGATAAGTTAGGCTAACTCCAGATCGTGTAACATTTGTTTTTTTAGGTACAAATTTGTTCCGTTTCACATGAAGAATACGATTAATTTGGCGAATTCATAGTCGATCTCTGAAATATGTCTTGTGTGATTTTATTTTGTAGAAAGAAAAAATATCCCACCGTGCTATTATTTTTTTCTGTATTGTTCTTATTGTATTTTAAAAAATGACCGAATAGCTCAGTGACTGGTCAAAGAAGTGCATTGAATACCAGAAATAGGCAGAAATTTGAGCCAATTATCTGACAGGCTCAAATACTGATCAAAGGAAAATCAAGAAAATTTTGTTGAATTTTAGAACTTTGGGAGAAAAATTTGGAATGCATTGTGAGAGAAGATTTAATTATTCTGAAAGTTTTGATTGCCAAATCCATAATTTCCCCACCTACAAGTTTTCTACAGTTTTTCTTCAAAATATCATCTTGAACAAAAAACTGTAGCTTCAAAAAATCTGCAAATACTCTAAACCAAATTACCGAAAAAGTATCAGACTTTAAACGAAATTCCGACAAAGTGTACTGTAGTGGGTTCCTCTTTCACACCTCATTCTGAACTTCACAATCTTAAATTTTCGAGCTTTTTAGATCTCAAATTTCACTATTATTTTTCCCCTTATCAACATCTCAATTCTTCACGTTTACCTACATTTTATTTTTATATCTAACATGAAATCGCAACGTATTTTCTCTATGTTCCACATCAAACATCATACACAAAAAACATGCTCAAAAATAGTCTCACTTCTGACTCATACCATCTTCCAAATTGGCTCAATTCACATCTCAAAAATACCGTATCAAAGAAGCGACGAAAAATAGAGGCGGAGACTTTTTTGCCCAAAAAATGGGCGGTGCTAAATGTGAAATGTGTATGATACAAAAGTGCGTGTCGGTGGTTAACCACAACACTCACTTTCAAACAACCGCGAAAAAAATACACCATGTTTGAAATTTTCACCGAGGGTTTCTCCTTTTTGAATTTACTTTCGATTTTGGCCTTTTTCACTACAGTTGGACTATTCTTTTGTGGAATGTAAGTTTATTTTTTTTGAATTTTAACCAGGGGAGATCAGGGGATTAAAAAGTTTGTCAAAAATCTAATTCAATTCTTTCTAGTCCAATTTGTCGACAAATCTGGAAACGTAAAGACACCAATGAGATTTCTGGTGCACCATTTTTGATGGGTGTTGTTGGTGGTTGCTGCTGGATGACTTATGGATTATTGAAAAATGACGGAACAGTAAAATGGGTGACAGGTTGTCAAGTTATCCTCTACACAACTTATACTATTTTTTATTGGTTCATGACAAAAAAGAAGTTTTGGATCACATTGAAAGTGGCTGGAGTTATCGCAATTTGCACCAGTTTAGTGCTTGGCGTTCATTTCTTCGGAATGGCGATCTTCCATCCTTTGGGAATCGTTTGCCTAACTTTGAATATTGCTGATTTTGCTGCTCCACTTGCTGGACTTAAAGTTGTTATTCGTCGACATGCCACTTCAACTTTGCCACTTCCATTGTGTATTGCAAACTTTTTGGTTTCATCTGAATGGTTCCTTTATGGATTGTTGAGAAACGATTTCTATCTTATTGTAAGTCAAACTTATTCCAAAAAACTTATATTTCAAAAATTATTTTCTTTTAGTTCCCAAATGGCGTTGGCTCATTCATCTCATTTATCCAATTATTGCTCTTTGTTGTTTTGCCACGTAAACCAGGTCAACGTGCTCCAATCGTTCGATTATGGATGTGGTTAAGAAATAAAAAAGTTGAAGATAGCAAAGGTAAGAAGATAATAGTGCATAATTGAAAATACAAAACAACCTCTTCTTGTTTTATAGAAATCGTTGCTGAATTTGGCGAAAATGAAGAAGATGGCAAGAAATTGAGTCGGCCACAAAGATGGTCGAAAAAAATTCAGATGAATGTATCGACGGTTGCCGAAGAATTGGAAAATGTTATCTATCAATTACCAAATAAGGATCAATTTGCATATTCGCACAAAATCGGAGATGACGAGGAAGAAGATACTTCATCCGAAAAAACTGTCGAAGAGAAAATGAAAAATGGAACTGAAACTGCTCAAGTGCAAATTCCACAAGACGAGAAGAAAATTCGTAATGCTCTTCGTCCAGTTCTAGAATCTGTGCTCCGTCGAACAATCAGCTCACCAGATCTTAGCGATTAGAAATTGACCCTCGAAATCAATCACAAATCACACTTTAAATCAATGCTTTAAGACGTTCTCATTTGTTTTGAGACAAAAATCTGAAATTTCAATTTGAATTTTGTTGTTCACCGCGAGATGTACATTTTGTGCAATTTTCATGACATTTATGCTTTTTAGCATAATTTATTTGTTTGACGGGTCTCACAAAATCTGTCCAAAGAATAAATATTTTTAATTATAAAATAGAGTTCGATGTATTTATTACAGGAAAATTTTGAAGCTGAAAACCAGTTTTTCACAATAGAAACTGAAATGAGCCTAGAGAAAGTTTTTTTAAAGTTTCAGAACTTCAGATCTTCTTGACTTCAAGAGCTTTCAGAGAGGGTCCAGGAGAAGTAATGGTGTTTTTTCAGACAATCTGAAAATTCTGGAACAATTCCAGAACTTTTTAGAACCTTCTGAACCTTCTGAAATCTTGTCAGAATTTATCTTGAAAACAATTTTTCAGAATCCCAAATTTCTCCCAAAAGACTCCCGAATTTTTAAAGTTCCAGATTTCTGTGAACCTTTTCAGATCTCAATTTTTGCTCATTAATTTCTCTATTCTTATTTTTTCTTATTCTTCATACCTGCCAAAATCTAATTATTTTTTATTATTAGTACATGTAAATAAAAATGATGACGGTGGCCGAATAATCATCTCAACGACTCTTAAATCAAAAAATAAACATTTTGATATTTATGTTTTTTAATTCACTGATTTTCATGTGAAAGTTGAAATCGAACTCAAGATTTCAGATGAAGAAGGGGGTCGTGTAGTTCAAGGACTTTCGGAAGAAAAAGACATCAATCAATTGATTGGGGGAAAATGAAAATAAAAATGAGAATGATAGTGAAAAAAATATGATGGAGATTTTCTTACTTTTTATTTGAAAATAAAAATATTCAGTTTTACGTCGAGAAAAAGTAGAGGAGAAGTCAGCAATTTTAGAAAATCTTTAGAGAGAAATTTAAAATTTACATGAACCTTAAAGATTCAGGAAGAGTTTTAAAATTTCAGAAGATTCTGAAGTTTTGAAAATTTCAAGATCTTAAAAAATTCAAATTAAGTTGTGATATTTCTGAAAATCCCAAAGTTTCAGAAATTGTAAATTTCAAATTTTATTTGATTAGAATTCTGTAGTAGATTTAAATTTCTCAGAAATTGTATTATTCAGAAAATCTAAATTTTCAATTTTCATTCCAAAAAATCATCCCATGTACCGGATATCACCATTTTCAAAACTTCGCACTTTGGGTTCCTCAAAAACAACCGTGACGCAACAAAAGAAAGTTCAAAAGTACACACCAAAGAAGCATACACTGTGTAAATATTCACATGCAAAAAAACAAACTGGTCAATGACCTTCGCGCGAAACAAAAACTGACTGACTGATAAAAAATATATAGAGTCACAGTCTGAAAAAACAAGTCAACAAGGTATTTTGATCGTTTCGGGTCAAAAAAACACCTTTCGTAGGTTGAAAAAATACGTAATTTTATGTTAAAAACTAAAAATAAAGAAAAAAAACTGAATAATGGAAAAAAAAACATGTAAAAAATCACAGAGTTGCGTGAATATCACGTAATATATGTGTAATTTTCTCGAGAAAAAATGAAATCGGAAAAATAAATCAATTAGGCGTTATAAGTGTTAGAAGTGACACGTCCACCGTGTCCAGTCCAGTTAGTATGAACCCATGTTCCAGGTTTTTCGAGAAGTTCATAAGTGTGCGCGCCGAAATAATCGCGTTGTGCTTGGAGCAAATTGGCGGGAACAACCTGCAAGAAATTATTGACTTTTTTTTTGCATAATTACTTTTTCTGAAATTTTTGAGGAAAAAAAGAATTCGTTTAGAAATTCTTTTTGATAACTTGTTTTTCGCTTGTTTTTTGTTCATCATCATTATTTTCTCCATCAGGGAATAAAAGATAAATAATAAATAAATAAAGCGCAGTGTAGATAAGAAGAAAACACAGTTTATCAAGTTTTTGTTCGCATAAAGGAAGAATGTGAACTTAAAAAAAGGGATCATGTGGTTCAGGGAAATTAGAATTCTTCAAATTTTCAAAAAGAAAATTACAGGGATTTGTGGGTGAAACAGTTTCCATGAAGAATATGGAATTTTATTTTCAAATTTTTAGGTAGACATGCGGATTTTTATGATATCAATATTTTTCCCCACTTTTAGGCTAATACCCAATATTTTCAACAAAAAAAAACACTAACCTCGCTCGAATAACCATCATAAAAAGCAAGAGCCGAAGAAAGTGCTGGAACTGGAATTCCAAGACGAACAGCCGACGAAACAACAACTCTCCACGAATCTTGAGCTTCAGCAATTGCATTAGTGAAGAATGTATCCAAAAGAAGATTCGACAATTGTTTATTACTATCAAAAGCTCGTTTGATATCTCCCAAGAATCGTGATCTGATAATACATCCTCCTCTCCACATCAAAGCGATTGCTCCGAAATTCAAATCCCAATTGAATTGTTTGGAAGCTTCAGCGAGAAGCATAAATCCTTGTGCATAACTCACAATTTTTGAGGCGTAAAGTGCCTGGAATAAAATTAGATGATGAAAAAACCTGTGTTCTTCATGAAAATTCAAATTTTCCAGGAATGAATTTTTTTTTAATTTTGATTGATCATGACAAAGAAATTCAAATATGGACAATTTATCTGAATTTTTCAATACAAAATCTATGTTTTTCTAGAAATTTATTCAAATTCGAAGATCTTTTTCAGGATTATTGACTTTGAAACACTTTTGGGAGAAATCAGTTATTTGTAAAAAATTAAATAAAGTACTGTAATTTTCAGATTTTCCTTCAATGATCTCACTAACCTTGCTAATCTGCTTAATAAATTCTCTCTTATCTTGAATAACAACATCCGATGAAACAGTTGGTCGTGGCAATTGTTTGGCAGCTCGAACACGTTCGTCTTTCAATGCCGACAAACATCTAGCAAACACAGCTTCTCCAATCAAAGTTACCGGAATTCCATAATCCAATGCAGCGAAACAAGTCCATTTTCCAGTTCCTTTTTGACCCGCAGCATCACGAATTTTTGGAACAATTGGTTCACCATTTTCATCACGATATTTCAAAATATTCGCAGTAATTTCAATCAAAAATGAATCGAGTTCTCCTTTATTCCAATCTTGTAGCACTTCAGCCATTTGATCATGATTCAAACCAACAGCTTTGTATAATAAATGATAAGCTTCGGCGATTAATTGCATATCACCGTATTCGATTCCATTATGAACCATTTTGACGAAATGACCGGATCCAGCATTTCCGACCCATTCACAACATGGTTCACCGTCGGCTTTGGCGGCGATTGATTGGAAAATGTTTTTGAGATGGGGCCATGCGGCTGGATCACCTCCTGGCATCAAAGATGGACCATATCGAGCACCTGAAAGATTTTTAAAATTGAGAGGAACCAACTGGAGTTTTTTTTCGTATATAAAGATGTGAAAATACCAAATTTCTAACTGAAAACTGGTTGTACTTATTTCTACACTAAAAATCAAAGGTTTTCTATATTGCATATATTGAGAAATTATGTTTAACAAACATTTTCTTAAATCGAAGCGGTATGCAATCTCTGAAATTCCAGCCTTTTTCCTTCAAAACCCTTCTACATTTGTATGTTCAATCATACAATTTTTGTCTATTTTTTTCGAAAAACTATACATTTATTACACTTTTCCGAGGCTCTTCTAGAAAAAAACCATCGGTTTTTCAACACAAAAAAAACATTTAAAAATCCCATAACTTTTTACACTTTTCTATAAATTTTTGAACACTAAATTTCCTCTCAGATGCTTATTTTGAAACGGGAAAAGGTGAAAAATATGACTAATAAATGCCTCGCGAGTTTTCCTAGAAAATCATCTATACTAGGTTTTATAAACTAAAATTATAGTCAATCAAAAAAGGTAACCAAAACACAAACATAAGATGACTAATAAGTATGCCTCATAGCCATTTTTATTCCCCAGGTGAGGTATTATTCATCTTCACATTCTCTCCCATTTTCTCCCCCAAAAAATCTCAAAAATTTTCCGATAAAAATACATTATTTTTCTCCAATTCTTCCAAGCACATTTCCCATAATTTCTATAATTTATACTTTTTTCGGCCATATTTGTACATTTTCTCGTTATCATATATATGAAACGTTTTTTTCATCAATTTTTTTATAGCGCATTTTTTATTCATGCGTTTATTTTTCGCCGTTCTTTTATATATTTTTGTGCAAAAATCGATTTCAAGATCGCTTCTTGAGAATAATCATTTACTCGCCCTCATTTTTTATTATAGCGTAAAAAAGGCGGCCAACAAAACACACATCTCGAGGGATACAAATTAACCAGCCAACAGCCAGACGTCTTTTTCAATTTTCGTTCAATCCAAAAAACGAAAACCAAGAAAAAACGTTTCGTCTTCGAGAATAAATATGATTCGAAAATTGATGTTACGCAGTTATACTTTTGGTAAGTCTGAATAGTTTTTGGGTTCAATGTTTCCTAGAAATTTGAATTTGAAACAGAATCTAGTTAATTTCCGGCGGAAGTCCTTTGGGGAAAGATCAAAAAAATATTTAATGTGAAAATTTGGTGTTTGAGACGTGGAATTTAGGGTCAAATTTGATTATAATTTTCAAATTTGATAAAAAATGTAAAGCAAATACATTTGCAAAACTTACGAGCCTTTGAATTAGACTCTTTCTTTCAACTCTCAAAAAAATCCACGTGGCAAAGCCTCAAAAATATTATGAAAAATCCACATGGCAAAATAAAGTTTGAACACTAGATTTTTAACATAATTTTTAGTGCCAAAAATGAGCACATGGCAGAACCAGGAGGCCGTCAATTTCAACTCTTCTCGTTAAAAATCAATCCGTTTTCAATCAACCCTTGATTATCTAGTTAGGCTAACTGGCAAATATCTTCCTATTCTTCCCCAATCAAAAAAGTATCACTTTTTTTCAACAATGGGCATTCTTTTCTAACTAACTATAGCTCCTAGGCAACCATCACTATGGTCCACTTTTTGTCGTTTTCTTTTTTTTTTGTCTCACTACGCACTTCTTCGAATTCTTTTCCCATTCTACCCTTTTTTATTGCTCGAAGAGCAATATAGCTGTGAAATGAAAAACATATTTGGGTGAGTTTATGAATTATTTCTTATTTAATAGTTTTGACTGGTCATAGATTAGGATGTATAATAAATATATCAGTAAGGGGAAAATGTGTGAGGCGACCGGATATTTGCGATGAAAACACTTACATATTTAATGAAAATGTCTCGTGGTTAACAAAAATATTTATTTCTGATCATTAATTTTTCGTGTCTAGTTTAAGATGCTGGTGGCTCATCGGATTTTAAATCTCCACAGAAATTCAAGTCGAAAATGTAGGTTAAGCCCTAAACTTTTTTAAAGGTTAGAACTATCGCACTCGAGATATGTGCTTTGTTAAAGAAAATTTGAAAACATCAGAAATCTCGAATTTCGGTCCTCATTTTTGAAGAAAAACAAATAAATAGCTGAAACTCACTTCACTCGAAATCCAACCATTTTGACGAATTAATAAAATTTGAAATGATTTAATAGTGTTGGATTTTTCACGTAACCGTGCGGAAAATTAATTAAATAATCCATTTTTACATTCAAGTCTAGCAAACTCAATTTAAAAAAATGGATACTGTAATCCGGATTTTCAGAAAAAATTGAACTCAGATTGTAGCTTTTCCATTCATTTATATTCACAAATGTTTTCGACGTCATAATTCATTTTTCGGAAAAGCACTAATTTCCAGTGTTTTTTCAGAAGTAAAAAATCGGAATGCCGTTTCAAAATGAATATAAAACATGGGAAGACAATAATAAAAATTGAAAATCTCAAAATCAAGTACCTCAGAAAATCCTGATTTATTCTAGATGCTAATTCTACACCAAATCAAACCACGACACCAACTACAACTCCACCATTATCCCAACAATCATCAATGGAACAACAACAAGTCGAGAATTCGACTTCTTCAAGCCAAACTCGTTCATACAATCGTCAACCACCATGGATTCGTTCAAGTTCTCAACCCGCTCCATGGCGACAACACAATGGAGAATGTGAGTTGTTTTTAATCTTGTCAATTGTTTAATCCCTAGTGCCGCCTACGTCAAACAAAAAATCTATTCTTTTCGCCTTTTTTTCAGTCAGAGAGATCAGCGACGGAAATTGGACATATTGTTACGACTCGGAAAGCAGTGGCGGGTAATTTATTAATATTTTTGCTATATTTATGAATACTAATTTCAAATGTATATTTGTCCATTTAACAGACTTCCGATCAAAGGATTTGGTAATGTTCCAATTGTTTCATACGAAGATATTGCGAAAATGTCGGATAGACGATTAAAAGTTTCATCGATCACATGGAATATGAATGAAAAATCGGTGAAAGTTCTTAATTATTTGGCACAAAAAATCACGGAAAATTATGAGAATATGGATAGTGATGTGATTTTCATCTGCCTTCAGGAAATTCCATCAACAGCGAAGTGAGTTAAGAAATCTATTCAAAACCTATAAAATTGTGATTTAAGAACATTCCACGAAGAAGCACTGAAAATCCTTGAACCCGTTTTGAAAACGCATAGCCTTTATCTTTCTCATCGAGCTTGGTCTCAAATGGTTATCGTTTTTATTCGAAAACAACATTTGAAATATGCAATACGTAAGTTTACACGAAAATTGGGTTATTCTTATTTTTGAGTCTCAAGGGAATTCAGGGAATAAAATTCGGTTTTCTGAACTTTCGATCAAAACTGAAGATTTTGGCCTCTTTGGAAAATTATCCTCAATATCGAAATTGAGCACTAGAATTCTTAAAACAATTATTGGGAATTTTCTAACGAAGAAAACTGAATTTTTGTACTAAAAAATAATCAGATTCGATTAAAAACATGAACATACACAAACATCAAATCGTGAGAAATTTTTTGAACACAGACTTCTTCTAACTCAAAAAAATAACATAATTCCTCTAGAACCCCAAGTGTCATTTGTCTCTTCTGGTGCAATGGCAAAACCCGTTCGTACAAAAGGCGCCATCGCAGTTTGCCTTCGACTTTATCAACGATGGATTGTGTTTATCGGTTGTCATTTATCTCGTGAGTTCCTGCATCTTGTAAAGTTCTATAGAAAAACAACCAATTGTTTCTAGACGCCACGTCACAAGCGCGTGTTCAAGATTATGTAAAAATCGTGAAAACGCTTCGATTCGCTTCATTGAAGAAATTTCATGCAACAGGAAACCATGATTTATTTTCTTCAGATGTGAGCATTTTTTTAAGTCCGGCAAAAACCTTTTCAATTTTTTGCTATTCTTTCTAGGTCGTATTTTGGACTGGTGACTTGAATTTCCGGGTGACTAATGATAATCAATTAGATTGGAAAGAGTTTGATAAAATTGATAGTGAAACTTATGATAAAGTTTTGGAAGAAGAAGAGCTCGCGACACTTCGAGGAAAAGGAATCGCGTTTTCCGAGTTTGCAGAGCCGCCCATCAGATTTGCACCAACGCATAAATTCGAACCGGATACGGATAACTACGTGGCAAAACGTATACCGTCTTTCACGGTATGGGAATTTTCCGAAAACTTTCAAGCAAAACCCCAATCAAATTTCGACAAAAATCAATTTCTTCTAGGACCGTGTTCTCTACTGGTCCCGAAATCCCGACTGGATTCAAATTTGCAAATACGATTCGCTTCGGGGACCATGTCCTTCCGATCACAAACCAGTTTATTCAACTTTTTGGCTGACTGTGATCAATAAACCGATCCCGAAAAAATACTATTCAGCTGATTCGAAAGTTTCGATTTTGAAAACAAGTATGATTTTTCGAGCTGTTTTGTGAATGAATTCTAATTGAAGTTTTCAGATGATTCTACAAATTCTCTTCCTGTCGCCCACGCGCCTTCAATTGAAGAAGACTGAATTACCCCATGTGATATTTTAATTTTTAAGCATAATGTGATATTTTTCATAATATTTTGAATAAAATTCACCTTCTTCTCCTCCCGAAACTCCGCATCCGACGAAATGAATTCCCTTTTCGCCGAGTTCTTTGGCGCGTCTCTGGAAAAAAATTTGAATTTTTTGGAGAGGCCGAAAAGATGCAGACAAAATGTGTCTATCACATTGTTTTTTCGTGTGAAATGATAAGCAATTTTGATTGTGTTGTGTGTATGAAAAAGTGTTTGCAGGAAAATTGGAATTTTTTTGGAGAGTGGGGTGATTTTTTGTTTTGGAAATATCGGAAGTTTTTCTCCGGTTTGCCAAAAAATTTGAGAGGGAATTTTGAACTTTTTTTTCCGAAAAATGTTGAAAATTATGCATTCATAGAGCATAAATGGAAATGTGAGCAGTTTTTGAGCATGAAACTCGGAAAAAAGCAAGCAAAAAATCAGTTTCTTACATTTGAATCAGTATATTCTGAATTTCCACCATCAATAATAATATCGCCTTTTTTCTAAATGTGGAACAATTGCGTTGATCATCGAATCGACTGGTGTTCCAGCTTTAATCAACATCATAACACGGCGTGGGCGTTTCAATTTTCTGCAAAGAAAAATGTCTATTTTTTTCAGAAAAAATGCTTACTTGCACATCTCTTCGATTGAATGAGCCCCAATAATTTTGGTTCCCTTGGCTTCATTGGCTAGAAAATCGTCGACTAATTTCACTGTTCGGTTAAAGGCGCATACGGTGAATCCATGATCATTCATATTAAGGATCAAATTCTGTCCCATGACAGCCAAACCAATTACAGCGATATCAGCTTCAGCCATTTTTAATCTGAAAATCTTCTTCACTTACAATTAAATATTTGAAAAAAATCGTCAAACTCCCACGAGGAGTCACAAAAAAAAGCAAAATGAAAAATATTGTTATCAATCATGGTCATAATACGATTTTTATCTCTAATTCTCTTCGAGAAAGAAAATTGGTCGGATAATTTTCGAAGAATAATTGAAAAATGATCATTGAAACATAATGGTTTTCACGTGGAATATTTGTGGGTGAGGAAACATTTATTTTTATATTTAAGCGGATCATTATTTGGTCAAAGTTTCCCAGGTGGAGAACAAACTTGGGAATCGAAAAATATTTGAAATAAATTTGAATAACGTGCTTTATTTTCTAGAAAAAGTTCAAACTGTTATCAATTTCCAGCGGAAGAAACACCTTATACAGTTCCTTACCAAAATGTCTTTGAATTTTCAACTTTGGAATGGTACTCAACTCAAACACCTCGGCAAAAACATTTATATCATTCTTAAAAATTTTCAGAGAAAGTTCATTCAAAGATTCCCTCACTAAATAGATAATTTTTCAATTGAAAACTAAATAAAATCACTGCAAATGACATGAAAAAAACTAAATTCAAAACTTGTTTACGTGAAGGTCGCCCCAAAAGTAGCCTCAAAAATCACTCAAAAAAGGCGACAAAAATCGTGTGAGTGGGAAAAAAGTGGGCAGGTATTTTTATAGGAAGAAAGAACAAAATAGGTTTTTTTTTCGATAAACAAACGCCACAAAATGTCATCATTTTTGTGTGCGCCGCCTCAGCAAAAAAGAATTTCGAATCTAAAGAATAACTATCTTTCTTTTATACCAGTCAACACAACAATAATAACTTTTGATGAGACTAATCAACGCTGTTATTATATTTTTCAAAAAAAAATAGAAAAAAACTTTTTTCGTTTGAATAAAAAAATTGGGGAAGAAGATTGGAAGATTGTGGAACCAATATTTGATTTGCTGACTGACTTTACACATTTTTTTGAAACACAATATTTGGTTTTTCGGAAATTGAAAGGTGGGCACATTTTTTATAAACACAAATTTTTTGAAACACAAGACTACAAGCGCACAAAAAAAGGAAAGAAAAACGTGGCCACGCGTGGGTTTTCGAGAAAATGAAGATGGCCTAGAAACACAACGGATTTCTAGGCCATATTCCGGAAAACCACAACGCGGGATTTTTAATTATAATTTTTTTCTGATTCAAGCTGCTTTTGTCATATTTCTTTGACGTTCGGCGATACATCTGCTTATAACATACCAATGACCCTGAATATTACAAATTTTCCTAGAAAAAAATATATGAAATATTTACCATTGCAAACTCGCGGTGACAGTCGGAATCATTTTCTGAGCATGTGCACTTGTTTTTAATCTGAAAATTACCATTAAAATCTTAAAAAGTAAGGAAAATACCTTGATTTCTTGATGACATCGATTTATCACATCAAAACTTGGAGAATCATAAGAAATTGAATAGCAAAAATAAAAAATTGCGAACAAAACATATAAATGGTTGTACATTTTTTTTCAAAGTAAATCGCTTGTTAATTCTAGTTGTATTTTGTATTATTTTGAGGGAAAACGGTGAAAAAAACATTTCATGGTTTTTTTTGAAATAGAACTAAAATCCCCAGAACATTTTCATTTTTTCAAAAACTTCCCGAAACATATTACTGTGAAAAATCATTTTCTTTATTAAAAAATTCCTTGAAACGTATTTCGAAGGCCGGGAAATTTATTTCATTCCAGAAAAAAAAAAACAAAAAATGACAGTCAAATAATTTCATTAATTCATTCAAAACAATTGAAATCTTCCAGTATTATGTTTTCTCATTTCATAATAATGTGGTCGACGAGAAGCAGATTCGCGAATTTCTCGACCCAATGATTGACAATTCAATCGTTTGAATTGACGAATCGCATTTCGGAAATTCTTATCCTTCTTTTTGAAAGGTAAAATCAAATTCGCCACATATTTTCCATCTTGTTGTCTACTTGCCATCACAAGAAACTTTTCATTTTTTGGTTGATTTGAGATGTTTTCACAAGGGCAGCCGGTTTTGTCAGCGGAGAGACGAATTTCAGTGATTGGCACATTTCGACGTCGATCTCCTTTTTTCAAACTCTGCCCTTTATTGATTGAAATTTGCGAGCCGGTTATATTTGTGATTTTTGCTTTGACAACTGAAAAAAATTCCAAATCTAAAAATTTCAGAATTCCAACAAAATTCTATTATTTTTCAACTTTTCAACAAATTCACTTGAAAGTTTCCGAACTTTTTTTTGAGAATCTCAAATTTTCTCAATTTTCCCCCATAAACTTCCCCGTCCCCCTCTTCTCTCTCACTCACCCAAATTCGACCTGCAAAACTGATCGATAAGATTCTCATAAGTCTCAACTTGCGAGCACGCTGAACACGAAGCAATTGCACCTGAAATCGAATACTTTTTACTCGCCAACAACTTTTTTCTTTACTGTAAGATTTGAGGTGAAAGAGTCACCGACGGACAATGAAACCTGACTCCTATCACAGCTGGCCCCCCTAGTGATTTTATTTTATTTTTTACGGGTGGGATGAAAATCAGATTGAAATAGTTTTTAGACATCAGTTTTTTTTTCGCTAGTAATTAATTTATTTCAAAATTTTCAGCAGCAATCTTCAATGAAGAGGATAGATTTTTAAGAATTTAATTCTTCAAATCAAATCTGTCAAATGCAAAAAGTCAAGACAGAATTCTATATTTTCAATTTCCACAGATTAATTTCAACACACAGAAACCTATTTCCCCCATCCCTCCAGCTAGGTCTAACAAATCAGTAAAACAGAAAAAAAACCCGGGCTATCCATCTTTTTTTTTCTCACCCGCAGGCAAACAGCCACACTTATGAGTGACCGATTAGTGACATTTTCTATCGAAAAAATGTTTTTGAGCCACACCGCCGGCGTGCACTTCAAATGTTTTTTTTTTCAATACGTACCTGCTTCTGGTTTTGCCGGTGTCATGGGTTTGATGCACATATCATCGTCCTCGAATTTGTCGCATGAGAGCATTTCGGGCCACGGGAAACCGTAATTCACCATACGACTTTCACATCCCTGGAAAAAAATTATTTTTAGAGCGAGAGAGAGGGAGAGTTTCAAAAAAATCTTTCAAAAAAAAATGAGGAGAATGAGCTATGTTTTCGACATTTTTCTGGACCTGACAGAAATATAATTTTAAAACATGTTTATAGTTTTAATTATGGAAGGGATTGAGGAATTTGTACTAGAAAATTGTCAAGGAAAAAGATTCCAACTTTCCAAAAAAAAAAAATATTCATGGCTCAAAAAAATTTTCTGTAAAGCATGATTTTTTGAAGTTTTTCTAAACCTTACTCCCACCATTAACAAATAGCCGCCCAAACTTAACCCAATCAACCGCGGAACCCCTTCCTTCTGATTCACCTGTTTCACAGCCATACACAAACTTTTACATGGTAATATCGCGCGGTCCATTTGCATCAAACAAACTGGTGCAAAAAGTGAGCATAAAAATCGTTGAGTATCCGGATGACAATTGAGTCTTAACAAACTTTCCCAATCTTTTGAAGCATGTATAACTTCAGAAACAGTTTCATGTTCCATAAAGTTTGGAAGTCGCATTTGAGAATACTGCAATGTTGACTGAGATTTAGGATAATTATTGAAATGAAAAATTTGAAATTTGAAAAAAATTGAAAATTACCTCAATACCATTGCAAATTGTTAAATTACTTGGAATATCTAAACATTTTGGACCAACAGGTCGTTCTGAAGAAAACATTGCCCATGAATCTTGTAAATATGCCAATGTATTTGAAGATTTGACAACAACTAATAATAATAGAAAGAAAATATACATTATTATTATTATTATTATATTAGAAGATGATGAGCAAATGATGAAGAAAATAGGCAAAGAAGAAGAAGAAAAACGGAAAATTGACACCTTTTCGCCAGAGCCACGCCCACTTTCTTTCTTTTTTCCTTCTTTCTTTAGTTTTTGTTGCTCTTTTTTGTTGAAGAGTGGGTGACAGAATGGGATGAATTGTATTGTGGGAGGTTTTGGGGTGAGATAATTAGGGGGATTGTTAGATAATTAGTTGGGTTAGCGGAAATTGAGTCGGAAATTTTCTATTTAGTTTTGTAGAACAATCAGTTTGGAAATGTCCAATTTTCAAAGTCATTCGAGAAAAAAGTTACCACAAAATATAAATATTTTCATATTTATTCATGATTTAGAAATCTACTGAAGTTTGTCAAATCATATTCTGTCGTCTCATCGAATGTGAAAAATCAACCTCTTCACCATCTGACTCCGCCCCATCTCCACCATTTTTTGCTCCATTTTTCTTGGTCACTCTTTCCACTCTCATCTCGTCACAAATTTGATCCAAAGTTTCGGAATTTATATACATCTCCAGATCGATTTTCGGCAATTTTTTCTGCAAACTCGTCAAACTTCGATACGCCATTTTCCAGTTTTTCTTGTAAAAATATTCTTCGATCAACATCGCGTAGATCTTTGTGCATGGAACTATATCATTCTCATCGGATGTTTCGGCCAAACTTGTTAATTGTCGAATTCCGTCAGATATGTCGGATTCCATGGCTCCCATAATTTTTATCAACTTTTTCAACTGTGCTTGATATTTTTGAATTTCTAATTTCAATTCTTCCATTGCTGGAGTCGATTTATCCTTTGAATCTGCAGTTTCTAAACAATGAATAGACATATCCAAAGCATTTGTCGCCTTTTCAAAATTTTTCCAGTTTTCCGCTTCGATCTGAAAAAAAATGAAATGCAATTTGCCCCTGAAAAACCCAAAACTTACGAAAGCACAAGATTTATAAAAATTGGCTAAATGTTCATAACTTTGTGATTTTGTATAAAAAGTCTCAATATCTTTAATAGTCTGTGCATCGTTTTGCCAATCTGTAGTTTGCAAAAAATTTGCGGCCAAAATATAGATTTCTTTATTTCGCGCTGTATTTGCATAATAGCGAATTTTTTGAATATCACCGGATTTTAAGAGTGATCGCATAGCCTGAAAATTTCAAATTTTCAAAAAGTAACCACCAATAATCCAGGCATATCTCACCGATAACTTATCACCAGCTTGCGTATATTTTTTAGCGGCTGCAGCATACGCACCCTGCTGCAAACACAATTCGGCAACACCTTCCAAAACCCGCTTCCTTTCCACATCATTCGGCATCTCGATTTTAGTCGGAGTCATGAGTTCGGCGAACTTATCAGTCACTCTTACATTTCTCGATCTACACAATCTCACAGCTTCTGGGAAATCTTTGGCCAAACACAAAAAATTGACAGCTTTTTCGTAGTTCTGATTGTTTTCGAAAAATTCTGCTGCTCTTTTTAGGATTTTTGGATCAGTTCCAGCGTCAAGATCTTTGGTAATTAGATCAAGAGCACTGAATTGCTCTGTTCGAAATGCAAGATCAAGAGCTCGCCCAATCATTCCAGCCTGAAATTGAAATCCACGTCATAATTTTTCACGCCCTAATCACCGCACCTTATGATACAGCATAACTGATTTATGTGCATAACCCGGCATATCTTCATAATATCTGGCAGCCATCACTAGTTCATTCCCGCCAGCCATCAAACACAAATTTGCCAGTTTATCTTTCATATCATTATCCCTAGCAATTCGAATAGCTGAGGCCAGAGCTCGAGCTTTGGTGAAAAATTTGACAGCTTGAACTAGATCGCCTTCCGTTTCATAAAGACGACCTGAAGAGATTCAAGAGGTTCAAGTGCTTGAAAGATTTTGATGAAAATTCAAGAGGGGCTTTGAACTCACCTATTAGATAACATGCCGCTTTGTCTTTACTGTCATTCGCAATTTTTGCAGCCTCCTCAACTTGTCCTTGCGCACATTTCACGCGAACTTGTGAATAGAAATCTTGTGCAAACTTGTAATAATTGTAGGCACCTTCGAGTTCACCAATAGATTCCAAATAGGTTCCCCACCATTTGAAAAGGGTGCTGGAAAAATTGAAAATTTTACAGAACATTTTCAGAAGACTAACGGTTCTCTCTTCCTTCTCACATAGTTTTCAATTGCCTTTGGATTATCGCGCAACATTCGAAAAACCTCGAATCCATGAACCCCAGCTTTTTCATAATTTTCAATAGCCTCCTCAATGCTATTTTCATCTTTCTTAGCTTCCAAATATCTTGCATAATTGAAATGTGTATTTCTCAAATGAATTCGATCTCGAGTTTCAGCTATTTGAAAAGCCTGAATCCACATTCCTTGAGCCTGATAAGTCTTATTTATCAAATCCCATCGATCATTTTGTTGATAAATCATCAAAGCTTCGTCGATCATTCCTAATTCTATAGCCAAAGCTGCACATTGCATTGATTCATCCTCGCCATTTTGTTGAGTTTTTCTGACTGATCTTGAGCCTCGCACATTTTTCATATGTCCAAGGCAAACCATTGCAACATCTAGTCGTCTAGTTTTCACACTCATTGAGGCCATTTGATCCCAGACGCTGTCACTTTTGATGTATTGGATGGCTGAAATTCGTTGCTTCAAAATCACCCCCCGTCAATGCGTAGTGTCGTTGTACCCACCTTTAAATGCTGCATCCATACTGCCAAGTGTCAAATAAAACGAGAAATCCATCATAGCTTTTCTGGTTCCCTCATCACTAACTTCCACACCACTGAATTCTCGCAATGTTTTTGCCACCAAAACTTTGCCAATCGTTTTTTCGCCTCGAATCTCTTCCTCGTCCCAATCGGTTTTTTTCAAAAAATAAAAATTTGGAACTGAAACTGAGACGAGTCGACCACATTGTTGAGATTTTTGTTGGATGTCTTGAAGTTGAATGCCGTGTTCCGAAGTGACGAACATTGTGAGGATACGATTGTCGGTCTGGAAATCAAAATATTTTCTAGATTACTAGTTGAATATTGAAAGTTAGATATAGAACTTTTTGTTCCAAATAGTCCAAAAAACTCACAGAATCTGGTTGCAAATGATTGCACTCAACCACCAAAAATCGTTGATCTGTCTCATCCCATTCAACTTCTCCCGGCCGATGCATCATCATTTGAAACCGCGATTTCTCTTTTGCCATTTTCCGCGCAGCCGCAGTCACAGGCCTTCCGCCAGTCGTATGCGCCAATTCCGCTTGCGCCTCATATTCCTGCTGATCCGTCATTCCACGATCAAACGAAAAATGTGTGATATTATCATTTTCCGCATCGAAAACCAGCAGAGTTTCGCTAACTTGTGTGGGTCCTTCTAAAAATGTGCATGCCACTTTCGAGCCATTCGGGCTGATTTTTACGTTGAGAAACTTATAAAAATTGGGAAAATTCTCGATGGCATATTTCGAGTTGTGCTCTTGATGAGCATCTTTTCTAGCAAGATTATAAATCCTGACAAAACCGTGAGATGTTCCAACTGCCAGCCAATTTTTATTCAAATCTAGAATTTGGGGATCTCCTTCGATTTCGGGGAGAGATATTATTTGGCGGATAGTTCCTTGCAAGGTTCTCGCGTTGATTTTGTCTTTTTCCATGCAGAAAAGAGTTTGATTAGCAATAACGACTCCTGAAGTTTGACAGGAGAATGAAGTGGATTGGATGGTTGCCAATGAAGATTGAACGTCGTAGGTTACTATCTGAAAATTTGATTACTGTAGTTTGTCTAGAGACTAGACTGTAGCTTACAAGGGAACCTTTTTTACTCAACACTTCAAATCATGATGAAATTTGGTCCATGGACAGCTTTTGGGACCATAAGAACACCCTAAAAAATTTAGTCTCCCAATGGACCTCTGAGCCAAGTTCTGGGCTCTCAAAAGTTCAAAAATTGCCAAAATTGGCTCATAAAACACGTCATAACTAAACTTTCGATCATTTTTATGAAAAACTGAGTAGCAGATGATGATCAGCGTGGTCGATTTACCCAAAAAGCACCAATAAACTGAATTTTCGGAAAAATTTTTGATTTTGGAAAAAAGAATGAGCAGGGGCACATATGAATTTTCAGCCCAAAAATAAAAAACTTCAAAATTTTTCGAAATAAAGTTTTTTATTGATGTACTTTTAAGTAATCGACTATGCTGATCAATATCTGAAACTTTATTTCTTACAAAAAAATTTTTGAAATGGAGCTATGGTGACTTTTATGACCATTTTTAGGCCTTTTTTGGGTTTTTGAGAGCCCAGAACTTGGCTCAGAGGTTCATTGGGAGACTGAAATTTTTAGGCCGTTCTTATGACCCCAAAAGCAGTCTCTGGACAAAATTTCATCGAGGTTTGAAGTGTTGAGTAAAAAAGGTTCCCTTGTTAGTCTGAGAAATCATCTAGTATGCCTCCTTTTTCTAAAGAACTTACCGTATCCTCATTCCAAACCACCAATTGTTTTTCGCCCAAACTAATTCCTTTGGCACTTGGAATTGTTTGCAGTTTCAATTCCTGAGTCACACCAGTTCCAGCATTCAATAAAATAAAACTGGTTGGACTATTTTGAATTGCTCCAACTTTTCCGCGCATTTGAACTATGAAATTGTCTTCCTGAATTATTATCAAGTCTTGGGATGTGATTACAGCCACACTACTAGTCACTGGGCTCCAGTGAATCGCGTTTATCTGCAAAAATAATGTTTTAGAGGATTTTGGGACCAATAAAAACTAACTACATCCCCGGTGGGATGAGCCGCTTGTAATTTCCACGCGCGATCAATTGGCATATCATTTTTTCGTCTCTTCCAATGTGCCATATTTCCTTTACTAGTTCCAGCACTTATAACTCCTTTTCTAGAATTTACAGTCAAACACGTCAAAATTTCCGATTTATCAAATCCTTTCGCAGAATCCAATGAAATAGTCCCATTTTCTTCTCGAACCAAATCCCAAACTCTCAATTCTCTCTCCTCATAACACATAACTAGAATGGAGTCGCTGAGCTCGAGTCGATATTTTTCCGATGCTCCGCCAAGTTTCACTTTGATTTTTTCGTGCCATTTTTTATCGTCTTTCTCTGATTTTTGTAAATGAAAAATGAAGAGGTCTCGGGTGAATGCAATTATTGTTTGGATTTGTTCGCAGTAGGAGAGAAATAAGATTTCAGAGTCCAGCTGGAAAATATGGCTATTTCCTACCACGTGGCAAAATTCAGCTCTAGAAACCTCACCTTATGCAAAACTCCATTCTCCTCTAGATTCACACAAAACAGCGTTCCTGATTCACTTCCGAACAGAAATTCCGTACCAATCGCTTTTGCAGGCGGTCTCGACACAACGTTCTGAGGGGTTACTGTCATTTCCAACTCATTTCCCACGTCATTCTTCATTTTATTGTCAAAAATGCTCAAATCCTGTGAAGTTTCGGGATTTTTCTCAAAAATCAGGCGTTTACAGCAAGTCGTGATTTCTTCTTTCAAATCAACTTGGCTTAAAAGTGAGCTCGAACTTGATGAGCTCTCCGATTTTGCCACGTCATAACTATAGATTTTCACGTGGCCAGGAGCAAACAAGCCCATTATAAGTTTTCCATCGTGGCTCCAATCGACTTGCACTAACTCACCCAACCCATTTTCCTGAATTGTTTGTGAAATGGGACCACCCAAGGGGACTAGATTTATGGTTCCGTCTTTCCAGCCAAGAAGAACCAAGTTTTTTGTGGGATGCCATTTGAGACATGTTATTGGACTTGGACGAGAAGCACCAGGCTCTTTGTTGATTCCCTGAAATTTTTTGGAAGTTTTTGACTGCGTACTTGGCTGAGTATCGAATGATTTTAAAAGGTAGATCAAGCGCTTCAACATGAGTCTAAAAAATTTGTTTTGACTGCTCATATAATTTTAGCTGAGTATCTAACTGAATTGGCTGCGTACCTATTTTCAACCGAATATTTATCTGAAACCTTACCGTATGATCGCAAAACGAAACACTGCCTTCTGAATTTTCAGCATCGAAAGTGGTCACACAAATCCACGACGAATGTGGAGACCACTGAACTATCGAGGGCCGCATTTCTGGAAAATTTCAGAAATTAGATTTTTGGCTTAAAATCCGAGGTCTGAAATTAATATATGAAGCTGGGAAAATCTAGATATTTTTTAAAAATATTTGAATGAAATCCAAAAAAAGTCGAGAATTGTTTGTTTTTGGGTGGTTGCCATGGTGATTTTAAATGGGAAATCTGCATTTTTGCGTCAAATTGTGTCATTTTTTGGTGCAAAAAAAAGAAGAGGGGAAATAAATTAAAATTCAAAATTAAAAAAAATTCCCGCGTGCTCCAATTTTTTTCTAACATACGTGTTCCAATTGCCACGTGGCATTTTCGGGTATAAAATGAGCGATTCGGTCAGTTTTGCCCATTTATTTTAGAGCATCTTATTATTTTTTTTCGTTGAATTCATCTCGTTTTGGACAAGAGTGTGTGCGTTGTATAAAGAAAAAATGAGTGATGGTGAGTTACTGTAGGAAAAGTATTACTGTAGATTTGTGGGGATTTATAGAACGTTCCCTGACATTCTGATTTTTCTAAATTACTGTAGCAAAACTTGTTTGAAAATCTTGATAATTTGACTTCTTTGGATACTGTAGAAATTCGTTCTTCAAAAAAACTTTCCAAATTTTCAGATCAAGAAAAGAAGCCGGCAAATCAAGAAAATGCCGAAAACGACACAAATGGAGCTGGCACACCGAACAACACTGAAAAATCGACAATTTCCGATCCTTCAGGAAATCAAGATTTCGAAAAACGCGAAACCGAAGGACTTGTCGAAACTCCGCCGGAAAGAAAGGAAAAAGCTCCAGGTAGGATTTATTTTCTAGGTCTCAGGGCTCAAAAAAATCAAGTTTGCGATTCAGAAACGAAAGTTTCAGATCCAAAAAAATAATTCATTTTTTTTCAGAAGTCAAGGATATTGTAGAGGACGAAGCCCTTTTCAAAAGCCTTCAACAACTTCCATTCTACCACGGTTTTTTGCCGCGCGAAGATTTGCGATGTTTACTCAGAAATGACGGTGATTACCTGATTCGAGTCAGCGAAGTTACGGCAACAAAGGAGATCAAAAGGGACCTGATTTTGTCGGTTTTCGAATGTGCACATCCAAATGGTCCAACTCCAGGCGGTGCAAATATTGGTGGAAATTTGGTGGCTGATGCTGAAGCTGCAAAAGAGAAAGGAGATCCAAGATCAGAGGGAAATTTTGAGGGAAAATTGAGGAATATGGTTGTGAGAAGATATAATGGTAGATTTGGAATTGAAGTGTCGTTGTCTTTTGAAACTATCAACGATCTTTTGCAGCATTATCATCAGAGCAATACATCGGATGTGAGTTTTGACTTGAAACTAGAAATTGTAAATCTAAAGCTAGAGAGAGAGAGAGAGCTATAGATTGAACCCGAATTTTTCTTTCAGCAAAAAAAGAATCGATTTCTTCGCAATCCAGTCAAATTACACAGTTGGGAATACAAACATACGGATATCAAATTGGGCGGATTATTGGGCGAAGGAGCGTATGGTGAAGTGAGAACGGGCATTTTGAAGCGAAAAGGCAGAGAAGTTGAGGTGGCCGTGAAATTGGTGAGTTTTCAGTGAGAATTTGCGATTTTTTAAAGCTGAGGCCTTCTTTAAAACGTTCAAATTCAAACATCAATGATTTTTGGCTCAAATAACCTACAGTAACTTTAACTATGTTTTGACTCTTAATAAAATAAAGATTAGGATTAAAATAAGATATTAGATGAGAGAGAAAATAAATTGAATCAAAAGAAATATGAATTTTCCTAACCTAAACTAATGGGCAAAAATTAAGGGATGAGGAAATAGAAAATTGTCTAAAAATAAAGAAAATAATACAATAACGCATATCGAAAATGAACCGAGAAATAACAAGAGAGAGAGAGAGAGAGAGAGAGAGAGAGAGAGAGAGTTTTTGTATTTTATTAGGGCTGATTCACGAACGAAAAAAATGTTAAAAAATGTTTTTTTAACATCGAAAGATCAATTCACGAAAAGTCAAAAAATGTCGAAAAAACATTGTAGGTCAAAATAATTTTTACGAGTTTTTCAGCCCAAAATGATGACAAATCGATTTTTTTCAAGCTTCTAGAGTGATTTCTGTTGAAAATTGACCTTGGAATTCACTTTCCAGAAGGTTTTGCTGATTTTTCGGAAAATAAAAAAATTTTAAATTTTGATGAATTTCGAAAAAAATCATAAAATAAAGCAAAATAGGGTTCTCGAAGCTTATTTTCATCAGAAATCACTCCAGAAACTTCAAAAATTTCGATTTGTCATCATTTTTGACTGAAAAACTGGAAAAACTAATTTTGACCTACAATGTTTTTTCGACATTTTTTGACTTTTCGTGAATTGATCTTTCGATGTTAAAAAAACATTTTTTAACATTTTTTTCGTTCGTGAATCAGCCCTATTGAATAAGAGTAGAGCTATATTTTAGTTTGACCTAGTTAGAGGGATGTTTTTTGTTTTGTAGTTTGGTGTTGAGAAAATGTTCAATGTATTTCTGTTGATATTTATTGTTGGAATTTGATTTTTTATAAAATAAACTTTTTGGGTAATAAATACCTCACAGAATCCATTTTTGGTGAATTGTTTTTCCGTTGATCTCACGAAAAATTTCAGATGAAAGGTGGTGACCTAAACAAGGTAAAAATCCGCGAAATGATGAAAGAAGCCCGTCTCATGCGTGGATTCAAACACAAAAACGTGGTCAGATTTTACGGCGTCGCAGTCGATGAACAACCCCTCTATATTTTATTGGAATTGGTGAAAGGCGGTGGTCTCAACACGTATTTGCAAAAAAATAGAAAGGAAACGACTTTTGATTTGATGAATATGTGTTTGGGAGCTGCGCAAGGACTACAGTATTTGCACGCAAATAATTGTATACATCGAGATATTGCCGCAAGAAATTGTTTGTATTCAAATGATCGTGTTGTGAAATTGTCGGATTTTGGATTGTCGAGAATTGGGAATGCGTATAAATTGCAAACTTCGCAAAAATTGCCGATTAAATGGTTGGCTCCCGAAACTATCACTACGCTATTTTTCACCTTCAAGACGGATGTTTATAGGTGAGCAGATTTGCCTTACTATAAAATTTTCTAGAACATTTTCTAAAATATTCTAATTTTTTTTGAAAATATTTTTTTGCAGTTACGGAGTAATGTGCTATGAAATATTCTCGGAAGGCGAAGAACCATGGGATAGTATAACAAATACGGAGGCCAAGAAAAATGTGGTTTCCGGAAAACATTTGCAAATTCCCGAAACATGTCCTGAAAAATTCCGAACTTTTATCTATGAGAAGGTTTATGTGAAAGATCCGAAGAGACGAGTTACAATGGACGATATTGTCAGATTTATGGAACCGGTTATTGTTGAAGTTCAGGCGGAGCAGGTGAGCATTTTGATCTTTAAACATAATTTAACTGAAATTTTGAAGGATTTTGAGCTTAATCTTATCCTATAATTATCAATTTTCTTTTCACAGGAACGCGTCAAACTCGAGCCAAAATCCACAATTGCCGTGAGCACAATTTCTACAGTATCCACCGTATCCACGTATGACAACACAAAAACTCGAACCAAAAAACGAAATCCAAAAAGAACGATGCCAGTCAAAAAAATGTCACATCCCGGAAATCACAATATGATTGAGAAGTGATCGTAAAACTTGAGGTGAAAATAAATTTTTCTGGCGTATTCTTGATTGGAAAATTCGAAAAATAGATAATTTTTTGGTTTTTTGAAAAAAAACAACGACACTCCGATTGCGCACAGTTTAATTTTCAAAAAAAAAATTTTTTATCTTTTCTTTTTTTTACTTTCAACTCCATATATATTTCAATTTTTCAGGAAATGTCGGGCCAATTGAATTTACAGGGAATTATTACCAAAATAGAGACAAAGTTCGCATATGTCACTTGTACCGAAGAAGGTAAGTAGATATATAAATAGAGAAATACGATTTGACATAGGCATTTGTCTGTAGACATGAAATTACAATCAAAAAGAATTTGAACAATTTCCGGCTTTAGTCATAAGCTATGCGCTCTTTGAAAACCTATGCCCTTTTCAAAAGTGCAATTTTTCGGCGCCTTTGAAAAAATGTTTTGTGTTCGAGAACATTCTTCTGTTTCTCTAGTTGTTTCTTTTTTTTAGCGCTGTCTTTCAATAAAAAATGTTCAATATTTATCAGAATCCGCAATTTTTTTTTTTCCAGATTCTGACAAGAAGTTTAGTGTGTTTGTGCCATTGGGTGCTTCAGTTCCAAAAGATCAGGATTTCCCAGATCTTCTAGAAGTTTATTCGTAAGTGGTTGAATTTTGAGTTATCCCAAAAAAAATTGTTTTTTTTTCCAGGATTGGCGATCGGGTTTATGTAAAAGCGGTTCATCAGGGTTATATAAAAAACGGGTGTGCTTTGCGAGGAGTTCGAATGCGAAAAATGCCGCCACCAAAATCTTCCTCATCTGCCAACACAAGTTCGGGTTCAATCAAAAATGCGGATTCCCTAACAACTTCTCACGATGATTATAAAAAATTCCGTGTAACTACAGTCACCGAAACTTTTGCCTATGTCGATGGACTAAATCTTGGACCAATATTTGTTCCTGGCGGAGCTTTTGATTCGAATGAAACAACACGACTCAACGCCCATTTGAAAGTTGATGATATTTTGGTGGTTCGAATTGAAGAGCAACCAGAAATGAGTGGATGTCGATATAAAGCAAAGTTTGCGAAAAAATTGATTGCTGGTACGGAAGGTCAACGTCGAAGTATCGGAAAAATCACAAAATTGGAAGATTACTATTGTGAAGTATTTGATCTTGAAGTATCGCAGTACATCTAGTCAGTTTTTTCTTTTCGCGTAATATTTATATTTAAAAAAATATTTTTCAGCTGCAATATGTTGACTTATACTGGCGGTGATTTTGGGATCAATGCCGATAAACTGACAGATGTTGTGACACTTGGAGAATTAGTGATGTTTACTGCTGAAATTCGAGGCTCACAATATCGCGCGGTGAATTGGCACACTTTCAATTCTCGCAATGTTGTCGTAGAAGATATTCTCAAATTGTTCAATAAATCTTACAAGGATTCATTCACACAAACCAATCAGCCTATGGAGGTGAGAATTCGATTGATTTTTTGTGAAGAATCAAAAAAGTTTTTTAATCTGAATAAATCCATTTTTTGCAGTTCCGTCTTCTCGGAAATGTGCTTCACAATCATCCTGAATGGATTCAAGAGTATCCAACAATGTTCGGACTAATTGACCCAAGAATTTTGAATAAATGACGTTTTTCCGACGAATTTTGTGAATTTTTTCATTTTGTTTTTCAGATGGCCGAGTGTTTGCACGGTCGAGAAAATTTGTGTTTCTCGGCCACATTGCTTTTTTTTCATTTCTTTTTTTTCATTTGTTTTTTCTTTCGTTTTCTGGTGCAAAATGCATGAGAGAGATGATTGCGAGAGTTTACGGCATAAAACGAAAGGGCAGACAATCCTCTGTGCATATTTGATCGAACAATCGCCAAATCCAACAGTTCAAGATCACACCGGAGTTCTTCAACTCCATTGCAAACTTCCCGATGATTCTGATCTCGAAGTAGGAGGCCTATTTTTATTTCATATTTTCTATGACCAAGGTGAGCCATTTTTAAATTCTCTAGTTTCATTTTTTCATCGAAAATAATTTAGAAGGTCAGCAATCATGCAATCGAATTACTCCAATTCCCAAGGTTCTTTATGGAGTTTACAAACAACTATTGGATAATTTTCGTGACGAGAAGACACATTTTTCTTTCTGAAACGAAGGAATTTGTGTTATCAAATCAACTTTTCACAATCAAAATCTCTTCGGGTTTAATGATCTCTAACTTTTTCTCTTCTTTTCTGCTTTTTTTGTTTTTGTTGGCATTTTTATTCTATTGAAGAAAAATTCATTTGGTTCACTTTTTCATTGGAAGAATGGTTAAATCACCTGATATTTATTTATTCGAAAAACGAATCATCCTGATATTAATTCAAAGATTCAGATGGGAATAAGTTGGGTGCTTGAAGTTGATCAAAGTGTAAAATCCGTGGAAAGATTGCTAGAAACAAATGGAGCTGAAAAAATCGGACCGTTCACAGTTGACGTAACTCCATATATTCCAACAGCTCAACATTCGATCGATATTCCTCAAAATTATGTGGTTCATCACACCAAATTTCCACAAACCACATTCTCGATAAGTAGGTGGTTTTTTTTGAAGTTTTATTGTTAGAAAAATAGAAATAATCTTGCAGTTCCTGGAGAAAATTTCAAAAAATCGCCGAAAGCCGTTTGCGACCGTGGATTCGATTTGATTTTAAGTAAAATGAGGAATGGAACAACACCGGATTTACATGGAAAAATCGAAATAAGTGGCGGTGAATATCGATTGGAGGATTTTGTGGTTCGAGTTGGAACGGCGGTTCAGGGAACAACGGTCAAGGGAATTGTGGTAGAGGTGGATTTTGAGCCATGTGCTGTTGTGGCACAATGTAAGGAACTGATGACCGAGTTTATTAAGACCATTTTTGCGAAATATGTGAGTTGTAGAATTTTTCTTCATCAATTTTACAGAATTCCTAATTTCAGGCCGACAATCGTCCGGATATTTTTAATTCAAACGAGGGTCCGCAAAATTACACACCTCTTGATACAATGTGGCAATACGTGACAATTGTGAGCAAATTACGAAAAAAGACTTGAAAATTAAACTTTTAAACGGTGTTTCCCAAAATCTCAAATGTATTTATTTATTTGTTTATTTGTTTTTGAAGTTCCACTTTGATAAAAATTAATCCCCAAGTTGTTTTTGTTGTTCTCGATACCTCGTACCCATCGATTTATTTATTTATTTGATATTTTAAAATTTTAATTTCAGATCACAGATTTTTTTTCAGATGCCGGACGAGGAACATCATCTAACATTTCGTGTCTTTTTGGATTATTTAGATGATTTTCGAATTTTGGCAAATTCGAAATGTTCCGGGTTGGAATCGTGGCAGGTTAGAGCTTGGATATTTGAATTTTTTTTTGAAAATCGACACCATATTTACAGCAAAAATATTCGTTTCAAAATTTTTTTGAAACGTATTTTAACGAGTTTTCTCCAAAATATTAATGATCCAAAAAACAATCGAAAAAAAAAAGTCAAAAAATTGTTTCAAGATTGTCTCCTACGCAATATCCTTCTGTTTTTTCATTGCCTGGTTTCGTCGTCAAACTCGATCCACCGACCCAATTCAAACCCAAATCCGAAAATCGATATTTGCTCTTCTCAGATCACTTCCATGGGTCAGAAAACGAATAGAAAGTGATTTAGCAAGAGCACAAATTGAGATTGAAGAAGAAATTCATCAATTTGATCAAATGCGAGAATTCTACAAATTTCTACCTGAAAGATGTATGGATAGTGAAGATATTCTAGCTGATGCTAGAAGATATGCAATGATGGGAGAAAGAAGATATATGCAACATTATGATCCGCAAACAAAACAAGACGATATGCAATTGACTGCCAAACTTTTTGATTTGTTTTCACATACTGATCCACATCGATCTGATGCTTTTCCAGGAGTTAGGAAAATGGAGGCTGAGGTTGGACCTTTTTTTTGATAACCGGATGGATTTTCTATTGCTAAGATTTTTGCAGATCCTAAAAATGACTTGTGCAATGTTCCACGGTGGAAAAGAATCATGTGGAGTTGTTGCTGGCGGTGGAACTGAAGCTCTTCTTTTGGCATGTTTAGCATATCGGAACCGTAGTCGAGCAAGAGGAGAATATCGAGGAGAAATAATTGCACCATCCACTGCTCATCCAGCTCTTGACAAAGCTGCTGCATTTTTTGATATGACTATTATTAGGTAGGTAAAATTACACGTGGATTTTTGTGGCTAAAATTTCATTTTTTTTGAATCCTCTCATCCGATGAAGAAATAGATCACCCTGTCAAAATATATAAAATTGTTGAATTTGCAATTTCTCACGTGACCCAAAAGAAAAAGTCTATTTTTAGATTTCAAAAAAAAATCTTTCATTTCCAGAGTTCCTGTCAACGAAGAAGATGATAAAGCAAATGTTGCGGCGATGAAAAGAGCAATTTGCACAAAAACTTGCATGGTAATTTTTTCTCAAAATTCTCCCGTATTCCACATATATATTTTCAGATTATCGCCAGTGCTCCAAATCACATCACTGGAACCGTGGATCCGATTGAAAAACTGGCAAAATTGGCTCAAAAATATCATATTCCTTTGCATGTTGATTGCACGCTGGGTGGATTTGTTTTGCCATTTATGGAATATTGTGATTATTCAGTGCCGGCTTTTGATTTTCGATTGCCTGGAGTTACTTCGATTTCGGCTGATTTGCATAGGGTGGGTTTATAGAGAGGAATAAACTGAAAATTGAGTCTAGGCGCGGGCTCTAAACAGTTAAAGTTTCTAGCACAAATCGGCCAAAATCGTGATTTCCAATATAAAAAAATGTACGCTAACTTTTTACAGTATGAAAAATGTGAATTTTTCAGTTTTTGTTCTCTGAAAGCTGTAATTTTTCAGTTTTTGACCTCTAAAAACTGAAAATCAGAAAAAATTGTACTCTGGCCAGCCACGGATTGGCTGAGGTGTGGTTTCTAGGCACAGCTACTTGACATCTAGGATCTCTAGAGAGACTTTAGGGTTAAAAATGGAGCGTACAATTTATCTTTTGTAAACTCCGATCCTAACCGAGAGCAACTTCTAAAACCAATATTTTTCAGTATGGTCAGTGTCCAGGTCGTCTATCAGTTTTAATGTATCGCGAACCTGTCTACCTCCGTCACCAATTTTTCACAAATTCTGAATGGCCAGGCGGTTATTATGCGACACCAACACTTTCTGGCGGAAGAGATGGCGGATCTGTAGCCACGGCTTGGGCAACAATGTTAAGAAAAGGAAGAGATGGATATATGAATGCTTGTCAAAGAATTATTGAAGGAACTCGACAATTGGCATATAGATTGGAGAATTTGGAGAATATCGAATTGAAAGGTAGAGATTTTTGTATTTTGGAAAAAAATACAATTCATTTTTTTCAGGATCAGCTGATGTTTGTATTGTTGCATTTGGAACAACTTCAAGTTCAGATTCAGAACATAATAAGAATAATAATAATATAGATATTTATAATATTGTTGATCGAATGGTTGCCAAAGGTTGGCATGTTGATCCACTTTTATCGCCAATTGCAGCTCGAGTTCCGATAACTTTATCAATGTGTGAAGATGGAATTATAGACGCGTTTATTGATGATTTGAGAGAAACTATCGATTTGTTGAGAAAATCAGGAGATTTGGCAAAGAATGGAAAAACTGCGTCGATGTATCATATGTTGCAAAAGGTGCGTGGTTTTGGGAGGGAAAGAAGGGGAGAGTATTTGATTTTGATACAAATATTGTCTAGTCTTATTGGTTCAAAGCCTTCCAAGCCGCGTTGCAACCGCACGCACTCAAAAATGTTGATTCAGACTGTATTTGTTATTCATTATCGTGGGTTTTCCCAAATTTAAAAGTTATACGCTAAATTTTTAGTGTTAACAATGTTTCTCTTCGACTAGCTCCTAATTTCAAATCGAAATTCACGAATTTTAGTATCTTGACATGTTTATTGTTTTTAATATAGATGATAATATGAATATAATAGTATTCCAAAATTGTTTCACTTTTTACCATTTTTTTGAAACGTAACATTTGACGGTAAATTTCGAATTTTTTTTAGAAAATAGAATTTTTTCTAATCAAGCTAAATTCCAATTTGAATTAGTCGACATAGGTTTTTTTTGTTTGAAAAGTGCATTTTTTCTCGAAGCGTTCAACTAATTGGAGCCTGAACTTTTTGTTTTTCTCGCCGAGATTTGTTTTTTCTTTTTCTTCTCATTCTCTCCATCTATTTTTCTATCTGAAAATACACCCAGAAAAAAAAACAACTAAAATCCGAATTTTTTACTCGAAAAATCTCATATTTCTTCTCTCCTCCGAGTATGTATAAAAAATAAAATGAAAAATATTTTTGAACCCCAAACTATACGAAAAATGTGTGTATGTTTTTTTTTTCAATTACTTTTTTTTGACCACTGGAAAAACGAGTAATCTTGTTCCGTTTTTTCTTTCTTTTTTTTCCCCCATTTTTCTTCATTTTTTCGCTTGTTTTCACTTTTTCGCCTTCCGTCAAGCTTATCACAACATTTTAATTTTCTCATTCATTTATTCACTTGGGAAATTGTGTTTTTATGAGATTAATTAATTATTTTTCTAATTATCTAATTAATTTTGTATTTATCTACATTAGTCTAGGTTTTTCCAATGCATCTTTTTTCGTGGTCAGAATTATTTTTATCAAACAAGAAAAATGTTTTTTGGACTATTCTTATCTTGTTTTTGTTTTCTTGAAATTTTTCAATGAAAAGCCCTTTTTTTGCAGAGTTTTCCGAGAAAATTATCATTATTTTTTCAAGAGAAAATCCTGAAAGAGGATTAGAAAATTGATGGATTTTCATGGAAATTTTTGATCTAAAGTTAGCCGGGTTTTTGAGATGTCAAACTAGATACAATTTGGGAGATTTTTGAGAAATTGGTCCAACTTTTTTTGAGGTCAAACTAGACATATTTTTTATCAGTTTTTTTCGAGTAAAAAATTAGTTTTTTCTTTGAATTTGGAAATTTTTCATTCAAAAAACCTATCGCTTAAAAAAATTCATGCTCCTTCCTCTTAGGTCTCACAACGATTTTTCTGTTTTTTCACATCTGGACAACTGATGTCCAAAAACATGTTTTGGTGCCAATTTCTTTCAAAATACACCGTGTTGTCCATTTGTGATTTTTGCAAACATAATGCTTGGCCACCGTAGATCAAAAAATGTTACCTTCGAAATTATTCTCCTCGGAAAAATGATTGAAAAATGAACTGTGGCGTGTTTTTTCTCAAATAAAATTCGAAATTTTGCATCATGTTTCTATCAGATTCGAATAGATGTTTGGTACCGAAATACATCAGATATTATTTCCCCGTAAATTTCCATATCAAAAATTTCGGTATGAAGTTCAACTTCAAGTTCAAACACTCATTTATAAAAATGAACTTGAAATCCATAAAGGTTACATCAGTCTTCTCTTTCCTTTCTTCTGAGCATTTTCTTTTTTATTCACTTTGTTTTTTGTTTCTTTATCATTTTTTCCCTCCGCCCTCTTTTTCCTTCTTTGACAAATGATGACTAAATGGGTATTTAAACCTGGCGAAGTGTCAAAATCAGATATGGGTGTATTTTTTCCACCAGAATTTGTTTACTGGAGATTTGTTTGGTATCCTAAATTTTTATTTCACTTTGACTTTTGTTGTTATCGTTTGCAGAGCAGAATTTATTGATTATTTTGGGTCATTCTAGTATTATTTCTTTATTGCTGAATGACTCATAAGTTCGGTAAATTTTAATTTTTTTTCTGTTTTGCAAAGTTATTTTTGCTAGATTTCCAACATTTTCCATCATATAACTCTTTTGTCGAAACCGTGTTTTCAAACGAATATTTTTTCACCCAAGAAAATTGCAATTTTGTCTGAGTGCTTCCATATGTTTCTACTTCTTCAATTATTCATAGCAACTTGTTTATTTTTATTTATTTTATACACTTCTTTGTTATTTTTATGCCTCTTTGTCATTCATTTTTTCACTTTAGTTTATTGGATCACGGATTTTTTGCTATATTTTTTTTGTAGAAAAAACTTTTTCATTTTTATTGATTCTTTTATCTGTTATCATATAAAACATAACAACAAAGTTGAATATAAACAAATATTTTTGTTTGTATTTTTTTCTCAACAAAAATCGAATTTCCCCCCTTCTCATCATGAATAATTTCAAAGGAAACAATCAAGCATTTTTTGCAGGTTTCCGACAAAAATTTGATTGACGAGTTGTCTTTGTTGCGCCTCTCGGCTCATTATAGCATTCCGCCGCCGGCTGAAAGAAGAAGTCTCAGGTTAGTTTTTTTTTGGGATTTTTTTAATGGGAATATTTGGTTATGGGATAATTTTGAAAATAATTTCAAAACGAAAAAGGTTTGAAAAAAATCCTGATTTCAAATTTTGATAATTTGGATAAATCTAAAATATGTTTGAAAGTTATTCCAATAAAATTTGAAAAAAAACCTTTTGTTTTCAAAATAAATTATTCACATCAACGTAATTTAATTCAATTTTTGTCCTGAAAACTTTTGAACCTGGAAATTCTTTTTTGTTTTAAATTCATCAAATATCGTAGGTGAAGTTTTTGTTTTGTTATTCCCAAAATTCCGATTTTGTTAATTAAAAAGACGAGCAAAAGTAAACAAACAAAAAAGCTGAGAATTTTCGAATGTGTTTGAGATGAAAAGTTCCGTATATGGGTTTTCAAGAAATTTGAATACCTTTCAAGTTCTAAAAAATATTCTGATTTTTTTTTTCAAATGTTTGATAAACAAATTATGCTAATTTAATTGAAGGTTATAGTTATCATAAGTAATAGTTAGAAGGAGGGAAACTTATATTTTTGGATCTACTAGAAAAAATATAAGTATTGATTTTGAAAACAAAGTTTTGCTCGTAAAATTTCGAAATAAAATCATTTTCAGAAAATTATATAACATGATTTTCGGCGCCAATTTTTTATTGTGCGAAACTAGAATATTAAATAAATTTAATTATTGGTTCTATTATATCAGTTTATCGAATTGTATTCGAAAATTAATTTTTTAGAAGTATTTGGCCTAGAAAAATCAATTTTTCAATAAAAAAAATGATTTTCATTGTTCTCTATTAAAAATCATTTCTAGTTTTTTTCTCATTTTTTCTTTCACACAGAAAAAATGTTTCTCTCGTCTCGAAACATAATTAATTACAACAACTGTTTATTTATTTTTTGGTGTGTATTTATGTATAAACACACTTTTTTTCACAGAAAATAGAGAATTTTATTGAAAAAGTGAAAAATTTGAGGCAATTTTTGTTTAAGGCAAAAAATTCGCTTTTTTTGTAGAACTCTATCGGTGGAAGGTCGAAAATTGAGTCAAATGGGGCAAACTGCGGAAATGAGCAAAAAACTCGAAGAGCTCAGAAAAGGATTTGCGCTAACTGCTGAAAAATGATCACGGATCATTGAGTTTTTCCCATTTTTTCATATTTTTCATCTTGTAAAAATTTTTTCTTACTTTGTAAATATTTTTTTCTTTTTTTTTGCCATAATTTTCTGTGCATTTTTTCTCGCATTTCATCTGATATATATTTTTCATAAAAACCTAGATTTAGATGATTTTGATGTGACTTTTCAGAACTCTTTCAGTTATCTCCTGATTATTTTTTTCCCAAAATTTTCGAAACCCAAGTTTTTTGCAGGTGATGAAAAAATGCGATATTTCGATGAAGCGACGACTGAAATTGCAGTGATTTTATTGATTATTGGAGCGGGTTTGGTGTGTTTGGTGGTTTGTATGCTTTATTTGCTGAAGTGTCGAAGAGGCAAAAAGTGGGTTTTTTTTCTTTGGGCCGGAAGTTCACCTTGAAAGTTTGAAAATTAAAGAGTTAAAGCTTCATCTTGGATAATTTTAAAAATTATATTGATTATTTGCTGAAAATTATCTAGGTTGAAAATTTAAGCTCTGAAACAATGACTTTTCCTTGTGAACCACTAACAAAATGAGAAATACAAAAAAATGTATTCCGTTTTTCCTCAAAATAATTGAAACCCATTTTCAGAGGCTCCTCGAGTCGCCCGCCAATTCTTTCTGTTATAACACCAATCGATGGACCTGAATGTCATAATGATGCATTTGAATGTATTGATGAAACTAGTGCTAAGTTGGTTTTTCTTTTCTAAAATTCTGAGATCAAATTTCTAATTAAATACTTATTTTTCAGAAGAATTGAAGAACGTCGTCGAGCCAGACAACAAAGTATGCAAATGCAAAATTCACCGAAAGCTGATTTGACGCTGAGAAAGTGGGTATTTTTGAAATATGTGTTGAAAAAAATGATATTCGTGTTGTTTTCCAGAATCGATCCCGAAATCGGCAAAGCGTTAGCTGTTGAACAATTAATGCGAAACAGTTTGGTATTCGACACAATTCCACGTCCACCAAAAAGTCGAGTTGAAATTGTTGCCGCAAAACGAGATTATTTGTAAAATGTTCCCCAATTTATTTTCTTTCCTTTTCCCTGTGCCATATTTACCGGTTCCCATTTTTTTTTGAAAATTATCATTTTCTTTCCCATTTCCAAATGTTGCCATAATATTGTTATTAACGGGTGAATGAAACTTGTGAAATTTTGAGATTGTTTTTCTATTTTTTTGGAATCTCCACAGATTGAAGTTTTTTGTGAATTATATTTTCAATTAAAATTTTTTCACAATATTCAAGACTTTCGTGATTTTTTTTCACACAAAATATTTATTAAAAATAAATAAACGCTTCAAAAATTATAACTCATCTCTAGCAAAAGCCTTTGTCTTTTTCCGACTTTTTTCGACACATTTATTGATTTTCGGCATCATTTTCTGAATTTATATATTTTTTATTATTTAGAAAGTTCTGACAACTTACTTTAGTATATTGTTGTACACATTCATCCCTTTCCGGTCCCATTTTTCCAGCACAAACTTCTCGATTTTTCGGGTCCTAAAATCAATTCATGAAAGACATATAAATGAACATGACTTCACGTCGACCTAACTGCTGCAATGGGGGTACGGTTTTTCAGTTTTTCCACGGAGTGCTACGAGAAAAAACCTCAACTAGAATTCATAAAACTCCTTATTTCCATAGATTTGAACACGCTGATCACGAATATGTTATCAGTTTTCAAAATGGTTCAGTAGTTTTCTTGCATTTTGATGCATTCTGTCTCACACCCATTGCAGCAGTTTGTTCTTTAGTGGGTCGACGTGACTTACCTTAACCATATCTAAACATTCTTTCAAATTCTTTATCGATTCGTAAGCAGTTAGAGATTCATCACAAATAATAAATGAAAAACATATTAATGAAATTAATAGAAAAGTTGTCATTGAATTCATTGTCAGGTTGAAAAAATTGAATGAAAAGAAGAGGATTAAACTTTTGTACACGTGTTATATTTTTTGTTCAAAAACATAAGTATTTATTGAGTCTATGAAATGGTTAAATTATGTAAAAACAATGAAAATTTTTTAATTATCCTTGATTTTTTTCGAAGAAGAAATACTAATTCGAATTTTCGAAAATACAAATCGATAGAGGAACCAAGTTGTGAACACAATGAAACTGAACACAAATAAAATGACATCTCCAGAATAATAGAAAAATGTAGAAATGTTTGGAAGATTCACAATATTATGGAACCCTGGGTTATTTCCAACATATTCAAGCCATTCAATGAACAACTTCTCAGATTGCTCAGGTTTGTCTCTCATCAATTTTCCAATCTTCTTCGCGTTTTCCATATATTTCGAATCAAATAACAATTTCGACAATGCTTTTTCGATATTTTCAGAAGTCAAAGAATCTCGATCCACAATAATTCCAGTTTCTCGATTTTGGGCATTTTGTGAATTGTGTTGTTGATCAACGATAAGAGGGATTGATAACACGGGAATTCCCAAGATTGACGTTTCAATGAAAGAATTCATTCCCATGTGGCTAATGAAACATTTCACTCTTTCATCTTCTGGAAACAATCAGTTTTTTTGTTGAAAGAAAACTTGTTGAAAATATTTTACGGTGTTCAATACATAAAAATTAATTTTTTTATCATTCCGCTGATAAACGTGATTTGTTCAAAACTCACATCATTTTTTTTTCAAAAAAAGTTAAGTGAGATTTCAGAAAATTGAACTTTCTTCTTTTTGTTAGATTGAATTCTTATTGGTAAAAATTCAAATTCACACATCAAACATTGCTTACGTAATAAATCAGTTTGTGGCAACCACTCTATTCTCTTCACATTATTCGCATCTTTGAATAATTCTTGATCTTCAGTAACATTGTCATATTTCCACAAAAACAAAAAATCCGGAAACTTTTTGAATGCTTTCACGAAATTTCTCCGAATCTCAATTGGCACTCTTTTGGTTGGAATTTGTGTTCCAAATGAGAATATAACTGTTCCTTTTGAAGATGTGTTCAACAGTTCATCGATTTCTTTGCTCAATGGTTTAGCTTTTGGGACTCCAATTCCACCAATATATTTAATTTTGTGCGAAATCGGACGAGGTCTTTCGATGATTTCATTAGAATTCACAAATAGAATATCGACTTCTTCTTCGATTGTTTTAGTAGATGGAAAACTTTTTCCAAATTTGGCGCGGGTAAGAGAGTCCTGAATATTTTACAACATTTTGGATTTTGTCACTCTTTAACTCACAAATCCAGAATAAAATTTCGGAAGTCGCCAGAAAATATTATAACCAGATTTAATGAAATGAAACATTTTATCATAAAACGATCCATCATTTTCTGGAACAATTGTAGTGCCATAAATACTTGAAGGTGAAGGAAGTCCAGCATTCAAAATATGATTTTGGAACATTGCAGTTGGAAGTAAGGCTGTAATAAATTTGATGTTTATTGGAATGTTTGAAAAGCAAACCTGCAGTTGATGGAATATTCGCAGCTCTCATCATAATTGCTGCACATGGATCATAATCACTGAAAATTCCAATGTCGTATTCTCCTTTTTTGAGAAAGTTTAGAAGGTTGTCGTCTTTTACAGCAACTGAAAAAGTTATCAGAATTGTTTGATTCTCTAAAATCAATAATTCACTCACTATCACATAATTCCAGCGCAAGTCCATCATAAGTAGGAAGATCTAAAAAAGGTCTGGAGGGTTTGATGAATGGATTTCCCAAGTACGCCATATTGTTATGCCAATGATTTTTTTCTGCGAATTCAATTTCATATACATTTTTAACTCCCGTAATATCTTTCAATATTACACGATCATTCAACTTCGCATAAACAATATCCTGAAAATTTTTTGTTGAATGAAACATTTTTGAGAACTTTTTTTAAAACTTACGATATTATGTCCTCGACTCAATAGCAAATTGATCGATTTTGTGAAAAATGAAACATGTGTTTGGGCAATCACATTGATATAAAATACAATATTCAAAGAGTTAGCGCAACTCGCGAATATTAGGATCAAAAATATTAATATAGTTTTTTTGCTCATTTCTCCTGAAATCGTAATAAAACATTAAAACTTATCAAGTGATAAGAGCAAGGTTAACCATATTTATTTACTTATGGGGGTGGACAAAAAAATATGATCTACATAATTTTTAATCACAAGATAGATAAGATTGCTGCTTGACAATTTAAAAAAATATGAAAAAAATTTTATTTCCGAATTTGAAACCTCAAAAAAATTTATGTTTCGCTGAAATTCTTATCAACAAAGAATAATAAAAATAACCTCATTATAGCCATACAAGCGATAAAAGATATGAAAAATATTGCTTTTATATACTTTTTTTTCGAAAAGTTCACACAAACTACAGTACTTCGCAAATCAGAAAATATTAATTGTTCACGTGAACATTTTTATTGTTAAAAAGACTTCGGAAGTACAAATTTTGAATCAGGTTATTTATCATAACAAATTATGATGTTTTTTTTTGTTATCGAGCCTTTTTTGATTTTTAAAAACTTTGTTCTAAATGAGTGTAAAATTAGAATTTTTCAAATTTTTTGTAGAAAATTTTGTTTTTTTTGTTAATTTGATCACTATGAACTACGAAATACCGTGTATGTAAGTATCAGAAAGATCAATTTTTAAATTCGAAAGTTTTTCAGTTGAATTTTTAATTGAAATACTTCTCGGTTACCGTGGCCAATGTTTTTTAATGAATTTGAGATTTCCAGAAAGCCTGTTTTGAAGTATTCAAGCTTTTTTTCAAAAATTTTGCTTCCAACCTTCCTTGACATATTTTTGCAAGTTGAATTTCACATGCCACCCACTACGAAATATTTTGTTAATTTGAACGTGATCTTCGATGAGACTTCGTTCTTGATCTCTATAAACTACAAAGCATCATGTGAATATCAAAAAATCGAGATATTGTTGATGAATTCGCGTTTTCTAATGTTTAGGTTGGGTTTACCTGATTCACTAGATTCATAAATTTTTGTTTTTGCAAAAACACTATTCGCATGCAACTTCTCTTTTACATGAAGAAAATTTATCATTTTTCAGAATTTCTCTGAAAATTTCCAAACTTTTCCATCAATTCCCTTATCTCCCTTGAATTTCAATTAAAAAAGATCAAACGTTCAAAAACGAGATTTTTTTGCGCCATGCGAATCATTGATATCAATCATCATCGATTTTGTTGCAAAAATGTTTCTAAATTCTCGTCGACTTTTTTCCTCGCGTATTTATTTTGATCATTTAAAAAATGAGCTAGCCGGAATTAAGGTAACTTTTCACTTTTTAAAAATAAAATTAATTTAAGAAAAAAAAAATCACTTTTTCAGAACGCCGGAACATTTAAAAACGAGCGAGTTATTGAGGGAAAACAAGGAGTTCTTGTAAAAGTTTCAGGTGTTGATAAACCAGTCATTAATTTTTGCGCGAATAATTATTTGGGTTTGAGTAGTCATCCGGAAGTTATTGAAGCTGGAAAAAAAGCATTGGAGACTCATGGAGCTGGACTTTCTTCGGTTAGATTTATTTGTGGAACTCAAGATATTCATAAGGAGTTGGAGGCCAAAATTGCGAAGTTTCATGGAACTGAAGATGCCATTTTGTATGCAGCTTGTTTTGATGCAAATGGAGGTGTTTTTGAAGTTATGACAGGTAATTTTGAATAGAGAAAGGGAGTGAATTTTCCATTTTTCCAACACCAATAAAAAATTTCAGGTGAAAAAGACACTATCATCTCTGACGAATTGAATCATGCTTCAATAATCGATGGAATTCGACTCAGCAAAGCACAACGTTTGCGATATAAACATCTAGATTTAGAAGATTTGGAAGCCAGGCTTATCGAATCAGCAAGTTCCCGTTTCCGACTTATCGTAACTGATGGTGTATTTTCAATGGATGGCGATGTTGCACCATTGGATAAAATCTCAGAACTTGCCAAAAAACATAACGCCTTATTATTTATTGATGAATGTCATGCAACTGGTTTCTTTGGACCAACTGGACGAGGAACTGCAGAAGCTGTCGGTGGAAAACCAGATGTGATAAATTCAACACTCGGAAAAGCATTGGGTGGTTCAATGGGAGGATATACAACTGGTCCAAAACCACTTATCGATTTATTGAGACAACGATCAAGACCATATTTATTCTCGAATTCATTGGCTCCAAGTATTGTTGGAAGTAGCATCAAAGTTTTTGATCTTCTTATGAATGATCCATCTTTTATTGGATCTCTTCAATCAAATGTTGCTCATTTTAGAAATAGTATGAAGGAAAATGGATTCGTGGTTTTGGGAAATGATCCAACTCATCCAATTTGTCCAGTTCTGCTTGGTGATGCAAAGTGAGTTCGGGAGAACTGAAATGAAAAATCTGAATCTAAAAAAATTCCCCTCAATTTTTTAGATTGGCCTCCACCATGGCTGAAGAACTACTCAAACTCGGAATTTACGTCATAGGTTTCTCATTCCCAGTTGTGCCACGTGGCAAAGCTCGAATTCGCGTGCAAATCAGCGCTGCTCATTCGAAACAACAAATTGATCAATTAATCGATGCTTTCGCAAAAGTTGGAAAGAAATTGAACTTTATTTAACAGAACCCGTGAGATTTGGAAAATTTGTGCCTATTTACAAAAAAATAAAATAAAATTTGAATAATTTTGACTAGACTAGAATTGATAATGATAATAAAATTGAAATTATTAAACTTGAAAATTGTAAATTTGATGATTTTATTAGAAGATGTCGAGCTTCTTCCACACTTCCACACCATTCTTGAGCTCGAAAAGTTTCCGTAACTCCGTTATCAATTATCAAAACTCGAAGATAAGGAAACATACAAATCTGAAAAAAAAATTAATGAATTAGTTAACATAACTTTAAAACATTTACCATATTACACTTCCTCTCGTCTTTTGGCAATTTCGATAAATCGAAGTGAAAAGAAACATGTTGAATAATTTGTTGAGAAACCGGATTCAGAATTCGATTTTCACAACGAAGTTCAGGAACAATAACAGTAGATATCTAAAAAAATACATTTATGTTTGAAAATGTAATAATGTCTTTTCTCTCCTTCCTCTTGAGCAGGAGAAATGAAATTGAAATTGAAATATTAATTAATTCATATTTATTCGAAATGAAACTCGAACCTTTTTAATTTCTTTGAAAACCGAAGCAACTCCAATATAAATACTATCTTTCGACACAAATAAATCATCGATGTGTGCGACCATTTGTTCGATATTTTTTGGATCTTCTCGGGTGGATTTTTTGGTTTTTATTACCATTTCCTGAAAAAATCAGACTTTCCAGAAAATTTTTAAAATGTAATTGTTTTATTTTCTACTAAACCCCACCTGCTTGGTAATCTCACTGTTATCCATAAAATTCAATCGATATTCAATTCGAATCGCAAACCATGTATCGGGTTTTAATCCATCAAAGGCAAGTAGCTGTAAAATACATATGTTCTTATTGTGTGGTCCGAAAAACAATTATATGTTCCTTATGCCACTTGACTAAATATTTAAATATGCATACTAATCCGCCAATTGACACGTGTGTTTCATAATTACATTTTTTTGTTTTGTTGTATGTGTTTGTAAATGCCGCTTTTTACTCAAAGAAGGAACCTAGTGTTAGGCAGACATCAACCTTGAATAGAGCTAGAAGCCGTAGTTCACCACCTCTTTTCCCATTTTTTCCAAAAAAGGTCCCCATGAAATGTAAATTCCGGAAGACAAAATGTGTTAAAAGGGACCACGAAAAAAGGGGAAAGAGGAGATGGAACAAATAATGTTTGGGAAATGAAATCGAACACTTTAGTCCTAACACAAATAAAACATGTGCGCAAATGTTTCCAACAAAAAATTAGCGACAATTAAGAAATGACTTTTTGTTGGGCTTGATTTTAATCTGATTTCTATTTTTGTTCATTCAGTTTGTCTCGATTTTGATGATGAGGAAAACGCGTTTTTTTCGTAATATATCTAGAGTTTGGAGCACTTCAAAATTATATTGAATAAATTAGGCGTGTGTGAAATAATATGTACTTTGGAGGAAAAAAATGTTCAAAAAATGAGAGATCTTTTTATGAGTCAGGATTTTTGGGGTTAGGATTTTTAAGATGAAGCAACTGGAATGAGGTTTTTCGGTATAGACCCTTCCAGGTTGTTTCAGTCATAATATAAAACACCCTCTTCCAAAAAATTCCCATTTACCTGATCATTAGTTACATGTTCCAACTGCGTCTTCCGGAATAAATTCTGTTTCGCCAAATCAAAAATATTAACAGTGATATCAAAACTTGTCACATTTGCAGCCTCCACCATTTTTATCACTAAAGAACTGTCAGTAACTGTGGCCACTTGAAATTTGGCAATCGAATTGACCCCCAAAAACAAAGTCCAGAATATCAGAAATATTCTTTTCATGACTATGTCTTTCTGAAACAAAAAAAAATGAGATGAGATGAAATAAAAAACTCATCAGTAGTACATAAAATAGTAATAAATAAATGGGGAAAAAAAGTGTGTGTGGAAATGACATATAAAAAATTTGTGCTCTCCGGAATTTTTTCTGTGTGGGCTCCACAACAATGTACAACTCGAGGCACCGGAAATTGTTCTTTTTGTACTTGTACTCAAAAGAAAGATTTATGTGGGAGTTGGAAATAATTATAGAGTGTGACTTTTTTTTGAAGAAAAAATAAAAGAGAAAAAAAAACTTGAAAAAATCTCATGAATAATTGTAGTGTTTCAAATAAAAAATAAATAAATAATAAAAAATGAAAAAGCTCAGAAAGGCTGATGGAAGAATAAGAATAGAAAGAACATTTAGGCCACGCCCCCAAAAATTGAGGGAGGCCAAAAATAAATGAATAGAAGCTGTGAGCTAAGTAATTTTCGTAATAAAAATAATAATATAAAGAGTGCAATTTTGAATAAAGTTATTTTTCGAAAGCAAAAAAATCCAGGAGGAAATAAAATATGTTATTTACTGCAATTCTAATAGATACTAAATACATTCTTTTTTTCTTTTTCTTATTTTTTCAGATGCCAATCAACCGTCTTTTTATACACTCAAAAAACACCAACAATTATTTTTTTTTGCTTTCGTTCTTGTTTGAGAAAAAAATTGGAAAATTAGAGAAAGAGAGAAAGTCAAATGGAATTCGGAAAAAATTCAGAATTTTTTTGAGGAAATGAAAAATTGAGGGAATTTTAGAAAACTCTTCGAAATTTTTGAAAACCAATTTTTTAAAAAATTGTAGTTAGAAACTACAAAAATTGATAATCAAAGTTATCCACAAAAAATAAAAAGAAACACACACATTTTTGAAAGAGCGCAAGGTATGCAATTTTTATCAATAGGGCGCACTTCCATTTTTACTTTTATTTTCTCGTTTTTGTTTTTCGAAAATGTTTCATTCGCGTTTTTTTTTGTTGTTTTTTCGTGAATTTGAATGAAACTTGTTGCTAAATTCATAAATATCTTTTTTCCTAGTACAAATAACATAATTTTAGTTGATTTTCAATAGTTTTATACAAAAACTGGAGCTAAAAAAGATATTTTATGGAAAAATGTATTTTCTTGAATTTTTCTTACTTTTGGTGTACTTTATATAGATTTTACTAATTTCTACATTACAGGAAAATCGTCAGAACAATGGTGGAAATATCGGAAGAATTAGCGAGGAAAATTTTGATCAAATTATTCTGAATTTCGAGGAAAACTGGAGGAAATGTGAGTTTTTTGGGGTTTTGAGAAAATTTGAGCAAAAATTCATAACCAGAAACCAAAGAAAGAACTTTCAAAACAATTCAAATTTATTTTTTTCAAGAAATGAACCAGATATCAAGAAAATAACCCCCATCCCTCTTCAATTCTCCTTTTTTCTCTCAAACACCATCATTAATGATTATGTCAACTTTATTTGTTTTTCCTGAATCTTTTGTCTCTCCAAAAAACGACTTACAGAAAGTATTTCGAAAAAAAAAGCTGAATACAAATATGAATATTATTTTTTTTTCTTCAAAAAAATGCACAAAAAAGCGAAACTTTTCTCGTTTTTTTATCCTCTTGAGTGCCTTTGTTAGTCATATTAGATATACTTGAATTGAAGCGAGAAAAAGCAAAAATAATTTTTATTTTTTTTTTCATTTTTTTGCTTTGGAAAAAAGTGCGACATGAGAATTTGAAATATGAAACTAAAAATAATTGGCATAAAAAAGTTCCCAGAAAAAATTGGAGAAAAACAAAAAACTCGAAATCAGAGTTAGACTGTTTAGGGGGGCAAGTTTTCCCAAAGGGATTTCATTTTTGAGAAGAACATGTCTCGAAAATGAGACAACAACAACAAAGAGTGAGATTTTTTGGAGGTTTTTTTTAGAAATGAAGAATTTAAATCAAAATGGAAAATGAACGTGACTAAATAGGTTTACGTGAATTATTAATGTTAGATTGAGAATATTCAATTTTCGGATTTTTTAAAATTTAGCTCCAAGAAGGTTATATAAATACAACGAGTACAATTTTGCAATTAAAAATGCTCAATTAAAACTAATTTGAATTTATTAATCGAGCCGTGAACATTCCAAATTTCAAACTCAATTTTTAAAGTAAAACATACATATTTTCAAAAAATCTCGAAAAATGATGACCTTAATAAGGTAACTCATCCTTCCAAACAAAACAAGAACGTCACAAAAAGAAAAGGTGTCAGTCAAAAAATAAAACAATAGTGATCTAAAGTAAATATATATGGTCCCGAATATATAAGATGGGACCTATTTGTTTAACTCTTTATTATAAAAAAGAAGAAAAAAGGCGGACCACCTTCCCACTTGAAAACAAAAAAAACAAAAGATTTAGAGTAGAGTAGATAACTGACTCGAAAAAAAACAACAAAAAAAAAAGAAATAAATTAAAATTTGGATATGCGAGTCTCTCTTGCGGACAAGATAGATTACTCGATTTTTCTTACAAACACACGAATTTATGACTATTTTTTGTACGAAAAAAAACGACGAAGCACAAAAAATATGCTTTATGCACAAAACAACAAAATGCTGAAAACAATAGATTTTTTGGTGAAGCATACTTGTGAGAAAAATAATAATAATAATAATGAATATACAAACTTGAGAAATGAGAATAATTTTTTGTTTTGTTTTTCTAATTTTTTTCACACTGGCACAATTGTATTTGAGCTTATCATTGAATGTGTTCTTGGTACAATTGGTACAATTGGAGGATTTTGAGATTTTTTCCAAAAAAAGATTATATTTTTAGCGTGTTTACGGAATGGTTCATGGATTATAATTAGTGATAAACTAGTCAAAATCCCATGAGTTCCAATTATAATTATACAGAAATTATTGATTATTTGATTTACGATTCCAATAATCACAATTGCGCACATAACTAAAACTGGTAGCAATAAAACCATAAATGGAATTATGATTTGAATGCTCAGCGCTATCAGAAATTTCAATTGTAGAGCCCGAGTTTTCTCAGAAACTGTAACAGATGGAACCAAAACTAGATGATACGCAGTCATTAGCCCAAAAAATAATAATTGAGATAAATCAAAAACGGCTATAAATGCCACAATCATACTTATTATTGTTTTGTTTTTATCAGTTGTAAAAGTATTTTCACTGAAAAACTCTGTCGGTGGGCATTTATATGAACTTTTCTCAATGAGGTCTAATTTCAATGTTATTTCATAATTTCCATCGAAAGAATAATATGCAAAACCCGCTGCACCAATTGAATATAACAGAAAATAATAAACAAAAAGCGATTTTCTTTCAGTTATTCTATATTTTATTGTGCTTATTGCACTATGTCGATTCTGATAAACTGCGACAATTGAAATGGCTAATGCTGAAAACAACTTGTTTTTTATTTTTGAAAAACTTGGGATTTACAATAGACTGATAATTGACCAAAATATAGAATAATACTTATAGGAACTCCAAGCCACGGCAATAATCCAAACATATGAATTGCAGGAAGTGGGAAGTAGGGAATTGGAATTACACAAACATCAATTAGAAAATCGATAAGAAGGGTGCTGAAAATTTGGGAATTTGGTAGAGTTTGGTTTTTTTCTTAGGCTTCATCTTGAAATTCCCAAAAACCATCGAATAAAACAAAAGTTTAAGTACTTTGCATGTAGAAATATCATAACATTTTTCACATTTTTCACATTTGCTGGAGTAACTTTGACAATCAAATAAAATGAATAAATATTCAATGGATAAGTTATAATCGAAAAAACATGTAGAAAATATCTGACAACTTCTTTTGTTTCGAAAAATGAGAAATTTACCACACATTTTGTTGAATTCATTTTTCTCGCAATAAAAATAATAATGCAATTATTTCAGCTGCCATGTTTATGGAGTTACTTTTTCCTGATAATATTGTTAATACAAAATAAAATGAATTGATTATTATGAAGCTAAAAATGAATGCTAAAAATAATAACACATGCTTGTCCCATTTTTTATTATCATATTATGATTTCAACATTTTTACAAAAAGCTTTCATTCGAGTGATAACGTGTTTTGAAAAACGATAAATACAGTCCTATCGAACTCGGCTTTCTGATATTTCTTTGACATTGGAATTTAAAATGATCTTCACAGAATTACTTGATTTGACTTTTTCCCGTTTGCATTTGATAACTTTCAAAGCATGATGTCTGTATGGTTTGTGAATGAGAATTAGAGACAAACTTGTCAAAATTCCATGTGTTCCACTTATAATTATCAATAAATGATTAACATTTTGATTGATTATTCCCCACAAAAGAATAAAACACATTGCAAGAACAGGAAATGCTAAAACAACCAGTGGAATACAAATTTGAATAATTAGTGCGGTCAAAAATTTCAATTGTAAATTTTTAGTTCTTTTTGAAATTGATGTTGTTGATACCATAGTTAAATGATAAGCAGATGTTAATACAAAATAAAATGAATTGATTATTATGAGAGCAGTCATTGTTGCCACAATAATAGTAACATGAGCAATTTTACCAGATAACAACCAAGTATTCTCATCAAAGTATTCAATCGGTGGACATTTATATGGACTTGTTTCTAGTAAATAGACTTTTTTATCTAAATCCTTAGTACCATCAAACGAATATGTACTCAGAGCGGCAAAACCAAACAAGTAACATAGAAAATAATATAAAATCATGGATCTTTTTTTGATGAATTTATATTTTATAGATGCTACATAACTATGACGATTTTGGAACACAGCAATTACTGACATCCATAAAGCTGATAGAATTATTGGCTCTTAAAAATGTGTCTTAATTTTGCAAACTTACAGAAAACTGCGCCTTGTCCTATTAGAAGGACAATACTTCCAGGCAAGCCCAGCCAAGAAAAAATACCAAGTAAATGCATTCCAGGAATTGGGAAATATAAAATTGGGATCACAAAAAAATCCAATAACAAATCAACAATAAGTGCACTAGAAAACATTTGTATTATATGAAAATGTTTAACACCTACGTACTTTATATGCAGAAAAATCATGACATTTTTTATATTTTTCATATTTTGAGGAGTAACTTTTATGATAAGATAAAATGAATAAATAGCCAATGGATAAGTTATAATCGAAAAAATATGAAGAAAATGAGGAACAATTTCTTCAGATTCGAAAAATGTTTTTTGGTGGGAACAGCGAGAAAAGTAGGTGTTCATTTGAGCTACAAAATTCTTAGTTCTGATTGTTTCTGATATGAAATCCATGTTTCACCTGCAGATTTCTTGTTACACATGTTTAATTATTATGTCTAAGAGGACCAAAAACCAGTAGATTTGTATCTGACGTGTGTAGAGTAAAATAATGCAGTTTTCATCGAAACGACGCACTCTAAATTGTCTGTCTGAACTGTTATAATTTTTAAGATATCAAACTTGAACTTGATAAAAATATTTATTTTCCAATTTTTTTCCTGAAGTATAAAAAATCACAATTCTGATGTGAATCAAAAATCATCAATCAACCAACAATCAAAAATCAACTATATCCCGAAACAACATTTGAACTATTATTTGCGATTGTTAAAATTTTAATATTTTTTGGTTGAACTTTTTTCCACCATAACATACATGCATTTGTTTTCACAGGTGGAAATGGTTCGATTTACAATTAGAAGAAAATAATCATGTATATGTAAATGAAAGAATAAGAAGAAAATCAGAATGAAAAAATATTTGTGTCAGAAAGCAGACATATAGAACGGGATCTTTTCATGTGCACATTATAAGCTACAGTAGCCACACACTAAACTTTTTGCAAAGTTTCTCGAAAAAAAGGTTTATTCACAATCCCTGAGATCTTCAAAAATAGACAAATCAAATTTAGAAAACAAATGTAGAGCAAGTCAATCCTTCCTTTGTAACCGAGCAGAATTCCGAATCAGTTGAAGCCAAAAAATCGAAATGATTTTTCGAGCAAATCACAACATATTCTCGCTCAAGTTGAGTTTTCAACAAAGTTGTGATGGTTTCTCTTGATGTCTTCTCATCATTATTCATTCCTTGTTTGATAATATCTCGAACTTGAACACTATTACAGAAAAGATCGCCGCTAGATGCTTCAAGGTTCGCTGGTTTGGTAGATCTGAAAAGGTTATTCATTTCGAAACGGAATGATTTTCAAAATTAAAAACTACTATACCTCTTTTGTCTATGTTTGTATGGACCTGGATATCCAGTTGCATATGGTGGTGGTGGTGGGGGTCCCTCATAATTTCCCACATATTCACCGCCTCCTCCCCCACACGGTGGAGGTGGTGGTGGTAAAGGTGGACAACAACATTGTTGACGCGGCAAACCTAGACCCAATCCTTCAAGAAGGAAAGTGGAAGTTGGAACAATCAGAAATACCAAATAGCAAATTGATTTCATTTTTTCAAATTTTGAAAATTACTGAAACAACACTCTGTTTTTGTAGTGGTCATCTCAAGGGCAGTTCCAAATGTCAAAATATTACACAAAACGAGAAAACCGTAAGATGCTTCAAAATAATTTCGAAAAAGTGTAATATTTTCAGCGAACTTTATTAAACTATTATGCGTCATACAAGAATGACCCTGACGGGTCACTTTATTTTCAAAATTTAATTAATTTTTGTTTTTCATCATATTTTGGTTCAAACCGGTGTTGCATTGAGAAGTCGATCGATATCTGGAAAATTGAATATATGTTTAAAAGAAAGGTCGTTTGGATAACCCGGACCGGATTAGGCACAGACTTTCAGACTCCGCCTATGGATTTTATAAATTTTAAGCTACATCAAAAAAAGTCCCAGGACAAAAAAAATGTCTGCAAATTAAATAAATCACCTCGCTTATCCAAAATCTCAACCGTATGAATCCGGGCGCGACTCTGAAATCGCACATATGCTGAAAATCCGACAAATGGCGCGCGAAGTGTCAAAATCGGAATTTCCGGACAATTATAGCGCTGTTTTATGCGAATTTGAAGAGCTCGTTGATATTCGATAACTCTTGTTGGTTCGACAGCTGTTACCAAATCATCTGAAAGTGATATTAGGTTATATGTGTGAAATTTGGAGATGTCTCACCAGAATCAATCATTTTTTCGAGGAAGAATAAATATATTTTTAAAAAATGAGAAAAATTCAGGTTGCCACGTAATTTTTACGTGTTTGAAAAAAGAAACAGTTTGGATCATTTTTTTTTCATTTCCATATTTTTACTACCTATTTTCCTGTCAATTTTTCAGTTGACATCATCAATCTGAAAATTTCATCATTTTTTTAGCCTGATCTGAAAATAATTATTTTTTCTCAAGAAAGTACAAACAACACTCCGATGTGCCTGTTGTTTACCGTAAATTTCAACAAAACTGTGTGTTTCGCGCTCCAATGCCAACCCGCTAAATTTGAAATGGATTATTTTGTTTGGTTTGTTTTCTTGTTTTTCTCGTTTTTGCTTTTACAAACCGAATTCACGTCGTTTTTCTTGCAGATGGACTCACAAGACATAATACGCCTACGTGCCTTGCTATTCAATGATTCAAAATCAATCGGACATGTTCATGTTTTTGGAGAAAATGGAAGTGGTCGAAGTGAAATAATCAGACAAATTATTCGAGAATCAGACGAAAGTTGGATTTGCACTGCTGGTGATTTCCTATACGCCGACGGAAACATGAAACTTTTGCTTGAATCTCTCGCCAAAGATATGAATTTCAAAACTCGCGGCGATAAAATCGAAGAATTTTTCTGTAATTTATATGAATCTGTAGAGTGGCCGAATCCGAAGAGGAGAAAAGTTTTGATATTTTTAGACAACGCGCAAGCCGTTGTCAATTTTTCATCGCCAATTTTACGCTGCTTTTTCAATTCTTACAAATGTGTGAGTCTTTTGAAAAGTAAAATTTTAAACTTTTGAATATAACATAAACAATATTGACATTTTCAAGATATCTAACATGACAGTTCGATTTGTCACATCAGCTCCATCTGAATGGATAACTTATCAAACAAATATTGCAATCGGTCACTCACCAATTCCTCATTTTCACATAAAATCACCAAACGTTGAACAATGCTCGCAACTCATCTCAAATGCTTTGCCAAATGTTCCTAAACAATTTATCCGATTTGCTGTTGATTTACTTTTTGCGCATTGTAAATCACCAAATACAATTCTTCAAATTATCTCAACTGCATTTTCCAATTATGGAGAAAGAGAAAAATTTGAAGCAAATCGAGCTGGTGATTGTATAAAAAAGGCGGCGGATTATAAATTGGGATTGCTTTGCAATAAAAATCAAGAATCGACAACATCTTCGGATATAATTCATAGCTTCGAATCAATGCCAACTTCAATGAGATATCTATTGGTTGCGGCTTATTGTGCAAGCAACAATTCAGCACTCACTGATCGCAGATTTTTTGTGAAGGTTTGTCGCTGTTGAAAACCAAAACCTTCGGCGCGAGTTTCGTAAATTTCACAGATATTTGTAGTTTTAATTGAGATTTTCATCAAATTAATGTTTTTCTGAAAATAATTCTCAAAATTTTACAGAATCACGGTCGAGACAAACGTTCTGAACAAAAAGAGCTTCGCGCGGAAGTCAATCGTCAATTGAGGGATCTCGAACCAAAAGCAGCCGATTTACAACGAATTGTTTGTATTTATGAAAGTCTTGTGATTCTTCACAATGATCGATCGATTCGTGGATTTGATGTTAAAAATGTGGCAAGTTTTTTTTTCTGATTTTCGTTTTCAATGACCGAAAAAATCCCTCAACCTTTCCGTTTCCAAGAATTTCTCTTTAACCTGACGTGCACTTTTTCATGCCTCAACAATCTTGCTCCAAAAAAAGTTCCTGAATCCCCCCAAATCCAAAAATAACCAAATTTGTAGCATTCTATTTTCTCGAACAAAAAAATTATTTCCAAAAAAATATGTCAGTTTTTTTGTTTTTCATAATCTATCATTTTTGGTCCGAACCTCCTGGATCCTGTAAATAAAAGAAAATTAAAAACCACGTCATATTTTTTGTTGTATTTTGCTGTTCTGCCTGCAAACCAAAAAAAATTGTGTACTTCCCAAAAAAGTCACGTTTTTTGGTTGGAAAAAAGCTCCACAAAACACTCCAAAAATTTTTTTCCACGAAAATGAAACGGAAAGTGTAGGAGGTATAAATATCCGGTTGCGCAAAGATTATGCATAAGTTTGGATTTCCCGAAAAAATTTGGAAATGAAAAAAAAATAGTTTGATGTTTGAAAATTTGAAACTTTTCTATTTTAGGGTATGGATTTCGAAGTTGAGGCTATCATTGAAATTTGGCCTGATAAATCAAAATTTCGAAGTTTGGACTGATTCATTGAAAGCCTCTCAGCCTAAAAATGGGCCCAATCCTAAAAACCACTGTTTTTTTGGGCTAACATTAGGCCTAAATCTAGTAATCTTATTTTTGCAGTCCAGAAATTTGCAATTTTTTCAATTTCAAAATTCTTGTCAAACCTCTTATTTTTCCATTTTTCATCCTTATTAGTCATATTTTGGTGCTTTTCTTGTTTATTCTCCGAAATTCTTCTTCAAAATTCCTATTTTTCGGAATAATCTGATATACATAAAATAAATTAAAAATAGAAAAAAACACTGCGAAACTCAACACAAATTTTGATGTTTTTTGGTTTTGCAGATCTCATCGCTCAGCTCAATGGGTCTTCTATCAACAGCCAGTCTTTCAAATCTCGATCAACCCAAAATTAAATGTTTGATTTCGTTGGAAAGTGCACTGAAAATAGCAGGGTAGGAGGATTTTTCTGGTTTTTTTTCGTGTTGTTTTTGACGATCAACAGGTGCATTTTTTGCTCATGTTTCATCATGTCTCAATGTTTTTACTTGCGAAGAAAATTCAAAATTCGTCACATAGTTTCTTGGAAAAAATTTAATTATTCAGATCGCTGAAAATGGAGCTCCGCGAATATTTGGAAAATCCCAATTGATGAATAAAATTTTTTTTTTGAAATTTTCGAGAAGTTTTTGGACAACGGATTAATTAAAGCAGATCAGGAAGTCAAAATCATCCGACTTGAAATCAAAGATAAGAGATGAGTTTTTGGACATTTTGAAGAATTTCCGGATTTAGTCTAAGTCTTAGATGGATTTCAGGTGAATTTTTTGAAAAAAAAATATATCGCGTTTTCGGGGAAAATTAGTTTTGACTGGGTACAAATAATTTACAGTGTTAACTAAAACAAACACTCAAAAATTGAGAAAATTTTAATTGTTTGAAAAAAAATTGTAGAAGCTTTTTCAAGAAAGAAGTCACTCTCTTTTTTTTGAAGTTTGAATTTTTAGTGGCAAAGGACTTGGTAAACAATTCAAATAAAGTGTAAATTAAAGTTTGTGCAAAAATTCAATTAATTCTAAAGACCAAGTATCAAAATTAAATAATTCTTGAACTTCTTCTCTTATTATTTAACCAACCGAACTATAACATAGCCTAACTTTGAGATTGACTCATGATGTAACAAAAAATCCAGCCAGAAAACTCATTTTCACGCACGCAGACGTTTAGTCACACACTCAATCGTCCAAAAATTATCACCTGCAGTACGGTGAAATCAACGAAATTACTACGAAAAATGTTGTTTTTGGCATTTTTGCAGAACTATTTACAAGAATACACACATATAATACGAACAAAAAAATGATTCGAGACACCTGATGTTGAAAAAATTGTTCATTTAGAGAGATCGATTCCAAATAAATACATATATCACGAAAATCAGGAAAACCGGTAGAAACATCTAAAACAAATCAAAACAAACTATATTTTAATAATTTTTAAAAAATAGGGTATTTAAAAATAAATAAACAAAAAACCCGTGAATATTTTCGAGATTCTGGGCAACTCGTGAAATCAGGCACTTGAGGGGGGCAAAATAATTAATTAATTAATTAGTTAAAAATGATTACATAAGTCAATTTGTTCGGAAATTGCGATCGTGTCGATTGTGTCTTCTTGGTGAGAAAAGTTTGACGCATTCTCGAAATGTATCAGTGGTAAAACATTTGGCTCTGCAAAAATTGAAATTTCAATTAATTAAATAATTAGGTGATTAATTAATTAATTACCTGCATTCAACACGCATATTTGGTCTGGAATGTGAATGTAATTCATGGCACATAATACATATCCTCTCCATAACTTCACCAACAGCCTCATTTTGATGAGAATCGCATTTTTCCTCTTCAACTTCTTGTTGTTGTTGTTCTTGCTCAACAATTCGAGCATCAATTAATAGGCAAAAAGAAGTAATTAATAAAATAATTACAAAAATGTGGGAAAATCGGAACATATCCAAGGGAGCTTTTCAGAATAGAAGAATGATTGAAAGGGCACACTATGGGCGTTATTTATATATTATATTTATATATAGCGAGACTCCGCCCATTTTTTTTTCGAAGGCGAAACGCGCGCGGAAGGAGGTGGAGACATTGAGAAAAATGTAGGGAAGAGGATGTGGGGGTACTGTAGAAAATAGAGAATTTTTGGAAGATATTCTTTTAGAAATATGATTTTGTAGTGGGGCTTCACAAAAATTTGTAGTCGGAAATAATTGACGGAGATTGTGACGAAAAATCGGGAAATCGAAAAAATCTAGTTGGTTTTGGAGTTCGATGCTTTCAAAATCTAGAGTATTAATTATTTTTTCTCTGGATTTTGCATCAATTTCTAAATTTTAAGCCTAAAAATTATTTCCTTTCGGTTTAAAAATTTCGAAATTCAATGTTCAAAACATATTTTCTTCTTTTCGACTCAAACCCGATTCCTTCCAGTCACCCCAAAACTTCAAAACTCTATAATTTTTCTAATTTTCTCGCCCTTTCCAAATCTCCCTTTCCTTCCAGTGCCATTTCAGTAGACATACACAAAATTTTTATTCTCTTCAACTTTGCATTTTTCAAACCCTAAAATTAAAAATGACTTTTTTGAAGTCGCAAAAATGTTGGCAACAAACAACTGAAAAAAGAACAAAAAACATTTCAAGATTAGCAAAATCAAGCAGATCTCATCTATGATCGTTTTTTTTCTCGAGAAATTGCATCTGCCAGTTTTTGGTTGTAAATTAAAGTTCAGTGACGAGGATGATTAATCAATTTTTTGTTTGCCTAGAAAAATATGATTTTGCTGAATGGTAGCTACAAAAAACATCCAGTTACGTATTTTAAAAATCTTCTAATCCAAAATACCACCAAAAATCAAATCAGGTCTGAATTCTCAATGAAGCTATAAATTCCCAGCCATTCTCGAGAACCTTTCTTTTACCAAACTACAAAAAATTTCAGATAATAATATATTATTAATAATATTTTTATCAAAATCCTTTTCTATTGTATTTTGCATCCACCCCCAATATTTATTCATTCATTCATTCAACAAAAAAAAAACAAAAAAGTTGTGTTCCGGCTTTGGATTTTGTTTAAGCTAATCTGAAATTCTTTGAAATCCACGACTTTTCAAGTGATCAAACCGAAAAATCTAAAAATAATTTCAGGAATCAAAAAAAAACTTTTTTTTTTAGTGAAGACTGCAAAAATGGAGACAATTGACAATAGAACAATTGGTATTATTTTTTGACAATTTTTTTCGTGACGTAAAATATAGGATTTGATACTCGAACAGAATCAGGAAGTGGAAGAAGAATTTTGAGGAGCTCGGCCACGAGAAACTTTGAAAATTTCTGAAAAATGAGGCTTTATCAACAGAGCGCATTTGTTGTACGATGGTCGCGAATTCAAAACAAATTTTCATTTAGGCAAGTCTTACTGAAAAATATCTTCAGACAAACGACAAGCTGAAAAATCACTACGGTACGATGTAGTGTGCAAACAGTTTGAAACTGCGCTTTCAGTAAGCTTATAGTAGTTTCAGATAATTTTGAATCTATCATCTGATCCGTTTCATCATTGGAAATGTTACAAGTGAGTATTTCTCAATTTCGTCTAAATTTGAAAAATGGCAACATTTTGCTCACATCACACGTCACTTGACCTAAAAAAGCAGCTTCGAACTTCCTGGCTCGCTTTAAAAATACACCCGTCAATTCATTATTTCAATTACGTCGTCACACGTCACATTTTCCCACTAACTTCTTCTTTTCCTACTGCTTTCTCCAAATTCTCGATGGACAGATGTTCTTGGTCAACACCTCCTCCGCTGGCTGCACAAAAGGTGTTTTTTTTTCTGGATACTCGCTACTCACTCACTGTGTTTTTTCTCTCGATGACGACGAAAAAATCAGGATACATAGAGAGAAGAAACAATGTTGAAAATTGACAGGTGGAATTGTAAAGTTTTGCACAGCGCATTTTCCACGAAATCGTGTCTATTTTTGAGCTCGATATTTTCAGGAAGAAACGGTTTTTGATATTTTTGGAGCTTACGAGCAACATCTGATTTTTTCGTAGAGTGCAACATTTTAATGCCCGGAGATCAAAAAGGGATCTTACAATTTGAATTTTGTCTGGTAGGGGTTTCAGGGGTGTTGGGGAAGAAATTTTTGAAATGAAAATATAAACACAATTTTTATCATCAGAGCGCATTTGCTAAATATTCAGAAATGTGTAGATTATCGGCTTAGATTTTCAAAGGTCAGCTCAGAGAACTGACGCAAACACCATGACACACAAATGCACACATATAATACTGTAGTGCTCTTCGATGTTTATTCCTTCCCGCTTCTAAATTTCTTTGAAATATGTTTCATTAAAAACTCATCAACTGTTCTCAATCCTATATTATTGTACTTCTAACAAGAGTTCTCTGAATTTTCTGAAGTCTGCAAACCTTGTGATCTTTCCAAAACACAACCTTATCGAGGTGATTTTTGTTCCTGATTCAGTCAGAACTTCCGTCTATTTTCAGCGATCAAAAAATAGCCTGATATTTGCAGGATGGACACTGAAACTCGACTGATATTTGAGTTTGTAAAAAAGCAGCTGAAATCGGTTGCAAAAATATTTGATTTTTGTGATATCATCTTTGAAACCCAACGAGAAAGAAAAGGGAAAAGAAATGTTTATCCAATGTGATAAAATCTATGAATCATCGGAAGTCGATCAAGTTTGAGAATAAATGATTGGAAATGATGAAAATGTGAGAAAACACGAGACTTTCAAGTTGTTTGATGAACAAACAAATCAACACAAAACTGTAATTTGTTGTCAAATGTTAAACTGATCACTGTGTAGTTCTCGAGGAGGAAATTGTTTGGGGAACTTAATAAATATCTGTCTGAATTCCAATTCTCGCTTTTGATCAAACAAAAACGGCGGCGCGCATACCTCGAATATTAGCATAATGAGATAGAGAGAAATGAGACAAAAAAGAGATACATTTTTGAAATTCTTCAAATTTCCGAAACAATTATGCGAAACAATAATCATTGGGTATTTTCCAACGGGGATGTGTTTTGATGCCAAAAACTCAAAAATCAGCTGAATTTTTTCAAAAAACCACTGATTGTGAAAAAACAAACTAGTTGTATCTCTCATTTTTTCTTCGTTCATGTGTACTCATTTGACCCTTGGGTTTTCGCCGGGCCGCGTGGCGCAATGGATAACGCGTCTGCCTACGGAGCAGAAGATTGTAGGTTCGAATCCTGCCGTGGTCGAGAATTTTTTTAAAATTTGTTTATTTGTTCATAAAATTTGTATTTTAAAGACCTTATTTATTATGCTTGTTTCTTGAAGTTATAGATAGATACTGCTACATAAACCACCCAGAGTGCAATGAAAAATAGCCCAGACAAGATTTTTGGTCCAAACGGTCCACCAAGTTCACCTCGTCCGAAAATCTTCAACTTTCTCCGGAGCACAAGAACCGATAGGAAGAGTACAGAGCAAATCATGAAGACAGCGACACTGCAAAAAAAATACGAGAGATGATGACGTATATTTAATTAATTAATTACGAAAGGGCAAAAACACAACACTTTTCTAGGGGGGAGGTATAATAGAATAACAATCATATAAATAACGATGAACTTTTGATATGAAGTATTAGGGGCTTACTTACCTGATACCTAAATCTCCTGAGAAAACTTTGAATTCTTGACCTTTCGAAGCCCAATAGATTGAAGCAATTACCCAGGGAAGACCAAGTCCAAGGAAAACATTGACAGAGTTTGATCCAGTCACATTTCCAACAGCATTATCAGCAGATGATTCCTAGAAAATAGAGATTTTTGAAATTCACCGAAATCTTGCTGATTGATACTAACACTTTCAGCAGCAATTTTTGAGGCAAAAGTATCTGGAAGGGAAGTTCCTAGTGCGACCAAAGTGATTGCAACAGTCGATTCAGAAAATCCAATCATACATCCGAAAATCGATGCAACATCTCCGACAACAGCAGTAACTATTCCGATAGCAATGAGAGCAACTACGAAACATGGATAACCGCTGAGAATTGTTGGTGGAGGTAGAAATGCGAAGGCAAACTGAAAAATACTTTTATATCCAATTAGAAAAATTTCGTTAAAGTTTCAAAATGGTGTTCACGTGAAAAAATTGTTTTTCTGATTTGGTACAAAATTCATCATAGCTGATCACATTTGAGCTTTCAAAATCATCTTATCTCAACTCTGAACATGAGTTATGACGTGAGGAAAGTTGGATAATCTTGAAAAGTTGTGATCTTACAAAACTTTGATTTTTTGCAAATTCTGTTTCCAAATTTCATAACGTCATACAAGTTTGACAACAGAAATGTGGTCGCAGAATTTAAAGAGAAAAGTTCAATTTAGAAAAATAAATTTGAAAAATCCGAAGATCTCAGTTCAAAAACTCTGCAATTTTGGAATTTGAGCTTGATCCACTGTATTTTTTCCAAAAAAATCACCCTAAAAAACTAACCTTCCATGGGAATGCCAATGCATGTAAAACACAATCCGAAATTGTTGCATTTGTCAAATCTCCTCCATTCACAGAAACCGCATTCAATATTTGCTCTTTCCACGTGGCTTTTCCCGGTTTCATTTCTCGAATATAATGCGACATCAATTTATGAACATTTGTTATATTTTTCAATGCATTATCATCCGAAATAATTGTCACAATAGTTTTTCGTTTTTGTCCAATTGTATATTCTTTACTTTCAATCTCTTTTATTTCAACTTGAAAACTTTCATCTTTCTCGTCTTCTTTATCATCAAAAATCTCGATATCAATATACTTTTCGTATTCCTAAAGTAAAACAAAAATCTAGTTAGTTATGTGTTTTCTGCCTACGTAATAAGGCTTGATTTCTGAACCTAATTAGGGTTGCTGCACTTCCAACATGTTTTTTTGAGAAAAAATACCGAATATTTTTAAGATTAAATCAACTTTCCAAAAATAGATTAACAAAAAAATTGTTTTTCTTTGTACATTTCAAATATATATTTTTTCAACAAAAACAGGGGAAATGAGGGACCAACTAACCTGATTTTTGAAAAATAATTCTCCATCCCGAACTCCTCGATAATCAGATCCATTTTTTGCAGTAATGTCTTCTGTCTCATATTTTACTATAATTGGTTCTTTCAAACTCGCCCGAGTTCCACGGCGTGTTACATAAATTCGACTGAATTTTGCGTTCTCTTTCACCACATAATTTGGACGGACAAATTCGATGTTTGGAGTTCCGGTAACATTTTTCGGCTCATCTGCAGGGTATTTCACGCGGGCTACGTTACAAATTCCGAGGCGAACATTGGCATTTTCATCTTCATCCTGGAATATTTTTTTGAAAATTCAGAATTCAGTTTAAAAAAAATCACTGATCAGATTAATTATTTCGACATTCAAGCTTCTTTTTGATCCTTGTGAAATCAAAATTTTCCAGACAACAAATCACAGATCAAATAAATACGTTGTTTTTCTTTCAAAAAAAGTTGAAAATCATGATCTTTTGTAGGATTTTTTTTGCAAAATAAAATTGTTTTTTTTTCAAATTAATCACCCTATTTTCTGCAGGGACCCTCAACTTACCTGAATTTTCAAATGCACATAAAACACATCATTTGGTCGCCAATTTTCTGGTTGCACCAATTGAATAACAATTTCTTTGGAAAGTTCTCCCGAGTTGAACTTTAGAACTTCACTTTTGAAAAGATAGTTCAAATCTTTTTTGGCGACTCCATTTACGGTTGTGTAATTGATTGTGAATGAAGATTCAGTGTTTCCATATCGATAGACCTGAAATAGGTTTGTTCGAAAATAGTTTTCAAATTTACAGAAGTCTTTTTTTCCAAAATATAAATTCGAATTGATCGAACTTGTAGTTCTCTTTCTAAAATTCTAAACCCGATGTTTAGAAGATCTAAAGTTCTAAAAAATTTTTATTCCCTAAAATTATATGAAAAACATTTCTATTTCTGAATAAAATATAAAACAAACCTTCAAGATAACATTCGAATCATTTTGATCAACCGCATAAACTCTTGCATTAAATTCCACAAATGTTTTACTTCTTGGTCCACAATCAGCTTCTTCTTTTCCAATTTCTTCAATTTTCTGAATTTCTTCATCCTGACTTTTTCTCCAAGACGAAGAAAGTTGTCGAATTGCTCGAATTCGATAATAAAGTCTATCATGACTCAAAGTTCTCGAAACTCTATTCGCCAATATTTTTGCTTGATCTTCCTCATCCAAATCTGGATAAGTTTGTGACAATGTTCTAGTCCATTTTCGAACTGTGGCAATCGATGGAGCTGCTTCGGTCACAATTCCATTTTCATCTGGTAGACTGAAAGAACTGGCCCATTTTTTAATCTCATCAGTAATTCCTTCAGATTCGATTGTTTTTCCCATTCCACAATCTTGAAGTTCTAATTGCTCACGAAGATCTGCTTTTTTCGATTTCCAAATTTCAATATCAACAAAATAAGCAGCAACAACAAGAATCGGGAAAAACAGAAGTGTCAAAAGCGCTTCCCAAACTTCAACAACATCTTTACTTATCTTGATGAGAATCTATAAAAAAACATTCTGTTCCAGCTTTTTTTTAAATTAAAAAAAAACTTACCAAATACAACCAAAGATATGCAAATGTTCCAAAAAACGCGGTGACAATAAAAACCCTGTATAATTCAATTCTTTTAGCTTTTGAACCAACAGCAAGTACACAAATAGCAGAAATACAGAAAAGATTGAAAGCTGCCGATCCAACAATAGTTCCAGGTCCTAAACTTCCAGCTTTGAAATCGTTTCCAATGATTTCAATAATTGAAAGTAGGATTTCAGGAGCTGAAGATCCAAGAGCCATAAGTGTTAAATTTGCAACTGTTGGATTCCAGATTTTCACATAATCATAGGTTTCTTCTCCTTCTTCGGTTGCGGCGTCTTCGACTAATTTATCTTTTTTTGGGGTTCGTTTGACTTTTCGAGTTGCACTTGTGATTTGTTCGATTGCACACATGAAAATATCAGCGGCGATTGCAATTCCTTGAAAAAACAGAGTTTAGGAAGAAGAGGGGGTAAGCACTATTTTTCTCCAATTTACAAGATTTTTTTCATGTTAATTTTTTTCCTAACCCATAATCTCTCTCTAAATTGTTATGAACTTTTAGGTTATAAAATTTGATCCTTTTTTTCAGTTATCCAAAATAAAACTTACTTCAGATTTCTAACAAGATTTAATTTTTCTAAATGAAAAAAAAATTAACCTACTGATTTCATTTTCGATTGTTCTGAAATTTGAGAAAAACAAGAAATGTGAAATTTTTTAAACGTGAAGATTCGAATAAAAAATTATTTTCATGTTTTTTTGAATGTTTAATTTTTTCAAATTTTTCTAGATACCCCAAACTCACCTAGAAAACAATACAACAATCCAAAAAAATATATCATCGTATTTCCCGGCGACGTTTTCAGAGCTGGTATAAGAATACCAGAATTGCATTGTTTCGGTTCTGAGGAATTCGACATTTTTAGTCAAAAACCCTGAAAAAAACCAAGTTTTAATAGCTTTCAATAGTCACGCTTCAATAATTTTTAATCAATTTTTTTGGAATCGAGACTGATCAAACGGAAACATGAACAACAAAAGGAAAAAAATAACAAATATTTGATAAAAATATTTTTTGGCCGATAAAAATAGACAGTGACGTAAAATGGTTGGTCACTTTTTAGATTATGCTAATTTTGGTTGTAAAAAAATGTTTGGTAAAAAAAAGGAGTTTCAGAGATGACATTTTCATCAATTTTTAACAAGTATTGCGAAATAAAAAGTCTCTAGAGGATGGCAAATTTTTTATTTGAAAAATAGTGAAAAAATAGTCTTTTTCGCATCGAAAATAAATCAACAAACATTTGAAAAAGAGTACAACCAAAAAGTAAATAGTCACGCAAATAAAAGAAACAAATTGGCGACAAAAATGTTGTGATTCATCCAATTCGCACAAAAAAGTTGCCATAACAACGGAAAAAAAGAAAACTATATTTGTAGTTTTTGTTCAAAAATAATAGAAATTGAAAAATATTAAATTTCTGTACAATAAAAAAAAAACAAAAACAACCAAAACTGCGCAATTTTCCATGTTTGTATGCGACCTATAGTACTTACCATTATTATTTGGTCGAGGGAACCTTGGAGACCGGGAGAAATAGTGCGGGAATGTTGGAGAGCGGGTAGAGATATATACGGTGAATATTCATGACATCACACAAATGTGTCAGTTTTGTGGTTATCTGGTTTGACATTGTTATTATTATGATTGTTGGTTGCGGTTTTCTTTTTGGGAGTGGTTGGAAATAAAAAAAACAGGAGAGAAGGTCTGAAGTGGGAATTTGAAAACAATTGAACATTTGAATTAGAAAAATTATTTGGAATTCGAAATTTTTGGGATGACCTGATTTTATGAATGTGAAATTGTCAGGGGAAAATTTTACCCATTTCCAAAAAATGCAATAAAATAAAACTTTGAATCAATTAGATTGAAAACTGAAAAAAAGTTTTGAACATGAAAAACCTTTGTCAGACATTTAGAAAAATATGACTTTTCAAATTTGATTAATGTTTTCTTCTTTGTCTCAATAGTTATACTTCGACTCTAGACATTTTCCCTTCTCAAAAATTCAAGTGTTTTGATCTCCCTCCATTCTGATCTTTTAAGCAGATTACAGTAATCCAGGAACAACATTTCCTTTTGATTTTTTCAAACATGTTCATTGATTCCGGAAGGAAACAAATTTTAATGTTCTTAAAATAAAATTGTTGCTGATGTGTTCCAGGTGTAAATTGTTTTAACCAACACCACCCACTGACAAAAATCTGACTATTTAATTGCGAAAAACACATGCCGAAAAAAGTTCTTTAGTCAGAAACCTTGTCAATTTTATGTCACTTTTTTTGCACCCAAGTTAATTATTCATTTGAAACATCAAGCGTATGACAATTTTATTTCTTATTCCTCCTATTTTTTGCGCTCACGAAGTTTCACACATTTTTTAGAATACGATTTTATATTTTCAAATTGAATAATTTAACGTGGGAAATGTAATTTTGAAGTTCGTTTTGCTCTGGTGGATAATCTGTTTGATCTTGTTTGTCGAATGTAATCGGAGAGGATTGCCGAATATTTTGCAGAGCAGACCAGAAGATTTTGATTTCTGATTTTACTGGGATATAAATACTGGGGAGGGGGCGGGAGGTAATAGAATATTTTTTAAAAGTTAGGATATCACTGGAATCTAGTTTTTGCGCGATAGATGTTCCAGACAAGTTAAAAATATTTTTTCAAAAGTTCTGACCTTCTCTTGGAAATACTACTGGAGTTTCACAATTCCGAAAAAAAAACACAATAACTTCTCACCCAATCTGTATTTAAAAAAACCTATAATCAAATGTGATTTTCAAAACCGAAAACATCAAAATACTTCCTCATCTCTTTCTCTCTCCTCTTCATATAAAAGAAAAAAGTTTGACCAGACCAGTTAGGTCTAACTCAAAACAAAACACGAAGAAAAAAGTAAAACTCTGCTCATGCTCATTTCTCCTCCCATCCATTCTTCGTAGGTTAATTTGGTTTTCCGATGTTATTTTGCATTGTTGTGTGTGTGTATGTTTTTCCTGGAATAACGACTTCGAAATGTGATATCTCCATTCGTTCGTTTTCTTCTTCTTATTCTTAATAGAATATTATTGCGTTTTTCCTTCTTTTTTTTGCTTTCTCCCATTAAATCTTCATTCGAATTAGGCTCTTTTAATGGCTTCAATTTTTTGTGTGGCATGATGTGTAACTCCGCCCCATTTTATGTCCTTCTTATCGAGAATGGAATAAACCGGATTGCGGATCGCTGAGTAGTTTTGGCACATTAAGCAGCTCAAATGGTTTTTTGCACTTTATTTTTCAATTCTGATTCTCTCAAACATTTTTAACCATTTTGCAGAATGAAGCTGAACTGCTTTGGAAAAACACCAGAACGGGATCTATGTGAACTGCGAGATGAGGAAATGGAAGCCATCAAAGAAGTTTGGGTTAGGTGAGTTCTTTTTCTCGAAAGTCAGTCGATCTACAACCTCTACCGTACACAGAATCTGATTTTGAACATTTTCCCCAAACTTTCAGATAAAACTTTTCTCTCTCATTCTCAAATTTAGTTGACGAAAATGCAGATTTTTATTCCTTTAAACCCACACAAAAAATTGTTCCTAGAACTCCCCAAAAAATCTACGTTTACAGAGCAAAAGAACGTGAGATCGGCAAACATATTCTGCAAGAGCTTATCGAAAGGAAACCTCAATTTAAAGATTATTTTGGTATTCAGGCTGACGAGAAAGATGTTTTCAGCTGTAGAGAATTCCAATTACAAGCACATCGAATTCAGAATTTTCTGGATACCGCAGTCTCGTCTCTCGGATTTTGCCCGATGAAAAATGTTTTGCAAATGGCTTATCGGATAGGACAAATTCATTTTTATAGGGGAGTCAATTTTGGCGCTGATAACTGGTTGACTTTTAAAAAAGTCACTGTTGAAATTGTAACACAAGAAAACTCAAAAACTGAAAATGGCGAAGATGAAAGCATTAAAGACACGGTGAGTTGATTAATCTTTGTTTTGACGACGTCCGGAAATCTTTGCAGGCAACGACGATTTCGCTATTTCCTGCTAATCAAAGTTGTCTGGTTGTTATTGGTTGGGAAAAATTTATGGGTTCTGTCATAAAGGAGATGAAAAAAGGTGAGCTTATTTTCTAGATAAATCTTTAGATCTCTCAAACTTCTTGTTTCAGGATTCTTGGACGAAGCTCGTCGGAATTGTCACGATGAAGAAACGAGATTCTAAGAATATCATTTATGGTGAGCTATTTTTAGATGGGATTAACGTGGAAACGGATATTCGAAGAGTTCATCAATCATAACAAGATTAAATTTAGATATTTGATTAAAATTGGTGTTAGGCGAGCAAAGTCTAGTGTATTTTAGAAATAAATTCTGAAAAGGTGTTTGTAAAAAACGCATTCTTTGCGAGCCATTTGAATTCGGAAACGTGAACAAGTATTTTGTGAAATTTTCTCGTTTAAAAAAATGTGTGATCAGTTCCCTACAGTAACTCTCAAGTTTTATCACATTTAAAAATCAGGAACATGTTTTGAAATGTTGCGAATGTCCCTAGTCTTTGTTCGGAAACGCCCAAAAAAGTATGAAAAAATGAATTGAAATCACATGTTTGTCGAATTTATACAAGACATAAACATCCAAAACCATTGGTATTTTTCCAGGACCAAAAATCGGACAATCGATTATCAAATCTGTTTTTCTTGTCTTCATTCGTTCATTCCTTCCGATGTTTGGTCGACTATATTCCTTTCCAGTTTTCATTTCTCACTATTGTTTTTTTATTCGTCCATTGCTAGGTATCACGTATACAAAACTGTATCTATGTATTTTTCTTCTTGTTTTTTTGGGTTGTGCTGAAACAAAACCTGAGACTTTGTCCGGTTTCATCAAACAAATTCAATAAATAATTTAACCTGAAATCATTTTGCAAACTGTAGTAGTGCTATCTTTTTGTTATCAAATTAACCCTTTTCAATTTTTTTTTCTTATTTCCTACTTTTTTCATCGTTTTTGATCATTTATTTTGTTGAAAGAAGTTGTCACATGAATGGTTGGGTTTCGGGAAAACGAGGATGTTGTTGAAGAAGAAGATGATGAGGAATTCGAACGATGGAAACGTGAAAAAATGACACTTCGAAATTATGCTAAACTTTATTTCTGTTGTTGTATTTTTGACCGGGAAAAAGAGAATCCAATTTGTTTTGATGTAAGTTTCTTCAACTTGTGTGAGCTCTGAAAATTTCCAGATTTTTTCAGGAGAACAATATAAGATATCGCGCAATTTTTGGAATTTTTCATGTTCAACACGTTTTGCTGGTTTTAACAATTCTGAAAACAATCATGCTTTTTGTGTTTCTAATCTTACAATTCAGTAAAGCTGAAAATGGTTTGGAAGTTTTGAGTGAGTTCTGATTTCTAAAAATCTGGAATGGCGTCCCATCAAAAAAACTTTCCAATTGCCACGTGGAAATTCAAACTTTCCTCTTAAAGTTTCTGATGTTTCAGCATCTTGTTTTGCATTTTTCACTGTCTGCATCACAAATATTCTTCTAACAATTGGAATTCGATTGAAAAGGTTGGAAAATAACAACAAAAATTTCTTCACAACTCCTTAATTTTTGAAATTTCAGATATATTTTCCTCATTCCATATTTCACAGTTTGTGTTCTTTGTATATTCGTTCTTATCCTTCATTTGTTTGTCACTTTTCTCGGAACAATTAATGCGAAGAATCAAAGTTCGGTGTATGACCATTTGATTTTGGTAAATCTAATTCTATTTCTAATTGATCAGAAACCAAAATCAAAAATAAGAAAAAAAATCCATATTTTGTAGCTCTTCGTGATTTTCTTCGAAATCTATATGCTCACAATTGTCTGGCGAGCATTTGTCTATATCTGCGACTACAACATGCAAAGACAAATCGAAAAAGTTGGCCGCAAAAAATCGATGGTCCGCGCTTTTATTCAACTTGATCCAACGAAAAAAGCGGAATTTGTTTGAGGAAAAAAATATTTTTGTTTTGGAAATGGTTTAAGAACAATTACGGGTTTTTTTTGTTTTGTCAAAAATGAAATAAATAAAATGTAATTATAAAACAAGTTTTAATCCAGTTGCAATCCGAGAACAATGCAAATTTCGAGGAATAAAAAACGTTAATCCGATCCGGCTAATTTTTACTATAAAAGATTGGAACTTGATCATTTGAAATGGTAAAAAATCAAGATGTTTTCGAAATTCTTTCTTGTATTGCTCATATTATTCTCAACTTCTGACGCATTTTTCTTTGGAGGTCTTGGAGGTAGGGTTTCTTTTTCATAGATTTCAGGGCAAAATGTGTTTTCTAGGAGGCGGAAGTGGATGTTGTTGTGGTTGTGCTCCTCCTCCACCACAACCCGCACCAATGTGTATGGTTCCCCCGCCTTGCCCACCCCCGCCTCCACCATGTCAATGTGCTCAGCCACAAATTATGTATCAACCGTGTGTTCAGCAGCAACCGAGTTGTGCAGCTTGTGGATGTGCTGGAAAACGGAAGAGACGATCTTTGAAGTGATAATTTTGGAAATACATGTTTTTTGTTTGACTTTCGTAATAAATTGGTTTGGGATAGTACTAAATCTGATTAAAATATTTCAACCAAAAATTTTCTGAAAAATTATTCAATTGTTTATTCAAAAATAAAAATTGTACAAATTTTGGCGTGACCTAATTTCAAATGTGATTTAAAAGTGTCTCCTAAAGCAGTCTGACATCAGTTTCTACATTTTTTAATAAAATCTTCAAGAGATGTTCGAAATACAAACCATTTTATATGCATTTGTGTTTTTTTCTAGTAAGTTTAGTTTGAGGTCTTTGTCTTTTAGCACATACAAGCTTGCAGATATTATCGAATCATGTGCAAAAATGAGATCACAAAACAGAATTACTGAAACTCCTAGCCAAATCGAACCACCAACATCGGACACATCAAAAGAATCAAATCGAAATCAAAATTCGGTTCAATCAATAAGGCAAGTGGAAACAGCTCCAGTTCCACTAACTCCTCGTAAAAGTGAAACTGTTGTTGAGATTGAAACTGCAAAAGAGAGCCCCAAAGAAAGTCCAAAACCAAACAAAAAAGAGGTGTCAAAAGGAAGAGCAATCAAAGTTGTGAAAACTCCCCAGAAAAAGGATGAATCGGAAAAACCTGTTCCAAAAAAGGGATATAATGCGGAATTGATTGCTGCTCAGGAGAGAATGTTATCCGAAATTTTTAATAGTAAAGAATCAGATAAAAATCGAAAGAAACCTCCGAATAGACCAACGACTCGACTTGAAGTTAATCAAACTCAAAGTTTTGAGGCATTGAGTTTGCACAAAAAAAGAAATGCGCAGAAAACGAAGACGATTGGTTGAAATAAACATTTTTTGAAACGCGAATGATAATTTTTGTTGAAAAATCTGATTCTCCTATTTCCACGTTATGAAAATCAAAACATAATGATACTTGACCGATTATTCATACTTCATTTTTTCCAAAAAAAACTATTTCAAAACACGGAAAAAATGATGAGTCATCTAACAATCCTGAACTAACATACTAAATATATTTTCCGTTGTTTCGGATATAAATTTGTTTAGCCCTCTTCTTTTCTCCTCCTTACTTCAAACATCACCATCAAAGGACATTTTTCGGATGACTATATAAGTATTTCCATAACTTTTGATTTTCATCAGCAAAAAAAAGTTTCATTCAAAAATGAGCAAGATTCTATTCGTTCTTCTCTTATCAATTTTTGTTGTTGCCATTGCGCAAAGAAATGGTGGAGGACAACAAAATGGCGGATCATCTGGAAATAATCAACAATCTGGAAATCAACAACAAGGAGGATCTCAAGGTAATCAGGGAAATCAACAAGGAGGATCGAACTCTGGAAATTCTGGAAATTCTGGAAATCAACAAGGAAATGGTCAAAGTGGTAACCAACAAGGTGGAAATCAGCAAGGAAATTCAAATTCAAATTCAAATTCAGGAAATCGAAATGGTTTCGGAAGAAAATAATTGTTTTTTTTTACTTTGAAAACGTATTTCATGCTTTTTCCCTGACGCATCTTTGAAAGAAAATGAATTGTTGTACTTTAATGCATACCTACGGGATTTTAAAAGAGGTTAATTAGGCTGGCAAAAATGAGGTGATAAGGTCTCGAAATGCAATTTTTTTACTCGTTTACAAAAAATACAATAGGAACGATGCCCCTAGGCGAAACAGTTCAATAGAAAAAAAAGTCGCATTCCATAAGATTGAATAAGTTTTTTTTTTCGAAAAATTTATCGATGACTTCATCCATGGCAAAATTAGGAAGCCTTCCTAATTTTGCCACGAGTCATTTTTTGATCAAAAAACTTGAAATTTTCAATGAATTCAATTGTAATAATTATTCTTAACATCTTTCGAGTACAATCAATACGAAAAAATATTAAATGAGTTTTTTTTTCGAAAAATTTATCGATGACTTCATCTATGGCAAAATTAGGAAGCCTTCCTAATTTTGCCACGAGTCATTTTTTGATAAAAAAAACTCGAAATGAAAATCGTGAAATTTCCTGATCATGATTTCACGGAAAAAAACCAAATTGAAAAAATAAACGAGAGAGTGTTGTGATGGAAGAGACGAGGACAGACAGAGAGAGAATGAGAGATAGAAAATAGCAAGAGAGACGCCAGACTACACGACGGTTTGTGAATTTTTTGCCAACCTCAAAACCATTTTTCGTTTTTTCACAAAAAATGCTGAAATTGTTCATACTTAACCAAATTTCACAATCTTTGCAGCAAAAATAGCAAATTTACGACATTAGAGATTGCAAGAAGAAAAACTTCAAAAACTTTTCTCCAAACACCGAAAAATATGATTATAGGGTTTTCGGCTTGACTCACCTCAAAGTTTTTAAAAGATTCTAAAACTTCCTTTCAAAAGCATCCTCGATTCAAATGCAAATCAGTTTAACTACTCAATCGAACCCAAAAAAATAACTAACCTTTAAAATTTCGACCGTTCCTCGATCATTTCATCGCTCAAAATTGATGTATTGCTTCATGCTCCAACAAAAATCATCCACGACTAATCTGAAACAAATTTTCAATTTAATGAAATTTTTGGTTGTTTTTTATTGATTCAAAACGCTAGATATTACAAAATACTAGTAGCTTCACAAACAAAAAAAAGGAAAAAAATAAAAGTGAAATAGCCACACTTGGCTTGCCTGTCTCAGGAATTTTTTTGTACGAGTTCAGCACGTTTTGTGCATTTGTACGCGTTCAGTCCTATTAAGTACGCTTTCAAACTTATGCGTGTACACGATCAGTCTTTTTTAGCTGTCTTATATCAGGAACTGAACGCGTACAAATGCAACAAAGTGCTGAACGGGTACAAAAAAGGTGCAGAACTCGTACAAAAAAATTCCTGAGGTTGTTTAATTTTCTCACACTGTTTGAGCGGAGTGTCGTTATTTTATTTTTACAAAATTGCGCGTAGGATTTTGTGTTTGCGGGCATTCGGTGTTGACACACACTCTTAGTTCTTTCGTTGTTTTTTTAGGTTTTGGATTGGCGTCCATACGAGAGAGAAGAGACAAAAAGATAGTCAAATAGCGCGTGATCTACAGTGATTTAAAAACTTGCGGGACTAGGTTAGGATTTTTTTTAATTTCGCGGTGTTTTAGTTAAAAAATAACAAATAATCGTGAGTTTACTTAAAGAAAGGTGTGAATATTGGAAAACTCATTAAACATTCCAAGTTTTTCGATCAAAAAATGACTCGTGGCAAAATCAGGAATGGTTTCTAATTTTGCCATGGATGAAGTCATCAATTAATTTTTCAAAAAAAAACTTATTAAATCTATTTTTTGTATTGAATGTACTCGAAAGATGTTTTAACATATTAAAATATAATCTAAATTCCAAACAAAATTTCAAAAATATTCATTTGATGAGAAATTTTGAGCTATACATTGTTTTCTAGTTTCCTCCTTGTTGGTTTTGGTTTCCATTTTGTTGGTTGTTCTGTCCATTCTGCCCATTTTGTCTTCCAATTTGTTGTTGATTTCCTTGACGTCCATTTTGGTTCTGATTGTTTTGTCCTTGTTGACCTTGACGTTGGTTTCCTCCTTGATATTTACCCTGTCTTCCAGAGTTTCCTTGTTGACCTGAAAATACTTTCAGATTTTTGAATTCGGAGCTTCAAAGTTTCTCACCTTGTTGATTTCCAGAGTTTCCTTGCTGTTGTTGATTTCCACCTAAAATTTCGATTTTTAGTTTTGTTTTTGAAAGGAAAAATTTCCTACCTTGTTGTTGTTGGTTTCCTCCAAATCCACTTTGTTGATTTCCTTGTTGGCCGCCGAAGCCTCCTGAAAACACTTTTTTGAGCTTGAAATTTCTCAAACAAGATTTCCAGGTCAAATGAAGAATTTTAAGAATGTGGATCTCTCTCTCTCTGTGTTTTCATGAGAACCTGAATGACTGAAAAGGTTTCAGAATGATGCATTTGTATTATTTTCGAAAAACATGAAAAGTTTCTGTTGAGATTCAAAAAAAAAATCAGAAACCTTGTTGTTGTTGTTGTTGTTGACCTCCAAATCCTCCTTGGTTTCCTTGTTGTTGATTTCCACCAAATCCACCTTGTTGACCTCCGAAACCTCCTAAAATTTTTGAATTCCACGTGGCAAAGTAAGATAAACTTATTCACCTTGCTGTTGTTGTTGTCCACCAAATCCTCCTTGATTTCCACCTTGTTGCATTCCTCCGAATCCTCCTTGTTGGTTTCCACCGAAGCCTCCTTAAAATTTCATTATTTTTGAGAAGTTCAGAAAAATTCAATATTTTTGAAAAGTGTATGATCCTTTCTTTTCGAATAAAACTTAGCACCCAGAACTCTGAAATTCCAGAAAAATCTCACCTTGTTGTTGACCTCCGAATCCTCCTTGGTTTCCTCCTTGTTGACCTCCAAAACCTCCTAAAACTCAAGATTGTTTGACACAATTTCAGAATTTTATACCTTGTTGTTGGTTTCCACCGAATCCACCTTGTTGATTACCTCCGAAGTTTCCTTGCTGACCTCCAAATCCTCCTGAAAATTTATAATTTGAAAGTTGATAAAAAGTTAGGACAGTATCATTTGATTTTAAAACCTAATGTTTTAAAAATTAAAAAAGGTTACCTTGTTGTTGTCCTCCGAATCCACCTTGATTGCCTCCTTGTTGATTACCTCCGAAGTTTCCTTGGCCTCCGAAACCACCTGAATATTCATAAAATTTTGAATGAAGTTTAGAAAAGGTTATCTACCTTGTTGTTGTCCTCCGAAACCTCCTTGTTGGTTTCCTCCAAAGTTTCCTCGACCTCCAAATCCTCCTGAAAATTTTTGAATGTTATGTCAGAAAACTGGAGAAGAAAAATTTGCCTTGTTGTTGTTGACCTCCGAATCCACCTTGATTTCCACCTTGTTGTTGTTGTGAGTTTCCACCGAAACCTCCTTGATTTCCACCTTGGCTACCTCCTTGTTGACCTCCGAATCCACCTGAAATGAATCAGATCGATTTGGAACAATTCAGAAAAGTTATTACCTTGTTGATTTCCACCTTGTTGACCTCCGAAGCCTCCTAAAACAGCGGTTTGAAATTTTAAAAAAATTTTTTCAAGAATGACAAACCTTGTTGATTATTTCCTGATCCTTGATTTCCACCCTGTTGTCCACTTTGTTGGTTTCCACCAAATCCACCTTGGCTACCTCCTAAAATAAAAGTATGTTGTATATTTTCGAAAGTTCAGACTTATTCAAAAAAAATTTCACTCACCTTGTTGACTATTTCCTGATCCTTGATTTCCACTTTGTTGTCCTCCAAAGCCTAAAAATTTAAAAAATTAGTTTTTTCTGAAATTTAGATTCAATTCTGATGAATTAAGAGGCAGTGAACAATTTATGTTAACAACTTCTCCATTTCAAAAAATAATTTTCCTAATTTCAACCAACCTTGTTGTCCAGATCCTTGATTTCCATCATCATAATAATCATCACCTAAAATAATTTCAAAATCATCATAATTTTCTTTCAAGCCTCACCTTGTCCTTGACCAAATCCACCACTGAAATTTCCAGGGAATCCAGTCGAATTCAAGGGTGGTGGGGAACCTGTGGTGGTACTAGTTGCACCCAAAACAATAGCCACAAGAGAAACAGCAACGGAGAAAACGAGAAGTGTTGTTTTGCTCATTTTTGTTCAAACAAAACAAAATATGAATTTATGATAAATATGATTGTTCATAGTTCGATTTATATAGCAGGAACATAGAGTTGTTGATGTTTGAAAAAGTTTGTGTTGGGGAGGGGATTTTTTAATCCCGGTTGTAATTAATATGATAGATCGACACCTTTTTGAACCTACTTTTTTATTTGATTGTTGATCGAAAAAAGTTTACGGTTGGGATGCATTTTTAAAATTTGAAAATTTCGAAATTTTCATCCTAAAGTTGACTTTCTCCAATTTCATTTGTAAGTCTAGTTAGATCTGTGAAGTTCAAAGTTTTACAAATTCAATTTCAGGACACTCATACTAAAAATCAAATTTTCAACCTGATCCAAGTTTTCAGCGTAGGTGGCATTATGAAAAAAATGACTCAGCCCCGAGTTCAACATCAAAAAATTTGCATAATCCATAGTTTACTATAAAACTCTGGAAAAATTCGTATAGTTCAAAAATTGTCTCTCATCATCATAATGATCAAAATAACATTATTCCTATTGGTTTCTATTCAACTTGTGCAATCTAGATATTTGAATAATTATAATTCTACAAATTCGAATGAAACTCAAAGTTTTGGAAATTCTGGATGGAATCGGGGATCAAGTCAATTCGGAAACTCTGGAAACCAGAATCAATTCGGTGGAAGTCAGAATGGTTATGGATCATCTGGCTCAAGCCAATTTGGTTCAAATTATGGAAGTTCTAGATCATCATCTAGGTCAAACCAATCGAGAAGTGGATTCGGAAACACTGGTAACAGAAACAGTTATGGATCTTCTGCATCAAGTCAATCTGGTTCAAACTTCAGAAATTCTGGATCTTCCTATGGATCTAGAGGTGGATTTGGAAACCAGAACAGCTATGGATCGTACGGTTCAAGTCAATCGGGTTCGAATTTCGGAAGTTCCAGCAACTCGAATAACCAAAATGGATATTCCAACCAGAACAATGGAGGATATCAATCAAATGAAGGTTCAGGATATGAATCATCAAACCAAGAATCAAGTGGATTTGGAAATTCCGGATATTCTGGTCAAGGAAACTTCGGAAACTCAAACAATAATCAACGATCTTTTGGAGGATTTTAATTTTGAAACGAACTATTTTTAATTTTAATTAATATGTAAAATAAATTAATTTTGATCTAGTAGAATTATTTCAGAACATGAACTTTTATGAAGTAAATTTCATAAATCATTTTCGAATCAATTTTTGGGCTATGGTTTTCAAGAGTTCCTCTATGACGTGGCACTTACAAAAAAAATTTTTTTTTGAATAATTCGTGAGGTCCATAAAATAAAACCGAATTGGAGGTTTTCTGAATAGAAAAATCAAAAATTAATCATAATTAAAAAATAACCACAAGTTGTCAATTGCAAATGTCAAAAAAAAAGCAATTTCGATGAATAGTTTATTTGAAATAAATAGTCAATTCTGAAAAATACCGAGCAATTTTTTAATAGTAATCAAAATTAGCAAAAATTTTGAAATTATTGGTTTCCACCAAATCCTCCATTTTGTTGATTTCCTCCAAATCCACCCGAAGTCGAGTTGCTTGAGAATCCCCCATTTCCCCCTTGTTGATTTTGTTGTCCGCCATTTGATGAGGAGCTGTTGTTCGAAGATCCACCAAATCCACCTTGATTTCCATTTCCACCAAAACCACCGGACGTTGAGTTCACTGAGAATCCAGATTGTGATCCTTGTGAGTTTGAATCAGATCCACCTTGTCCACCAAATTGCGCCAAAGAAACAGCCACCAAAATAGCGAGAATAGCCAAAGTTTTGAAAGATGTCATTTTTATCGAGAAAAAGTGATGTTTTTCATTGTTTTACTTTAGTTACTTAGTTACTTAGTCGATCCGTTCTTCAGCATATTGCGCGGACCACAGTTCTCCATTTATCACGGTCTTTGGCACGAGTTGTCCAATATTCGACCAATTTGTTGTTGTTGTCATATATACAGTGGTTTTTCCTTAATTCATCTGACCATCTCAATGGTGGGCGTCCAACTGGTCTTTTCCACTCTCGTGGATACCAATCCAATGTTGCCGTTGACCAACGGTTGTCGTTTCTCCTTGCCATGTGTCCGGCCCAGCGGGTTTTTTGTTGGCGGATGTGTCGAAGTGGATCCTTGACTTGCGATAGCTTCCGGATGTCTTCGCGGTGGAGATTTCTTTCGCGTTGTTCGCTGAGTGTTATGCCAACTAATCTTCTTTCCAATGCCGCGTGGGAGACTCGAAGAGCTTCTGAATTCTTTTTTGTGAGGGTCCATGCCTCTGAACCATAGCAAAGGGCGGGTAGAACCGTTTGATCGAATAAGTTTGCTTTGGTTTTTTGGCAAGTGATGGCGTCGGTTGCTTTTTCGATGGATTTGAAAGCAGCCCAGCCAGCTCTTCTTCTTCGGTGGATTTCCGGCAGGAGTTCGTTTTGAGGATTTAATTGTCGGCCAAGATAAATATATTCATCGACATTTTCAATGGTTTTGTTTCCGATTTCAATTGGGCGGGTGAGCGCAAATCGGTTTCTCATTGATTTTGTTTTGGCTTCATTGATTTTTAGGCCAACTTTTGCGCTTTCCTGCACCAATTCTTTCAACATTCTCGAAGCTTGATGTGGGGTGTGTGAGATCAGAACGACATCATCAGCGAATCGAAGGTGGTTTAACTTTCTACCATCTATGCTTATTCCACAATCTGACCAATTTGTGGAGCGGAAAACTCCTTCAATACTCGCGGAGAATAGATTCGGAGAGATTGGGTCCCCTTGGCGAACTCCTTTTGAGATTGGGATTTCGACTTTTTTGAAAAATGGCGTGATGTTGGTGGAACACTCCTCGTAGCATTTTTGGAGGATCTTGATGTAATGTTGATCGACTCCTTGATCTTTCAGCGAATTCCATACTGCAGCTGGTTCTACGCTGTCGAATGCTTTGTGGTAGTCGACAAAGATCAGGACAAGTGGGATTTGGTGTTCTCGACTGGCTTCTAGAATTCTTTGAATTGTGGATATGTGGTCCATTGTTGAGAACGATCTTCGAAATCCAGCTTGCTCAACAGGTTGGGATTCCTCAAGTGGTCGGCGGATTCTCTGCAGAATGCACTTTGTGAAGAGTTTGTAGAGAACTGGGAGGATTGTGATAGGGCGATAGTTTTCGAGGTTTTCGCGATCACCTTTTTTGAAGATCAAGATGGTTTTCGATGTTTTCCATGCCTTGGGTATCTCCTCTTTCTCCATCATCAGGTTGAAGCAGTGTGTGATGATCAAGATTATCTTATCCGTGCATTTTTTGAGAAAATCGGCGGTGATTTTGTCTTCGCCAGCGGCTTTTCCGTTTGGGAATGATCTCAGAGCTGCTCGAATTTCACTCGGTAGAAACGGTGGTGGATTTTCAGTTCTTCTCAATCTTCTGTTACTGGGATTTTGTGGAACATCTGAGCTTTTGAAAAGCTTTGAGTAAAACTGATGTATTTCTTTTTCGATTTCTCCTCTTCCAGTGATCCGAGTTCCGGTTGGAGAAGATTTCAAGCATGGAATTGTGGCTTGATATTCGACGAGGTTTCTGGCGACTCTTTTCAGACTTTTTCTTGCCATTGCTGCGTTCACGAGGCGAGTTTTGGCAAATTCTTGGTGATCTCTGGCAAGTTCCTCGCGGCACAATTCCGAGATGGTGTGGAATAATGGATCAGATCGACTCGTTTCTCGTCGAAGTGTCAGCAGTTGGCGAGTGGATTCACTTATTCTGTTTTGTGAGTGATTTGGTTGTGGAACCAGCGATTTTTCTTGAATCGATCTTAACATACCAACGATTTTGTTGTAGAATATATCTATATTCTGATCTTGTGGTGGAATTTGCGTGAGATCGCAGTGAGCTGTTGTTCGAAGATCCACCAAATCCACCTTGATTTCCATTTCCACCAAAACCACCGGACGTTGAGTTCACTGAGAATCCAGATTGTGATCCTTGTGAGTTTGAATCAGATCCACCTTGTCCACCAAATTGCGCCAAAGAAACAGCCACCAAAATAGCGAGAATAGCCAAAGTTTTGAAAGATGTCATTTTTATCGAGAAAAAGTGATGTTTTTCATTGTTTTTCCAAAACATATTTATAGTCAAAAATTCGTTGCTGATGTTATTTTTTAACACGCGAAAAATAGAAAATAGTAGGCTTGTATAATCTGCAACACATTTTTTGTCTGTGTGTTTTAATGTGTGACTCAACTGTTTTTGGTTTTAGAGAAATCTTTTTGAACTCATGAACTTTTGAAAATGACTGGAAAACTGATGAGAATTTCATAAGAAAAAATAACATCTTGCAAAAAATATTACCATAAAAATTAAAATTTAAAAATTCACGTGGTCACCCCAATTTGCCTTCATAAATATCCCCGTTCTCGATTTTTCCGCTCATTTTAGATTTTCGTAGACTTTCAAAAAAGTCAAAAATTTGGAAAAGTATCTTATAATATAATAATAACGAAAAAATTGAACATGGAACCAATTGAAGAATCGAAAGATACGAAAAAAAGTGGAAAAGGGAATAGTGAGAAAAGAAAGTTGGAGGCAAACAAAGAATTGGAGCGAGAAAGGACTAAAAATTTGCAGAATAGTGATATGCCGAAAACTGATAAAGGAGAGACACATATTGAATCGAGTAAAGGGGTTTATGAGGTGAGTGGGGAATATGAACCGGGAATAAGTAATATAGGACTCGCAAACATTGGAATAAATTCGTGTTTTTCAGATAAAAGATCAACTTGGTCAAGGTTCTTTTGGTGCAGTTTTTATGGTGAAACGAGAAAGCGATCGAAAACATTTTGCAATGAAATGTGAATCGATTCACGTCAAAAAGCAGATTCTTGCACACGAAGCTCGTGTTCTTATTGCCCTAAACATGCTGAATTCGGTGCATTTCGCTGAACTTGTTGATCTCGGAAAACTCAAAAACCGTTTCGCATTCATTGTCCTGAAATTGGTTGGAATGAACCTGTGGGATATTCGAATACGCCTTCCAAATCGGAAATATACTCTGAACACAGCTCTCAAAATTGGCGAGCAAACACTTGAGGGAATTAGAGATTTGCATCGGGTTGGATTTTTGCATCGCGATATCAAACCGCCGAATTTTGCGATTGGAAGAGAGGAGGATTCGACACATCATATTATTTATGTGCTGGATTTTGGGTTGAGTCGCAAAATTTGTTCGAAGGGAGTTGATTTGAGATCGCCGAGGACAACTTGTGCATTTCGGGGAACTACGAGATATGCGGCATTGGCAGCACATGATATGGTCAGTTTTTTTTTTGAATGGCTGAAGTGTTTGGAAGTTTTCGAAACAAAAACTTACAAAAATCCATTTTCCAGAGAGAACAATCGCGAAAAGATGACATCGAATCATGGTGGTATATGTTTGCCGAAGGAATCGTTTCTGATCTTCCTTGGAAAACATTCAAAGGAACAGATCGAGATGGTGTAAAAGCGGAAAAGAAGAAACTTCGAGACGATAAAAATGCAATGAAAAATTTGTTCACAAATTTCGGATGTTATGATCAAATGTCAGCAATTTTAACATATTTGGACAGTTTGAGCTATCAAAATATTCCGGATTATGATTATGTTTATAATCAAATCATATCAGCTGCTCAAGCTAATGGATGTTCGGATAATAAGAGTGTTGATTGGGATAAATCTGTGGATTATAAAGGGCCAAAGTATAAAACTGGAGAAGCTTATATTGTCAAACAGTTGCAATAAATGTGTCTTATGGTGGATAGTTTTGAAAAAGTCTACAGTAATTTCAAAAAAAATGTATAGGTTTGAGCTAAAATCAAAATTCATTCACATTCTCCCCAATTTTCATTATGTTTTGTTTTTTTGCAAAGCAACATCTTGTCTCAATTTTCGGTATCAAACATAGATAAATGTTGTTTTTTTAATGTGATTTTATCAATGATAATATCCGGGATAAATGAATCGAAATCGAGTTTTTATCTTCTTTTTTTTCTCGGATCGTGATTTGAGCGAGAATGAAAAACAACAAAAACAAAAGTTTATTGCGTCAAGTTTTCAGTAGGTCATTTTGGTCAAAGTTTGAAAACTTTCATTAAATTTTTTGAAAAACTAAAGTGAAATACGTAGGACTTTTTGAAATTTTGAACAATTTTGAGAAAACTTGGCGTTTTTTTGGTTGAAAATTTTGAAGCTATAAAATTAAGAGAAATTGAATGTTACTACTTCAGAATCCGAAGCTTCTTTTTGCCTCAGCAAAAAAATTTTCAACAACAGTTCAGAAAAAGTTTTCAAACAAAAATTTCGAACTTCAGACGTTTTCCAACGACAAAAAATCCTCAAAAAAATAACAAAATGAACAATAAATTCAAAATTTCCAAATCCTAGTCAGATAAAATTTCCGGATAGTCAAATTTCCTCAAATTTAATAAGCATATCTATAAAAAAATCCCGTTCCCAAATTTTGCGCAATATTTTCCCTGAAAACCGGTTCGTCAATCAACCATTTTTTTAGCAAAAAATGTCTTCCCGAGTTCCCATAAATTCACAATAAATCAACAAAACGCAATTATTTGTATTCCACCCGTTTTTTTTTTCTGGAGATGTTTTTGATTAAAAGCTACCTGATGAAAATGTCTTTTTTTTTGTATTTCATCTCGATGTTTTCCTGTTTATTAGCCGATGTTTCTTCTTCTTTTTTCATTTTCTCGTTATTTTATTGTATCAGCTTTTCCTTATGCCCCTTGCTTTTCCACTTGAAGATAGAAGAACTTGATTAACAACAACTTCTTCTTCTTCTTCTTCTTTTTCTTCTTCCCTTTTTTGTGTTGTTTCATATTCCCGCCCAATTTGAAGGAAGTCGTCAATTGAAATTGTGTTCGGCAAGAATCGAATTGTTTGAAAACATATTTTATATGTTTTTATGAATTCTTGAAAGCCAACCAAGTAGAACGGAATTTGCAGGGATTTTATCTTAAACTTGTTTTTTTTGCTTCTGTGTATATTTGCAAATAAAATCTTGATAAGTTACTATTTCACTTATGATTTGTGATGCTTTTAATGATGTTTTGTTTTATTTAAATAACTAATATTAGAGATAGATGAACATCTTTCAGTTGGAATACTTTTCCAAATTTATGTATTTTTTTCGCTTTGTTTTTGGGATCATTTTTTCCTAGGCTTTTCGAAAAATCCTCTGAAGCTGTGCTGTTTCAAAAATGCATTAGGTTTCAAGATAGGCTTTATTTCCGGTCTTATCCACCACTCTTATATAAATGTCTAATTGTGTTTCAAACTTTCTTACTGTAGCCATATTGTACCTTTCAGATGTGTTTCCCTACTACAAATTACTAATCTCAAGACTAACTTGAAATTAATTTCCACTTACCAAAACCCATAAATAATTACGGGAATAGCTTTTTACCTACTTTTCTTAATGCCTTTTCCCTGTCCCGATGAATACAATAATAATAATAATAAGAACAAAAAACCAACGAACACTAGATACTTTTATGGAGAAGACACATAATTAACCTGGCGCGAAACCTTCACTTTTTCTTACTTTTTCCTCATTCTCTCTCTCTCCGATTTTTTTCAAATAAAGAAAGAGGCTGACCGCTTCATCAAACATCCGCCATTATTTTTTTTTGTTCCATCGAGAATATTTGTACTATTCGATTTCATTTGGTCATTTACAGCCAGTCATGAGGGTGTTGATTTTGGCGATGGTTTTTGTTACCGTTTATTCGCAGGAACATTTCATCGATGTTCGAGAATTGGTTCGAGACACAATTGATGCAATCAAGGAAGTTGCGAATAATGAAACTTCAGCTTCAACATTAGCTGTGGAAACATCTACAAAAGAAACTGCTACTCTTGTAAAAGCTGATGAAGGCAACGATGTTTACAAATCGCTTCTCAAACTTCCCGCTGATATTATGTCAAGACTTGCATACGGTGCTGGATTCGTTGAGCCAAAGAAAACCACAGCTGGAGAAACCAAAGTTGCTGAGAAGGCTAGAGAAGCTGAACCATCAAAACAACCACAAGATGACGCTCCTAGTAGCTCTAGCAGCTTCCGAACTGTTGAAGATGAACAAGTTGTTGCAACTACAACAAAAGTTCCAGGACCAGCCAAGATTATTGACGATGATGTTTTCTCGATCTCAAAGTGAGTGGGAAAAGGGTCTGAGGGAAAAATTCATGATAGTTTCACTCATTGACCAAAATTCCGTTACCGTGGATCAACTTTAAAATTAACTTATGACGTAGGAAAATATGAGAAGATCTTAATTTGATTAATTACCTCTTGAATATAAGTCGCTTTTTTCCACATTTATGGAGAAGCAGACATTAAGATCGTGATCAGACGGTTCGAAATCACATATGAAAATCGCATTCAGAAAGCCCATTGTAACGGTAAAAAGTAATTCGAAATATCCAAAATTAATTCTTTCAGACTAATTTCCGCAACCGGAAATGCTCTCCGCGAGGCTCATGCTCAACAAGCCGCTTTGGCCAAACAACAAGAACCAGTCACTCTTCCACCATTGGTCCCACTTCCACAACCACTCGAAATGCCGAGGTAAAAAATATATTTTTAAAAAATATTTTCTAACTACAAATACTTTAGCTCTCTCACCGCAACCCTTCCTCTTCAACAATCCGAAGTTGTTTATCGTCCTGTTGTTCGTGATGGAAAAACGTAAGTTGTTAATAACTTTCTCTACCTGTTTGTTATCTTATAATTTAACCTAATTTTTTAACAGTGTTTTCGAGCAAATCGTATTATTGAAATCGGCTGATGGAACAACAAAGATCATCTCACAAAATGTCTATCCAACATTGCCTGTTCCAGCAGTTCCAGAGCAAAAGAAAATGCAAATCACCAAAAAAGTTAGCAAATCTCAAGATTATGGTGCACCAACTTTCCCACCAATGGTCAATGTTTTCGACACTTTCTCAAGCAGCACAACTCAAGAACCATCAACAACAACAACAACGGAAGAACCAACAACAACTACCGAGGAACCAACTACCACTGAGGTTGTGAAGCCACGTAGAAAATCTTTGCCACGTAGAACTATTAACTATATGGGAAAGAAGGTTCAAGATATGCATTCTAGACAATTTGGGGCTAAAACTGTTCAGATGACTGAACCAATAGATTTCGAGACTCAAAGAGAGGAAGTTCCAAATGTTTTGGAGAAGGAGGTAGGGAGAAAAACATGATATACTCAGCTTGCACTCCTAATTTCACACTAACCAAGAGTATTTTGTTTTTTGCTTTAGGGATCTCTTCGAGTTCGAACAATCAATAGGAAAAGGAAATATCGGAAGACACTCATCAAAAAAGTAACCTTTTTGTTTCACTTCTAATACTATCGCTTTCAAAAGATTTAAAACTTGAATTACTGATAATTTTAACAGGTTTCACCAAAAGAAGAACAATTAGATGAAGCTGCAATCGCCGAGATTCCAAAGAAAAGAAGACGAGTTATCAGAAGAAAAAATATTGTAAGTTGGGAAAAACCCATGGACTTTGACAATCTTCTTTTTTCAGAAGAAGATTGAAGAAGTAAAGGAGAAGAAGGAAATCCGTCGTTTCCCAGATCTTTATGATGAGCAACAACAAAAGATCGAAGTTGCTCCAAGTGTTTCTCCAGCCACTGAAGATTTCACCGAAGAGTTCAAGGATGTTGATGAGGTTCAACAACAAGTTGTTGCTCCACAAAATGATAGTCCGATTGTTGAGAAAAAAGTGAAGAAGGAATTGACAGCCGCACAAGAGGAAGCTATTTTGGATAAAGAGGTTAGTGAGGATGATTTTAGAGAGAGTGGATTTTACCAGAGTATTTTATACCCAATAGTAACCCAAAGTATTCTCAGATTCACAAACGTGTCTTGAAACGTATTCAATCTGCTCGTGCTCACAGTGCTGAAACTGAAACCGAAGAATATGATGAGCAACCATCGACTACAACAACAACAACAACAACATCAGCTCCAGCAAAGAGAACCAAGAAACGAGTTTTGATAACTCGCCAACAATGCTTGAATTTGCGCAGTTTTGCTAGGCAATTCTTGTTTGATTCAGTTGCCGAATTCGCAAAAGAACATTGCTTGTTCATCGAAAACTATTATCCAAATTTGAAATGCGAGAAAGTTGAGAGATACATTTCAGGATGTCAAAGATTAGTGAAAGATGATGAATAGATATGTGATAAGTTCTATGATTAATCATTTACGTGTATATTTTTTGTTAGAATAATAATTAATTTATTTTGAATACTCTTTAATTTATCTAATTTATTTCTCAATTAATTTATTTCAATATTTTCATCTGTGAATAATAAAACATTTGATCATTCAAAATTGCAAAGTTCTCTGACAAGAGGGTCAAGTTGGGATGGATCAAAACCGTAGAAAATGTGAAGCATGGTTTGATTGACACGATGAAGATCGATAACTACATCAAGAAGAGATTTATAGGCTCGATCAGCCTTTTCTTTTGTGAACTCATATCGCAATATTTTGAGAAGAAGAGCAAAGTAGCGAGCTTGAGCCGCGTGAACTTTGCTGCTGTCTTTCAGATGTGACACGTCTGAAATGATACACTTTTCGTATCAAACTTGGACGCCCACGTTATGAGCCACGTGTAATATGGTAATGAAAATATAATTTGCCGTAAAGAATTTATTTAGATTTTGGGGAAAAATTAGTTCCAATAATCATCGATCAAATTATTGTAAAGAATATTGCATCCAGTGATTTTGAATTCTTGTTTCTTGGCTGGTCTTGTATTCAAACAACATCTGAAATTACTGTCAGTCATACAACTTCCATCATATTTGTTATAACAATTGTTGACACATCGTTTATAGCAAGTTTTGTTGGTTTGTTGAGAGAAACTAATCCACGGTGAACAATAATCATACGATGCTCCACCATTGACAGAAGAACAGAAAGCTTGGCAAACAGCTTTGGTGACAGCACCAGCTCCAACAACCAGAGCAAAGATGACAAGAATACGGAAAATCATTTTTGATCATGCTACATTGAACTCTGCATGATATTTTATAGCAAGCAAATTGAAAGACTCTGTGGGAAGTTTGATTTTTGTTGCTGGTAAACTTCAACATTTTTTAATAATCATGACAAATAAAAATTTAAAAAAAACAGTGGGATATTGAAAAGCGTAGTGTTTGATTATTAAAATTCATAAATATAAATTGTTGTAGAATTAGTTTTAATGAAAAAACCAACGAAACAAACCGATTTTGAATGGAAACTATTCACAGTCATTTTTCGTCAACAGAATTCCTACGCAATTTCGAGTATCCAGCTGTTTTTACAAATTTTAATTTTAAAAGTCGGTTTGTTCCGTTGGTTTTTTTCAGTATCCAACTATTTTTAAAATTTTTATTTGTCATGATTATTAAAAAATGTTGAAGTCTAACAGCAACAAAAATCAAACTTCCTACAGAGTCTTTCAATTTGCTTGCTATAAAATAGCATGCAGAGTTCAATTTAGCATGATCAAAAATGATTTTCCGTATTCTTGTCATCTTTGCTCTAGTTGTTGGAGCTGGTGCTGTCACCAAAGCTGTTTGCCAAGCTTTCTGTTCTTCTGTCAATGGTGGAGCATCGTATGATTATTGTTCACCGTGGATTAGTTTCTCTCAACAAACCAACAAAACTTGCTATAAACGATGTGTTCACAATTGTTATAACAAATATGATGGAAGTTGTATGACTAACAGTCATTTCAGATGTTGTTTGGATACAAGACCAGCCAAGAAACAGGAATTCAAAATCACTGGATGCAATATTCTTTACAATAATTTGATTGATGATTATTGGAACTAATTTTTCTCCAGAATCTTAATAAATTCATCATGGCAAATTAATTTTCCCCCTTACTGCTTGAAAACGAAAAAATAAAAAAAAAAATTAAAAAATTTAGAAGTTGTATAAAAATCATAGAAACATTGTCTGTTTCAGAAAAATGTAGTGCCCAAACTGAAAAAAAACTCACGTGGATGAAAAATGACAATCGCGTTCAATGTTAGCATGATATTCTCATTGTTTCGAATTTCGTCGGAAAATGATTCGAGAAGCCTGAAAAGATACATGGAAATTGGTGAGATGTATTGGGACAAAACTTACTTTTTGTGCATTTCATAATGCTCCAATGAAGCTGGATCCTGTTTTAGGATTTCTATCTTGACCTCCATTTTGTTCTGAAAAATGAAGTGTGAAGAAAAACTCGGATCAAACAATTTACATTTGCAAAATGATGATTCCACGAATTATTCGTCTTATTATAGGCCATAATTCCTCTAACAATAAGCAATTCACAAAATCCAGATTTCAATAATTGCTTGCGGTCTTCAATATCCAATTCTCTGAATGATTTGAGTTGTGCAGCCATACTTATAATTCTTCTCAATGCTTCAACAACAATTTGGAAAACATCTGATAATGATTCTTGATTATAATTTTGCTCGAGTGGTGCATTTAAAGGAACATTGAGAATGTGTAACTCTTCAAGTAATGCGATTTCATCAGCTGACAAAACATTGCGATATTTATCAATTCCGTTTCTCCGGTTCGATTCGATGGTGTGGCTAAAATTCGAAAAATTATTCGACTTCAATTTTCAGTATTTTTTTCTTAAAAATTCGACTTCCGATTCGAACATTCTTTTTTTTATTCAAGAAACATTTTTTTTTTAACTATGATAAAAACTTACAAAGCTGATGGTTCATATGTTGACTGAATTTGTGGCCGAAAAGTTTGGTAATTCCAAGAAGGAGAATATGGATTGGTATAAGGCGATAAATAATTGACAGATGGTGAAATAGGTGAAGTTGCAACCACAGAAATTGGAGAATTTGAGAATGATGGAGTTGTTGAGACATATGCCATAAGACGAGTTCCAGATGGATAAAAACCACATTGACAGTTACAAATGCAGGAAGTTTGTTTTCTGAAAGATAAATTGGATTACTGTAGACTTTAAAAAATCAATATAACTTACTCATTAGCCTGCTTCATTAATTTTTGCAAAAACACCTTTGAAACACTAACTTGTTCATCATCTTCTTTTTCTTTTTTCTCATCTTCAATTTTTGTCTTCCTTTTAATAGGATTTCCACGAATTTTCTGTTCATGTAACCAATCGCTGTTCATTCCGACAGCAAAACATTTCGAAAGTCGACACGCTTGACAAAACTTTCGTGAAATTGAAGTGATTTGGCAGGCATTTGAGAATGGACATTTGATTTCCTGTAAGAAGTGGGGAATTGGGGATTTTGATACTTTTTTCAGAAAAGAAAATTTTTTATCTCTAACTTGTCTCAAAAAATTCTAGTTATAGTTTTTTGCAAAATTTTTATCAAATTTTCAGAAAGGTCTAGAAGAAGTTTCTCTCAGGCATGTTCATTTTGCTTTGCCGGCAAAAAGCAAAGCAGCTTTGCTGGGCGTGGCTTTGCTTTTTGCTGGCAAAAAGCAAAGAAAGAAAAAAGCAAAAAAAAAGCAGCCTGCCGAATTGCCGGGCTGCTTTTTCAAAATACAGACGGCGACAAGCGAAGCTCCGCCCCCTCCACACACAAAACATAGCAACACACAAAACCAGTGAATCGTCCGCGTCTCCATTTATTCAAGTAGTCTCGCGCGCGCGTTATAGAAGCAAAAAAAAAGATTGTTTTGTCAATGTTTTTTCACTCTTTTCAGATGATTTTTGAAGGAGTGAAAAAGCATTGCCGGCAATTCGGCAGGCTGCTTTGCTTTTGCTTTTCACAGTCTCACCGTGTAAAAGCAAAAGCGGCTTTGCTTTTTCGGAAGGCGGCAAAATGAACATGCCTGGTTTCTCTCTCTTTCTTATCTAATAATCATTACATTTTATGGTTTTTTTTTCGATCACTGGAAACAGCGAATTTTTCCTCTATGGGGGATAACCAACAGAAATTATAAAAAATGAGCTTTTTCGATAAAGCAGAATTTACACTCCCGGTCTCCCCAGGTGGATTTAGATTCAAGCCCAATCTTACACTTTGTTTCATCGCGTTTCTTCTGAAAAATGCCTTGCACGATTCACACGACAAAACACCAAAATTATAGCCATTTGCTCGATCAGAACAGACCTAAAAAAATTTCTCTGAATATTGGATTTGAAATAAACAACTCACCGCGCAAACTCTTCCGGATAATTCCTTCGGCGGATCAGAAGATCGACGAGTTTCATCATAACTACTTGATGCCATTTATTATTTATTGTGCATGCTGATCGATAAAATTATCTTATCAACAAATACATATATTGGGGGGGCTGCATATAGTTAAAAGTTTGGTGGTGCGGTTCATTCGATAAGAAGAGAAAAAAACATGAAACAACTAAAATATTAACAATCCTAAACACACTACTGAATATGTATGAAAGAAAACGAAACAAAAACTTAGATATAATTATAGGCGACATCATCTTCGGTTTCAACAAAAGCGAGTTCGAGTTTTACTGGTTGTTTCAATAAAATCGAGAGAAACTCTTCCGCAAAACCAAACATCCAATAAATTCGACGAATATCTAATCTTCGAGAATATTGTAAAAATCCGGCGACAATACACACGTTTCCACGACGCTTGATAACTAACTCATTTCCAGAAATAACAACATTTTGCGGGAAGAAACCTCGAATAAATCGTCGAATAATTTCGTCTTGTGCAACGACAACTGGTTGAGATTGACGGAATTCTTCCAGATTTTGTGAATGCCATGTGAGCCATGATTTTCTTACACCAATGTGGTGTGGTTTTTGAGCCATTTCGTATGTTAGAAGTTGTGTGCGATTTACAGTTGACTAAAAACAATATTGTTATAGAGCGAACATTTTTGGAAATATTACCTTATGTTTTCCAGCTTTATTTTTCATTGCGCACGATGTTGTTGAAATCTGTCGACATGCTGATATTCCCGGTGTTCGCAGCATCTAAAAAACATCGAATATGAGTTTTGAGGGAAAACTCTTTTATAACGACAAATATGAAGAATCGCTTCGGATATCGAGCAGGACATGAATAACGTTTTATCCAACGTTTTCAAAAACATAACTATTCTGGATTTTCAAGCAGAAAATACCGAAAAATACCGAAAAACCAGAAAACACAAAAAAAAAGAGTTCACCAAAAAATGAAACGAGGAATGTTCGCTCTATAGCCAACACACGGCGACGCAAAAATGCAGATTGCGGACACTCGATTTTTTATTTTTTTTTGTGTAAACTTTAACTAGTATTCTCCAAGGGAAAAGCGACATTGGAGAGATTCTCAGGGTTCCCATATGTTATACTTTAAACGTGTCCATTTCTAAAATCTGGGGGGGTTCCCAATTTTTAAAAATCCCCAGAAATTTCTTCACGAAAACACACAGCGCGTATTTCGCGTCAAGGTTGCGCGTAGGATTTGTTGTTTGCGGGCTTTCGGTGTTGACATACACTCTTATTTTTTCCGTTCTTTCTTTAGGTTTGGGATTCGCTAAAAACCCAGTTTTCAGATCGAAAATGAGTGAATCGGCTAGCAAATCTGACAAGAAAAGTGATGAATGTTACAAGTGAGTTCTGAAAAAACCGAATTTTCCTGATATAAATCGTTGTTTTCAGCGCAACCGCTATAACAAGTAACGCCGAATCGCTAGAATTCGGCAGAACTTGTCAATCATGCGCCGCTGGAATTGCTGCTGGTATTCTAGGCTTAACCGGTTTCAACGGCTTCATTTTATTCTTCCTATCCGTCGGCGTTCAAGCACTTTTCTGGAATATTAAGGCGCAAGGAAATTGGCTCAATTATTTCCCGGAACGGAACAGTTTCACCTGGTCAATTGGAAATGGACTCTTCACATTTGTTCTTCTCTGGGTTTTTTTCTACGGGATGGTTCATGTATATTAAGAGAATCATATAATTAATTAATTATATTAATTTAATTTATTTACTTGTTTTAATAACATTCCTTCCTAGTCATCGATTTTTGTTTCTTTTTGAGGAAATAAGTTGTTCTTTTGCAACTGATTTATCTCTATCCAAAATATAATTTTGAACCTTTTTATTAAATCAAATTCTAGAATGTTGTCGCTTTTCCGACAAACAATGCTTCGGCCAATTTCGGCTGAAGCAATTCAAGTGAGAGGAAGAAAAAGAGCCCTGAAACAAACGATAACTCGACAACAAAAACTGGAAAGACGAATGAAAAGAGAGGAAAAAGAGGCAGCCAGAAAACAATACACTTTTATGGAAAGAATTAATATTCGAAGAATGAAAAATCTGTGAGTTCTGTGAACTTTTTTTGAAAAACTGTTGAAATCAAAATTTAGTCTTTCTCCATCTCAACAATATCCGGGTCGCCTAATTCCTGAAGAAGAAGTCAATCTACCAGAAAAGCCAACTTTAGATGTATTTATCAAGTTAGTGTTTTTTTTTTGAGAATTCCTAACAAGGGAACCTTTTTTACTCAACACTTCAAATCATGATGAAATTTGGTCCATGGACAGCTTTTGGGACCATAAGAACACCCTAAAAATTTTAGTCTCCCAATGGACCTCTGAGCCAAGTTCTGGCCTTTCAAAAGTTCAAAAAAGGCCTAAAAATGGTCATAAAAGTAATCATAGCTCCATTTCAAATTTTTTTTGGAGAAATGAAGTTTCAGATATTGATCAGCATAGTCGATTACCTAAAAGTACATCAATAAAAAACTTTATTTCGAAAAATTTTGAAGTTTTTTATTTTTGGGCTAAAAATTCATGAAAATTCATATGTGCCCCTGCTCATTCTTTTTTTCAAAATCAAAAATTTTTCTGAAAATTCGATTTATTGATTCTTTTTGGGTAAATCGATCACGCTGATCATCATCTGCTACTCAGTTTTTGATAAAATTGATCGAGAATTGAGTTATGACGTGTTTTATGAGCCAATTTTGGCAATTTTCGAACTTTTGAGAGCCCAGAACTTGGCTCAGAGGTCCATTGGGAGACTAAAATTTTTAGAGTGTTCTTATGACCCCAAAAGCTATCTATGGACAAAATTTCATCAAGATTTGAAGTGTTGAGTAAAAAAGGTTTCCTTGTAAGACCTTTCCAAAATCTTAATGTTTTCAGAAGTCACTTCAAGACACAATTTTATTCAGTTGGTGAAGCTTTAGACATGCACAGAGAGCTTCAAAGTCCGAGTATTTATAACAATCCAAATGCGCCGATTCGTCTTAGATTGGAATTGAATATGACAACTGAAAGACAGACTAAAATGATAACTGGATCTGATGAAATTGTGCCAGTTCCATTTCCATTTAAACATAATGAAAAACGGAGTATTCTAGCATTTGTGAATGATGCAAAACTTCAAGAATTGGCGACAGAATCAGGAGCAGAAATGGCCCTTGGACAAGATATGATCAAAAAAATCATAAAAGGTCAATTCCGAACTGATGATTATGATTTCTGTGTTTCGCACACTGATATGGCCTCATTTATCCTGCCACTTCGAGGAATTCTCAAAACTCGTTTCCCATCGCGCGCCAATGGTGGACTTGGTGAAAATCTCCCAGAGCTCATTGAAAAATTCAAAAATGGAGTGAAATTGAATATCAAAGGAGATCCAGTTTATCCGATTTGGGGTTTGAGTGATTGTGTTGTTGGAAGATTGTCAATGGCGAATGAGGAAATTGAGGAGAATATTGCGACTGTTATTAAAGCAACATGTTCACATAGAAATCCAGCATTGGGATCTTTTATCAATAGGTAAGAGTTTGGTTGATTGAAGAGAAGCCAGATATTATTAAAATATCTTGTTATTTTGAGATTTTCCACAACATAATTTAAGAAAAACTACCAGAAATGCTAAATTTCGTTCAATTCTCAAAATTATTTTTTTTTTCAAAGTTCACGTTCAAAAAATTTATGACACTCTTTTATTCTAAACATTTCCATGTTTTTTATTGAAAAGTTTCCATGGTCCCCCGTTTTTCCTTTTTCCATTCCTCCTCCAAAATCCTCTTTTCAGAGCTCTTCTTCTGACAGTTCCTGGTGAAGAATATTATGCAATTGATGTTCAAAAATGGCTTCCAATTCCAACCGAAGAAGAAATTGAGAAGATTGAAAAACGTAAAAATAAGAAAAAGAAGAAGGATGAAAAGAAGACTGAAAATAGCTCGGAAGATCAACAAAATGAAGCGACTGCATAGATTTTTTTTGTTTTGTTTTGAATAGGTTTTTTCAAGTAGTAGAGAGTATTGTTTTTTCTTGTTTTGTTATAAATTATCATTATATCTTATATAAGAAGATCTTGTATTTTCTTTGATATTTTGAAAATTAATCCGATTGGTTTCTTCTGCCAAAAATCATGTACTTTCATTGCGTGACAAAATTTTGATTGTTTCTCTGAATGATAAGGGGTTATTATATTGATATTTATAAGTTTTTCTGATTGCCACTTTTTCTTGGTAAAGGAATTTTTTCAAATTTTGACCATCAGGTTTCATTAAATTCGAGTAGAATTTGCTAATATTCATGAAAAATCACTAGAATTTCATATTGAGCCCTCAAAAATTCCTTGCAAAAATCTAAAATTGTCTGCTTTAAAAAAATATTTCATGATTTGTAGAAATCAAATATTGTTATCAATTTCCAGCAAATTCCAAAAAATTATTTGTTAATTTTTTTTTCAAAAAAACCTCATTTCCGGAGAAAACCTAATTTTATCTACTTTTTTGTTGACATACAACGCGTTTTTTATCATGGTCATTGTGGAATTTTCAAATTTATTTGAAAAATTACACGGAATGTTGTATTATAAGTTCTAGGAATTTCGAGCAAACATTCTGAGGTCTTTCAAATCCGAAATCCGTCAATTACTATTTTGCCCTGAAAACTCACTTTTTGCAAATAAATCTTCAACCATTTTTCGAAAATAGAAATTCAAAAAATGAAAGAAATCCACGCGAATATTTACCAAAAAATATAAATCACGTGAACATTAATTTCTCGTGATCAAAATTTGTATTTCCAATTCAAAAATCATCAAGTTCCGACAAATATAACTTACCCACCTTGAGAAAAAAGTTTCAAACCTGATTCCTATCTTTGATCGTTCCTCTTCTTATCTCATTTTTCCCGCATTCTATGTCTATCCATAACACTTATCATCATCATCAAAATTTTCTACCACCGTTTCTCATAAATTTTTTCCTATATTTTTTCAATACGAATTTTTCCAGTAATTCAAAATGGGCCAAAAAGTGGGGAAAGAGGAGGATTTTGCGTGGGCATATACTGAAGAACCACATGCCACCAGGTATATTTGAAAATGTGTAATTAATTAATTAGTTTTAATTTTTAGACGAAAAGAAATGCTGGAAAAATATCCACAAATCAAACAATTATTCGGGCAAGACATCGCTTTTCGACCCGTTGTTGTTTGCATGGTTTTAGCACAAATTTTATTCGCATATTTATTAAGAGGTTTGTTAAAATTAACGCTAATTAAGATAAGTAATTAATTTCAGATGCTGATTGGTTACTAGTCTTTCTACAAGCATATATTGTTTCGGGTACAATTAATCACTCATTAACTTTAGCTGTACATGAAATTAGTCATAATCAGGCGTTTGGAACGTCGAGGCCGTTAGCGGTGAGTTTTTTATTGTTGTTAAAAATTAGAGTTATGACGTGGCAAAGTTTTTCAGAATAGATTATTTGGATTTATCGCAAATCTTCCAATGTGTATTCCAATGTCGATATCATTCAAAAAATATCATTTGGAACATCATCGAAATTTGGGAACCGATATTATTGATACCGATGTTCCAACTGAAATCGAAGCGAATATTTTTAGAACTTGGTTGGGGAAAATGATTTGGATGAGTTTGCAACCATTGTTTTATGGGATCAGACCATTTATGCTTTATCCAAAAGTGAGAATTTTTGGGAAAGGGTTTAGGGAAAACAGATACATAGATGCCTCAAAATTCTGAATTCAACACTGAAAATCAGTTCCCAAAAAAACCTCTTTCCAGTCAATGACCGATCTCGAATTAATCAACGTTGCAATCGAGCTCACCTTCAGCACCCTAATATACACATATTTCGGCCCAAAATCATTTTTCTATCTTTTTGGTGGACTTGTTCTTGGAATGGGTTTACATCCATGTGCTGGACATTTTGTATCCGAACATTATACATTCAAAAAAGGACAAGAAACTTATAGTTATTATGGACCGATTAATATGGTTGTTTTTAATGTTGGATATCATGTTGAACATCACGATTTTCCATATATTACTGGAGCCAATTTGGCAAAGGTTGGTTTGGGATTTTTTATTGAAATTTCAAAATTCAGATTTTAATAGATATTTGATTTTTAGACCATAGTTTAGTTTATTAATAATTTTGGAGAAATTTTGTAACAGCTATTTTGTCAAACTTGAAATCCCCATTTCCTCTTCCAATTCTTTTTTACGTCACAAATTTTCCAATGTTTCGTAAATGAGACTCTTGAAATTATTAATATTATTCACCAAAAAATGTGCATTTTCATTTTTCAAAAGTATTAAATAACGATTTATGAAGTGCAATTTGAGGGGAAAAGAAAGGAAATTAGCGAAATTTGAGAAATGTTGATCTTTTTTTGAAAACTCCTACTGGAAAATTTTGAACCAAAAATAGTTTTTTATTGCGAAACAAGAGAATAGAAAAACAGATATGAAATGACAAAAAATTGATTTTTCAGGTCCGAGAAATTGCACCAGAATATTATGAAGATTGGGAAACACATTCGAGTTGGGTTTCGATGATGTTTGATTTTATCTGGAATCCAAAAATGACATTGAGGTTCATATTTTTGTTTCTGTAATTTCAATTAAAATATTAAAATCCAATTTTTCAGGAAGAGAATCAAGAGAAAGACAGTTTCACCCGAACAATTTTCATTTTATGGAACTGGACCTTATGAAACGAGTCATGTTTATAGAACTGTTTCGAATGTGGGTTTTTAGTGGGAAATCTGGGTGGAGTGTTTTAATAAAAATGTACCTCATTCCAAATTCTTTGAACTCTTTCAGTCCGAAAATTTCTAGTCCCAAATCAATTTCATTTCCCACAAAATAAAGGAAATGGAATTGTTGCTCTTTTCTTTTCAAATTCTCGATTCTCCAAAGCAATTTTTCTTTTTCGAAATTTCCGTTCCAAGATTTCTGTGCATTTCTGATTAACAGCAAAAAACAAGAATGATGTATTCTCAAAACTAAAGCTTTTTTTCTTGTTGAAAAACTATAATTATCAGAAGCCAAGAAACCGACAAAAATATATAATTTTTGGTGGACCAGGACCAAACAAGAATTTTGCAAAAAAAAATTAATTTTCAATATTTTCTTCATCCAATTTTTTTAACGAAAAAAAAACAAAAAATGCTCATTTTTTTCAGATCTTCAACACATTACTTGGTATTTCGAATACAGCCCAAATTAAATGCTCGAAATCTCAATGAAAATTGAAAATGTTTATTTATTGTTGCTTTTTAACTGGTATTTTTTATTGAAATTCTTGCCTGTAAACTTTTTTTGAGATTTTTTTGTGGAAATGAACCTTGCAGCTAATTTGAAATGAAATTTGAATATTTTTTGGGAAAAATTGAATTTTTTCAAAAAATTCGCATTGCAAAAAGTTTAATTTTTTAAAGATCTCAAGCAATTTTTTTCAAATTTGTAATTTTTATGAAATTCTAAAATTAAATTTTCCGAAAAAAATATCTTCGGCCATAATATGAGCAATTTTCCAAGCTCTACAAAATCCTGCCTGAAAATTCCCCTTGTTTTTAATAAATGCTCTTTTTTCAATCTATCTATAAATATTTAAGAACTATTCTCTTCTGTTTTTATTTTTCCTTGTCTCAAAGTGTTTTGATGTTTTTCATGTCCGAAAGTGTTTTTCAGCCAGCACGAATTTGAAATTTATTTCGGAAAAATAGAAACCTCAAAAAAATTCTTATTTTCTTCATTTTTATTTTTATCCAAGTAACTAGAACTCCTCATTTTCAATTTCCTATTTTGATTAATTTTTGTCTAGAACTTCTTCTTTTTTTGATTTCATCCAACCATAAAGTGCTTAATTACAGTATCCAGTTTCCACTTTTCTTCAACAAAACCACGCCTTTCTTCTTCTTTTTTCTAAGTAGGCGTGGCGTGGTTTCTGATATAAGCTAACTACTATTTTAATCCAGGCTTCATCAAATTCTAGATTTTTGTTGTTTTCTGCGAATACTAATTTGCGGGATACTTTTTTTCAAAGAATTTTTATTTATTTATTTTTGAGTGGAGGGGAGGAGAAAAAATTGGAGGATTCTTCTGAGCGGCACAAAAATAAATGCCACGTGGATTTTTGGAGTTAGAAAAAGTTGAGTGGATTCATTCGGATCTGAATCCAAGCTTAACAATTTTAGAGTTGTGCCTTTAGATTTCAAGTTTGCCACGTGGCTTTTGAGTCTAAGGTTATGTCTGTGAAAAAATTTTCAAATTATTTCTCGTCGATTTCTGGTGTTGCAGAAAACACGTTTTATTTCAAGAAAAATTCTAAGCGTGCATTTGCGCGTCAATTTTTGTGTGTTATCTGCAACACCAAACATCTGCGCGATGTTTTCCAAATTCAAATTTCAGATTTTATATCCAACTAGTTTTCCTAATTTCAGCCTGAAAAATACAAATTAAGGTCACAAAATCTGTCTATTTTGAGCATTTCCGCAATCTGACATTTTTGCTGTATATTTACCAATTGTATAAATGGATTTCTAACCAGATTTAAATCCCATTTTCAAAATTATTTCAATTGTGTCTCCCTAAAAAAATAGTGGGCGTGACTTTTTCTGCTAAAAGCTGAAAAAATTAACTTGATGTTCATTTTCATTCTCATTTTCACCACACAAAATTTCGTTGCGCTGATTCTGATCTTTCTCCATTTTTTCTATTTTCTTTTGTTGTAATGTGATATATTCAAATAAAAATGGACCCTTTTGAAACTCCTACGTTTTCCTTTTGGTTTTGGTTTTCGAAAAGCGGAAATGCGAATTAGTTTTACACATTAAAACAAATAATTTTTAGTTTTACTTGAAAATTGTTTAAAAATCCAGTGTATTTCATTTTTTCACACGAAGAATGTATTGACAATTTCGCATTGTCTTCATCGTGTGGGGGTATAGCTCAGTGGTAGAGCGCTCCCTTAGCATGGGAGAGGGCTGGGGTTCAATTCCCCATACCTCCAAAAAAATTTTTTTGTTGGTTCAATTTTTTATTTGCTTGCAAAATTTTGCAAAATCTGTTTAGAAAAAATGCAATTAAATTTTTTCAAGCAAGCACTAATTTTTGCAGAACCCATCGTCTCAAACTCGGTGTTCCCCCTCGCTCACACAAATTATCAATGACGTCACTTCTAATTGCCTGTTTTTTTGTGGTTGTCTTAGCAAATGCCGAGAATTTCGAATATGATCAATGTAAGATTTTGCAAAATTTCTTGAAAACCAAAGAAATTTCAGTTTCAGATGACACACTTCTAGAGCCAGTCAAACGATCAGATCGACCAATCAGATCGGATGTGAGCTGCTTTTTTAAATGTTTGCAGTTAGACTAACTCAATTTTTGTAGGGTATGGGAAGTCCATTGATTCGTTTTGGAAAACGATTTGAAACTGGTGCACCATTAATCAGATTTGGAAAAAGATCTCCTGATGGAGCACCTTTGATTAGATTTGGAAGAGCTCCAGAAGGATCATCTCCATTGATTCGATTTGGAAAAAGATCGCCAGGAGCACCACTTATCAGGTAATTAAGATGGTCACGAATCCTTATGAAGCAGGGTCTCATAACAATATTTCCATAATTAATTACCCTAATTAATCGCTCAATCAACAGATTTGGTCGTTCCCCATCAGCTCCATTGATTCGTTTCGGTCGTTCACCAGCCAGTGCTCCACTTATCCGATTTGGAAGAAGTTCAGCTCCGCTCATTCGATTTGGTCGAAAATAAAATGAAAAATAGTTTTGTCTTTGTTTTTTCTCATATAATTTATTTTGAATCTGATTTTTTTGCTGATTTTTTGGCGTGCGTGATGAAAATTTTTTGGAACAGAGAACAATGAAGAGATTTGATGAGTTTGTTGGAATTTTTGAATTTTGGGAGTTTTCAGATAAAAAAAAATTAAAGTTGTATTTTTCAACTATTCTAAAAATAATTGTTGAGTTTTCAGACGTCCTAAAAATTTTTAATTATTTTTTAGTTGACATCATTAATTGGAACCTTTTGTTTGTAGTTTGATCTGAAAATAACGGATAAGAATTATAGACAAAAGTTTTTTTTTGAAATTTTCAAACTTCAGAATTAACTAAATTTATAATATTTTTCACCAAATAAATTAGGTATATTTGAAATTTGAGACCCGATTTTTATTTTCACCAGAACCAACACTAATTAGCTCTTATTTATTTCCAAAATAATTTTTGTGCATATTTTCTCCTTCACTTTCCAAATTTTATACTTCTATCATGTCTTGGCCAACTGAATCCGATCTCGAATCTCTCGATTTAATTATCGATAGAATGCACCCAATTCCAAATTTCCCATATCCGATGAAAACTACAAGAAATGAGCATTTTCCAAGTTCAAAAGGTGATCCGTGGATTGGTGCATACACAAAAAATGGATATTGGTTCAAATTTTCATGGGGAAAACGACAACATTGGGATGAGGTATTTTTCTTTTGAATATTTATAGAAGTTTTGTGATTTTACTTATTTTCCAGATAATTCCTGAAGCTGCATATCGAAGTGGATTTTTGAAAGATTCGAAATCTTTTGAAGTTTATCGGAATGTATTAAAACCTTCGGCTGAATTGAAATTTTTAATTGCCAAAAATATTCGAGAAGATGTTTTGGGCATTTTGGAAATGGCACAATTCGAGGAATTTGTGGTTTTGGGGACTATTTTTGTAGTGGAAGATTTTCGACATGTTGGAATTGGAAAAATGATGATGAATGAGGTTATGAAGACAAATAAAGATAAAGATGTGGCGATGAATTCAAGTTGGTTTTTTGGAAAATAAAATTTAATATTCTAAAACTCCTGATCTCAAACATAACAAATTTGAGTTCTCGATCAACGGTTTTGTAGCCACCTCAAAAACTATTTTCAGTCTCATATCTGATTCCAAGTGCTCACAAAAACTACAACTTGATCCCTCAAATATGCCGAAAAATTCTGCGAATCACTCTGGATTCTCCCCAAGGATTTGAAAATCTCCAAAACAATTTGGTTGGCTTCACAGTGAAATCGAAATCTACGATGAGTTCCGAAGATTTTTCAAATATTTCAATTTATTCTGAATCAATGAATCATTCAAAAATCAATTGGTCAGCTTATCCACAAATTGTGGCAATTTTCGATGAAAAAACAGATGATTGTTGTGGTGTTGCAGTTATTCAAGAAATTCAAAATGATGAAGATATTTTGCCTGATTTATTTTTGGGCCCAGTTTATGCGAATTCCGAGGAAATTGTTGAAGTTTTGATGAACAATTGTTTGAAGAAATATTATGTGGGTTTTGTTTCGTAGAAATAATAATCTTTGTATAGCCAAAAAATAGGAAAATATTGTACTTCAATGAAAAATACTTTTGAAAAAAAGGATTAAATTTTTCCAAATTCTTTTTTTTTCTAAAATGAAAACAAGAACAGTACACTTGAATATCTGTTGGGGGAGAACAACAAATTGATTTTTTAATTTATCAAGAACTGTAAACTGCTCAAATTAAAAGTGATTTTTAGTGCAACATTTCAGGGTTACTGTAGATATTGCTGATTTAAAACACTCAAAGAACTCCTCCTAGGTCCTGAAAAATCTCAATTTTCAGAATCCTGAAGACGACTATGATTTCGACATCGATCACGAAGCAATCTATCGACGAACCCTTGATTTCTTCATTTTTTCCGAAAACTTCAACACCCCCTTTTACACAAATATAATCGCTAAACTAAATCCCAAAGAAACCAAAGCCAAAAGCCAATATTTCCAAACCTGTTCCAATTTCCTGTTGCCCTCAACCACCCACACAAAAATCTGGGCACTTTCAGATCCAAATATTTTCCTCACCTGACCCTGTTTTTCATTATTTTTCTCTTTTCAATCTGTGTAAATATTCAAAGTATCCATGATATAAAAGTTCGGACATTTCGAGAAAAAACATAACAGAAATAAAATGAACTTTTCTAATTTTGGACAAGTGCTTCTCGTTTTTTCATGCCTGGTTTTTTCGATTTTGGCTGACACAACTACAGTATCCGGATATATTTGTCAGAATGGCAAAAGTTCGATAATTCGTGAGTTTTTGAAGAGTAATTTAAAGAAAATCAAGATTTTTTAGAATGTAAAAGTGGATTTTTGGGACGAAAGAGTTGCGATAACTCCATCCTAATTTGTGAAGGTGGAAAATATTGTTGTGAGTTTTTTGACAAATTGAAAATTTTGGAATTTCATAAAAATTTCAGCCAAAAATTAAAACTTTCGAAAAAAATTTCAAGATTTTTTTTCAAGAAAATAATAACCAAAAACTCACCCATCTTTCAGGCGAGCCAACATCTTCAACAAAACGCGGAGTAACAAAACCATATTCCTCCACAACTTCCTCTTCATTTTCTATAAATTCTTCCACAATCTCCTCCTCCTCATCTTCTTCTTCTTCAAATTCTTCCTGCTCAAAGTGTTCCACAACAATTCGAAATGACTGTTTCCGCTCGCTGCACATTCTCGAAAATCTCACAATTCCAACAACTTCTTGTCAAATTTGCGAAGGCTGTTGTGGCGACGCGTTTCCAGATAAATGCAAAATTTGGAAAAACAAACAATTTTGCGATATGGAATGGTATTCGAGGGATAAAAAATTGATACTTTGCGGAAAAACTTGTGGATTTTGTTAAAGCCTTGTTGTTTTTTTTTGGTTACAAATTGTTAACATTAAAATGAATACTGTTACAGATATGAGAAATTGTTACACGTTGGGAGCATATATAAAAATGAGATGAGAAAATCAGGGGGAGAAACATTAGTTTTCTTTTGAATCATCGCATACCATGAACAATTTTTGAATGAATAATGTGGAAGATTCTGGAAAAATTAGATTTTATTTATTGACCAGGAGACAGGGGGAAACAAACCAATAAATCTTTCGAAGAATTTTGGCTTATTTTTCCAGCTGATGAAAATAACGTAGACCGGGACAGCGGAGAGCATAATCAACAGACCGATTCCTGGAAAAATGGGATTTTTGTCAAACTTTGAATTCTATATGTCTTTGTTATCTTTAGATTGAAACTCTAGTTATGACGTGGTAAAGTTGTAAGAATAGATTTTTGACCACTGACTATTTCGAAATATTTTTAGCCCCACGTGCTTCACATATTTTCAGCTAAACAAACAGCACTCCTTCTCCCTTCATAAACAATCTCATCATTTTATTTCCCTGGACAAAGCCAGGGCTCCAAAAATTGTATCAAAGGGTCTTATAAAAGGCCCAGAATTCATTTAGAACACATTCGCTTCTCTTCTCCCTCTTTTATTTATTTCGTTTGCACGACATTTGAGGGGTATGGCAGTCTGCTATGTTTTGTGTGTGAGTGGGCGGAGTCAAGTGGAAGGAGAAAGAAAATGGGGAGGGGAGAAGAAATCGGATGCAAATAAATAGGAATCGGTGAATATTTTCAGTTTCTGGAATAGATTTCTGTTGGAAGCTTCTAATTTTAATAATTTTCTGAAGTTCAAGTTGAAGTGCAGAAAAATAGTAAAATCACAATTTTTTTTCGATTTTTTGAGCAACATGGTTAAAAAAGTAATGATAATTTCTTTGAAAAATAAATTTACCAGTGTCTTTTGGAGCAGCAGCAATCGGAATAACAACCAAAGCAATACATCCAGCAAGGAAAATGGCTGGCCAAATGAGTGGGACTTTGATTGGTCTTGGTGCATCAGGCATCGTTTTACGAAGCCAGAATAATGCGGCGATGGCAGTTCCGATGGCCAACCAGTAACTGATCTGAAATTGGAAATCATTAAATATTTTGGGTCATTCGGGAAAATCTCAAGCTTTTCCAAATCATTGTGAAAATATAAAATATAAGATTATGTATTTTTTCCTCCTTCAAATTCAAAAATTTTCCAAACCTTCCCAAAAAACTGCACTAACCTGAATATAATTGATAAGTTGATAAACATCTTTCGACATCACCAAATACATGATCGATAAAAGTCCGGTGAGAATAACTGCTGGAATTGGGGTTCTCGTATTTTTGTTAATCATTGTTAAAACAAGTGGCATTTGTCCTTCGCGAGCTCCGGAATAAAATAATCGAGAAGATGTGAAAATGACACCGTTGGCTGAACCGATTGTTGAACAAGCAACGCATAAAGGCATGATAAATGAGAAACGACCGTAGAGTTTATTGGCGAATAACTGCAAAAAATTATCATTTAAAAACATTTGAACTTTGACGTGGAATAATTTCATTTTCACAATTTTTCGCACAAAAAACTCACGACAGCGACAGCTGGGCTTTCGAGCATTTCATCTGGCGAAATTGCGGTATACAGTGCAACATTGGTTAAGAAATAGATGATAGTACATGTTGAGATCGAAATCGCAATTGCCAATGGAAGATCTCGCTTTGGATTTTTCAATTCTTCAACAATAAAGTTCAAGAAGTTCCATCCAGAATAGGCAAATAATCCGGAATAAAAAGCTAATGATACTTTTGTAAAATCTTGTGAAGTGTTCTCAAAGAGATTCTCAAATGAATCTTTGTATTGTGTTTCTCCAAAAATCAAAAGATAAAGTCCTGTGGCAATAATCATAAGAAGTGCAACAACTTTTGCAATTGTGAACCAATCTTGAACAAAAGTTGCTAATTTCACGGAAATACAATTAACAGCAGTCATAAGAACAATGAGAAGAATCGCGAGTAATTGAGCAACTCCACCCGGTGGATCACAATCTGGGAAAAATGGGCGAAGTCCGTAAATTGCAAATGTTAATGCGACAATTGTTACTGTGCATGGACGAACAACAATTGCCTCAATCCAAAGACGAATAAATGCAATAAATGGGCCAAATGCTTCCATAATATATGCATAATCTCCACCGGATTTTTTGATAAGAGTTCCCAATTCGGCATAACAATAGGCACCGATTGCGGTGAAAACACCGGATATCAACCAAACGAGAAGGGATAAACCAACTGAACCAGCTTCTGGAAAATGAGAAAATTTAGTTTTGTTGGAATTTCAGTAATTTCTAGGGAAGTTGGAAACCTACAACTAACGTATTTTTTCAAACTCAATTGATTTAAAAAAAACCATATCACTTTTTTAAATAAAAAATTCGAAATGACCAACATTCCACGCAAAAAATTCACGTCACAATCCACAATTAATTTTTTTCTTCTAATTTATCATTTCTGTTTTTCCCTTTTTCTCTATCTCCCTAATTTAGCAACATACGTTCTTGAACTCCTGTTGGTGAGACAAAAATACCAGATCCAATAATGCATCCAACAATAATCGAAACACCATTGAACAAGGTCAGTGATTTGGCAAGTCCTCCTTTTTGTGTCTAAAACAACATTTTTTATTTAAGATTATGTTTTCAAATTTGAGTGCATTTGATCAAAGTACACACTAACCTCATCTTCTTCACCATCTTGTTTTGATTTTTCCAAGGCTTCTTCTTTCGATCGCAGCGGCTCTTTTTCAGCGACCATCTGAAAAAATTCAAAATTGTTGTTAGTTTTCGGAAAATCTGGTAAAAATTGATAGAAATGAAAAAAGTGAAAAGGAAAATGGAGTTAAGTCTTTCATTTGTCATCATTTTCTATACATCTGCGCGAGATGAAAATTATTGCATCAGCCAAAAAAACAGAGCCATTTCTAAAATGAAAATGCTGACAAATCGGTTGCCTAGGAAAAATGATCTGAGCAAAGTATACGATTAAGTACTAAATATGTTTGAACTAAAACAAAATGTTATCTAACTTGCCACCGAATATTTTTTGCTGGAAATGGAAACGAAACTTTTGCGATAATGAAAATATTTTCGGTGGCAACGATGTTTGGGGAAACAAAATAGTTTTTTTTTGTTCGAAAAAAAATGGCGCGCGCACGAACAAGCACAAAAGAAAGGGGAAATATGTACTTTTTTTGCGCCCCGGCAGGACACATTTTCACATAAATAAAAAAGAACGACGAGGGACAAAAAAATAAATATTTGAAAATAAAAGTGTACTACGAATTTACTTGGTCAGCAATGATAAAATATTTAGTTCGATAAGGAAATATCTACTATATACTATTATTATAGAATTAAAATGTTAATATATACAACAACAGAAAAATTAGGTAACTTGTAATAGTAAATTACGATAAAATCACCCTTTTCCCGATTATCCCTAATCAATCAAATGCATTACCACCAAGGTGTCTTATCACTTAACCAAACCTCTCTAATTTGTCTCTTTTTTGGTAAAAGACCTGTCAAATTGAATAAAAACAAAAGAGCGAATAGTGAATATGGTAAATAGCAAAACCCGGGTGTCAATATTTGTTTGACCGAATAGATATTTAGGCTTCACCACTAGTAGTCGTAGTGTAGACACAGCTTATAATATGTTGCCTTATTTATTTACTTGTTGAGGGTAACTGCAAATTGAATATGAAGACGGAAGAATTTGGGTGGAATGGTGTTATGTATTTAGTAGATCCGAATCACAAAAGATGCGCCGAACTGTCACTCAAAACGGAACACCGACAAAACTTTTTTGCGCAAAAATGGGGAAAAATAAAATGATTTTTTTGAATTTTTTGAAGACGCGTTTGTGTGTCGCGCCGGGACCCGACACACATTTAGAGTGCATGCTCCTTTTTCATCGTATTTTTTGATTATTTTTTTTCCATTTTACGGCACTCCGCTTGCCCGCTGTTTAGCGCAACACGAGAATATTTTCATTTTTTCGTTTTTTTTCGCTGGGTTTTCAGATTTCCGGGGAAATTTTCTGATTTTCAGCTTGAAATGTTCATTTTGCTTTCGATGTCACTAACGTGGAAAACTTGGAAGATTTCGAATTTCACAATGATTTTGATTGGGATTTACGAATTTTAGATGGTTTTGGTTTGATTCGAGAAATAGAAGCGATTGGTGAGTTTTTTGGGAAGGGATTTCGGAAAAAATTGAAAAAGTCGATAAAAAATTCTTCAAAATATGAAAAATATATGAAAAAAATCCCCAAAAATTGAATACAATTAGGCTAACTCATCAAAATCTAGGCTCACAAATCTAGTATCCTAAAAGAAGTTTGTCTGGACACTGTTGTTCTTCATTTTACAAGTTTTTGCACATTTCGTGAAATTCGCTCCCCATTTTTCGCATACCAGATTACCTAACAAAGGGTGTTGAACAAGGTGTGAATCATGTTGTTGTTGTCATTGAACTTGCCAAAAGCCAGATGGGCATTTCCGATAAATCAAACAATAATATTTATCGTCTTACCACCTATTCTGAGCAATTATTTTCGCACAAGTTCTACACAAATTATCTTGTCGATGATACATTTTCCAGTCTCGCCTGCTCGATTTTTAGATAATTATGAATAATTGATGATCCCCAATGTTTTTTTTTCTCAAAAAACAATTATGCATTTATTTTTGTCTGTTATTTATAGCCATCGATCATAGCAACACTACCAAAAAACAGTAATTAGTCGGCACATATCTAATAAAAAACGAATATTGGTGGATGACTTGGCGGAGTGACGAGAATGAAGGTCGACCTCTTGATAAAATCAGTCGTTTTGTCGTTGTCATAGAGATAGAAAGAGGGAGAGACGCAGAGAAATTCGAGACTATCTGAAAAACAGAACTTTCGTTTGAAAATAGGAAGCTCTAAAAGAAAAAGCTAAATCGATCTCAAAAGATTGGAAAAATTCAACTTCTGTAATTATTTGAACACAGAAGAACTTTTTCGAAATCTGGTGAGCCGAAAAAGTCTTCTTTAGGCTTAGACTTAGGCTTTTAGGCTTAGTTACTGTAGCTCCTAAAGAAACAGTAATTATTTCAAATTTGAATTGTTCAAAAAATCACATTTCTAGTTCAAAATCTATCTAACTCTGGAAACTGTTTTTCGAAGTTTATAGAAACACATAAATCCTGAACCCTCTTAAAATACCTCTTAAAATAAAATGTACCAACCAACCAGCCAACTTTCAACAGACAACTGATTTCAATCAAATCAAGATGTTGGTGGGAAATCAAGATTTGAAAATCTGAATCTAGAAAAGGGTGTTTTATCTTGATACTCGACGTCAGAATAGAAATTTTCGCATAAAAATCACAATGTCAGATTCATATGCTGGTTCGAGTCCCTATTCTTCTGAATTTTTCTTTAAAAATCCCCCGTGTCCCCCCCCCCCCCGTTTTTCACACCCTTTGTTCGTCGGCAACATCAATCCAAACATATCGCTTGTCTTTTTTCCAGGTGTCAAAAATATTTCAAAAACTATATAATTGGGTGTCAACAAGAATGCCCCCACTAAAAGAAAACCACCAACTTTTTTTTATTTGGTGCAATAAAACTTCTTCACCTTGAAAAATGGAACACTCGGTCGCTGAAAAGATAAGATCACCCACCTCCCATTCTGGAGTATTTTAAAGGCACATAAAACATTCTTACCTTGACAAGTGGAAAATTTTGTAAACTTGATATGATTTATGGGTTTTCCCCATACACAAAACCAAAACACCACCCAAAAAGGCGACATCCCGTGGCGCAGCGGCTTTTTTCGCGGCTCATTCAATTCAATGCCCATATGACGAGACAATTCACCGTCTGGCGTCTAAAATGAGCAAGCAGCGAGCGCCCAAAACTGAACATATGACATTTTAATTTTCACTTTGGATTTTTTTTTGGGAAAATTTCTATTTATAAAAGTAGAAATTTTTCTAGTCTGGCTATTGAATCTAGATAAAACACCCCATCTTTTTGAGTCTGAATTTGAAATCTTGATTTCCCACCAACATCTTGATTTGATTGAAATCAATTTTCTTAAGTTGGCTGGTGGAAACTTTTTTCTTCAGATTCATTCAGGTCTAAATGATTCTGAGCAACAGTAAGGCTTTACTGACAAGGAATGATCGCACAAGTGACCCCCTGAAATTTTGATCTACTATGTGGAAGTTGATGTATATGGCGAGGTATGAAAAACCCCAAACGGATTTTGTAGGAGAAAAATCATTGGGGAAGTTCCAGGGGTCTAAAATTTTAGTTACAATAAATTTCGAAAATGACATATATTTTCAAAAAATCGTATTCCAGCTCAAACTTCATGAAAATTGACAAACTTTGCGTCATTCTGCAGCTAATGTGAAGTACTTTTAACGGTACTTACGACCATATTTATCAGATTTTTTTAAAGATTTGGAAACATGAGCGAAAAAAATGAAAAATTTTTTTTTACATTTTCATATAAAATCGTCGTTTTAGAAGCCTGGGCGGATTATGGGACCCGTTCCATCAGATTCAGCGTCAAAAAACACGTCGGAAAACATACTTGAATATTGTTAGAGTCAGCCATTTTTGATATGTTAATATCCGATTTTTATTGTCAACCCATAAATTTTGACAAAAAAATGTCATTTTTTTGTTTTTTTGAAACAGTAAAATTTTCCTATGTAATTTTTCATGGTAAAAATGATTAAATATCGTTTTCAGAACAATTTTTGTGACTATCAGACGTTGTTGCATAATTATCAGATTTCAAAAAATTTTCGAAGCATTCAAAACTGAAAAAAAAAACATTTTTTGCAGTGTAAGAGTCCGAATCCAAAAAGTTTGTTTGCGAAACATTGCGTACTTTTTTCCACGCAAAAATGGGCCATAAGGTGCTCCATGAAACAAAGAGTCTCAAGGGTTTGCTGCTTGAAACAAACAGTCCGAAGGCTCGGCTGCTTGAAACAAAAATTCACAAGGCTCGGATGCTTGAAACAAACATTCCGAAGGCTCGGCTGCTTGAAACAAAAATTCACAAGGCTCGGATGCTTGAAACAAACATTCCGAAGGCTCGGCTGCTTGAAATAAAAATTCACAAGGCTCGGATGCTTGAAACAAACATTCCGAAGGCTCGATTGCTTGAAACAAAAATTCACAAGGCTCGGCTGCTTGAAACAAACATTCCGAAGGCTCGGCTGCTTGAAACAAAAATTCACAAGGCTCGGATGCTTGAAATACATAGTTTCAAGGCTCGGCTTTTTTTTTCTCCAAGTCAAGCCTTGAGACCATGTATTTTAAGCAGCCAACTCTTGAGACTGTTTGTTTCAAGCAGCCGAGCCTTCGGAATGTTTGTTTCAAGCATCCGAGCCTTGTGAATTTTTGTTTCAAGCAGCCGAGCCTTCGGACTGTTTGTTTCAAGCAGCCGAGCCTTGTGAATTTTTGTTTTATGGAGCACCTTATGGCCCATTTTTGCGTGGAAAAAAGTACGCAATGTTTCGCAAACAAACTTTTTGGATTCGGACTCTTACACTGCAAAAAATGTTTTTTCTTTCAGTTTTGAATGCTTCGAAAATTTTTTGAAATCTGATAATTATGCAACAACGTCTGATAGTCACAAAAATTGTTCTGAAAACGATATTTAATCATTTTTACCATGAAAAATTACATAGGAAAATTTTACTGTTTCAAAAAAACAAAAAAATGACATTTTTTTTGTCAAAATTTATGGGTTGACAATAAAAATCGGATATTAACATATCAAAAATGGCTGACTCTAACAATATTCAAGTATGTTTTCCGACGTATTTTTTGACGCTGAATCTGATGGAACGGGTCCCACAATCCGCCCAGGCTTCTAAAACGACGATTTTATATGAAAATGTAAAAAAATTTTTCATTTTTTTCGCTCATGTTTCCAAATCTTTAAAAAAATCTGATAAATATGGTCGTAAGTACCGTTAAAAGTACTTCACATTAGCTGCAGAATGACGCAAAGTTTGTCAATTTTCATGAAGTTTGAGCTGGAATACGATTTTTTGAAAATATATGTCATTTTCGAAATTTATTGTAACTAAAATTTTAGACCCCTGGAACTTCCCCAATGATTTTTCTCCTACAAAATCCGTTTGGGGTTTTTCATACCTCGCCATATACATCAACTTCCACATAGTAGATCAAAATTTCAGGGGGTCACTTGTGCGATCATTCCTTGTGAGTAAGCCAGAAATTATTTTGCTTTATCAGTTTTTGGAACTTTTATTCATTCTTTCCGAGGGTTACTGTAAGCTTTGAGTTGTAACAATTGATAGTTCTGACTACAGAATCTTACGATTCTATAAGCCGAGAAGCCTAAAGTCAGGTTTATCTGTCAAAAAATTCTGAGATTATCGATTTTTCAAAATGTTATTTTTAAATTTCATGGTTAAAAGTTTGTCTCAACTCTGAAATTTCAGAAATTGAAAGCAGTTTTCATAATACAATCTTCGAACTAACAAGATATTTTAATAAAAATCACATCTAAAGTCAAGACTAGCATCTTAATCTTTTCTCCGGAAGCCTAATCCTAATACCTAATCCTAATACCTTAGCCTAAACTAAAAAAAAAGTTACTTCCAGCTGTCTTTAATTTGGTGCGAATCTTGATAACCTCACATCTTGATTTCCCACCAAAATCTAGATTCGATTGATTTGAATCAGATCACAAGTTAGTTCAAGTTCCGGGTTTTCCTAATTTTTCTCCATTACTTGAAATTTCCAGAGCTCCTATTTTGATTGATGTCGGCGAAAATTGCACCAAAAAAGATAATTGGTGTGAACATTTATTTTTTGATCTTCAAAAAAATGGACAGTGATACCCCCAAATATAATTGGGTGTAAACATACACACGAGAGAGATTTTTCGATTTAGATTAGGACCTACACCGTATTCGGTTTTTGAGAAAGAAAATCCACGTCCCTCGCGGACTTGACTTCGAAAAACGAGTCTTGTCCTCATTTCTTTTTCTTTTTCTTAATGTTATTTGGTGCGACCAGGCGGTGTCCTCTTTTTTTGCCTTGCGCCTCGTCTTGAATACGGTATTCTTGTTGTTGACGGTCATGGTTATCGGCTCAAAAAATCTACATTTTGCCTCGTTTTTCGTTGTCGCCGATGAAAAAGAATATGTTGAGAAGGAACACACAAAAACTTTTTTTATTTCCCGCAACATTTTCATTGACCCAGATTTTGCTGGATTTTGGGGAGGAGGTGGGATACTTTTTTGGAATCGGAACCCTTGAAGTTGATAAAATCTAAATTGACTTGAGTTTTTTTTTGAAGTCTAAAGCTGAGATATTCCAAAATTCATAGGTTTACCAAAGATCTCAGAAGGGCCTAATCTAATTTTTTTCAATTTTTTAAACCTCTCACTCTTCCCACCTCTTTCCCCTAAAAAACCAAAAACCAATAAATCATCCCAATCTCATAATAATATTACATAAAAGATTAATGTTGATTACATAAGACTACTGTAATTTTTCTATGTCTCCTCATTTTTTTCGCCACGCATGCATAATGTGTTATACAATAATATATCATCATGAAACTTCTGAAGGTCTCGATTTCCCTTCTTTTTTTCTCTTATAGTTTCCAAAACTAATCCCATCGTTCCCAATTTCCTTTTTTTCCCTCTTTTCCTTTCCCCAAATTTTCTTGGCAACCAAACAAAAAGCCGCGCGCGTATTTAATGAATTATATGATGATTATACATAAATCAGAGGGGGAGAGCCCAAGTGAAGAAACAGCCGGGTGGGTGTATTTTGGTGGTGCAGATTTTATGCAAATATCAATTGGTGTGAGGATTGGTGTGATGGATGGATTGAGAATGCTTGAATGATTTATACTACTATATTATATATAAGAGGATGTGTGGAAAACAGAGAAAACAACAACTTAATCCCTATTTTGGATGAAACATTGAAATAAATTTACATGATGTGTAGATTGATTTCAAAGAGAAAGTTGCGCGGCGAAAATTTGGTGTGAAACCACGTGGCGCCGCATATCCACACCTGCCACATTGGTGTGAAGAATGCTGGAATTGTTTTTGATGATTTGCCGAAAAAAACTTCGTCTACAGTAGCATACAGTATTTGAAACAAATTAGGAATATTGATAGGTTTTTGGAGGGTTACTGTAGATGGTGATAACTTGAAAAGTGTTTTGATCTACCTTGAAAATGATCTTCTTTGGAAAATGTTTCAAGAGATTACTGTACCTGAGAATTACGCTAACTAAGACACAGTAACTTCTAAACGAGACTCGAAAAGTGAAAGTTTCAAACAGTACTGTATCTCAACTATGAATGAAAATTTCTGAGCTACAGTAGTCCAACACATTTTCCAATTAATCTCTCCCAAATCCCTAAATTCTCCTACAGTAATCCAAAAATTCGCAACATCCAATTTGTCTCATTCCTCCTTTTTTTTCTTTCCATTCCATGAAAAAACATCCCAAATCAAGTGTTTTATTGAAATAAATGTGCATTGTGTACACTTTTTTCTCTCAATAGAGCTGAGATCCTTCTGAAAATCCCCCAGAGACTATTCAAATCGGTCTTCTAATCGAGATTCATCGTTGTTTCGCCTTTTTCTTTCCGACTGCCTTTTTGATAGGTGACAGATGAAGAAGGCGAAAAAAATAGAAGAAATGGGTGAAAACAAGCAGGAAAAGTCAATTATTATATGAGATAAAAATGAAGTTGATGTGAGGTTAGCCCATTGGGGAATATTATTCTCAACTTATTTTTTGGTTTTTGTTTGGGCCTACGGTAGTTTTTCAGATACCGACTTCCGATTAGCGGATTAGTTGGATTACCAGCAACTTTTTTCTGGGGCACGCACGCACGCCGACTTTTGGGAAAACAGTGGCCCGTGGTTTTTCTCTTGTCATCAACACCAAATTTATGATTTTATCTATTTGCCTAATTTACAACTCATCAATAACAATAATAACATATTTTACTGTTCAAAAAAAATCAAGAAAAATGATTTATTGATTGGTATTTTTGGCAAGTATTGAAAAGTTTCCTGAAGGCGACAAGTTGAAGAAAAACTGACGAGCGGAATGTAAACAACAACAAAACGGTAAACAAAGACACCGTGTTTTTGTTTGGCGTCGGAAACACTATGGTGTGACGGCATGCTTATCACACCAAAGGCCGATTCCGACATGGTGTTAGGTGTCTTTGATATGACGGAACTTTGGATTTTTTTTTTTTGAGAAAGATTAGGTATAATCACAGACTTAATAAATAATAATAATAATAATAATCACAGACTTAATAAAGTAAAACTGAGAGTTAGTCTAAATTTCTTACAAGGGAAAGTAAGTTACTTACACTTCGCTCTAATTGAGGATTTGTTAGATAAATATTGAAAATTGTTAAAATGTTTTGGAATTAAACTAGAGATAAACTACGGTTCTCGAGGTTTGCTGTAAAATTTTGTATTGCTCATGTCAATCTCTAAAAATGTCTTTACATAAATACGAAACTATTCAAAAACGGTCAAATTCTCAATGGAGCGTATTTGCAAATATTTAACTTTAGAAGTCAATATCTAGGTTGAGACTTTTCGGTGCCACCATAAACGTAGACTCAGGTTTACAATTGAGTTAGAGGTATAGTAAGCTATCTTAAAATTATTTCGATATTCAAGTTTTCGGCAACACGGAAAACAAACACACACACACACACAAAAGATCCCCGACTCTTTGAATTAATCGGTGTCACTTTGGTGTGACGGCATGCTTATCACACCAAAAAGACACGCTCACTAAATAGTGTATCAAAATAAATTAGGAAGAACTCTGGCGCCAACAATTGGCGCAACAACAACTGTTCCACACACTTTTCTTTCATGTTAATCGCAAACCGCCATTACACCACGATTTATTTTTTTCTTCAAATTGAGCAATAATTTTAATTAGTAATTTGAAAGTAATTAGCATATTTCTCGCTTGAAAACTGACTACAGTATCCCATTCTCGATTCGATTTCATTTTCGAATTAGGCTTGTTTAATGGGGTGTTCGATGAAGCGAAAAATAAATGCGTGGCTCTTTTACGAAAAACATACGGTAGCTTTTTCTTGAAATCCGATGGGAATTATTTGCGAACCACAACAAAAACAAAAATAAAAATAGGAAAAGATTCAGATTTAGAAAAAATTAACTCGTGACCCTCTATTTTTTTTCTGAAATTAAAAGAAATTTTGGCGGCATTTCAAGAAATTTGAATTTTTTAAAATGATGATGGATTATTTTGATGCGAACTCTTTGGAAGAGTTGGACAATCTCGATTTTTTCAATGTGGGTTTTGAAAGATTTTCTGACATAAGGGATTTTTACTCAAGCTCTATGTATACATTAAAGTTCTGAAAAAATTTTTCTGAATTTTTGTTTTTTTTTTCTGAATTTTTGTTTTAGTTTCTGAAGAACATCTAGACTTTAGATTCTGAAGTTTCTATTTTCCCAATCCGTTTTCATTTTTCCTCAAACTTCAAATCAGACTTGCTGATCTTGTTTTTATGACTTTTTTCTCAAAAAAAATCCCGACAAAATATCTGAACCGTATTTTTTATTTACCAAAACATTTTTTCGGAATTTTTTCCTCCGCTCCGAACCGGTCAAAAACAACCGTCCAACGAAATTTTTGTCTTGTGTCCAGATCTTATCCTCAATTTTTTCTCTTCTTCATTTTCACTCATCACAACAAATAAAAATACGAGAAAAATCAGCAGCTCATAAATCCTTCTTTCTCTTTTCTCTCTCCCATTTTCCCCCAAAATTTCCTATTTTCCACCCTTTTCGCTCCGCCCACAAATCTTTGCCGATTCGAAGACCCCGCCCCTCTTTAGAATCAAGGGGCCCCCAACTATTTTCCAACACTGCAAATATACTGGGTCGTGTTATCTGACATTTTGATTTTTGCATTCATTATATCTCGAACAGATAATCTATCTATATTTTTCAAAGTTTATGATATTTTTCGGGGGGAAATTTCGAAATGTGAAAAAAGAAAAGGGAAAAAGTTAAGCCCTCACATTGATTTTTACATTATTTTTTTTGTCCGCAAACGTGGCCACGTAACTTTTTGTTTGGATTTTCATTTTCAACTTCTTTTATTTTGTTTAATTTTCCAAAAACAAAAAAAAATTGTTTGCAGGCAATGAGTGAATATAAACCCGCGGATTTTTCACTCGTCACAGCCGAGCACGCGTTATCCGCCCAACCTGGAATGTATCAAACAGCCTGTTCAATTATGGATTGTGACACTCAAACAATGGCCGATGTTTTATCGGAAAATAATCAGATATCTGCAGTTGATGATGTTTTTTCGCCAATCAAATCGCTTGGTGTTGGTGTAGGAGTTGGTGTGACTAATAATTCGGTGAATAATAGTTTTGTTCAATCAACTGGTTATAATCCAGGCAATGTTTATTATAAAGATTATGCAACCACACCAACTAGTAAGTTTTTTTTTCTTTTTTGATTTTTTTCTTGGCCCTTTTTTCAAGTTAATTGAAAACGTAAACTCACTCACTCACTCTAAAACAGGAAATTGAAAACGAGTATGTTTTTGCAGGCTATAACATGTTTCTCAATTATCCATCTTATTCTCTACCCACCTCCACAACTTCTGATGCTACTTTTGGAGCATCTACAGCTGGTATGGTTGACACTTCAGTCTTCGGTGCATCGGCGGCACAAAACACATCGTATTTCTACCCGGGATATGGAGGTTATGATCCTTTAAATGGAAGTGCAACAACAACAGCATCACTTATTCCAAGATCGACTGCAACAAATAATAATGGATTGACACCGACTGCAGTGATTGCTGGATGTTCGAGTTCTGGGTCGAGTTCGGCGTCGAGCTCATCTGCCAATTCAACATCTACTCCGAGAAATTCTGGATCAAATGGAATGGGTGGCGGGAAAATGCGATCGATTAGCAATAATAGTTGTGAGTTTTGAAAAATAGTTGAATCTATTTGGGGCTACTTTGGGAATGTTAGATAAGGCTTACGAGTTTTTTTTAGTATAGACAGTTTTGAACCAAAAAAAGTTATTCTACAAAAGTTATTTCTCAAATTTTCAACTGTTTTGAGCTAAACTGGAACCTAAGATTTTCAAATCTGCATGTTTTTTTCTGAAAATCAGAGCCTATGAAAATTTTGTGAAGCTTCCGATTTTTTAAATTAATTTAGAGTTTTAGAAAGTTTTTTTTTGGAAAATCGAAACCATTTCCCAATAATTCCATATTTTCAGTTCCTCTGAACACCGAAGGCCGAGAGTGTGTAAATTGCGGAGTTCAAAACACGCCACTTTGGAGGCGAGATGGCGGCGGACATTATCTTTGCAATGCCTGTGGATTATATCACAAAATGAACGGACAAAATCGGCCGTTGGTGAAGCCGAAAAAGCGACAGGTTAGTTTTCAAAAAATCGCTCTTCCTTTTTAAAGGGATGTGACCTTTCTGATAAAATCAAAAGTTAGTGAAGGGAACTGGGAAGAGGAGTGAAATGAGGGAGAAGATTGATCAAGTTGTCGGCGGTGGCTCTTGCGCAATGCATACACATGACATTGGCCATTGACAAATTGCATTAAATATGGGAGGGGTACTGTAGGTAGAAATGGTCCACTGTTTATTGATTAGCAAAAAAGTGACTTTATTCTTGGAGTAAAACTCTTGATTTATTTTTTATTTCCAATTTTTAACAAATAATATTTGTTCAAAAAACCATACACTACAGTAACCTTTAGGGAACCCATAAATTTTCAAAAATCATTCCCATATTTATTATCCTCACCAAGCAGTCAATATATTTACACATTCCATTTCAATATACAGTATTCCTATTCCTTTCATGTTTTTTTCAGTTTCTTTCGTCTCCCTCAAAAATAGATTGTTATCTCATTTTCGCTTTGTTTTCTTCTTCTTCTTTACATTTCACAAATTTCTTTCCTCACCTAACACAAATACTGTAGAGACACGACAAAGTGGAACAAATTAGCAAAAATCGATGAAAAATTAGGTCGCTGGAAAATGTGCTCTGATGAGAAATTGGGTACTGTATGAGGGAAAAGTGTGTGTTGATACGGTGACGCAAAAATGCATCCAAGTTGTTTTTTAATTTTGGAGCTGAAATTTCAGATTTTGAGCATTTCTTTGGGGAATTGAAGATTTTAGTGGATTTTTAGCGAAGTTTTCAACCTTGAAATCTATCTTTTACCAGAAAATTTGAAACGGATCGATTTTTGGTGACAATTAGTTTTACACCTCAAAAACTTGAAATATCAATTTTAAAAAATCTCATCCTAGTCTTCGAAAAATTTCGAACATTCCCTAAACCTAGATTCTGCCTCAAAAATCAATCAATAAATTCGGTTTTTTCTAGAGCACTCAAAAACGAACCGGCGTATCATGTGTAAATTGCAAAACGAACACAACAACACTTTGGCGACGAAATGGTTCCGGAGAGCCAGTTTGTAATGCATGTGGATTATATTATAAGCTGCATCAGGTAAATCATTTAACCTTCAATATTTATGTTTTGTTATTTTTTCCAATCCTTTCGCTACCCCGATAAATATCGCAACACACCAATTAATTGCGCAACAGTTTTTCGCCTCTTTTAGCGCACCTTAAATCTTTTCCGACTCTTTAATTGCAAGGCGGGCGGGAAGAGGAATCATAACAAACCGAGATTTTATCTAATCCGTTTTTTCGGTTACAGGTTGAACGACCATTGACGATGAAAAAAGAGGGAATTCAGACGAGAAATCGAAAATTGACAACAAAAGGAGGAAAACGAGAAGGATCGCCGATGGGAAAAATGGATTTGGATACATCTGTAAATGCAGCTGCTGCGGCCACTGTTTGGGGAATGAAGGTAAATTTAGAAGGGGCTTTTGGGGATTCAGAAATTCATAAATAAAATCAGAAGTTTCGAAAAATTTAAATTCTAAATCAGTTTCAAAAATTCATCAATTTTTTTTCCAGACTTCAACAACACAACCAATGTTAATGACATCATCAGGAGGATATCCATTCGCCACAAATAATTTCTATTTCACCCCACAAATCGATGATTCATCAATTCCAATCATGGATTTCTCATCAAATCTTCAGAAATAGTAGCAATTATTGCACGACCTGCCTGCCCTGTAAAACCAAAGATCCTGTGATCTAAATATTTAGAGAGAATCCTTATTTACATATAAATTATATTAATTCCCAATCTCCTCTGTCTGACTGACTGTGATTTTATTTTCAAAACGCCTTTTCTTCCCGAACCCCCGTCAAAGATCTTTTCTTCTATTGTTATGTTTTTTTTCTCTTGCCACCTTTTTTTCACTTCGCCTGAATATGTGTACTTATTTTTGATTTTCGAATTTCAAAACTAATAATAATTTCTGTCTTGATATATACATTCCATTCCAACCCGTTCATGATTTGCATAAAGTTTTTTTTGGAACCAAACAGAGGAACGAAAAACAAACAGCTGCTCAGTTAATTATATAATTTATCGAAAGTTGTGAAAGTCAGTTGTTTTTGGTTAAGTTTGAAGAGTGAAAAAATTATTTATTTAACTTCGAATATTATTTCGAAACGTGTCAATATGATAAATTGTCTGCGTTTTTTTTAGAAATACAGTAATCCGCCATTTTTCGAAATTTTTTTCAGAAAACCGAATTTTTAGTATCTCCAAATTTCTAGGACAGTTACGATCATTTGAATTACATTATTCCAAATTTTTGCATCAAATTTGAAATGATTTATGGCAATTATCTACAGCTGTATACAGTAATCTTCATACTGTAACATGTATTTTCCCCATTATTTTGATCTACAAAATATTATGCTACAGTAACCAGATTTTTAAAATTTAACAAATTTAGGAGTATAGTATACCGTGTTCATCCGAAGTTTTTATTCACAGTAACCGAAATTTCATGAATATGTGGAATCTACAAGATTCTCGAACTTTATGATGTCTGAATCTTGAAATTGAAAAAAAAAACTTTTCGGAACAAAGTCCAACGAAAACACCTGCCTTTCCATCTAAATCATTATATTTTTTAAAGTTTATTCTCGAATAAAAATGCAAAATCCCAATGAAATAACAATATCAAAAATATATCTAGGTTTCATTTGTTTTATCGATTTTATATCAACTCTTTCATTTATACTTTTTCTTGTTTACAAATATCGATCTGACGAATCGACTGAAAATGAATCTCAAATCACAAAATATTTGTCCTATTTTGTTCAATTTATACTTGGTTGTACATTTATTGGTTATGTTTGTCTTATTGCTAAAAACATGGACGCCAACAATTACTTTTTCCTCTGTATTTATTTGGTCGTTGCAATAATCAACGCTGTTTTACCACTCATTTTTCAATTTCCAGTCATTTTTTTGTTATTTTTACTTGCAATTCAAAGATACATATTTCTTCATTATCAAAAATATTATAAATATTTTATTGGAAAATACATGGATTTATATATAAAAATAACAATATTTCTATCACTTTTATTTGCGTATTTCAGAGTTTTTCAATGTGATATGAACAGAATGCATACTTTTGAAAAATGTGATAATTTTAGTGATACATTGATTATTGAAATATTGAATATTTCAACTCTTTTATTGATTTTCATAACAAATTGGATTTATATTTCGATTTATCGATTAGTTAAACAATTAAATGATCAAGCAACTGAAATGTGTTTCATTTATCAATTTTCACCCATTTCTATTCATCAGTTGGTGAGTTTCTGATGAATTTTTTTGCCATGAATTTAACAAATTTTAAATTCTTTGCAGTTTTACACCATAACCATTTGCCTATCTCAATTACTTATTCACCTTGATTATCAGAATATAATTATATCGCAAATATTTGACATGTCGATGTTCGCTTTATATCATCTCCTACCATTTGTAATTTCCATGTCTTATATTGCTTCAAAGCAGAATTTGCGACATTTTTTCCGATCCACAATTTTGTCAGTTTTCGCTCACTCGGAGACGGCTTTCAATGGTTAAACTTTTTTGTAGTTCAAGCAGATTATCAAAATTCTCCCAATAAAAATTTTATTTTCAAAAAAATCTCACTTCCTATTCAAGTTTTTGTTCTCATTTCGCATCCGCTGTATTCTTCTTCTTCAAATCCGGACGCATAATCACAAATGTGCATTGCTGAAAAATAGTCAGATATTTTTAATTTCCAGATTTTCAAACCAACCATTTTTTCATCAACCGACATAACAGCGGCCGCATTTTCAAATTGTCCACAATAAGATGGAGCTGAAAACATGGTGACAAGCGATTTGTCAGCAAAAAATTCGTAGCCATCCATGACAACTTGATGAGCACGGACAACCAGCTCCAAATTGTGCATTTTCAAAAATGATTTGACAGCATCGACGCCGAAAACACGGGCGGCGCCACGTGGCGAATCTTGGTAACCGGTGACTGACTGAAAAAATGAACCTTGTTTTCGAACTTTTACAAATTTCTCTCTCTTGAATTCCAAATTCCGAAAAAAAAACGCACCGCATCCGGATCAGCCCAAGTGAGATCAGCAATGACACCAATATCCGGAATATCACAAGGACGTTCAATTTTTTCGAGTTGCCTCAAATCAACCAAATCCTCCGATATTCCACCATGCATACAAATAATCTTATTTGATACAACTGCACAAAGTGGCATACAATAAAAGGCCAATTGAAAACATTCATAAAGATTGACCGAATAACGTTTTTTGCATTCCATGAAAAAACCATATTGCATATTGACTGGTCGACTTTCGTGATTTCCACGTAAAAGCGAGACTTTGTCGGGGTAAAGAACTTGGAAAGCAAAAAGAAGAATGATGACTTCGATTGAGAATGGACCACGATCCACGTAGTCGCCAAGGAACAGATATCTGCAAGATTATAGGCTAAGGGGTAGGAACTTTGAAAATCGGATCTCCGCGGAGGGGACTTTTTTCTATAAAACTTCCACGACCCAAAAAATATATTAGGTTTACAGAATTCTAGCCTTCCACTTACTTTTGCTCTGGCGGCCATCCATTCAATTCAAATAATGCCAACAAATCCTCAAATTGACCATGAATATCGCCACAAATTTTAATTGGCGCCTCCAAATCGAGTTTCGTGTTGTCTTTCCAAAAAGTCTCGCGAGCTCGATAGCACAACTCGACCAGCTCTTTTTCGTGAAACAAACGTTGACAATGACCAGGGGTCCATTTTTTTAGCCGAGTTACCACATCTTGCAACCATGCTTCGATCTAGAATGTTGAATTTTGATGAGAAACACTTTTACGAAAAATGAAAACACAATTGTTATTTATCAACAGAGCGCATTTACTCAATTGAGTAAACCAGTAGAGTAAGTGTGCTCCGTTGACAAATTGTATGTTTCTCGTGCCGCACTATCTCAATTTCGCGCTGAAATTCGAAAGACTCACTTTTGAACGACGTTTAGTTCTTGCTTGATCTGCTTCAGTTGCCATCAGTTATTATAAAAAAAATTGTGAACAATACACAAAAAACTGAATTTCGTCGCCTTTTAAACACCGAAAAACCACGTGGCAATTTTTTTTGCTAGAGAAAAAAATAGATCACGTGGAAATAAATACAAATTATTTATTCAATTTTTGTTCTGAAAAAATTGGCATTTTTGAAAAATTGTGTGAGTGGAGCTGAAGATCGGGATGAGGTTTTGAGACGTTTTTTGGCGCGATTACGGTGGGAGAGAGTGGCAAGACTGAAAATGTATTGATTTATAAATGAGAGATAAGATTTCAGTTTCAGAAAAAAATGTTCATTTGTTTCAAAATTTAAGAAAATCACCTGAATCCAATCGATAAAATCAAAAGGAGCCAAAAAATTCGCATAACCACAAAAACTTCCTCTTTCGAATCGAAGGAAAACAAAAATAAAAGTCTACCCAATCCTAAGAGCAAACTTTGACAAGACCAAAAACAAAACACAAAAATCTTTATTGTTTTCGCAGGCTTACAGGCCTATACGTCATAAGTTACAGTATTTCTCATTTCAAATTGATAAACGAAAAAAAGAAAACAAAAAAACAAAAAAACACGAGAAAAAACTTTAGCAGAGAAGCGCTAAATGTGGAATTTCTGGATATTTGACAAAATGAAACAGGGCAAGTAAAAAGTTAAAACAAAAAAAATAACATGGAATCTAAATTATATAAGTACACGCATTCAAATAGCTGATGAGTCTGGTTTTGGGGCAAAAAAACACAAAATAATACAAAAAAGGGATGAGCGAAGAAGCAGGGTGAAGCAAAATTAATTAATTAATTAATTATGTTTGTCAAGTTTTCAAATTCTGGTCTAATTTAGATCAATGTCGTCCATTTCAATGCTGGTTTGATTTTGATCGCCACGTTTTTTATGGTGCTGAAATTGCAAACATTTTATACATTGCTAATTTTAATCTTGAAAATGTCCAACCTTTTTTCCATCTGGTTGATCAACACTTTTTCCGCGAACAACTTTTTTGATTTGTTTGAAAGTCTTTCTTTTCTCCTTTTGTTCTTTCGACCAATCGGCTGATTTTACACTTTCAGAAGTTTCGGCGGCCGCGCGTTTTTCTTGATGTTTTTGGTGACGATATTTACGGTAACTTGAGCGCCATCTTTCGGCGGCTTCGGCTGTCATTGCTGGAGCGGTTCGACCGAATCCGGATGCTTTGTCGGTTTGGAAGGCGCGGAGGACACGCAACTGAAAAAATATAGGATGAGAAGGTAGGAGAGTTTTTGGAGCTAGGATAAAAATTCTAGAAAAAATAGGAAAGTCTGAAAATTCTGTCCAAAATCTTCGGAAGGTTTTGGGTCAAAAATTTTTACATTTTTATGGGCACATTTCATGGGCTTTAATCCTTTTTCTTGCGTTTTTGAGGCGAAATTTTCAAGACTTCTTTAGTGGAGCATTTGAGGCTTTTGGGCCGAAGTTATAAGAAAACATTTTTCAAGATTCTATGCCGAAATATTCCAGATTTTTTTCAAATTCCAGTATGAAAAAACCAATTTTCTCTTTTTTATATTTCTCAAACATTCACCCAAAAACTTCCCAAACTTACATGGTTCCCAATCAAGAACATTCCTCTCATCCACAATGTTTTTCCACTTCTTCTCAAAGTCAATGCTCTTGATCTAGATCTCACATTATAATCACCGTTTATATGAATCTTTGCCGCCTCAACTTCTCCTTTTCCAACTTTCCAAGTCTTTGGCAATTTTTTCGATGGAATAGTTGCAACAACTTGTCCCCAAATTAATGTCGAAAATCCAAGTGCCAAACAAACAGCCCATTGATCCCATGAAAGTGGATGAGTTGAGAACCAGGCACCGCCAAATTGTGTGATAATGATTTGAGCGATAAAAGTTGTGATCCAAATAACACAGAAGACTCGATTACTGGCCAATCCTTTGAAAACATTTCGCTCTCCGTGAACTTTTCTCGCATTTACTTCATTGAAAATAGTCATCATAACAAATGCATTGAATACAATTGTGAAATGTTGACTTGGTGGAGCAAAAAGTGGAGCATAAAGACCGGAACGAATATTGAAAATTTGAGGACCATAGAAGAAGATTGTGAAGATGATAACCAATTGATAAATTGCGTGGCAAAGGATATTTTTAACCATAGTTCTTGAAATCAATGATTTCTTTCTTCCATACGGTTTTCTCTCTAATAATTCATCAGTTGGTGCTTCAGTTGCCAATGCCAAAGATGCCAAAGTGTCCATAATCAAATTAATCCATAACATATGAACAGCTTTTAATGGCGAATCTGAAACAGTTACAGCTCCAATAAAAGCAGTTATAACTGCAACAACATTGACAGTCAATTGGAATTGCAAGAACTTTGATATCGAATCATACACATTTCTTCCCCACATAACAGCTCGAACAATTGATGTGAAATTATCATCAGTCAATATAATATCAGAAGCTTCTTTAGCAACATCAGTTCCAGCAATTCCCATAGCAAATCCAACATCAGCTTTTTTCAGCGCAGGTCCATCATTTGTTCCATCTCCAGTTACAGCAACTATTTCACGTTGTGGCGTGGCTTTCGAATCGATAATTCCTTTAACCAAAGTATATTTATCAGCTGGTTGAGCTCTTGCTAAAACACGAAGACGTGGCCAAATTTCATCCAATTTTGCTTGCGAAACTTTTCCATTTGCATCCCGAATTCTCTCATTGAACTCTTTTCCTTCCAAAGCCAAGAAATCCTCTCCAGGTTCCAAGATTTTACAAGCTTGAGCGATTGCACGAGCTGTCATGATATTATCTCCAGTAACCATTCTGACTGTGATTCCAGCTTTTTTGCATTTTGAGATGGCGGCTGGGACTTCGGGACGAACTGGATCTTGAATTCCGCAAATTGCGATTCCGGTGAAGTTTTTGTACATTTCTTCTTCGTCATCCCAATCGATATCAGATTCTTCGGTGAATTCGAGCTATAAAAATTGTATTTTTTATTTTTGAAAATGTTGAGTTCCAGGCCAAAAGTTCATTTTCAATCTCAAAGATTGCTTACCTCAGTTTTGTCAGCTTCTCTTGTTCCTTTTCTCACATAATTCTTATAAGCCAAACAAATAGTTCTCAATCCATTATTAGCCATTTCATGAATAATAGTTGCTGTAATCTCTTTCAATCGATCATCTGTCAATTTATGCGGTTTTCCATCAGATCCAATCAAATACGAACATCTTCCCAATACAATTTCCGAAGCTCCTTTACAATAAACTCGATATCCAATATTTTTTCCATCTTCAATTAATGGAATAACAGTCATCATACATTTTCTCGACGAATTGAAAGTGTAAACTTTGAATAAATCATGTTCGGGATACTTTTTACGAATAGCTGAATAATCACCGCCCAATCGATTCACAAATCCCAACAATCCACATTCAGTTTTATTTCCAAGTTGTTGCATTTGCTCTCCGGGTTTTGTTGGTTCAACAATCATTGAATTATACGCACTATTCACAGAGATTGCTTCCATCAAAATTGGTCCAGTTATTCCAGGAAGAGAGTTTCCATGTGGTTGAGTTTCTTGCGAAGTATAATGATTTCCATTGATGTAAGATTGAACAACAGTCATTCGATTTGTTGTCAATGTTCCAGTTTTATCCGAACAAATTGAGGTGGCATTTCCCATTGTTTCACAAGCATCCAAGTGACGAACCAAATTGTTATCATACATCATCTGCAAACAAATTTTAATTTGAAAAAGTTAAAAAATCTCTAAATTTTCTAAATTCAGGGTCAAACATTTTTAAACAGTTCTAAATTTAGAAAGTTCTGTATTCGTTTTCCCAAAAAATGCTCACCTTTTTGACCGAATAGGTAAGAGCAAGTGCAATTGCCAATGGAAGACCTTCAGGAATTGAGATGACAAGAATGGTGACAGCAATAATGAAAAACTTGACAAACGTTTGAATATCGATGAGTGAGAATTCATTACGCTCCACAACGTAATGTTCTATGCAAAAGCGGGTTATAAGCACAATTAACGCAACAATCGCAACTGATGTTCCTGGAAAAATAACGGGGTTTGAATATTCAGAAAAATCAAATAAGATTTACCGCAATAAATGATTTGAAGGGCGAGTTTAGACAATTTGGCCTGAAGAACCGATTTTGCACTCAAATCATCATCGGATTTTGAGGAATCTGATGATGTTGCATTTGATGAGGATCGAGAAGAGGAAGATGAGGAAGAAGACGAGGACGAGGCTGAAAACAGTAATAGATTAGCTATGACGTGGCAGTTTATAACATATTTATTATAACATTGTGGTTTTTCGAGTCATGTTGATTTTTATGTGGAAATTTTAGGCATACCACATTCAGAACCTGAAATTGCAGAGCGAAATTTTTTCAAACTGTCAATTTCCAATTATTTTTAGATGAAATCATGAAAAAAATTTCTGTATCAGTATTCCTGAACGAGGTATGATTTTAAGAAAAAAGACTTCCAGGTTTCAAAAAAATTGCCACTTCATGACTCAATTTCCGATTTGAGAATAGCAAATTTCAATTTAAATTAAATTTTTTCTCAAAAAAAACCCACTAGAAGTCGAATCATCATCATCAACGCCAGTTTTTCCAGCACCAAGTAAAGTCATTATAATACCAGTTTGAGAGTTGACACCAACAGCAGTGATCACCATTTTTCCAGATCCTTCCATAGCATAAGTACCAGAGAGGAGAACCGGATCCGATTCAACACTTTTCTTGATGTGATCTGACTCGCCAGTCAACGATGATTCATCAATCTGAAAATAAAACAACAGGAGTGGGTTTTCAGAAAATAGTTGTATATTAAAAGGCCTTACCTTAAGATCATTACTTTGGATCAAGAATCCGTCAGCTGGTAACAAGTCACCATATTTAACTCTCGCAATATCACCAACAACCAAATCCGAGACTGGAACATCGATTGCTTCACCATTTCGAATGACGGAGAACTTTTGACCTGTTTCGATTTTTTCCTGGAAAAAAGACAAATTTGATTTTTGATGGGGGAACATTTTGACCGTTGTAAGACCAAATGTTTGAATTATTTTTTCTAGAAAAAAATGAAAAAGGTTATGACGTGGAAAGTTCAAAAAACATGATTTTCAAATTTTGTTCCGTCAAGACTTTGAAATATCTCAGAAACTTTTAGAAAAAAAAGTTATGAAATGGTAAAGCTGAAATTTTGATTTAAAAACAAAATTTCAATAATTCATACCTGCAAACTTCTAAATTGTCGTTCCTTCGAATAATCATTGATAGCTGTCACCAAAACAACAACAATAACACACAAAAGAATAGCAACACCTTCAATCCAAGCAGTTCCGTGTCCTTCAGATGGCGCTTCAGTTGTCGAAGCAATCGTTCCGTTCAAAAGAGCAATTGTGGCAACAGTTGTTGCATTCACAACAGCCGACACCAAATCATCTTCCGAAACTGGACTAGGTTCGTAAAATGATAGAGCGAGGTTAACAAAACCAGAGAGAACCAGAATAATTAGAGTTGGATCCTGTAGAAAAAATCAACGTTTTTATTATTCTTCTGTTTTTCAAAGGTGTGACCAAACTAGAATATATTATTATTTATTTATTTGAATAATTAATTGATGATCAAAAAATCATTCATCATAAAACCAATAAACTGTCTTCCGCATCTGATAATATCTCTTTTTTTTGACCGAATGATATCATTTTTTTTGATGAATCGTGTGATTCATGTGAAAAAATTACTGTAAAAAGCTAAAGAAGTTTCGTTGATTTTTTGGAAGTTCAGAAACTTTCGAAAATAAATTTTTATATACATTTAAGCTTAATTTTAGTTGGATAATTGATTTAATTTTGAAACATGTGACAAATTTTGATTTTAAAAAATCAATATATATTTTGGAAAATGTGGATTGTTTGAAACGTGAAAAAACAATAAAAAATCATTCCTATTCTTCATATTCTGGGAAAAATCTGGTTCAAATTTTTCCAGAAAATTTAGCCCCTAGATTCCTCAAAAAAAACTCACTCTACAAGCATCGATGACGAGTCGAATGAAACTCTTGCTTTTTGCCGGTGGAATAGTATTGGCTCCATAAACATGACGACGTTTATCAAGATCCGCTTGCTCGCCACTTAATCCTTTCAAAGGATCAGTTTTGAGTTTGGCGCACAATCCCTCAACACCATCGTGTTCATTGGAAAGCTGAAAATTATCAGGTTAGTTTTTTTTGTATCTTCATTCTTGTTCATAACTTACCCGAACTATCGCCTCGGCTCCACGAGCTTCCATAAGTCCGCGAAGATCGGCAAGGCCGCATCCGAAGTCTCGAGCATCCTGAAATTAATTAAAATATAACAGGTACTTTGAATCGTCTATCTTTCTTTTCCTTCCGATCAAGGTTAGATTTGTTTTGTAGTTTTTTCGCGAAAAAAAGAAACTGGCGTGACCAAAGATTACACGCACGCAAAAACTTGCTAAATCTATATCTATGATCGATTTACCTGTTCTCCTCTTCCAATTTTTCGTTTTCTATTCCGGAATTTTCGTATAGTTACGTAAACAGTGCGAGCAATTAGAACTATACCGCAAGCGATGAAAATCACTGGCATTTATGTACAGAAAGGCGAGAGAAATATATAAGAAAGGTTTCAGCCAGAAAGAAAACTGGTTTCATTTCTTGGATACCTTGATTTTTTGTCAAACTTATAGTAATTCGGGAAACTAGATTTTTTGCAAATGAAACTACACTACTTGAATGACTTTTTTTCAAAAAAAAAACTAGAAGATTCCACAGTTTTGATTGAATTTCCTTATTTCAACTTCTGAACTAAAACTTCTCGACTAGACATAGGATCCTAGACAAACATGTTCTCCAGACGCTTGAAAACTAGGCTATACAAAGCTTTGAAGATCGCTTATCCAGAGTGTTCTCTAGTTTCAGCTTCTTGACAACTAGAACTCATAGGCTCGCCTAATTTGCACCTAAAGTCGTCCATAACCCTTAAAAGTTAAACGTTTGGCGTGCAATTGTTATTTATGAAGCAAAAATTCTTGACCCAGGTTCAAATCCCAATCTGGAACCATTTTTTTTTGATAAATGTTCTCTGAACGTCTGACGTCGTGATAAGTTTCAGTTTTTCTTGCGAACATGTGATCTTGAGATCAAATATTATTTCGGAAATAATAATGACCTCGGGACACCCGATTTTTGATTGGCCGTTTTTTGTCTCGGACAGACTAGAGAAACCGAAAGTTAACCTATTTCGTGCAAGAACTTTGAAGTGAAGGAGCAATTTATACATTAAAAGAAACCAATAGAAAAAGCGAATCTTTTTTGCTCTTACCTCTTCATAAGTATGACCTCTTCGTAACCGCCGCATCCACAAAAATCAATCGAATTTCTCAAGAATTTATAAATAAATATGGTGATAAATTTCAGTAAAAGAATTGAAAACAATAATATTTCAAACTAGTTTTTCTTCGTCTTTTCTTCAAATTCTGTCGTTAGAAGATCGAAGTGTAAGTTGTGATAAGTTGCACTTTAAGCACGTTTACTCATCATTTTGAAAAAGAATAGGAAAGTATTAGATTGAATTATCAAATGAGATGGATTCCAGAAGTGGGTTGGTTGGTTGGTTGAATGGTCAAGTCAAGTTAGGGAAAATATGGGAGAGCGAGAAACACAGAGAGAGAGGAAGAAGAAGAAGATAATAATAAGAAAACATAATAAGAAGTGACGAAAAAGTCATTGATTGTGATGCGGCGCGCGCTATCATTTTCATACATTTGTAATCTGTCATCACTTCGCATTGTATTTATTTAAAATACATATATGTATGTGTATACAATATATGTGTTTGTCTCATAGTCTTTTTTTCTGCCCTTTTTTCAGGTACTTATTAAACTAAGGTAGAACAATAAGAGAAGAGAAATTATGAAGAAGGGAAATAAAAGACCATTGGCCATTTTTGTCTTTGATTATTTATTTATTTATTTTGATAAGGGATCTACTAGAGAAAAATCTCTGGAAACTGAAGGGTGTATTTTAACTAGATTGTTTCTGAAACAAGGAACGAGTTGGACGAGTTCGGAACTTTGCACTCAACTATTTCCGTCTTCGATTTCATTTCGTGGAATTGCATCTTATCAATTTGGCAATTTGCCGAATTCGTCCCCCGATTTAGATTTATCAAGCAAAAACCAATGAATGACTTACTTGAATATTTTTCCCTGCGCACGTGTCAGGACTGGTGTGGTGGCCAACGCTGGCTGCCACCACACCATTCGTTGAACCACCATTAGTCACATTTTCACTTTTTTGCATTGGACGAGAAAAATCAGATTCAGACAGCTTCGGAAACTTTGAATGTAGGCGATCGGTTTGGTGCCGATGTGCCTTTCCCTGGAAAATGTTGTGGTTTCAAGGTTTCGCATGGTAATAGACGATTTTGAACGAAAAAAAAAACAGAAACTCGAAAAAAAAAAGACGCGAATTGTTTTTACTACGGTAGGCTATTTGTGCGTTTGTGCGTCGTGGTGTTTGCAGACGGATAAATTTTTTGAACAGTTTCATGAAATTTCAGCGCGTTTTCAGCAACTTCTAGACAGTTTCAGTGAATTTTGAGCGTACCATCTAATTCGCTTCGTCAAGTTGAACATAGAGATCTATTTATATTTTTTCGAAACGCATTTTGAAGAAAGTTAAAAGCGGAAAATGAAAAACGTGCACATTTTTCGAATAGTTGAGGTCACGCAGCGATGTTTTTCACGTATTTTCCGAGTAAATACCGCATTTTTAAGACTTCTAGTATATTTATTCAAAGCGAAGAGATGAAAGTAAATGCTCATATATAGTTTTTAAAGTTCCCTGCGCCCCTAAAAAATAATAAAACTTTTCATCTCATTGGTGAATGAAAAAACTTCGATCAAAAAATGATCCACTCCCAGTCTTTTTATATGAAAACGAATACCGTAACCAATGTAAATTTTCTGGTTAGAATAATTTGCATACATAATATTTTCCGTACTTTCATTCATTCAGTGATTATTTTTTAATCTCATTGAAACACAGGAAAAAACGATGTCTGTTTATTCAAATAAGTAAAAATATCACATATCACAAATAAGTAAATCACAGTGGCAAATTTCTTGTGGCATTCATAGTTAATTGCTCGCTACTTGACACATTTATAAAATCACGTATTTCCGGATCGTCGATTGACTCTTTTCGAAGTTTTCTCCAAATCTGAAAAATATATTTTTCATTTCAAAAATGAAGTTTTTTGAAAACAGACTTCATCGATCCGTCGATCCAATCGTTCCTTATTTTGCTCCATAGTGAATCGATATCTCTGAAAGAACTTTTGAATTATAATGTATGTTTTTTAGCACCCATTTCCCGTTTCCTATTCGAAATTTTGCGATTTCCAATCTTTAAAAAATGACATCAAGAATCGAAAGTTACATTCCCGTTATAGATTCAAAATTTGCACAAATATGCAAATTTCTATCAAGTCACGAGTATTCTCACTTCGTCATTGATACTATGTTATTATATGTGCTTCTTTTTGCATCACTGTTATGAAATTATGAAAAGTTTTGAAAAAAGTCAAACAAAATCGAGTCTAATTCAAAAACTCCCAGTTATCTTTAGGATTGCGATCCCAATTCTTACCGCTTGCGAATAATTCGCCTTTTCGCTCAATTCTTGCAATATTCGATTCGGTAGTCGATCCAATCCAATTTTCGCTCGATCTCTTTCAATCAATAATATTTTCAAACTATTGAACATTTGATTTGCAAAAACATGCGAAGTATAAAATCTATTTCGATTTTGATTCTTGGCAGAGTAAAATGATGTTTGCGACGAGATATTTCGAGTTTTCGCAATTTGTTGAACCATAAAATAGTCTTCCGGTCGCTCTTCGATTTCTTCAATTTCCCGGTTTTTCTCCGTCATGTTCTGCAACATTTTTCGTTCTTCCAGTGCAAAAATGATGAAGAAAACTTACTGATAGTGAACTATTTGCAATTTCCATATGAATATCAGCCAGATTTGATTGAGACCTTGAAAATTGAAAAGTTTTTCTTCTCAAATTAAGTTGTAAAATCAAACCTTTCTTCAATTTCCTCTTGAACTTTTTTCGAATTAGGGGAGATGGAATCAAGATTCTTGTCGTATAAATAATCCCAAAATTTATCGACCTCATTTACATCAATTTGACTTTGAGTTTCGACAGCTTCTTGCAAGTTTTGTTTGAAAGACGATTTGATCAATGAACTTTGAGAGACAGTAGATGAAATTAAGGAGTCCACGGTTTTCTAGAAAATGAAAAATGAAAAAAATATTGGGGGTATACGTGACCCAATTTTTCTCCTAAATAATTATCATTTCATTCTCAAAGATTCACCTGCTTTTCGAGTTTCATTTTTTTATTCATCAGATCCAAATTCTCCGTCTCATCTGACAGAATTTTGTTGGGCGAAACCGCTTCAACCCATTGTTCAGTTCTCGATTTTTTCTCATCTGACTCAAAAGGATCGGCAAAAATATTCGAAATTGGCTCCAAAATCACATTTTCCACAAAATTCCGAATTTCATCTTCATAGCTTATTTCTTTTGCCATACTCGATGATAATTCATTTGAAGTACTTCTAGAAAATATTTGATTATTTTTCAATTTTCGAAAAAAGTTCCAAACTCACGAATCAGATTCAAATTTCAAATCCAGTTGATTCATTTCATTTATCTTCATCAAATCCGAATTTGAGCTCTGCAAATAAAAGTTTGATTTTATTTCTTGCTCGAAGAAAAAGTAAGAGAAGACGAGACTATTTATTATTTATGGAACACAGAGAGAAAAAATCGACAGCATTTCATTAAATTCCTGTCTACGTTTCTGATTGGCTCACGTGAATAAGCCACGCCCATTTCATTTTTTTCATTTTCAAAATTTATTTTATTTTCTTTTTTTGGTCGCCTGGCCTATTTTTTGTTGTTTTTCCTTGAAAATCACGATTTTTCGCTAAAATTTTTTATACAGTTTTTAGAACTCGTATAGATAATTGTTCCTACAGCTTTATAATTTTTAGTTTCGCTATGTACCGAAAGTTTTAACGATTTTTGTTCAAAAGTTCTCAATAATTGCTGTTTTTCCAGTATTTTGGGTACAAATCCTTGTCATAATCCATCAGAAAGCATTCAAAAGTAACGAATAAACTGATTTGATGATTTGGAGTCGATATTGAGGCAGTTTTTGCAACAAAAAACCCACAAACTGATATTTCGAAAAAAGCGGAAAAAATAAGAATTTTCACCGATAATTTGTCAAAATTCAACGGTTTTGCATTGTGTAGTTGATATGGTGCTAATTATTCCATTTTTGATAAGTTATATGGGAAACTTGGTTTCATTTTCAATAAATTTTTATTCAAAATATTTCTAACATGAAAAAATTCCGAATTTTGTGTCAAATTGAAGACTAGAAGCATCAAAAAACTGGCTTCCATCAACATGTCGAAAAGAAAACTTTAAAAGTTCTACATTTTCACAAATTTGACCAAAAATCCGTTCATCTTGTCGTTTTCAACTGTTCGCCACATCCACGTCGCATTCCTTCGTAAATTGGGGAAAATCCGTTCCGATTTGCTGGAATATCACTTATATAATACGATTTCATGAGAAAATAAATCGCGAAATAAGTTTCGAAGTTGAAAAGATTTCAAACAAAGCAAAAGTTGACCTAATGAACATGTTTTTTCTTATAACTTTGTGAGTTTTTCACAAAATATGAAAATCTACATATGTAAATGATCCTTAGTAGATTCCTAACAATCTGCATAAAAAATATTGTGGAAATTTGTCTTCCCTCGCTGAAAAACTGTAAAAAACTGAAAATTCAAAAAAATTTCGAAAAATAAAAAAAAGCGTCAGCAAAAACAACAAACGCGTCAGTATTCACGTGACCCATTTCTTGAAACCCCGCCCACAATCGCTGATTGGATGACGTGATTTTTGTCGATTTTTTCTCTCTGTGATGGAATATATTTTGCGATGTTTTTTTTTTGATTGGAAAATTTGGAACCGGAAAAATATGTGCAGAAGAGAGATATTTCCGGAGGAAGATTAGTAGTTATTTTTTGTGTTATGGAAATGTGGCTTCTTTTGATTCGACGAACAGATAATGAATATGAATTTGCAAAAAAAATGTGAGGAATTTTGCACATTTAAGGAATGAGCTCATATAGACTGCGATAAACTTTGACCGGAATTTGAGAGAAAAAAAGTTGACGTCAGAATATTTTTCAGAGTTTATCTAGGAGTTTGAACTTTTTTTGAATAAAAGTTGATCCTAATATTTCTGGAAAAGTTAACAAAAACTCCACGTGGATTCCAGATTTTTTTTCAAAATTTAAGAAGCTTGAAAATTTTAAATTTTAGTTTTGAAATGAATATGCTTTCAAGAAATATAAATTCTAAAAAAATTGGGGACACCTGAAAAATCAGAACAGCGAGAAAATTAAATTACAACAACATTTTTAGATTTTGTGTTGCCAGGTGATTTTTTAGGTCGAAATCTGATTCATTTTGGCATTTCTCAACTTTTTAGGATTTTTTTCCACAAAGCCTTACAAGAAAAAAAATTCCAAAAAAAGTTTTCTTTTCAATCAGCGAAAAAAAAAATCCAAAAAGTTTTCAAATTCTCTATAAAAACTTTACAATTTCCATCTCTATTTCAAATAAAACAAAAATATTTCCCAAGCCCAACCAAAAAAAAGAGGACCAGAAAAAATGATACCTTTTCCTCTTCTGCTCATTTCGGTCACCATAGAAACCTTTTCACTAATTCATGATATTTATTTACTTTTGTTTTGGGTTTTCCTTACAATTAGTGGACAAAAAAATATGAAAAATATAAAAAACAAAAAGTTACCGTTGTAGTGTTCACCGATTTTTGATTTTCCTGTTTTCGAAGTCGATTTTTTCGACGTTTTTGATATTCGAGATAGGAAGATTGAAGAGATATTGAATCAATTGTCATCGACCATTCAGGATCACTGGAATTTTAATATTAATTAATTAATTAATTTTCTAATTAGTAAATCGAATAATTAAAGAAAGAGTAGTTTTCTAGAGCTCGAGAAAACAGTTTCACAATTATTTGAATCACATAATTTTTCAAGTAACCCTTGTTTCTTCGTGAAAAATATATGTGGTCCGTAAATTCGGTTTTTCCTGGACCTTCTTTGAAAACTCACGTCCTACTGCTGGCTGGCTCATTTTCTTCAGAAATCGATCTTTTAATTGGTTCACTGTGGCTCCGTCGAAACAAAAGTCGTCGAAAAGAACTTGGCAAATCTGAAAATTGAATTTGTATTCTATTGAAAAATATTAGCGATTAGAAGTTTGGAAATTGAATTTCTCTTTTTTTTTCAATTTTTCTACGAAAAAACCTACCTGCATTATTTGGCCCCATTTCATAAAACTCGAATAATCTGCAAAAAAATCTACTTTCATTCCAAGCTCCGCCCATTTTCCTCAAAAAAACCCTCACCTTCTTCTGATTATTTGAGTCGAATTGGATTTTCGAATATTTACCGTACTATTCGCGTGGTACGGTAAGTGCAAAAAGCAGAACATTCGACATTTGTCTGTCTCAAAATAATTGGTATAAGTATAAAACAACAAACTGAACTAAAATAGAATAAAATAAGAATGCAAATTTCAAACTAATAAAGTTGCCTAGAAACGATGAGAGACGCAGACATTCAATAGAATCTCGTCTATTATTTCGGATTATTTTTTGGTTTGATTCTCTCAATTGTAAGTAGTTTTAGTTATTTTTAACTATTTATTTATTTACTGATTTGTGTTTGGGGCTTTAGGATTGGAAAAAATATAATTAAGGATTTTTTGGATAAGATTATGAAGAGGATTCTTGGAAAAATAATTCGAATTGAGAAAAAACATCTAGAAAGTTTCAAAAAATCATGAACTTTCTTTGAGAAAATTTAATCTTATTAAGGAAGATTACATTTCCCGCAATGAGAATGGAGAAGATTTTCAGAGAATATTAATGAGAATATTCGGAATTTTTGAGTAAATTTAATGTGGCCAAACTTGATAACTTATTTTTTAATGCCCACAAAATTTTTTAATAAAAAGCTTTGAAGTGAAAAAGTTTCCTCATAAAGGTATAATTTTAGTTTGAAGATTCAAACTAAAATTTTCTGGAAAACATTTTTTTAATATACGGAATCTTTCATAAAAATTTAGATCTTGATCATCATAATTTTCAGAATCTTCTCAAGTTTCCGAAAAAAAAGGTTCAAAAATCTTTCAAGATCGGATTTCACCGGAAATGTTGGAAAAGTTATGGAGTGAAAAATCGTGGAACCACGATTAGCGCTCACAAAATTGGCAGAAAAAATCACACAGCCGAAGCAAGAACATGTGTTCAAAATAAAACCAGCGCGGAATGTTAGATGAACCGTGCACACATTTTTCCCCTTTTCGGGGAAAAACATGAGTTTCTCTACATATTTTCAAACAAAAAAAAAAACGGGACATCTGTCAGAAGAATTTGGAATAAAATAAAATAAAATAAAAGGTGAGTATGTGTGGAAGCGGAAGAGAAAAAGTATACATATATTTTATTTTTCTCGCATCTTGTTTGTCTTTTTCTTTCCCTGAAAATTTATATGCACAATGTGCATTTAATTTTTTGGGAAAGCAGGTGCGTTTTTATTCTTTCTTTCTTTTTTTGGGGGGAATTGAATTATTCACCATTTCTTGACACACTTCAAAAAATGCTTCGTCACCCGGGACAACTTTTCTTCTCTTCTGGATTCATTTCACCGTTTTTTTACACTTCAAAAGTTTTTTAAAAACTTAAAAATGACATCTGAAGAAGGTTTGAGACATCGAAAGGATTCTTTATCGGTGAGTTCGGAGAAATTGAACAACAACGTTTTTTAAAAATCTAATTTGAATTTCATTTCAGGAAGATAATGATTCGGAGTTTGATGATCATGAGATGAAAGCGATTGTGAATGATATTGAACAGGATAAAATCAATGAGGTGAAAGTTGAGACGAGATGGGGGTGAGTTAGGATAACTTGATTATCTTACAAAATTTTTTAGAACTTTGGATTTTTCAAAATTTCTAGATTACTGTTCATTACTGTATTTTAAAAATTCAAAACTACGATTTTTCTCTGAAAGTTAAGGCTGAAAGTGTTTCCGAATCATATAATTTTGAGAAAATAAAAATCAAAAAAATAAAAATATTTATTTCCAAGTTTTTGAAAATTCTGCCGGAACTATTTTTTAAATGATCCAAATCCTTTTTTTTTCCAGCGAGGTCAAATCAACGCTCACCGAATGGGGTGAAACCGCCTCATTTCACGGTATTCCACATTTGGCACAAGCTCACACATTCACATCAATCATAGTTTGGGCAACTCTTCTTATTTTTTGCGGTTTCGGCTTTTTCTACATGTTTACAACGATTTTGACACAATATCTTGCATTTGATGTAGTCGTCAATTTGAATGTAAGAAGTTCCGAACATTTAGAAAAAAATTGATTTTTTTTCAGTCTGGATTGGAATCCTCACTTTTCCCAAGTTTAACATTTTGCAATACGAATCCTTACAAACTCAGCAAAATGACAGCAGTTCCAGAATTATATGCCCTTGTAAGATAACTTCACAATATTTTCTCAAAAAATATATAAAAATTTCCAGCTAACCGTCTATCAATCAGCATCCGATGGCACACTATCATAAAAATTTATAAACTTAAATATATATTCAAAAAAAAATGCAATCACATAAGTATTTCAAATAGCTCCGATTTGTTTTAAACTGAATTATTCTTCTTTTTTCGTGAAATTCGCCGGGAAAACTCCACGTTTATTTTGATATTCACCAATACACCAACCGGCGTCTAAATCATCACTTTCTTTCGATTCGAGAACCTGCAAATATCTCGATTGAATAAAATGTTGAATGTTAAGAAAGTATTTTGAAGTTCAGATTTTGAAATTTGAAAAAAAAACGTGAAAAACTACGGTTAGCCAATTTTCAGAATTTTAACAAAAATCTCATATAATTTCGGATAATAATTCAAGCTGAAAGTTATAATTCAAACTTTTTAGAACTAATTTATTCTGTGAAAAATTTGAAGTTTAACAAAAACTGTCAGATAATCTCAAAATATTGTGTCTTTCTATAAAAAATATTCCAGTAGTTCTTCCCTTCAAAAATTCCAAATAAAAACTGACCTTAATCCTGACTCCAACTGGGAAACTCAATTCATCCGTATCAACAGCGTCATAATGATAAGTCGATTGAACAAAATACAATGTTTTTCGTTTTTCTTTCGTCACATCATCCAATACTTGCACTTTTTCATCATCTTCAGATTTTTTCACTTTTTCCACAACTTTTTCTTCTTCTTCTTCATCATCATCAAATGGATTTGCCGAGTCTTTTTCCTATAATTAAAAATATAATTTAATTAAGGTTGAAATAAAAATTCGATGAAAATCCTCACTTTTTCCTCTTTCTTAGCAGCTGCAATCGCAACATCAGCAGCCGCAGTTTGTTCAGCATTGAGTTTCTGAAAATGGCATTATTGGGGAGAAATACATTGCTGGAAAAGTTCTTACTGGATAAACTTTTTGCTCGATTTTCTCCTCAATATCTTCAATTTTTTCCTCGTCTTCTTCGTCGAAAGGATTTGTTGAATTTGCCTGGAAATTTGGTGAAATTCAGGATAATTTTTGAGAAAAAATAATTGTTTTTGTTTTTATTTTCTCTCCAAAACTCACCACTGAGGCAATACTTTCTCTCGGTTTTGGTGTAACTGGAAGAGCTGCTGGAATTGAAGGAGATGGTGTTGAAAGACGAATTGAGGTGTTCTGCAAAAATATTAGATTATCCCATGTCTGTCTCAAGCCCAAAATTTGTCTTCAAAAAAATATCTTACATCATCCGTTCCTCCTACGCCAGTTCCAATCGATGTTGTGTCAATTGGTGTCAATGTTCTCGCCTCAGGCCGTGCAACTCTCAAATAATCCATCGATTCGCCCAAAGTATCGAGTTGCATAACAATTTGTTTATGGAACTAGAAAAAATCAGTAAAGTGGAACTAAATTCAAAGTTGTATTCGGAATAAAATATAAACCTACTTTACTGGCCTCGGTTTGATAAATACTGTTGGAATTGAAAAGAGTTTGAAGGGTGTCGACGAAAAATGTGATTCGACTGTCGTAAACAGCGGGGAGGACTTCCAATAACTCGTTGTTCATTTCTGTATACATTGATTCGGCGGATTGTAATTCGACTGTTGCTTTTGCCAATTTCGGGTCATTGTCCTAAAATTAAATTCGATCTGATTAAAAATTTAGTTATTAGGGATAACAATCGAGAAATAAGACCAGTTTTAAAAAATCTAGATTCAATTTTCAAGAGTTTTCAATTTTTCAAGTTTCCCCACCCAAACTTATTTTGAAAAATCACCTTTTTACTGGATGCTTTAATCGAGTTGAATGAATTTTTGGCGCTATCATAATCAACCAATTTTCTTCCACGTTTCTCAACTTTTTTCTTCAAATCCGGAAATTGATTGACATACGAAGTAACACTTTGCACCAAATCTTCACAAACTGATTTCTCCAAATCGTTTGATTGAATATCAAGATTATCAAAAATTGCAGTGAGATGTTCTCGTTCTGGCCATTCAGCTTCATAAGCTTCACGAATTGTATCTCGAAGTTGTTTTTCAGCATTGATCAAAGTTTTCAAAGCGGCTGCGTAAACCTGAAATGAACTCTCCGTTGTTAATTAAAATAGTAAACATTAATTAGTTTGTGATACTGCTGTTTGATTAGTGACTAACCTTGACATCTTTATGTAACTTTTCATACGCTTTACTTTGCTTACTCAAATTTGCCGCATGTTGATCAAAAACTTCATCCTGAGTTGCTTTCGCCTTGCCGATTCCTTCCAAAAGCTGGAAAACAATTGTTTCTTAAAATTTCAATACATATTATATTTTTTCAACAAACTTTTTCTTTCGTCCGATTTGTCGCTTTCTTGATATGTTTATTAAATAGATCGGCCATGTCCTGCCTGGAAAAAAAATCAATAATTCATGAGCTCAAAAATAACAACAACAGACGTTATGAAAAATGAGATGAAACTTTGAAAAAAGGTTGGAACACACAATCAAAAAAAAACGAAGAGAAAAGAAAAGAAAAAGAGAAAAGCGAGAGAGAACGGGACGCAGACACGTTGACCTTGTGTATTTATTCAAAAATGATGTGGAAGTTTGAAATTTGGTTATTTTTGTTGAAAATTTGGACAAATGCGGGAAAAGTATTGTGTTATAGAAAAATAGACAAGAGAATTGATTTATTGTGAGTCATTTGAGAATTTTTTCCATGATATGATAATAAATAAATAAATATTTTTGATAAAAATACATTGAATTTCTCGAACTCGATTACGAAATATTTATTTTTAAATGAAAATCAACCTCAATTGAAATTGAAATTTATAAAATCTTCTATACAAAAATTTAGAAACGTACGTTCAGCTGGAAAAAACTCTATTGAAAATAATTCAAATTCCAAAATTGTTTAATATTTCATGAATTTTTGGGGCCCAAAAGTCACGCGGCGGGTTTCGAAATATTTGAATCTCTGCATTGAAATTTGGAGACAGACAGCCAGAAATATATCTAATCGGAACGATTTTTTACATTTTATAAATTCCAGAGAGATTTTTTTTTCATAAACTAAACTATTCATTACTCTAAAACAAAACTAAAAATTATTACTATTCCTGAATTTCTTGTTTTATTTTCTTCAATTTCATTGGTTTTACTTCTTCCTCCATTGTAAAATCGTTTTCGATCAAAATCTTCTCAATTCTAGGCTTCATCTCAATTTCAATTTCTTCTTCTTCTTTCAGAATATTGGGAATCAAACCCTTCTGTTTCTCTTTCAAAATCTGTTTCTGTTTAAATTCCTTCATAATTTCATCATTGAAAACTCGTTTCGAACCCTTTTTCAAATGTTCCAAACAAATATATCGATTTTTTCTCTTCATAAAATTATCATAAAATATCGGTCCTAGAATATCAGCCCATCTCAATAAACCTTTTGTATCTTTTGGAGTTTGAACCATTTCATTCAAATTATTTCGAATTTCCGAACAATAACAACATTCCAACATATTTGGCTCATCTTTTTGCTCTTTTTCCTCGATTTTCACACATTTTTCTTGTTTTTCTTGCATTTCCATTGATTTTGGCAACAATGATTGTGGCCGATGTCGAAATTTCACATCAAAATGAGTTCTACAAATCGCTGAGATTTTTCTTTCACAATTTTCAACATTTTTCTTGAATTCGTCTCCTAATATTGCAACCCATTTATTGAAAATATATTCATTTGGTGGAACAGATGTCATTTGAATAAATGTTTTGATTTTTCCGCAATATGCACATTTGTGAAATAAGTGACTCTGAAAATTCGACATCTAATTATTTATGAAACTTTTTCTGAAGATAAAAACTCACATGTTCCGATTTCATTTTAATTTCCTTTTTTATATGCTCATATTCTGGAATAATATCAGGTCTTCCCAAATCGGCAAAAGGCAATAAATCGAGCGGTCGATTTTTGGTCCACGTCTCTTTGAAATGGCTTCTACATATCGTGATTGTCTTCAATCCTATTATATTTTTCTGAAATGTACCACCCAATATATCCACCCATTTTTCCAATATATCACGTCTTCCACTCGAAATCGCTGTAACATCTTTGCAAAAAAGACGATTTTTCTCGCAATAATGACATGAGTATTTAAATCGTGATTTCAACTGAAGATATCGTATTTTCAAAGAAAAAACAAATGGAAAATAACGGAACTCACTCTCAAATCGTAGGAGTAGTCGAATAATGATCTAAGAGTATGCATTTCTTTCGATTTTTAAGGTAAACTTTCGCAAAAAAAGAAAATAAAAAAATTGGCCGAGTCGGTTCCTAGGCCATTTTTCCTCTGCCAGATGCGTGGGAATTTAAAATTATAACTAGTATTCTCCATGTGAAACGTGAGATAGGAGAGTTTCTCAGGATTCCCATATTTTATACTTTCAACGCGTTCATTCAGGAAGGGGGTTCAATTTTTTTCAACAAAAAAATACCCAGAAAATGGCACAAAGAAATATCACCCCTCATGATTTTTTAAACGTTATAACGAACTATGCTAAACCTTCAAACCGAAATTTTAAAAATGTATTGTAGTGGAGTCAAACACGTGGTCTGATCTGATCATTTGCATTTCGTCATCAATGATTATTTTTTTTCTAAACAAACTGATAGCAGTTTGTTGTGTAGTTGAAAAGCAAAGTTATTTCAAAGAACCCACACTTATCATCTGATGATTTTTTGGAGGTTCAATTGACTTCGAAAATTTTCTGAATGTAAGAAAACAAAATGTTTTTTGGTGGTTGTGTTAAATTTCAATTTCAAAAATAAAAAGAACCCGGAAGATATTAAAATATTTGTTGACAATAATTCATTTCAGATTGCACTATTTATCAAAAACGTGGTATGATTACTGTAGTCTGAAGTTTTTGCTATAAATTTGTTGATGTTTGAAAAAACACACAATTTTTCAAGGCAAGATTTTGAAAGAGGACAAAGGACAAAACCAGAAATTCTACGCGGTTTGGAAAAAAAGGAAACTTTGATAAGAATTATTATCGAACGTATGATTTATTGTAGTTGTTTGGAAAATCGTTTTGGGCTTTTTGAACTTTTTTGGTGAAAAATTAAAAAATGGCTTCTACAGATTTGTAAAGATATCTATTTACATCCAATGTTCAACAATGAAAATTTAAAAGTCATATTAATAAGGTTCTTGAATTCTCCAGGTTATCAGGTTTCAAATGAAAAATAATTCAAAAATCCAAATACAGTTCACCTTGAACATTTTTCTGAACTTTGGAAATCTAAATTGGAATGTATAAGTTATCAACAAAAAAAACGATAAAGTTCATAGTTTGAAAAAAAATTCGAAAGTTGAAGGCTCCAATGCTAGAACCATTTTTTTTTCACAATTTTTGAAATTGACAGGTTCCTAAAGAAAACTACAGAAATGCAAATCATTCACAGATTAATAAAAAATTTGATGATCATTGTCTACTGGAGTTGGGATTTTTCAGATTTCCAGATTTCTGGGGGCCCATTGGAATGGCCAAAAACGTTTTATTCAATTTTTTCAAATTCACAGTTTACTGAAACCTTATGAGTATGAAACTCGGAATTTTCGAAATATCTATGCAAAACTTTTTTATCTTAAAAATTCTAAATTTTTTGAAAAATATGAGGTTTCATCCTTGAAATCTCATTCCATTTTTTTGAAACAAAAATCATAAAAGATTTTCAACACAGTCATCTCAAATAAAAACAAAAAACAATTTTTTGAAACTTTGCCCTACAGTGCCATTTTTATTATACTTTCATTCATTCATTCACCCATTTTCTATTTTCAAAAATCAGAACACATTGCACACTTTGCTCACACAGTACAGTACTAATTTTCAACAACCATCAACAAAACCATGACAATAAAAAATAAAAACAACAACAAAATATCTCTGAATCTCTTCATTTTCTCCACAAATATTTGTTGCTGCTTTCTTTTTTCCCCTTCAAAAAACAATCGCTGCTAAAATGGTGTGATCATAGGGCAAAGGCCCGATAACATGTAGTGTAGCTATCCTTCTTCAAAGCTCCGCCCATTTTTCGAAATTGTATAAAATGCTGGACTACTGTGTCAAGGTAAAAGTTTTTGAGTAAACTTGTTTTCTAGAATATATATATTTTTTTCATAATACTAATAAATAGTTTTTCAGAAAAAACAAAATGACGGTAAAAACTCGTGCAAATGCTGCGAAAAAACACGAAAAATGCGAAAATGGAGAAAATGCTCAATATTTGGCAATAAATCCTGATGAAATTGCAAAACTTCAAGAAGAATCCAAAAAAATTCCATACAAAATGGAGATTGTTTGGAGAAATGTCGCACTTTTTGGAGCACTTCATTTTGGAGCTGCTATTGGATTGTATCAATTGATTTTTGACGCGAAATGGCCTACTGTCCTTTTTAGTGAGTTTTTTGGGAATCATTTGGGAGAATTCAGAAATTTTTAGAAAAAATTTTTTTCAAAAAATCAGAAATCGGAAACTAAAAAGTTTTGATGAAAAATTACGTTTTCGACAATTTCTGAATTTTTTTGTACAGAATGGTTTTCATCTGAATTAACTCTTTTTTTTAATTTCAAAAAGTTGTTCTACAATTATTATTTGACGATTCCTCTTTCATTTTCATACCTGAATCACCCCATTTCTCCCAAAAAATTTTTGGAAAACCCAAAAAAAATTCCCTAGATCATTTTGTGAGTGTTCTAATTTGTGTTGATCAAACATTTCATTTTTCCAATTCCTCTCAAATTGATAACGCTACAAATTGTTGCGAAAAATCGCCTGATTTTATTCGATTCCGTTTCGTTTCCTCAAAAAACATTCAAGTAGTCACGTTTTTTCAACCTCCAATTTTTGAAACATAAATTGTCCCGAAGATGATAAATTGCAACGAGGTAGAAAATTCTTATCACTTACAAAAATGAAAACAAAAAGAACAAGCAAAAAAAAGTGATAATAATCGAATGATCATCGTCCGATTTTTTCAGCCTTCATGATGTATGTTTTGGGAGGATTTGGAATAACAGCCGGTGCACATCGATTATGGTCACATAAATCATACAAAGCCAAAACACCAATGAGAGTTTTCTTAATGTTATTGAATAATATTGCACTTCAAAATGACATTATTGAATGGGCTCGTGATCATAGATGTCATCATAAATGGACTGACACAGATGCTGATCCACATAACACAACTCGCGGTTTCTTTTTCGCACATATGGGATGGCTTCTTGTTCGTAAACATCCACAAGTTAAAGAAGCAGGAGCTAAATTGGATCTCTCTGATTTGTTAAGCGATCCAGTTTTGGTTTTCCAACGCAAACATTATTTCCCATTGGTTATTCTTTCGTGCTTCGTTTTTCCAACAATTGTTCCAGTTTATTTCTGGGGAGAATCTGCATTGGTTGCTTTTTATACTGCTGCCGTATTCAGATATGCTTTCACTCTTCATGCTACTTGGTGTATTAACAGTGCTGCTCATTAGTGAGTTTTTTTTTTAAAATTATTGGGAGATGCGATTACGCGATTACTGGTCTAATGAACTTTAAAAAATTTACTTCGGCCCACAAAATTTCAAATTTTTCAATTTTCAGCTTCGGATGGAAACCATATGATCACTCAATTTCCCCAGTCGAAAATGTTTTCACAACAATCGCAGCTGTCGGAGAAGGTGGTCACAACTTCCATCACACATTCCCACAAGACTACAGAACTTCTGAATATTCAATGAAATTCAATTGGACACGTGTTCTCATTGATTCAGCGGCTGCAATTGGTTTGGTTTATGATAGAAAAACTGCATCGCAAGAAATGATTAATCGACAAGTTGATTCTCATGGATCACACGATCATTGGAAAAAATCAATGATGTAAAATTGTTATATATTTTTTTTTGAAACTTTTCGGGTTAACTGTGATTCCACGTATTTTTTCTTGTTATTTTCTGAAAAAAAAATGAAATGAAAGTTTATTTCTTTAAAAATACCAGTATACATCAAAACAAAAAATCAAATTCATAAATAATCACACATTATAAACCGGATACGGTGTTTTGTGCCAAATTTCATTTTCAGATTTTTGAGATTCGAGTCGAACATAACGAAAATTATCATAAGGTTGAACTTGCGGCAAACCGATGATTAGATTTTGTTGACAACATTTTGGAGGGCGAAATGTTGATTGAATCAAATGAATCAATGTGCAAACTATTGACATTCCCTGGAAAATGTGGGTTGAAGAGGAGCAAATGCTTTGGACTTTGAAATTTGACACATCAAACTAGACTGGACAACAAGGAAGTGTTCAAAGAAGATTCAAAGAAGAAATTGATAACGATAAAGCTGGAAAAATTCACAAATAAATTTTGGAATACTTTTTTTTTGAAAAATTCGGTGAGAAGATTTTCAAATGAATCGAAAACATGCTTGGAAATTCAAAGAAAAACATTCGATCTAGAAATCCAAGTTGGAGAAAGTTCAGATAACATATTGGGGCAGAACAGGGTTTCTGGGAGACGCAGAGAAATATTTTCAGATTTCAAAGATTCGTTGTGAGTCCTCCATGCAACTGGGGTTCCAAGTTAAATGAACCGCCGGAAAAAAGTCAGAAAACTCTCGGACAACGGGAAAACCGGAAAAGATCAACAACAACAAAAAACAAAATTCTGGATCTGAAGATTTATTAAAGGTGCTTATGGATTGTACTCGATTGGCAAGTTCTTTCTACGAACCATACCATCTCCTTGGAACCATTCACGACGGAATTGTTTGGCAGCACCATCTGGAGTGTTGGTCCATTCAACAGTGATACGATCATTGTTGGTGTCTTCTTGTCCGTAAGCAAAAGCATCACAGGAAACAGCCAAAAGGACAGCTTCTTTTGGGTCCAAAACTCCACATGGTGGATCAACTCCAAGTCTCTTCATGTTGGTTGTCTTGATACCGTATCCAATACGACGAGCAGACGAGTTGATAACCTTGATGTGGTAGGTATGTTTGTCGTCGTATGGAGCATTGAAGACGATCTTGGCATTTGGTTGAGTTTGGATATCTCCTGGTGGGACAGATTGAGCCATTGTTGTTGATTGAACTATGGGTTGATTTGACTGATTTCAGAGCCTTCTTTTATAGCAACAAGATAAGATCTACACGTCACAAATAAGTCGTGGCAATTTTTTTTGTAACACGTGGAATTTTTTTTCTTTGGAGAAAAAAATAACGTGATCTTATTTCATTTCTTTTTTTTTGGGCGGTGCCCCTAGGCGAAACAGTCAGAAAATCCTCAAAAATTCTTAATTTTGAAGAAAACCCTATTTTTCGCAGCTAAGCTGACGTGAAAAAAAGAGTTCTTTTAAAAAAGTTACGCCTGGGAATACAAATTGTGAAGTTTAATGAGACATAGATCATAAAAGAAAAAAAAATAAATTCAAAACAAACTGAAAATCGCGTGCATAAAACTATGAAAAAATCTTTCTACCTATGAAATATTTCATAGTTTGTTTTTCAATAAAATCTGGAAGCTGATCCTATAGCTTCAAGTGTAATTCAGAGCTCCATATAATCAAACACATAGTAATTTATAAACAACTTTCCTCTAACATCAATAGTAATTATGAATTAAAAACTTTACCCAATAGTTTTCAATGAAGCTCTAATCTCACCTGTTAGTTTTGTTCCTCCCCCCGTAACCTCAAAAAAAACTAACTTGACTGGCCCGTTCCGTGAAAAGTTGTTGATCTCTTCGAATGTCCTGTCCAAACGAAACATCTTCTTGTTCGGAAGCCTGAAACTTCGACATTCTTTTTCTCAAAATTTTCGCCTATTCTTAAACTTACATCAGAAAATGACAATTGTGTATTTTATGGGATCGCTGCATTCTGTGACTGTTGTCTCTAAAAAAAAATAAGAAAATTAAAAAATGTACCAAACCACCCCATTAATAACTTTTTCTGCTCTGAAAAAAACCAGAAAAATGTTTCAGTTCGAAAAAAAAACGTTCAATCAATAATTTCTTTTCAAATGAAAAACATCTCTCTCTCTCTCTCTCTCTCTAACTCTCTCTCTCCATTTCCCACACTCTCTCATCTACCCTGCAAAAAAAACAACAAAATAAACTAAACAACGTGCACGCGGAGTATCGTTGTTTTTCTTCTATTTTTTTTGCACGACATTTTTATTTTTTGTTTTTTTCTGGTTTTTGAGTGGTTTTTTTCAGCGCAGAAAAAGTTATTAATGGGGTGATTTGGTACATTTTTTAATTTTCTTATTTTTTTAGAGACAACTCGGGGTGCTGTCGGCGGCGATTCGGCGACGTTGCCGACCCTTTTTTCGGCAACGTCGCCGGCAGCCCCGCGGCGGCGTCGCCATTCGATAATTTTCTGACGTTTTTGCTACGGCGATAAGTAGCAACAGAGAGGCAAGTGCTTCGCCATCTGGAAAACGGCCTCGGCGGCAATCTGCGACGTTGCCTCCACAAGCGGCAAGAAAAGGCAAGGTGTGGCAGTGGATGAAAAAGTAGGAAAATTGAGCGGGCGGGGATCGGCAACAGCTTCGGCAACAAGCGAGCAGCACGCGGCAACGAGAGGCGGCGTCAGTGTAGTTCTCCCGGTTTGAGCCAGTTTGATATATCTGATTTTCAATACTAACATGATTCCATAATCACAACATATTTATTCAGATAATTAAGATCAAATCATACATAAAAATAATTGAATACATAATATAAAAATGCAATTAACTCATTATTATAAAAGTAGAATAGTGATAGGATTGGCTTGATGTAGTTGTATTGTCGTTTTTCATATATGACTGAGATTGATGTGTTGGTGATTGGCATGACTTGATTTATCTGAAAAATAGAAAATTATTATCAAATAGTCTAAATAGCTTAACTTTACATTAAAAACCTCCAGATATCAGCCCAAACTTTTCAATTTTTTTTCCGATTTTTATATTTATGTAAAAAACAAATATTAGGAAAATATACGAAAAATGGAATATTCCCTTTTGAAAGTGTATTCCGGTAAGAAAAAAGTGGACGAAGTGTATTTTGGTGAACTATTTCTAACCCTATCTAGCTATGTATATTAAAATTACAAAAAATTTCCTGGAAAACAGGTTTCAAATTTGATGTTTACTTTATTCATGAAATTGCTCAAAACCCTCGAAACATTCTTGAAAAGGTGTGAGCATAGTTTTCAGGTTAATTTTGGGATCAAACATTTGAAAAAAAACTCACTTTTCATCAACACTTTTCAATCATAGTCTCCTCGAACATTCTTTAGCAATTTCCATATTATCAATGACTCGTTGAATGACGCGAACTGAAAACTTAATTTTTTCAGTGTAAATCACAATTTATATTTTTCAACTAACCTTTTACTCAAAATTCTACTGTTTTCTATGAAATTTTCTAATTTTTTTGAAGAATTCCAACGAAACCATCAATCTCTTGCTTACGGCATGCTGAAATATGTTAGTATTCATGATAAATCCACTGAAAAGGAGTAGAAAAACACAATTTAGGCCAAAAAGAAAAAAAAAAAAAAATTTCGAAAATGCTTTATTGTGCAGAATTGCGTCGCAGTGTTTTACATTTTGGCAACGTTGCTCTCTGTCGCTTGGAGCGAACAATGAAATAAAAAATCTGGCGACAAAAAGCAACGTTGCTGCTTCTTGTGGCAACGTTGCCAGGCGTTGCTGCTTTTTTGGCAACGTCGCCGGAATGTTGCCAAATGTGGCAACGCCGCCGAATCACCGCCAGCACCATCCCGAGAACAGTCACAGAATGCAGCGGTCCCATAAAATCCACAATTGTCATTTTCTGATGTAAGTTTAAGAATAGGCGAACATTTTGAAGAAATAATGTAGAAGTTTCAGGCTTCCGAACAAGAAGATGTTCCGTTTGGACAGGACATTCGAAGAAATCAACAACATTTCACGGAACGGGCCAGTCAAGTTAGTTTATTTTGAGGTTTGGGGGAGGGGGAGGAACAAAACTAACAGGTGAGATTTGAGCTTCATTGAAAACTATTGGGTAAAGTGTTTAATTCATAATTACTTTTTTTTAACATCCGAGGGAGGAAAAGGAAAAACCTGTGATTGATTCGGATTTTCAATTTTCAGACAATAGAAGTTTTGTAAGTGAATAAAGAGTCCAACAGAAAAACTACAAAAATGAAATTAGTCTAACTGGTGTGCCAAATTTCAATAAAACATTTACACATTTTCAAAAAAAAAACTAACCCCTGTCAAAATAATCACACTTGGCGCCCAATCCATAACCGTATCCATAATGAAACGAAATTTGTCCGCTTTTCAAAAAAAAAACCACAACTGGAATAATAATGTTTTCGAATCGATGGTCGAAAATAGGTGGACAATGGCTCGCTTTTCTCTCTTTTTCATATTTTTATTTGCTGTCAACAAACAATTTCTTCTTTTTCTTCTTTTCCTTCATTTTAACACAGTTTACCTAACATAAAACTTCGACAAGGAAGTTATTTTTGTCAATATTTTTTTCAGTAGAAGATGTTTCCTAGTGGAGTTCACTTGGTTTTGAAAAAAAAAAAAATCTCGTTCACAGTATAAAAAATAAAGGGACATGCATGTATCTTTTTTGGTCTCGCTACGACGTAGAATTTAAGATGAGCAACATATATTGTGGAGACACGTGGAATTCCCATGTGCCGGGGTAGCCAAGTGGGCAAAGGCGCGAGACTCCTGATCTTGTGGATAATAATCCTTCACGGGTTCGAATCCCGTCCCCGGCAATTGTTTTTCATTTATTTTTGTAGATAATTTAGAAAAGAATGCAAAAATGTATTTATGAAAATTCCCCGTTATTATTTACAACCTACATATAGTTATTAGGAGAATATGGCATGAAATGAATAATGAGATTAATGCGATTCGAAAATTAATTATGATGTCAAACTTGATTATTTGGATTTGCTGAATTATAAGCTGCTTTGCATTGAGAAGAGCACAGAAGTTTGTGATTTTTGAACATGAACTTTTTGCCGATGAGATTTTGTGAGCATTGAACACAGCTGAAATTCATTGGTAATTTTTTGTGAGAAAAAAACTAATGTTTTTTGGAAAAAAAACGAACTGGAAGCATTTTTCCTCTGCATGCCAATGTGTTTCATTATAATTCAAGCGTTTCTCATCGGGCCCAATTTTTTGTTGGCAACTTCCACAAGTTTTCGCATAGTATTTCAAATAACATTCCAAACAAAATGGATTCTCATCTCGTGTCATATATCTTGAACCACCTAACTTGAAATCACATTTATAACAAGCAAAATGATCGAAATGCCATGATTTTTCTTCGGCGAATGTGTATTCGTTGGCGAAAATTAATTCATCACAACCAGCACATCTGGGATAAAGTTGATCCGCGTAGTGTCGACCACAGTAATATCTGGAAAATTTAGAGATGGTTCTTCTGAGTCATCAAAAAAAAGTCCTATTTTATACACCCGATCCAATTTCAACTCACTTATTTTTGTAGAAAAAGTAAATATTATCAACAAGTAATTGTTTACAGGTTTCACATCTGAAACAATTTGGATGATAAGTATCTTGAATATTCGAATGATGTGAACATTCAACACCAATATCTCCATTTTCCATTTTCTTGCAACAATCTTTACACTCAGTTTCTCCAATTTTCAAGCCTCTCATTGCATTTGTCATTGATTTTTCAAATGAATCACCATTTTCTTGATTCTTTCCAATTTCCACAACTTTTCCAACACCAATCACATTATTTTTAACATTCTCAACAAATGATTGCAGTGTTTTCACATCTTTTTGCTCAACAAATCGAGCATCTTCAACATTACAATCATAAAGTGGAAGTTGATATTGTAAGCGAGATTTTCGATTTTGTTCACCAATTGAACCCATAACAGGTCGTTCTTCTTCTGGCAAACATTTCATATATCTTGAAACTAGATCTTTGTCGGGTAATGGAGCCCAAGCATATTGCACATTTTCCTGCAAAAAAATTCAGATTTTTGAAAAATTTTTCACAATCAGTCTCACCTTATCATTTCCTTTTACTCCTCCATTCATTTTAAAATTATAAACCGCAGTTGGTTTTTCTCTTGATCTTCTTTCAATATCTTCATCTTCTGATCTTCTTAGCATTCCTGGTTTCGGCATAACTTTTTCGAAATGATCTCGAGCTACTAACAATCTGCCAATAACAATTTGAGCGTGATCAAATTCATTTGGCAAAACGACATCGTGTTCGTCCATTCGGCATCCGCAATTTTTGCACATTTTTCGCCAGAAATGGAGATCGAGACCTTCGCAACGACAATCCGACTCGTTTCGACATCGAGAACCTTGACCGATTTCATGGCAAAGGGTGTGCTAAAATATTTTTGTGTTTTGTTTTGGGAATTGAGAAATTAGGGAGGGGTGGAACTTTATTTTTAAACATTTCTATTTTTGAAAAAAAATTAGGAACTTTTTTTGGAAATTGAAAAGAAAAACTTGGAAGGAATTTTGAAGGAGGGCACCCATTTGAATCCTTGGCTCTAATTTAATATTTTGGAAAAATTTTCAAGAATTCCAAGAAGAGAAATTCTGAATTCTGAAGGGTTATTTCAAAAAGATTGAATGAATATAAAAGATCTTACTGTAGGCAAAAGTGTTTACACAGTAATCCGCGTGGCTTCGGAGTAATTTGAAATTCAAAATCACAAGATTTTCTCAGCTAACATTCATGATTTTGAAACTTTTCTACTGACTTCTTTTATATTTAACTATTTTTGTTATTACTTTTTTGAACTAACCTGTCTCCCTAATCCCAACTTAAAAATCTCCGGATTCGCCCCGAAACATGGTTTCTCATCGACCACCGGCGACGCAATATCCGTCATAAAATTCGTTGATTTTGTTTTTTCCTGCGATGAAAATTTCGATAAAAAATGGTGATAAGCTTTTCCATACGAAAGATGATTCATAAGAAAATTTGTACGAAACGAAACGAAACGAGGAAAATATTTAAAATGTTGCTTTTTTTTCAGAATAAAAATATTATAATTGAATGAATTGAAAGAAAAACAACATGAAACAGTTTGTTTTTGAGAAAAAAAATGGATGGAGAAAATGGAAAATGGAAAAGGGGAACAAAATTCAATATATAAAATAAACAAAAAAATGAATGTGTGAATGAACAAAATGTGGATTCTTGTTTGTTGAAAACCAACCAAAAAAAATTGGCAGAAAAAAAAATAAAATAAAAATACCAAAAAATGTAACAAAAATGTTATAATTAGAGGGTGTCAGATTTCATTCTCTTTCACTCTGAAATGAAAATTGGCAGACAAAAGCAGACAAAAAAAATGCACAAGCGCCTCTCTGCGTCTCTGTCTTTCACTCTTTTTTTTGCATGTATCCATCCGCCAAAGGAGAAAAATGTGAAGATGATGAGTCATTTTGAATGAAATGTGATTGAAAAATGGCGGCGGGAGGAAAAAGGATAGTTTTCTTTGACATAAAAAATGTTGGTGAAGGTAAGAGACGATAAATTGTTATGCGCTTTTTTGTTAGGAAACTTTTTTTGGAAACATGAAAACATTTCTAGAATTTCAGATGTTTTAAATAATTTTCAAGTGAGACCTGAAATTAATTATAGGATCTCATTTTTGAGGCTTCGAACTTCAGAAAAGCTTCTAGAACTATTTAATTTTAGAAACATATCTGGATCCAGATTCTTAGTTTCAGACAATATCTGGAGCTTTAGGAATCTAACCCACTCTGAAAATCTTGAAGCTTGGGGTCCGAACCGAGCTAAATTTTGAGTTTTATCTTTGAAATTCAGGTCCTCAAATTTTTCAAAGACAAAACCTGTTACACTTAATTGAGCCCCAACTATTGCAAACAGCGTTTTGATTTTTTCCTTCAAAAAAATCTTTCGATAAGAAACAAAAAAAGAAAAACCAACAAAACATTCAGAACCACACAAAAAAAAGTTCCAAAAAAGACAATTCCGCAGAAATTCTCGTTTTTGTCTCCATGTTTCTCTTATTGTTCTGTTCCGTTATCCCCAAGAGTGAGAACTTTTTGTCACTCAAAAACAAGTCGCCATTCTTTTTACTTTTTCTGGTGTGAAATTAGTCAAAATTAGGAAAGGAAGAAAAAAAGAAAAAAGAAAAGGGATTAGTTTGGGGTTGAACAAAATAAATGTATTTTTGTTGGAATTAAATTAAATTAGGTTCTTCTCAAAAAGGTCCCAAAGGGAAAACAAAAAAACACGAACGAGAAAAAACACACGAAATTGATAGGAGGATAGGCCGAAATGCAAATATGTATGTTCATATTTGAGATTACTCAACAATGGGATTACGATTGTAGTATTTACATTCAATTTTATTTTATTTTATTTGAAATCAACTTTTATGGTATTTATATGAGGAAAAAATAAATATAGGTGACACGATAAATTGAAGGCTATAGGTTTTTGAAGCTCAGAATTTCAAACTTCCACTTCAAGACCTTTTCTTAAATACGATCTACTTATCTACTTCTACTTATATACTAATTGGGAAAATTTTTTTGGCAAGAGTCTGTCCGCGGTCCGTTCTCAAAACTGTGCGCATAAAAACTGATGATCAAAAAAAGAAAAAGTTTCTAAATGGTGGCACAATGATGCGCGTTTCAAAAATTCACCCTCAAAATGTCTGTGGGTGCGCGGAGAGTGAAAAGTTTGAAAACTCCAATGTATTTTTCGATTTTAAAATGTGTCGCTCGACTTTTCTCAATTTCCAGAAGACCATTTTTGATGGGACCTTCACCATTCGATCCAAAATTCTTTCCCATCGATGCGCTAATATTCAATTTTTCAAAAAATGCGCGAGTTTTAACGTGAAAAATCAAAATTTTTTTCATGTAAAAAAGAATGATTACGTTTTTATTCCAAAAAAATTAAAGGACACGTTTCTTATCTGATCGTTCTATTCTCTGAAAAAGTCAACAATTTTTAGCCATTTCTCAATGTTTCTCTTTCCCTAACCGGAAAATTAATCAGAAAAAGTAAGTCAAACTACTGTAGATGGCGTTAGCCAGCGAAGCCCTTCTAGTGTTCCTTTAAAATTTAACAGTAACACTTAAAAAAATAAATTTGCTTCGAGACCTTTCCAAATGTAAAAAAAAATTGTTTTTTTCTATATGAAGACTCAAAAAATATTTTTCCAAAATAGTAAAACTACTTGAAAATGTTGCCAGCCTCATAAAATATGCCAAAAGCACCCATTCACCAATAAGTAATTAAAAAATTGAAAATGCATACGAGAAGAACTTTATAAATATTCAATTCAACTTTTTGTGGGGGGTCAATAAAATAAACCTGAGGATTAGTAGAGAAAAAAATCGATTGTCTTTGACAAAAAACATATACAAATTGTAGCCGGAGGACTAGTATTATATCAAGCAAAAAAAGGAGAAAAAGATGGAGCACCGCGAGGGAAAAAAAGAAGAAGAAGAAGATGTACTTTTCAATTTCTTTGGGCTTCTTTGGAGCGAGAATATATGTTTTTAAAATCATAAAATCAAACTTCCGGTGATTTTGTTTACACACACAACACAACATTTACATATAATAATAATAAGGGAATATTTTTGTTGAATGACCTCGGGAAAGATTGAAATATGTTGATAAGAAAATAAAAGAAATTGAAAGTTTTTTGAATTTTCAAAATTTCTTGATTTGAAATGTTTGAATTGGAAATAGCTTCACAGTTTTGGCCGAGGAGTTCAATGTTTCAAAAAATTTGAGCCCGAAAACTTCCCTTGTTAGAAATCCCCATTTTTTTTGAATTTGAAGTTGTTTCGAGAAACAAATTTTATAAAAAAATCAATCGATCTTTTCTGAAAAATCTGACTTTCTGAAAACAAGTATGCAAACAAATTTTCTCTCGACAACAAAAATGAGTCTGGCTGGTCCCATATGGAAATATTATGATTGGTGTGAATTGCGCAATAACAGATGTTTCGAGGTGTACACAATTAGTTCCATGAAGTATCCAAATAGAGATATGTGAGCTTTTTTGGATGAAGGTTTTTGTTCAGCCCAATCAATATATGAAAAATCTTTGACCTTAAAATCTTTCCCAATTACTATACACATGAAGCATTCGTTGAATAAAATTGAGGTTTGATCTGGTCAACCTTGACGTCAATTATTCTTTTTTCTAACCACAGGTGACTGACTGACTCATCTAGTTTTCTCTAAATCTCTCATATAATTATTGTCTTTCTCTGATTTTTTCTGGTTGTTGTTTCCTTTTTTTCCTTCTCATCCTTTCCTTTCTTTTCTTTCAATTCATTCATTTTTTTAGTGTATTTATCCTTTCCAAAATGCACTACTATTCTTTGATTTTCGTGTTTTTTCTATCGATTATTATCGTCGATTCGAAACATAAACATGGTCCAAAAGGAGGCGCTGAATTTTTGAAAAATGTTACGGCAGATGCGAGAAAGGAATTTCAGAATATTTCAAAGAATCCTGGAATTTCAATTCAACAAAAGGAAGATAAATTGAAAGAATGGGCCAAGGAAAATAATGTTGAGGTTGGTTGAGAAAATAATTTTTGAAGAATTTTCAAAACAACATTTTTGGATCTTATGTTCAATTTAGTTTTACGGGAACTTTTTAACTTTTCCTAATTTTAAAATTTGAAATAATTTTTGGGTTTGTTTTCACTTCGAAATGTTTTTTGAGAGAAGTTGGAACGTTTTATTCCAAAATGGTTTCAAACTTTCTTTGAAAAAACCTATGATCAACCAACAATTTCTAAATGTTCAATATAAATTTTCAAATCCTAATTTTTCAGGCGCAATTCAACGAACATCTCACCAATATGACTCAACACAAAGAGCAACTCAACAAAAATGTTGGAGTTGTTGTCAGTCGTTTATCCGAGGCAAAAATCGAGGTCGACAAAATCTTTGCTGATAAATCAATGACCAAAATTCAACAACATGATGCGGTTGAAGAACTTCGCAAAAAGAAATATCCAAAAGAAATCCCAACATTGTTCTACATTGGAAAACTTTTCACTGAAGACGGCAAAAAAGAGGAGAAACATACAAAAAGAAGAAATTAATCTTGAATTTTGTTCTGAATTTTATTTTATAACGTGAACCTTTCTATTTCATTTTTTAATTTCGGAAAAATAAATAAATGATTTTTAAATAATAAAAGCGTGACCTCCCCTTTAGCCAACGTATGATATGACGTGGAAATGTCGATGTGGGACCGAAAATTTAGAATTGAAATCATTGTGATTGCTCAGAATCTAGGAACTGACTACAATTCCAAGTCCTATTGAAACTATCAACTGAACAATTGTGAGTTTAGGCACAGCTGAGTTCTATTCATTTACAGTAATCTTTTTTTCAGTTTTCGATAAGAAAATGGTGGCTAAATCAACGCTGATCATTCTTATATCTTTGATTGTCATCGCATATGGATGGATCGGAAAAAATGAAGTGTATAAACATCTCTACACTCGCCCGTATATTGTTCCATCTGGTGAACGTGCATTCCATTCGATTTATACACATGTTGGAAGGTCAGCTGGACAAAACCTTTATGGTCCGATTTATGTGGCAATGATCAATGGTGAATTCTACTTTGGTGGACACACTGAGAATGACAACATTAATTTGGGTCAAGCTGTTATTGTCACCAATTACTTGGAAACAATCACTGATGACAGATTCTTTTATCTTCACAATGATATGATTGAACTCAAAAAGACTGAACTCTCAAAAGATGATAAAAAAGGAGATATGAAGGAAGCTTGTGAAAAAGCTGTGTATGCAGTGATTCCTAAAGCCGAATTGAATTATTCTCCTGAGGATTTCATTGTCAAATTTGGAAATCGTATGCCAATGATTTATAATGGGTAAGTGTATGATTATTTTTCAAATATTAATATACTTAAAATCTTCCAGAAATCAGAAAAAATGCATTGGAACATATGATATCATGACTGATATCTTCACTTGTGCCTACGTCGATACTAAAAAAGTTTTGAAGGAGCACAATTTCATGTGGGATCCAGAAACTGGAGAATATCGTCAATCGAATCTTATTGAAATCTTGTGTCGCGTTCCATTCCCTGATAAGGAATACGAACAGTAATAAATTATTTTGGAATTTTTTTTGGTTACTTGTTTGAAATTGAGAATCCAAAAATATACTTGTTTGTGAATTTCTCAAGATTTAGAAAGTGGTTTTTAAATCTGAAAATATGTTCTAATAATCACCGCTTATTATCGTACAACATGTATTTTACTACCCAAAAAGTTTCGCGCATTTTTTGAGACCTGACACGATCTTTGAGATGGAACTCAAAAGCAAAAGTGAGAGATTGAGAGTCAATTTTTTTTTGATTTACCAGAAAATTCTTTGAAAAATTTGAAAGAGTACATGAAAAATTCAGAATGTTTATTATTATTATTAAATTAATTTGTCTGAACCTCTAGCTTTTTCGAAAATCCAACACGTGGCGTCTGAACTTTTTTGGACGCTTCGAACTCTTTTCGATCTTCAGGTTGAACAAGAATATCCGCATCTGGTGGAGTTTTTGCCGCCTTTCCCAATGGCACATTTATACTCAACGTTTTTTGCGAATCTTCCGATGTTGCACGAAAAGTTTGTCGCGATGATGAAAAATCGGATTTTCGTTCTCGTTGTGACAAATTGATAGACGACGATTTTTTGGGCGAATAACCACGTCGCATGATTTTTATCGAATCCAAAACTCCAGTTCGAATATCTTTATCAGGTTTCGATCTTCTACTACTACTAGCATCCCTGTCTGATGTATTTCTTTCAGAAGCTAAACTTGAATTCGCAGATTCGCCTTTTGTCGCATTTTTTTGTGAACGAGTGCAAAGTTGAATAATAGTTGAAATTATGTAGAAATTGATTACAATCCAATACATTTTGCTTTTTAATTTGTTAATAAATAGAAATGAGAAGAGCGATTGATCAAATGTCAACGTGAAAAAAGTAGTTCACCTTTTTTATTTATTTTGAAATTTCAAGTATAATTTTTTGGGACAAAAATGCGAAAACTCAAAAAATCTGATGCATTGCTCATTTTATAGATTTTGCCAAGTTTTGAATTTTGTAAATTCTGGATTTTTCTCGAGGCTTGCTCATGTTATGGGTCGATTTTAGTTTTACAGTTTTACAGTTTGAAAACAGAGACTACGACAATCCACGTTTACACCTCAAACATCAAGTTTACCGTGGCGTAAAAGCGGAGCATTGTTGTTGTTTTTTCTAATTTTTGCCCCAAAAATCATGAAAAAAATGCAGTAAAAAAAATTAGGGTAAGTAATGACCGAATTTTCTTCAAGCGTAACTTTCCAAAAGAACATAAATTCGATCGATAAACAAAATTTATCATGAGGAAAAACATAAAAATTAAGGAAAATATATTTCTGTCAAGTATACAACTCTTGTGGAATGTTAGTGGATATTTTCAAAGAAAAATTAAATCTTCTCCTAGGGCAAATTTGGAAAAGTTTAAAATTGTTTGTGTTGGAAAAAAGAGGGGTGCACTGGGAATTTGGAATAAGTGAATAAATCAATAGAAAAGAAAGAAAATACTATAAACAACGGGAGCTTCTATCACAGTATCAAACTACATATACATTTTGCTATTGAATACACAAAGCTCTACATATTTATTTATTTGTTGGTAAAGTCGAGGTTCAATTTGAAGAAGACGTATGGATAATATTCGTTGACTCCAAGTGACAAAAGTGCTGGTGAATCTTCCAATGTCTAAAAAATCAATATTTTAGAAAAAATCTAGATTTCAAAAAAAGTTATTTGTAAACTTACATCAATTGGTCCAGCAGCAGATCCATCTAAATGAATATACAATTTATTCAATTCTTGTCTCAATTTCTTTTGTGCTCCTTTTGATGGTTCAATAACAGCAGCTTGGAAATTGACAGGTAAACCATATCGTAAAACCGATTCAACGAATACACGAAGCGCTTTAATGTGAATGTAGGCGGTGAAGATTTCGCCGAAATTGATTTTCAACCATCTGATGAGTGGGGCGTATTGTCGTTGTTTTTCAGCCAAAGCTTTGTCACGTTCTGTTTTTCCAGCCTTTAGGGATTCCTCATTGTAGACAAAGTCACGGACTGTGAATCTGTAAAAATCGAGATTTATTTTTCTCTCCTCAATTTTTGAAGAAAATAAGACAAACCTGTTTTCTCTGGCAGTATTTTTGAAATCATCGATAACTTTTTTGAAAAGTGTAACAGTAAACAAAGCATGTTCGCCTTCTTCAGTCAACAATTTCGAAGATCCCGGCACAACCATCGCTGACAATGTCGCATATTTCGCTTCCCATTCTTTCGCATTGATTTTTGGCACAACAACAACAACGGTTTGCAAATATTCCGAGTTCAATACAAAATCTTCAGCTTTCACAATATCGGCCAAATCTTTGGTCAAAAGACTTCCAGTCGTTTTTCGATCCAAAGTCGACAAATTATTCTTCAAATTATTGTAGGCCAATGATTTCGACTTGAGATCATTGTCGATTTGAGTGATTTGTTTTCCAATAATCTCGCTCAACACTTTCAATGATTGTTTAAGTGGATATTTGGCACCTTCCCATTGAAACTTAGTCACGTACGTCTTCATGTCCTCTAAATTCTATATTATATGGGCTGTTTGAAATAGGGTTTAAAAACTAACTGTTTCCAATCAACAAGTTTTCAGCGATTTTGCTCTTGTCTTCTTCCAAAACTTCGGTGAAGTATTGAACAAGCTTTCGGGTGACACTGAAAATATTCAATTTTCTTTTGAAACCTCGCTGGTGTGTGAGTCGACTAAGCTAAACTCATCTTCGAGTTTTCATGATTTTTCAGAAAAAAAAAACTTACGCTTCGGCTGATGTATCAAGTTTACTCAAATCATCGGAAAGTCCAACTAATTGATCCAAAGTTCCGACCTGTAAATATCGTGATATTTTTCGAGTTAAAAAACACAAAAAAAAAATGATACCTTCAAGTCTGGAATTTGATACTTCGAATTGGTCGAAACATTCGATGTTGCTCGATTCAATTTGTCCCACGCATCATTTGGAGCCTTTTCGCCGGGCACCGAAATCAGCCAATATTCCCCCGACGGTGTTGAGGACATCTCCTAAAATTGTTTTATTTCTTTCTTTCATAAAATATAATAACATTTTCAACATAAGAAAAAAAAGAAGAGTAGAGCAACACATAAAGAGAGCTGATTCCTCAAAAATGACCGAGGAGGAGAGCTAAGTAGTTATAAGTACATCTAATAGAATACAGTTTCTATAATTAAAAAAATGGAGAAAAAAGAAAAATTGAAGGAATGTCTTGGGGGTACCATCACAGAAGCATGGAAGATTTTTTTGATTCGAAGAGTAAAAAAGAGGAAAAAATGGAAAAATTATGAAGTTCCAAGGATAAGGGCAACGATCATTCCGTAGAGTCCCAAGACTTCGGAGAAGATAAGAATAAGGATCATTCCGACGAAAAGTCTTGGTTGTTGAGCAGTTCCACGAACTCCAGCATCTCCAACAATACCAATAGCATAACCGGCTCCCAAACCACAGAGTCCACAAGTCAAACCAGCAGCCAAATGAGCGAATCCTTTGTTCAAATCATAACCTTGCGAAGCTGATGTGACTTTTCCTTTCAAAACCATGGCGACGACCAAACCGTAGATACCAATGATACCAGCCATAATAACTGGGATAACTGATTTCATGATCAATTCTGGTCGCATAACTCCCATTGAGCAAATACCGACGGCTGATTTGGCTGTTCCGTAAGCGGCTCCCAAAACGGTGAAGATTTGAGCGGAGGCAGCTCCCATGTATCCGAAGAATGGGGCATATGCGGCTTTTTCAGCGGTTTGCAAATCGTACGACATGATGGTTTAGAACTGCAATATTATTATAATATGAGGTTAGAGAGATGAAATACAATCAAAACAAACTGAGAAACATAAAAAGTTATATAAACTCGAAGAACTCAATGTATAAAAGGGACGAGAATCAATGACTACGAGATACAAGATCGATTGTTGGTCTCTGCGGCCAGCAGCAATTTCAATTTTTCGTCCTGCCTAACGAGACCAAAGAGAAGAGAAAAAGAGTGCGCCTTTGAACAGAAACGAGAGGCGAGGAAAAAAGAAGAGAAAAAGGGAAAGAGAGATTGTGAAATATCAAAAATGCTTGATGAAGAAACATATTATATGAATATTTCAAGAGAAAAACACCTGAAAAAATGAAAATCTTTGCATTTTTTTCAAAATAATGGAAACGAACTAATGCTGAAAAAACGTAGAAAAAATTTTTCCAATGTTGATTGATGAGCAAATTCTTAGAAAACTCGAATAAATCACAAACCCTTTAATTTTCATTTTCTTCAAAAAACGGTAAAAACTCACATCTTCGCCATTCATATCCCTGAATTGGGCACCTTGAAACAACGTCGTTATATATCTCGAAAACAGATTCATTATTAAATTCTCCTAAAAAATGACCAATATTCCAATAATTGACTAGAAGGACAACACGTGAACACGGAAAAAAACGAAAATATTTTTCGAGAATTTCGAACACCGAAAGTTTCGCGCGAAGAAAATCGTGGCAGGACCACACATTGAAGGCGCGCGCGCGGGAAATTCATTTTTCTTTGTTTTCACTTTCGAAAAAAAAAGTTTTCGACTTTCATTTCGAGCGGAAAGTATGTCGTTGTTCGCAGCTCCATCGGAGAAAATCGGTATGTTTCAGTGAATAGCTAAATATGAATTTTCAATTAGACAAATTCTTTCAGAAGCAGTGAAAGCTGAAACTCCACAAGCAGAAATTCAAACTTTCAGTACAGAACTTATAGATTCAATCTCATTATGTGCTGTTTGCTACATGGTAAGTTTGATCTTCCAATTGAATACAATAAAAATTCACAATTCTCTATTCACAGAAGTTCAACGACTCATCAAAAATCGCCAAAATGTTGTATTGCGGTCACACATTTTGTAATCAATGTTTATTGCGAGTAAATGAGTATGGAAATGCTCTTCACTTCGAATGTCCAACATGTCGTTCAGAAACAAAATGTAGCATCGCAAAAATTCCAGTAAACTACCATCTAATGGGTAAGATATCTTAAGATACAAATATTTGTTTTTAAAAAATAATTTTTCTGTAACCTAAAGGTAATATTTTTAGAAGTCCTTCAAAAAATGGATATGCTTTCGAAAGAAAAACCAACAGAAGTAGCACCAATCGATAACAATTCGGTCCAAAATTCAAGAGATCAAGAGCAAGAAGATAGTCAAGAAAAATTTTTACACGGTAAGTCTCATTTTTTCGTGAAGAAAAATCAAGCACATTTTACAGAGGGATATCGTCAATTACTGATCCGTGTAAAAGGTGCAATTATGTCGAAATTGGATGAATGTAAAGAGGATGGAATATTTGAGAATGAAGAAAAATTCAATAAAGCTGTGAAAAAATTGAGTTCTGAAATCGAATTCGCGATTGAAGATGTGGATATGGACAATTCATCTGATGAAGAAGAGGAAGAAGAAGAAGATGAAGATGAAGAAGAGGACGAGGAAGAAGTGGAACCAATAGAACTCTCAAGAGCAAATGCTGATGGAGCGTCGATTCTCTTTGCAAGTCATGATGAATGTTCAATGTCATCTTCATCCGATTCATCGTCATCTTCTGATTCAGATTCGTTTGTTTCAGCTGAAAGTTCCACTTCAGAATAATGTGAAATATTTGTGAATAGAATTGACTAAAACTTAACAACCCAATTAAGAAGAAGAACAAATGAATTTATTGTGTGTACAGGTCTATTTTTTATCCTTCTTCTCCTCTTTTTCATCTTTCTTATCCCCTTTGCTCTTCTCTCCATCATTATTAAATATTCCTTTATCCACTTCATTCAATGTTTCATATTGTGGATCTTTTGCATCTGCTTTTGTAACTTTCTCTGGTGGTTTGAATTCCTTCTTTTTCATTTCTTCTTTCTTTTCTCCTTCTTTCTTTTCTCCATCTTTTTTCTCTCCTCCATCCTCTTTGAAAACTTCCTCTCCCAATCCAACCAAAGTCTCATATTGCGGATCTTTCGCGTCAGCTTTTTCCACTTTTTCAGGCGCCTTGAATTTCTTCTTCGGATTCTTATCCGCTCCAAATACTCCATCATTATCCAAACCAGCAAGTGTTTGATAATTTGGATCTTTTTTACCAGCCACCGCTGCTTCATCTGTCGGTTTTTTGAAATCATCTTTTCCTTTCGGATCTTCTTTCTTCTCCTCTTTCTTTTCCTCTTTTTTCGGTGCTTCCTCTTTTTTCACTTCTTCTTTTTTCGATGAAGTTTTCTTCTCTTCAGGTTTCTTCTGAAAAAGTAAGAAAATAGTAATTCGTTTTTGAATTTCGATAAAATTACCGATTCATCCTCTTTTTTCGATGCTGTCTTCTTTTCTTCAGCTGGAGGAGGTGCAGCTGCAACCGGTTTTGGTTTCGATTCCGAAGTCGATTTCATTTCTGACTGAAAATATTGGATCTGAGCTAAGTTTTAGAGCTGGATGTGAGCTAAGTTTTAGAGCTCCAAAAATACGGTAATATTTTTCAGCTGGGTTTCCGAAACCCCAATTCTTCCCCCAAAAATCTGAAAACATACATTTTTCTTTTTACTTCCACATTGGACTAAAAATGGAATTCCAAGAAAAGCGATTAACATTGGCCAAAGACTGAAGGATTGCATCATAAGAGGCTTCCAATTTATCTAAAAACATTTCTATTAATTTGGATTATATGTACAGTAATCTATAAAATGTACCGTATTCATCAGTGTTAGAACATTCGATGTCATGTTGCCAAAAACCAATTCGAAACACACAAATAAAAGTATGGCTAATCGGTGACGATGCTCAATTCTAAAATGGTTGACTAAACCGCTCGCAAAATCTCCTGACACGTTGCAAAATAAGTAAGACACGAAAAAATGGGTCACCGTTTTATTTACACGTTAAATTCTATTTTTGTGGGAAAAAAATGTTCAAAAAAAATTGGAAATTTCTGTCAATGGGGAAAATCGGTGCAAATAAATATAATAAGTGGGATTTGACAAAAAAAAAGGTCGAAAAACTATTTACAATCAATCAAAAAAAATTAAAATTAGTCGAATTTCCCAGAAATATAAATTCGGTCGACTTCGCATTCATCACCAGAAATACTTTGAATTGGCGAACATATTTCAAAATTCGGATGTTCTTGGCTGCCATATTTTTCCATGAATCCATTGATTGCCAGATTTTGATGAGTTGGATGAATTGAGCATTTCAAATCTATAAATTTAAATTTTTTTTATTTGCTATTTAATTTGTATTTGAAAGTCTGGTCTAACATAAGTCGCAGAAATGGAACTTGAAAATCAATTTTGGAAATCTTAAAGTTCTGATTATCATCACAAAAATTGTGATCTAGGAAAAATAATACATTTTTAATATACCTTACCGATTTAAAGAATTTATGAAATTTGGAAAGTTTACGAAATCTTAAAAATCCAATTAAAAATATTCAAAAACTTACTCGGATTCTCCCACAATTTGTATCCAAACATAATCGATTCAAGAACATCTGACTTTATACTTCTCGATGCCAAAATGAAGTGTCGAGATCGAATATTCTTCACAAATTCCCGCATTTCCAAATTTCCAAGCGTTGTTTCCAAATCACAATTTCTTGGAAATGTAACAGAATCGAAATAATATGGGCGAGAAAATTTTGGGCCATTATAAACAACTCCTTTTTCGCGCACCATTCTCAAAGGTTCCTGTTCTATGATACTTATTTCTTCTCTTCGGCCAATCTCTTTTTCATTTTGAAAAGGCGATACAATTGGTCCAAGCGAAGATTTGGTTGTTAAGAATTTACCAAAATCAATCGTAAAGCCATCCTTTTCACTCGAATCTCCTCCTTCATTTTTGGTTTCTGATAAACCCACTGAAGTAGCATTTTCGGAATATAAAAATGCGACTTCGAGTTCATCTTGTCCCTTCGAAAAGTTGATAGACTTCACTTCAATACTTGCTTCACAATTAGAATTTTCACTTTCGCTCGATGATTGATTTTTGACTTCTGAATCTGAAGTTGATACGTTCTCAATTTGTGGAATTTCTTCATCTGGATTTTGTGAATCCTTTTCAGCGATTTCATTCTCATTTTTGTTTATAACACACAAAAATATTATTGAATCATCCTCTTGTTTCTTTTCAGCCACAGCAATCGATTTACTTGATTTTGCTGGATCGGATGTCGAATCGTTGCTGCAAAATATTTAATAATTAGCAACAATTCAAAAACAATTTTCATTTTCATAAATGAATTTTCTACTCAATTCATCCGATCAAGGTCACGACGTTTTATGAGATTCTAATAATTTTTTTTGATTGGTAAATTAATAGAACTTAAAATTTACCTTGTAATTGGATTTCGCAATGATTTCATTGTTTTTTGATCCTGTCGACTTGAACCTGTGGAAGTATACCCAATATTTCGTTGTTCGAAGTTTGCTGTCGTTGATCTGAATTTTTCTGGCCGTGTTCCAGAAATTGTTCGTGTTGATTGAATATGTGTTGCTGATTTTGTTGGTCTTGTGGTTGGATGTGGAAGCGGTCTGGCAGCTTTTGATTTTTGGAGGTGGGCTGATCTTGCAATTGTAGCCATAGTTGGATTTGCAAACTGGCGACTTCGAACTTGGATTGATTCATTGGGTTTTGCAAATGTTCGAGTTGGCATCGAAGAAGTTGGTGAAATCAGTAATTCATCTCCAACTCTCACACACGGACCATTCAAAAATGGAAGTGACTTCGATGCTTTTTCCAATGCCTTTTGTATTCTATCAAAAGAGCATGTACCAGAAAGAAGAGATCGAATATATGGTTTGGTTTTGTTGGCAGGTTTCCAAACAAGAATTGCAACAGTGCCATGTTCTGCTGAAACTTCTCTCAATTCTTCATCGTTTCCTGCGGCTCGAGCAAGCATTTCAGCATCTTTTTCATCGCCAGCAATTACATATAAAGACAGTTCTCCTTTGGTGAATGTCTAGAAATATTTGCAATTTATACAAGATTTTAAAATTTCCGTATCAAAGTGTTAAATACCTTGTAAATGACATACGGCTCATATCTTGGATTGAATAATGGTGCCGCGCGCAATCCTTGAATATCTCCTAAACTGATCAAATTCCGAACTTGTGGTGTTGATCCTCCTTTGAGATTCGCGATCACTGGCAGATTTCCCAACGCATCGACACAATTTAAGTCAACTTCCGATGGTGAACTGAGGAAACATCCAATCCAATTTCTGAATTTCGTCAAGAAGGGGACGCTTTGAATGTTGAATCCTCCCTCCAAAAATTGCTCCCCTGAAAAAAAAGAATGTATAAATTGGATATTTAGAAGCTATTCATTCACACTAACCTTCAATATCGAAGATATTCGCCAAGAAATTTTCACCGACAACAACATACGTGCTGTTTGGTGAATTCTCATTATGCATTGACATTTTCCTGATTTTTTTTATAGAAAATGAGCGGTTTCGGGAAATCCTTGCTTTTTTTCGCCGAAAAATAAAAAAAAGTTCGCGCGTTGAAGTACGGTAGGACAATCAAAGGCGCACACATTTTTTCGTCGAAAATATTTGGGTCTGAACATTTTTATTTTTATTTTTTTGTTCGCGCTTCCACAACAACCTCGTGACATAAAAAGATGATAACCTCATTTATTCACCAATTTTTCGCCTCCCAGAAAACTTTCCTCCTCTTTAATTAATACAACCAACCATTCAGGCAGCCACCATTGAATAGGCGTGGCTGCCACCAAGGTCACCCACCTTTCTCTTCTGTTGAGATATACATGTATTTATTTATTGAATTGTAAGTGGAGGGGCGGTGAGAAAAGGTCCGATATGATCTCTATCCAAGGACATTCCTTTATTGAGTGTTTTTGTTGTGGCAGAGTTTAATATTTTTATTTTATTGTTTTATTATTATAGGTCTTGTGGATTATTTGGAATATTATTGTTTTTCTTCTGAAATTGAATCTTTTTTGCAAATTGTTCTACTGAAAAAAATCACCCAAAATTTTCTACAGTTTATTTCCGATAAAAATTCCAAAAATTAAACGATGTGTGAATGGGAGAACACTCCCTATCTTTTTATTTTTATTTTTGTAATTCAGTGAAGTGATTTATCGTCAATTCGATCTAGATACATTCCAAGATCTCCCGTTGCGCGAGATCCCTTCAGGTTAATTTTTGTTGAAAACAAATTTCTAAATAATATTTAGAAATTTATTTTGTTGACAAGGAAAAATGTTTACCTTTTGGCACAAAATTTTTAGAGATTCTGAAATTTTTTTTTTAATTTCCGAAAGTCTGCTTATGTTTTTTTGCCTTGTTAGAACTATTCAAGTCCTAAAATAATCTTCTTGTTTAAAAATATATTTATTCAAAATAACGGTTCAGCTAACTCAACAAATCTTATAAATACCAGCCAATATATTTTTCATACGATAATCGTTTTGCATACATACTTTGCACTACCTTTTTTGCATACAATTTTCAAATCGAAAGTGAACTGTCCTCTTTTTCCTTCTCTTTTTTCTCCCAACGCGTTCCAATCGGTCAATCGAATGGTCATCAATTTGAATTCAATTCGTCCTCTTCATTTTTGCCCTTTTTTCAAATTTTAATTTATTTATTGATTGATTTCTTAGGTCATTCATGTAATTATCCAAGAATTTGGAGAACTTATTTTGGATTAGCTGGGCTAAAAAATGATAAAATTTTAATAAGCTATTTTCAGAGTTCCGTAAGAGAAAATAGATATTTTGTGCCCTAAATTTCGAAAAAAAAATAATAATATAATTATCTCACATTCTAATCATCAAAATTTAAAATCCTCTTCCTAAATCCAGTTTCTTTGATGAATCATACATCCCCCATTGGCCATGGGTCGTAAAAAAGCTTTCGCGCTACCGGTGGCCGATATTTGTACACTTTTATACAATAAATCTTTTTTTTTCCGTCTCCAAAAAGTTTTATCTATTTTTTCTTATTTGTTTCGTGAGAAACAAAGTTTAATTTGAAGAAACTTTATAGGATTACTGTAGTTTCTGTATAATTTTTTTCACCATAAAATTTCATTAGCTTTTTTGTTTTTGCTTGGTTTGTAACCTGTTCTATTCTGTTTTGTGTTTGGTTTCTCAACAACAAAAATGTACAGAAATTGGTATAATGAAAGGAACCTTTCCGAAAAATGGTATCGATTTCTGACCTTCAAATATTGTCTGCGCTCTCTGAGATTAACGGCCATTTTGTCGTTTTCCTTACCTGACCGATCACGGTCAAAAAACCTCAGCCAACGCGCTTTTTTCTTATGACTTCTTGGGGTTCCTTTTTTAGTGATCGATTTTTTATAGAAGACACTTGTGGTCTAGAAGTCAATCTAGAGAGTCTTCCCGGTAGAATTTAAATTTTTCTATTTTTGAAAAATCTATTTTCAGCTTCAAAATGTAGAGATTCAATTTTTAATTTTGAAACCCATCCAAAATTTCCGAAAATTTTCTTTCGAAAAAGTTTTATTAAAATTTAAATTCATAAATACTACCCTTCTGGACTTTGAAACTCTTCCTAAAAATACTATTTCGAGAAGTTACTGGGTTTGATCTAAATTTAGACCCCCCTTTATTTTCAAAAAATTTTTTCACAAAAAATTCCGGTCATTTCTGAATTCACCACCTTGATCATGTGGTCAAACTTGATAAATTACAAAAGTTCGAAAATCACCCCGTTATTTGTTTCTCTTCAAAATGTTCTATCCTCTTTTTCATTTTCTCTAATTCTTACCTGAAAATGACCTTTTTCTGCAATATTCTATGAATCATCGAAACTCTCGATTTCTAACATTTCCACTTTACAAATACTAGTTTGCCAAAAAATAAAATAACGAATTTGTTTTCCATCTATTGATTTTTGAAACTCTACTCTAAATATAAAAAAAAAATGAATAATGTGAGCTTTTTGCATATTGTGAAATTAAAAATTAGAGTTATCTAAACTCGTATTTTTCAGCGTCGAAGAATGTCATCAGGAAATGAGGTGGCTCGAAAAGGCTCACTAATTTTTGCAATAATATTTTCACTAATTGCTGGTGGATTATCGATTGCAGCTATATTGACACCCTCGTGGCAAGTTGTCAATTTAAGAGAATATAATTCGATTCATGAACATGGTTTATGGTTGGATTGTACAAGGCATAGTAGAGATGGTAATCATATTTTACAAAGATATGCAACTGTAACCGAACCACTTCATTGTGTTTATAAATTCGATTATGATAAATATTCGGGAACTTTTGATATTGAAGATGATAATAGTCCAGTTGGAGAAGTTAATCGACATAAATTCTATGGTATGTTTTAACAGGGGAAAACTTTTTGGATTTAAAAGTTCGAGTTCTAAAAAAAATACCGAATGTTCCAAAATTCAAAAGTTCCTAATTTTTGGATCACTTTTGAGATTCTAACAAATCTGAAATTTCAAAACTTTTTTTGGAACTTTTTCCTGGCTTTCCCAATGACGAGAGATCTTTCTTCAAACCACATTTTTCAGGTTGGCATACTGCAACCCTTATTCTTCTCGGCTTCGCACTATTGACAACATTTTTATCAACATGCATCGGAATGTGTGCCTGTTGTTATTCATCCCTAGCTCTAATTTTCACCGGAATCACACTTTTGACAAGTTGGTTTTTTGAGTATTTACACAGACTATCAAAAAAAATCTGTATTTGTTTTCAGCATTTTTATCTGCAATTGCTGAAGGAATTTTCTTCTTCTACTCTCATCGAGCTGATAATCGATTCATCAAGGGAATTGTTGGAACTTATGAGGTTTGTTTTTTTTTAATTATCCAAAAATATGGATTCCGAAAAAATATAAATTCTCTTGAAATATCGGACCCATATAAAATAAAATAAAACAATTCGAATTAATTTCAGCAACGTGTTGGAACTGCTTTCTTTTTGGAAATGGCTGCTGCATTCTGTCATTTCTTCTCATTTTTGATTTCAATGCTTTTCACATATTTCTCATTTGCCTCATCAAAAGATTCCGATGCATTTAGCATTCAAAGAAGCAGTCGAACAAATGTTACAAATATCGGAAGATCGATGGAATTCGATGCGCCTTTAATGTATCCTCCACAAACTCCAGTTTCAAACTACCGTACTCCAAGTTATTTGGATGAAAAAGTTGTTGCTGAATCGATGCCTGAATTAGGAGGAGTTGTTCGAGGTGGAGGAGCTTATCCATCAAATGATTTCTTCTCGAGAATTCGACGAAAATCTGAGACTTGTGTCTAAATTTTATCATTCAGGGATTCACTGATTTCGTTTTTCATGTGTTTTTTTGTTTTCCAATTTCAGCTCGCCAAACATCTCTTGCCAACTTTTTCTTGTTGCATTTTTACATTTTTTAATCTTTCATGCTCATGTATAATTATGCACTTTTTGACATTCTAATAAACAATTATGTGATTTTTTGAAAAAATGTTCTCTAAAAATTACAGAAATCAGGACAAATTCAGTATCATTTTCAAGATTGAAATTATGAGTCAACTACACTAATAGGTAAGTATTTAGATATTTATCACCATTTTGAAACTGAAATTCATGGGTCCGAATGCAACAACAAAAATGAGTACTGTAGGTTTCTTGTTTGTGTGCATTTTCTGCAAACACCACACAAACACACTCCATTTGACGCGCACATTTTTCTTTTCGCCCGCGCGGCGTCCGATTCTGTTATAGCGCCAGGTTATCAGTTTTCCGTATTGTTTTCAGGTATTCTTTGCATAGTTATATGAAGAGCAGTCTAAGCTATCAAATATTCGTTGAAATAGCTATCAATTTTCAGCGGCAGCATGACCAGTTTTGAAAGAGAAAACAAGTAAATTTCTGAAATTGCAATTGCAGAAGCATTTTTCAATTTGTCAGTCTCGTTTATTGTTTGTTTTCTTTCTATTTTTCCTTCCTTCTCCCACGTTAATTCTCATTTTTCTTCCTCTGTTTTTTCTCCTCGCAAGATACAAAAAGTGTGTCAGTCTTTGCTCGTCTGGCGCATATCTTTTTAAAACCGCCGCCCTTCATTCTTTTTATCGAGTTGTGATGTCATTTTTTTATATCTTCTTGTTTTTTTCTGGCTCCAAAGGTTGTTTTTCATTCAACAAATAGTAATCAATGATTGACGATTCCAGAAATATAGGTTTACCTTTCTATTTTCAAGTTTAAGAATGTTATTCGTCTTGTCTAACGAAATTACGTCATCATTTTCTATTTAACTTCCTACGAGTATTCAAACTGGTTAACTTCTACTTTTTCAGAGTAATATGACTGAAGAAGCTGTTCAAGTTATCAAAGATGAAGAAATGACTGAAATAAAAGCTGAACAAGAAGCAAACGTCGAAAATGAGGTGGAAAATGGAAACGAAGAAAAAGAGAATGGAAATGGGGATGATATCGTTACTAAAGTTTATGCACAACATGGTGGTGATCCACGTCTTATTGATATTTCATAGTAAGAAAACTTATATTTGAATCTAAATCTGTTTTATGTTTTTTCAGCTGTGTTCTTCTCAGTCAACTTCCAACCGATTTCATGGCCGATACTTATGATCAATTCGCAGAATGTATTCGTAATTTGTTGGCTGATGAACATAAACTTGATCCATCAGCACTGTCACAGGTATTATATTTTTATTTTAAACATAATTGAAAATAAGTTGTATTGTTGCAGATTGTAAGAATTCCAAAACTTGAAGCGGATATCTCTGAGGTTTGATTTTATTCAGCTTTTGTGTTTTTTTTTTGTTTTTTGTTGTGATTATCTAATATGACAAGAGCCTTCCGGCATCTCAACTTGCCATTCTCTAATCGATTCCTTCTACGAAAGCATCTATAATTACAGACAAATTCAGTACGTGCTTTGTTGTGTTTCACAGAAAAAACACACAAACATCGTATGATGGGAAGAAAGAAGGATTTCGAGACGGCTGGAATGAGAGTTGAAACTCTTGATACACTTCCAACTGATTTCCTCGAATTCACTGACGAAGATGTTAATGGAATCGAAGAGAATAGTGGGGCAAGTTATGAGATGGCTGATGAAATTGGAGAAGATGATGAAGATGATAATAATGAAGAAGAAGAAGTAGAAACAAAGGAAAATGAACATGGAGAAGATGAATTAGAATATGATGAAACCGAAGAAAATGAGAATAATAAAAAAGAGGACGAAAGTGAAGAAAATGGAAAAGGTGAATAACTATTTTCATTGTTGAAGAGCTCATGAAATAATGATCAGCATATGGTGTAGCCGAACCGGGCTCATCCTGAACATTTGAATTTTTTGCGATACTTCAGTGTCAGTTAAAAAAGTTTACAAATGAGTTGATTTTGGTGGATTGACAGAAAACTATCACAAGAAATGTTGAGCCTCAATTTTTAAACTCAAGAATCGATGACTTCCTGTAAAATATCGCCGGTATTCTAGAAGAGTTATCACTGACTTTTGGAAAATTTTATGGTTTCGAATTGTTCATCCCTACTCCGATAGTAAAAACCTCAAGCTTTTTTGGTTATAATCGAAATTGAAACCGAAGATTGTCCCAAAAAATACCTACAAAAGTTATATGGAAATCGATCGACACTAACACCATTGTTTTCCCTCCCAATAATTGGCTTCTCTAAATTAAAGGTTATTTTTTTAGATAACTCAAAGACAGCTGAATCAGATGAAAAGAGAGATGATAAAAAGAAAAAGGTTTATGAAGACGAAGATGCCAAGGTAGAATTTGAAACTGTATGGGAAGGAGCACCAGAATTCCAATGGAGAAGTGAGTTTCTTTTACAAATGTATAAAATTGTAGTCAATTTCTCTCAAAAAAAGTAATTTTTTGCAGTTGTCGAAGGAAGTCAAGACGAAAAACGTTTGGTAATCGAGAACATGTTCTTCTCCGATTTGCAAAACGTATTCATGTATCGTTGTATGACACGAGCTCTCAAAGTTGATATCAATGTTCCAACAAGATATTCATCAGATGGATCTCGTGTTCTTCATGTGTATGTTTTTTGTCGATTTGATCTTTGCAAAAATAAGAAATATATATTTCAGAACAATGAGTTTGACATTTTCTGGACCATTTGCGATTATGGAGGAAGCTCTCACACATCTTGTTTATTTTAGAAGTCCAGACGGCAGAAGAATAAAGATTCTTTTGCCACAAAGTGAGAAACTCATTCATAAAATATATCTTTAAATTTTATTTTTCCAGCACCTGGATCATTGAAGAGAAAGGAAGAACTTGAGAAAAAACTTGGACGAGTTATAAAAGCGACTCCAAGAATGAAGGAATTGGTTGTCAAAGTTTTGCCAGAAAATTTCGAGCCAAGTTTGGATTTGGCTTGTAGTTGGTTCCCACTTCAATCGGTTATTGGATGCGATTTGTTGCATGATGAATGGGGGTAGGTTTTCGACTTTTCATCTCAAATTTGGAGCGCGCTTTTGGTATTGAAAATAACTAACTCTTTTTCTCACCTCCCTACTTCAAAAATGTATACATATTTAACATTTTAGACAACCTTGCGCTGTCATAAAGTTCGAAACTGCGGAAGAAGCAATCGCTGCACACGCCTATAAGGCAATTGTTAAAATCAGCACGAAAACCAAGAAAGTTGATAAGGATGGAGAGGAAAAGGAAGAAACTAAACTGACCAATTGTAATGTGTATATGCGTGGAGGTTTGTTGTTACAGCTTTTTAAACATATTATTTCAAAACTCAAATAGTTCAAAGTGTGTTCATTTGTTTTCCTTCCGCCTCCCACACATACAAATTTTTTTTGATTTAAAAATGATTTGTTTTTTTCATTTCAGTCGAAGCTCACTTTGGCTCACTTCTCACAAATGTCGATATCAAAAAGAAATGGTTGGAAGAAAAGGCGGCAAAAAGACCACCGCCACCACCAAAATCAATGAAACGGCCAGCTGGTTCAACGATTCGAGCACCGATCACTAAAAAGACACGAAATAGTTCGCCATTGCCGCCAAGAAGTGCACCAAGACCAAGTCGTGGAACACCAACGAGAGGTGGACCTAGAAATGGACCAAGAGGAGGAGGAGGACGTGGACCACCACCATTTGTGTCAAGACCAAGATCTCCACCTGGTAGAAGAGCGCCACCAGTTTCGAGTTCGAGAGGAAGAGGACCGCCACCAAGATGTAAGTTTTTTGTCATGGGGAGCTGATCGGAGAATCTCTGCGTGGTATAAAAGCACAATGTCTGTTTCAAAATCTTATTTTTTCAATTCAAATTTCAGAAAAATGCTCTCTTAACTTTAGGAAACTGAAAAATTCACGAAAACAATTAATCTAGTCCCTTTTCGTGTATTTATCGATTTTTTAAATTCCCAAGAACTCACGAAAAATTTCATTAAATTGTGCAGAATTTTAGTTAGTCTTCTAAAAATAATAAAAAATGATTTTCTTTTTTTCAAAAAACCTCGTCCTATTTTCTTTTTTTTTCATTTCTAATAATTTTTTTCCACGTGACATCTCAAAAAAATTTCACATTTCATTTTATTTTTCAATCATGAAAGTGACAATTTCCGTTTTTTTCTAAATTTAGTTTGTTTTTCAACTCATATATCAGGTACAACACGCTGAAAGGTGTTCAAATAAATGTTCCCTTCTCCCCCAAAAAAACAAAGTTCAGTCTATTAAAACCAAGATCAAATTGAATTTTCCTCTATTTCGTCACACTTATTTATCTTGTGCATTTCTGAACAGGTAAATGATAAATACGCACGATACATTTTGAATATTTAATTTGTTTGAGTATTCGTTTCAATTAATAATTCATAAGAATCTCTATATCTTTTTTTTCAGCAATTCCACCACGTTCTTCATATTCTTCATCTTCTTCGTCTTCTCGACCAAGTGGTCGACCAGTTAGTGGATTTGGAGGCAGTGGAAATAGTGGAAGCAGCAGCAGTGCATATGGATAGTAAGTTGGCATGTTTTGAATATATTAATTATATATATTTTTCCAGTCAATCGGATAGATATAATGAACGCCCACACATTGATCCCTTTGGAAGACCGACATATAGTAGTGGAGGAGGAGGAAATCGTGGAGGTTTGTTACAGGAAATATAGCAATTAATTTAATTCAGTGACACGATTAGCCTAAGACTTCCGTTTTTTTTTGTAGAATGAGGGAAATGTGTCTCTGGAATTTTATAGAGGAATTTAAAAATCGATAATTTTTTATGCTTCTCGCGAGCTACAGGTTTTTGAAAACTTGAGAATTTGTGACTGTAAATTATTATGATTTTTCTAAGTTAAAATTAAGATCGATTGATTTATTGAACTTCTAAATTTTTTCATCATGATCAAGTTTTCATCACCTCACTACTATTAAAATTATCACCGAATTTCACACATTCAAACACAAAACGCCCGATAAGACAACCTTTTTTAACAACCCGCATTTTTTCCAGGATACTCATCTTCGGCATTTGCACGTTCTGACCAGGATAGATACATGGAGTTAGTTTTTTTTCTTCTTTTTTTTCCAATTAAAAAAACGCTTAGCGAAAAAGAATTTTTCAATTAAAAATCGGAATAGGAGAAAAGAGCCTGATTAGTTTTTCGTCATTTCGAAATGCTCATTTCACCGTTTTTTTCTTCTTCCAGACTGGCTTATGGAAGCGGAATGTCTTCTTTACCAGACTGGACATCTTCTTCTCAATCCACCGAATTTTCTAGGTAAATTTTTGACTTTTTCTCTAGAAAATAAGCCACGCCTATTTCGTAGTTGTTGAGACATACATTTAGTTTTTTATTCCTAATATGATAAGTTGTGTCACACACACACATAGACTACATATTTTTGACACAAGGTTGGGAATGAGAAATTCCGCGCTATATAAATAATTTGAACCAATTTTCGATTTATATTTTTCATGATTGTTTCTTTTCCGAATATTTTTGATGACAAATTGAATAGCAATTTAACACGTTAAGAACACTAAAATATTACGTGTCTAAATACAAACCACAGTTTTTCTCTCTCAAAATTTTGTTACCGCCTACTCTCATTTTTTCTACCTCCCATCTCCCGACCAACACGTTCTTTTTCTATCTTTTTCTTCATTTTTTCGTCATCAAATGAATGTGTGTCAATAGTTTTCACAAACTTTAAGTTTTTTTGAGTTATGTTGTTTACTGAGCTAAATAGCTATTTGTTGCGTTCTGAACGTGTAATTTTATAAGGAAAAAAAAACAATAGAAAATTATAGACATTAACATTTTCAAAAGTACATAATAATCAACTAGTTTTTTTGTTAAAATATGCAAAATAATATGATGTTTTGTATTATGGTTTAATTTATTTGAGAACATTGAGAGAAGAAGAAAACATGTTTTCAATTTGAAAAGGGCAGGCGGTTGTTGTTTTTCATTTTTCAGAATGAGGTGTTTTATTTTCGCGTAGTTAATTAATCAGGCTAACAGAAAATATTTTGAGATTTTTGAATTGTTTTCCAATAAACGCTTCAATACAAAATTATTAGACATTTTTTGTTTAACTCCTCGAAATGAATAGGAAATCCAGATTTCGAAGAATCGAACGATTATAATATAATGATTCGAAAAAAACACGAATTCACTTTTTTCTTTCAGCCGTCGTCGTTATTGAATGAATTGTTCGCCCTTCTCTTTTTCTTCTTCTTCGACTGCCGTCGACTTTCATTCCTCTTGAATAATTTTTTGTTATATTATTATGTTCGTTGTTTTACCCCTGATCTCTTTTATTTTTCAAACCTGTCCCTTTTCTCCAGTAATATTATTATTATTGTTAACAAAATGCGTTATCTATTTCATCAAATCTAATAAGTTTTGTGTTACCAGTTGATTTTATCTCTGGCTTGGTGTATCTATCTCATTTTGTCAACAGTCATTTTTTACCCAACTAATTGCGTTTTTTTTTGCAGAAATTTATATTTTCTTGGTGTAGTTTGAGAGATGGGTCACATTTCCGGCGGCAAACAATGCCCGATGGTTATTTTACTGAAATTGTTTTTACAAGTGAGTTTTTTGTTAAGTTTGAAGAAATCTATAAAATCTTTGGAAAAGCTTCCATTTTTGTGAAAAAAATTCATACTACTTTATTTTTTGAAAATCTAAAAATTCTGATAATTCCACAAAAAAAACTTGAGAGAATATTTAAATTAAGTATAAATAGGCAAGGTTTTTATCCCAAAAAATCAACTTTTTTTCCAGATAACAGCTACAGTATCCTCTCAATTAGCGAATTCGATGACAGTATCTTTCGAACCGAAATCATTGCAAGATCTATCGGAATATTCTAGCACTGATGTTAATGTTACGTTGAGATTTCCACAAGATATTTTCGAGAAATCGGATATTGAAGAATATTATTTGAAGTTAGAGTGAGTTTTTTAATACTTATTTATCTTTACTACATTAGTTCAATTCTCATGAAAATTGTAATTTTCTAGCTCATTTCACCCGGAAACTGCAACTGGTGACATATCAAAAACAATAAAAAAGTCGGATTTCCGCCTGAAAAATTCACAATACGAAAAAGAGACCGTAATCCAAGTCAACGGGAATTTGTTGGGAAAAACTGCGATGAAAATTCGATTGGTTTCGGCGAGCGATTGGTTGGAAACAAATGAAACAGAAGAGGAACAGGAGAATTTTGTGGATAAATTGAAAAACGAAAAAACGAGAGAGGGATTGTTTGATGTTTGGGTTGTAAGATCAGCCGAATCTCGACAACTCACCAAATATTTTGTGCTTTCTGTTGTTATTTTGATCTCAATGGCAAATGTTATGATGGGTTGTGAAGTGAGTTTATTTTTTGCTTTATAGATGGAATTAGAAAAAAACTAATTAAAATGAATTTTCCAGCTCGATCTTGATGCTGTAATTGCAACACTCAAAAAACCAGTTGCTCCAGCAATTGGTCTTTTTGCACAATTCATAATTATGCCACTTTTATCATATCTCATTGCTTATGCTATTTTCATGCCACGTGGATTATATTCAATGGCTCTTGGTTTATTTGTAACTGGTTGCTCTCCAGGAGGTGGAGCATCGAATTTCTGGACACTTTTATTAGATGGAAATTTGAATTTATCAGTTACAATGACATTTATTTCAACAATGTGCTCTTTAGTTATGATGCCTTTATGGTTGCATTTTCTTGGTCATCCATTCCTTCAAGGTTTCTCATCGGATGCAACTATCAAAGTACCGTATACCAAAATTGTTAGCTCATTAATTGCATTAATAATCCCATTGTTAATTGGAATTGCGATCAAAAAATGGAAACCAACATGGGCTGGAAAAGCGAGAGGAGTTATGCGACCATTTGTGATTTTTGTCATGATTTTTGTGGTGATTTTCGGATCGCTTACCAATTTATATATGTTCCGTATGCTCACAATTCCGGCTCTTATTGGTGGATTGGCACTTCCGTGGTGTGGTTTCATGTTTGGATGTTTTGTCGCGTTGTTGACAAAAAGAGCACCGGAAGATGTGACTGCAATTGCTGTTGAGACTGGAATTCAGAATACTGGTATTGCTATTCTTTTGTTGAAGGTGAGAATTTTGGAAATAAATGAGATGAAAGAAAATGAGAAAAAAAATACGTTTCAAATTTTTGTCTTGTGTGCAATTTTGAAATAATAGTAATCAAATTTTTTTCATAAACAAAAAATGTTATTGTTTTCTCGTTATCCAAAACATTTCGTTTCAAAATTGTTAGTTCAATTTTTTTCCAATATATTCAAATTCTAAGAAATTGTTCAGAAACTTTTTTGTAAAGGTTTTATTAGTTCAAAAAGTATTAGAAAAAGTTGATTTTAGGGAAGTTTCGTTTTTGTATCGCTCTACTTTTTCCATAAATCAATATTGCAGGCATCATTTGGTCAACCAGATGCTGATATTGGATCACTTTTACCTGTAATTGTTGCTGCTTTTACACCAGGACCATTGTTGCTTGGAGCTGCTGTACATTTGACATTTAAAGCTATGCGAAAACGACAACAAGCTGTGAGTTGAATTTTTTAATTTGTATTTTTAGTTAGAGAAATTCAAAAATTATACTCTTGAATATTGTTCGGAACCTGAAATTGCTGGGTAACTTCTCAAAAAATTTTAACTATCAATTCCGAAAATATTCTCAATAAAAAATTACCGTGATCCTCATTTCCAGGCTCTCGATAATGGAAGTGTTGAAAAACAAGCAATCGAATTGGTCGATGAAAACATCGAAAATCCACGAAAATTGAAATTGGTCGATGAGAATCTTCTTCCTCCAACAGTTCATCATAATCTTCTCACCACCGAACAACCGCCGCCTGAAATAGAAAGAAATTGAATTTTTATTCGCCGAACCCCAAAAATGGCATTTTCTTAGTCGTCCTTTTAGTTTTTCTTTTTCATGTATTCACAAATACCAAAAATCATATCCGGTTTAATTTTTAATCAAGAAAAATATTAGATTTTTTTTGATTCCACAGGTAGTTTTTTTTCTACATTTAATTTTAATTTTTTTGAAAATGCTTATTTTTCTGCCTTTTTCTTTTAAATTTCTAACGATCTCGGTTTATTGAAACAGCAAAATAAAGATTTATTTATGTTAATATTTTTTCTATTTTTCTCTTTTGTCAAATGGTTTTTCCATTTTTCCAATCTTTTGCTTTTTTTTTGAAAATTATAAGAAAAAGTAGAACCCAGCTTTCCCATGGTTTTTTTCCTTTCAAAAAACGAAAAATCACATAAATATGTTCATATAATAGTAATAAATCTACAACATATTCCAATAATTTATCACTTTTGTGTCCTCTTCGTTTTTTTTCTCATAATAAACTTTCGGACATTATTCTTCTTCTCGTTGTCAAAATTAGAGGAGTACTGTAGATTTATGTGAAGAGAAAGTTTTTGAAATAATTGAGAAGTTGGTGTAGGTATGATATTAGAGATTGTGAATTTTTTTGGTCAAAATTTGTAAAGCTGGAAGGTATTCCAGTTTTACAAATGCATCATTATCGAGCCAAATTTCGAGATTTTATTTTAAGAAATTGATTGCAATTCATTTATTGTTAGAATTAGTGAGAATTTATTGAGTACTGTCTTAAGAAAATGGTATTTCGAGAATGATTTAAAGCCCAATAATGTCCAAAAAACAAATAACCAATCCATCTCCTTATTCGTCTATCTTAAAAATGGTCTTTCTATTCACGATTGGTGTCAATCGCATTTGGTTAATGATCAAACATCAATTGTAAAATGAGAAATGCCACCCACCCAGAAAACAACCGACAAAAAAATATGCAAGAGCAGCAGAATCAGCTATTGTTTTTTCAATCTCTTCATATTTATGTTCATTTTAATTATTTATAACTTTCATTCAATCCGGCTCAAAAGGATTTGCTTTGCTGTAATTTGTTTTTGGACTATTTTTAGATGTTTTTGATTCGGTGCCAGGTGCGAAAAATGCTATCTTTTGCGGTTTTTTGTTAAATTCATCTCTGAAAATAAGATTTTTTTTGGAATTATTTTCAATTTTTCGCGTGAAACTTGGCGTCAACAATTAATAATTTTTCAAAATGAATTTCGGCATCTCTATTTTTGAAAAACATTTTCTTCGAAGTCGGCTCCAATATTTTAAGCTCAAGATTTTCATGATTATTTTTTGGGAATTCAAGATTGTTTCGATTCAAGCATTTATTTTTAAAAATGTGAGTTAGCACCGTTGTTATAGAAGTAGAGTCGTTCCCAGCAAACCAGTGAAAATCATCTCATTTTTTGAATCAGGATGGAGAAAGTTCTTGAGTTTTTTTTTCAAAGTTCTAGTTTCAACATTTTTCTCTGGTGGAGTTTTCAGTGTGGTTTCTAAGAATAGTTAGAATTTTGTTAGCCACGTTTTCCGTTCTCTCAAATACGATCTACAAATCGTGTAAAAATCCCTCATGCATCATCTAGTTTTACAAACAAATCGTTGCACTTATCCATCCCATGTTCTCAATCTTTGTTCTCTATATTCATCCTATACTCTTGCATATAAGTGCATTCGGAGCAGCACATCGTACAACATATACAAATACATATTGTGTGTATGTTTATTTCCGTCTACAACTGTTCGATCGTGCTGATAACTCAGTTGGTTGCTTGCTCGCGAAAAAGCGCGCGCGCGAGAAACGACGAAAAAAGCACTACAACTATTTTTTTTTGGTTCTTTTTGCAACACTGTGCTGCACAAACCAACTCAGTGTCCCGTTGTGCTGCTCTTTTGCAAAGTGCAAATATCGCTGATGATATGTTGCGATATTTGATCGCATTGTGCTTGCCTTTTTTCTGTTTGTTGAGCGGCAATCAGTTTTTTTGATGGTTGCTGGTTAAATAATATTTTCGCCGATTTTAATAGTGCCTCCGCTCGCCCGCGTTCGCAATAATATCATATAATTTGTAGCTTGAGTTTTGAATGTGTCAATTGATCGCTTGATCGCTATATTTGTTTATCGGTTATAAGCATATATTAATAATAACTGGGTTTGGTTTGATCTTCGATGCTCCAAAATGTTGCTTTCTCGCTTTCTTCCATTTTTTATTGATTCATTCTCGGTAGGAAAGTTCAGCGAGCGCTTAATCCTGTTGTACTGACAATGTCATATGATGTTCGTTTACTGTTTTTGTTCTCTCTCCCTCGTCCCATGTTTTGTTATCAGCTGACATTCTCCCACAGTTCCTCGTGACTATTTTTCAACATCGGCCAATTTAGGACACAATTTAATCACAAAACAAAAAGTTACATCAGACTCTCGAAATTATCATCATACATTCTTATTACTTATCAAGTGCTCAAGAAATGTTCCAAAATTTCTATATGAAAAATATTTACAATTGGAGCATTAGAAAAATTATTTAGGATAATCTAGAATAAGAATTGACCAAGAATATAAATAAATATTCAAATTTCTTACCGTATCTGTTTTCAAGGCGCACACAAGTTCTATTAGTTTCGCAGCGAAAATAGTGTTTTTCATAAGTATACGGTAATCAAAAACTTGTTTTTTAAAAATAATTTTCAACTTGTGTAGATTTTCCAATGTCCACGAAACATCTTATCTTTTTCATGATTGAACGACTTCTTCTGAATATTTTTGGAATTTCTAAAAAAAAAAGACACGTGCCGAAAAATCATAAAAACTTCTAGCCTCATAAAAATGGCAGATAAGACTGTCATTGACAGTGAGAAAATGCGATTCGCGGATAGTCTGTCATTCATTTATGCCCTTTTCATTTCTCACAAGATTTCTGATTTAGTACTACGGTAGAGTCTAATTGATATATTGAATTGGAAACCAAGATAATTATGGGTGTTAAGAATATTGTCTTCCCTTTTCTTTTTGGTTCTATGCACTTTATATATTGGCAATATCCTTTTTTGATGTTGGAGTAATAATTACTCTCGCTCGCCCACCTGTAATAACAATATAGAGATGATCATATATGTATCCAACCATGTAATACACACATAATTTGTCATTGATCTATCTATCTGTAAAGCATTATTCCTCTCTCATCCTATTGTTATAAATAAATACTTATTTAAATGAGCGAAATGGGTATTGGTTGGACACATCTATCTCTTGTATTTATGCTAATTTTATGTCTGAGTGGGTGGCGCATTTTTTCGGTTTTCGAGAATTGAAAATGAGAATTTTGCACTATTCCCTCATTTTATTGTATCTTCTTGTTTGTATTTCGAACAGCAAGCAAAAAACAAATAAAATGAAAGTGTCTTCCATAATTTGTAGTTAGTATTTCTGTGTTTTGGTGTTCTCATGAGATAATTCACAAAATCTTTGTGTATTTGTCCGCCCACCTTGAAATAATAATGTTTTAATTCCGCGTCTCTACAAACATTCCTCCCCAATTTATTTATTATTGGCGATGATGTTTGGATGAGTGCCAATATAAAGTGCATATATTCAAACCAGCTATTTTTTCCCATTCGAACTAGGTCAAATTGTTGCGCAAATCGTAGATTGCACAATCCAGATATCTTTGAATAAAGTTATATGTTTGAACACTTGTCACCTCTCACAGTCGGCAGGTCATTTCGGCTAAGAGTAATACTCGATAATTTATAGCTTGACTTTGAAGGTTGTCAATGAAATCAGGTTGATGGCCCGATGGCAGTTTGATAAAAAAGATAAACCATGTTAAGTTTAAGGTTCTTTGTAGTTGCCATATTTTTTCGGCCTCCCTGTGATAGTGTTAGATCTAAAAAATAGTACGGAAAAAGTTTTCGGGTAGAAATTTACACTCTGTTGATTTCTTATTATTTCGGAGGCTCGGAATTCTGGATGTGTAATTTTTTGGAACTCAAATTCCATTATTCTTATTTTTTGGAAATAATTCGGATTCTCTTCCACAACTCACACTCCTAAAACCTAGTCTGTCGTCAACTTCCGATTCCAAATCCGAAGTTCAGTTCGGCTAAGTAGCATACACGATAATTGATAACTCACCTCTAGATTGTTTCATTGAAGTTTTCCGACACTTGAATCATCTCACGTGTCATCCCTCCACTTTTTATTCGTTGTTCATTTTTTTTGTGTTCACGGACATGTATTTATGTTGCTCAATTACCCCACCCAGTCATCTATCTTCTTATTTCTTTCTACGCATTCGCAAAAAACTGAACCCAGTAGCAGCTATTCGCATTTTCCCTCATTGAAAAGCAGCCGAATCATGTGTATGTGTCAGTCACCGCCTAAAGACACATATAAATGAAGAGAGAATAGAGAGACGGAAAGGAATGTTGTATGTGTCGTTCTTCTATTTTCTTTTTCTTCTTCTTCTTCTTCACGAGTGTAGCTGGCAACGAGCCAAAAGATGACCGCGCCGCACAACCGCCTCGCTTCTCTCACGTGATGGGTGGTGTGTGTACAAGATTTGGGCACTCAGCCAACAGAAAAAAATTAAGGACGACATAGTGTCTGCGTCTCGTCTCTCTCGCACTCGTTTTTTTTTTGGCTGTGTGAATGGAAAGAATGAATGAATGAATGAATGTGTATGCGCGACGCGGTATTATTACTATTCTTATATTGCTTGTATTGTTGTGTTATTTTATACCACCTCCTCCCTTTCTTAATTCTGTTTTTTTTTGCACTTTTAAACATGTTCTTGGACTTTTTTCCGACCATGTGGTTTTGATTATTCCCTTTTTCTCTCGCTTAAAAAGGTCAACATTTCATTGTGACCTTTTAAATTTTTTTTTCAATTTCATTGCACTTTTATTTTTTTTCCTTTTTAATGTCATTTTTGCTCCAAATTTTTATTTCCGTTTTTGCAACATTCATCTTTCCATTGCTCATCTTTATTTATTGTTCGAAATTTTTTAAAACTTTTTTTTGAATTTTTTTGAAAACATAGTTTTTGCTCCAAATTTTTTATTCATCACTTATCTGTTTTATTGCTCATGTTTATTTGATGTTCGAAAATTTCAAAATTTATATATTTCTTATTTTTGAAAAGTATCTAAATTTTAAAAAATAACTGAATACTGACTGTTTCTGAAATTCTTCAAAAAATTTGAAAACCTATTTTTCTCAAAAATCTGAACTTTAATTTTGGTTTTTCAATCTAAATTTAAACCAACCACACCCTTTGTGAATGACCTTTTTTGGAATTTCATTCATTCTCACATGATGTCATTTGAATGTTTTTTTTTCTAACAGTTGTTTGTTCTCGTATTAGTCATGGAATTATTTCGTAAGTTGTCATAACTCGCGCCTTTTCACTTTTCAACCAAACCAACTAACAAATAATCCGATTTATGATGGGTCTACCATCCCTCAATTTTCATCATCGTCATATGATTTAGATCTTTCGAACTCTTCCAGGTGTTCTCAATTATCGTAGTTTTTATTTATTTTCATTTTATTTTGATGTATTTTCTCGATCGTCGACTAAAAAATGTCTGGAGGCTATTTACTCGTTTTTTTCATCATCAGCACATTATTCTGCATCTCATCATCATCATCAGCATCTGCTCTTTTTATGTCATTAAATACCAGCTGGGGATTCTAAAATGTTCAGTCTAAAGTGTTTTATTTTCTTGTATCTGACATTTTATATATGTTCTGAAAATGTCATTTGCACTTTTCCCGCATAGTTTTTTATTCTCGTACGGTGTTCTTCACAAGTTCCTCAAAATTCCATTTCTATAGATTTTTAATATTTTAGTGTTTTTAATTAGCTCAAAGTTTTACACCGGAAGCGAGCATCTTAAAGTGCATTATCCTCAACAAAAAAACCTTGACACCTTTCTGCAACACGAAAAAGTCAGCTGTTAAATTTTTCCTTATAATTTATGATCGCCATAAAAAAGTTGATCTTTCGATTTTCCCTCTGTTCGTTCATTCGCCGCAGCAACAGAAAAAAACAAAAAAAACACAACATTTTTGCACTTTTTTTCCTCCTCCGCGTTTTTTTAGTGTTGCTTCTAAAATCCACCAATGCTGATGATGTCATTCTTCGTCTCTGAAACACATAATAGCTTCCGGTTTTTTTTCAGAAGAACATTGCGAGACTCAGAAAGAAAAACATCGAATCAGCTGACCAAATTTGTTGTGTGTGTGTAGATATGTATTCACGTGCTTTTGCTTTCATATGGATTTTTGCCTCCTCATTTATTTTTTCAGCAAAAGCTTGTTTTCATTAACCCGTGTTATTTTTTGCTTTGTTTTAATTAAATATTGTCGTAATCTAATCGAAAAGATCGAAACTTTTTAAAATTCCTGAGACGCGTTTTTTGGGGGGTCTTTCTTTCCAATCTTGTCAAAAAAAAACGTATTAATCATTCAATTCACTTCCGAACTAATCAGAAGAGATGAAACATCAGATTTTTTGGAGGTCTCTCACACGCACTTTAACATTGTTTCTTGTCTCTGATTCAATTGATATTAATTACGGTCATAGTTATTTTGGTCGCTGGGTGTTCTTTTTGCAAGTTACGATTTATTTTTTCAAATTTTCAAGCAAAATAAATCTACTACCGTATCATGATGAAATCTTCGTTTTCCTAATAAAATCTTGATAAAATAATATCATCGACCGCTCACGCTCTAAACACATTAGAACTTCCTCATAGCGATCATTAAAAGGTGATTTGCAACATTAGAACAAACACAACCTAAAAAAGGAAACGAAGAATGTGTCGTTTTTCGCATCGGTCGCATTTCGTCGTCGTTTGGCTGCGTCCACTGATAAGATCGATTGCAGTAGCAAGCAAATTGATTGATTTTTTTCTTCGGTGTTTTTCGTCGTGTTTCCTCGTCCCTCTCAATCATCAACAGAGGCGAATGAAGAAAAAACACAACGAACCTTGTCTTCTTCAGAAGCTTCACTGATTTTGTCCACTGCCACTGATTAATGAATTGAATAGATCACACACTACACACAAACTCACTCACAAATATACATTCATTTGTTCGTTCACTCAATAACTAACACAGTTGTTTTTGTTGTGTCGCCTCCTCTCCGGGATGAATTCTCACTCTATCCAGTTGTTTTGGCTTCTTCTATATGTATAACGATGATATTATCAATTGTAGACACATTTGTTTATTTTTTGTTTGTGGTTCGATTCGTTCTTTGATAAACGCTGTTCGTTTCGTTCATTCCAATCATTTTTTGTTATGGCACGTATCGTTTTCTGCAAGCAAAAAGGGAACAGAGGGTTGATCTTTTGGTCTTTTCCCTTTCTCTCCATCATTTTTGACCTTTAGAAATCATAATATTGGACATTGCAAAACTGTTGTTTTATTAGATATCAGCCGAATAATTATAATATTCGAAGATGATTAATTACTTGTTGTAAAATCTTATATCGTATTGGAAATATAATGCAATCAAAAAATTATGAATGAAAAAAAAATAAAATCTACTTTGAAACTATCAAACGTGGGATCCGATGTCTCTGATCAAAAATTCATAGCCACCCACACAATGCTCTATCTGGAATTTTTTCCCAACATAAAAATAAAAAAGATTTAAAATCGTGTGCCATCCAATTTGATTCCAAAAAAATTTCGCCCACCATTAGAATTTTTCGTCCCATTTTACACCTCGGTTTTTTCACACAATTTCCCACTAATTTGCGATGCCTTCTGTTCTTAGAACAGCTATTTTTCAACTCGTGAAAATCCGATAGACATTTTTTGTATCTGCTCTTCTACTAGTGCTACTGCTGCTGTTGTTGCTGCTCACGATAGATTTTTGACCTCACATATTTTTTGCTGATGGCAAAAAAAAGTTGTCTACCGCTGGCCACTTCTTCTTATTCTTCGTATTCTTGCTCAATATATTTTTTGTGCTTGCTCTCGCACTGTGTGTCAGTTGTTGTTGCAAATGAACAACGTTTCTTGTGTTTTTTTCGCGAGAATTCATGGAATCGGTGAAACTCGGTGTCCGCGAAATTTGTTCATTTTTATCTATCACAAACAAAACTCCCCTCTTTGCATTTTCATTTTTTCTCCTCGTTGCACTTTCTCCTCCTTCTCAACTAATTTATTCGGTTTCAAAAACCGTATTGTATGTATAGATACAAGTAGTTGGTGTTTTGCGCACACAACACAAAAGTGCAACAGATTAGGCAAATTGGGTTGAAATAACGGCACTTTATTGTTATTCACCATACGGTCTTACACTTGTCATCACTCGTTTTTTTTTGTATTCTACAAAAGTACTTTCCGTCGAGACAGGCGATTTGTAGCACACCGGGAGATTTGAAGGTGTGTTTTCAGAGAATTATTTTTAGTTTTCTGAAAAACTTTCTGAAAATTTCCGACTGTTCCATAATTTGATAACTTGCTTTCATGAACTTATTTCAAAGTCTTAAAAGTAATATTTAGAGGTTTTGAGAAAATTGAAAAAAACTTTATTTCTCGCTGTAAAAGTGCACATTCGACTTCAGAAAATTGATAATTCTGAACACACCCCAAAATCTCCCGGTGTGCTACAAAAGTATATTTTCCGCCGAGACATTTGTAGCACACTGGGAGATTATTACTTTTCTGAAGTCTGATCAGCTGCACCTTTTCTTGATAGCTTTAAAAGCAGATGGGAGGCGGAATGAAATTCATTTGAAGAAAATTTCCGTAGCTTTTGAGATTCTCTTTTGATTCCTACTACCAATTCGAGAAAATACTTTGTGCATTGATGGCATCACATGTTTTCCACATTTTCCTCCTCCTCTGGAAAACAAGCATGGCCAAAAATCAAAATGATAACCTTATCATTAGGCTCGTTATCTAGGAAAGCCCTCTCTCGACACAAAACTTGTGCTTTTTGTGTTGTTGATTATTATTATTATTAATATTATAATAATTTCATATTTACTCTACCCCCTTCTATGCATACAATTGTCTTCTTCTTCTTCTTCTCCTTCTTATTCGTCTCAAAGTGTACTTGACTAACGAACGAAACAACGAACGTTGGCAAACTTCCAAAATGTACTTTTTCTTCGCCCGTTCATTTCGTTCACTTTTTCCTTTCTTTGTATTTGTGTGCGCAACCCCGCGCGGGAGGAGGAGGTGAAAAAAAAACGACAAAAAAATGTTGCACTTTTTCAAAGTGCGTTTTTCGCCTCTTTGTGTCTCCTTCCACCCATTTTTCTTATGGTTTCCGTTTGGGGTGAAATGGTGACAAGAGATTGGTCTTTTTATTCCAAAACTTTTTTTTTCAAGTCTAGACTGATGTTTACAATTTGTTAAAGATTTCTAAAAGTGAAGTAGAGTGTTGCAAAAATGTTTTATCATCATCATTGATAACAGTTTTCTGGCGCCACATGTATTTTACCGGATGTGCAAACCTACCGTATTTGTGTTGAAAAAATCAAAAACATAATTTATTCTTTTTCCTAGTTTTTTTCCCACCGATATTTTATGTAATGTTAGCCCACCCATTTTTTTTCCAATTTTTTATCATCCATCTATCAATCAAATTTAAAAATGATATATGTATGTCACCACGCAAAAATTAGCATAAATATAAAAACGTCGTTTTTTATTCGATCATTGATTTCAAAACCATTTCATTTCTTATAATGCACGTTTGATTGACTCGTATGCTTTTTCCCATTTTTTTCTTCTTCTCCAACAAAAATATTCTTGCAGATTTTCTACCTGCCCCTTTAAAGGACGAAACAATGCTTTCTCTCTGAAGAGGAAGCAAATTTGGATAAAGAGTCGCGCGGTAAAAACATACATTTATCTTGCTATTTTGACTTATATCGACTATTCTTGTTATTCGAATTATTATTCATTTAAAAACGGTTAGTTCATTTTTTTTCGTTTCATTTCAACGAATTTCCTCCCGGGGCACCTGACTTTTATTACCATGAACTCGTGAAATGGCGCCGGGATGGTTTATCAGTTTTACTGTATAAAAACATAGCATTTTTTGATGTCATATGTATATGAATACTCTTTTCTTTACAGCATGCCACGATTTTTCCCATTTTTTCCGTCGAAAAGACGTCGGACCGATTCTGAAAACATTGTCGCTGAAGAAAGTACCAGCAGTCATTTTCCAACGACTTCCTCAACAGCTTCGCTCTCAACACTCGCACCAAATGGATCAACAGCACAGCATCGAAGACAACACTCGACGGGCTCATTTAAACCCGGTCTACCGCCAATTGCACCACGTTTGAGTGCGCCAACAGTGACGATTGGAACTGGAACAACAACAAGGAGAAGAGAATCAAATAATAATAATCATAGTAATATACGAAATGGTGCTGGTGTATCAACGTCATCAAATATACCTGATTTATGGTAAGTTTGGGGGTCTGAAAATGGGGTGAAGGAAATATTCGAAATGACGTGTTTTTTTCTGAATTGGAACACATATGACGTGGCAAATTTAACATAATTTTTGGAAAACGTGATTTTCAAATACAAAATTAATATTTTCAAACTCTAGGGAAATCCTGTTTCAACTGGTCCGAATCCAAAAATTGTAGTTTTCAAATTTTCCACGTCATAACTATATCTCATTTCTTGTTTTTTTCCAGCACCCAAAGTATGGCTTTATTGGACCCTGAAAATATACGAATGGTATTAATTGATGTCGACTCAAAATGTTTATACGATACAACTACCGTAATACCCATCAGAAATTCAACAACAATTGCTAAAAATGCCAAAAATTTGTCCGTTTGTAAAAAATTTGAATTGCTAAAAAGGCGCAAAGACACACGAATATTGACACAATTATTATTCGGAGCCGTTCCGACGGAAAGTGGATCTGAAACTTTTAAAATACATATATTAGAGTGAGTTGAGAAAATACAGTGAAGAATTTCAAAAATAAATGTGTTTTTTTCAGCGATGAAGAGAAAATATTAGTTAGTAAAACATTTTATATGCCAAAACCGGATCGAAATAAACGAACAACGTCGGAAAATCAAACAGTTAGCTCGGATTCGGATTCACAAATGACAATCAAATCACTGGATGGTTGGCAGATGCGAACACACGTAACAAGATCGACAACATCTACACCCGAACAATTTACACGTGTTCGACACGTTTCGATTAATTTGACTGAAGACGAATCGACGGCTGATTGTTCGATATCATCATCTTGTGCTCCGAGAGCATTTTCACCTCCACATCGATTGTCAAGAAATCGAAGAAGACAAATGGCTGCTAAGACAAGTTTGAGTGAAAATGGTTAGTTTTTTGTCTGAAAATGAGCTGATGAGAGCTTCAAAACTGAAATTTGAACATTCTCAACGTCAATAAGAAAGCTTTTGCTGAAAACCAGAAGTATTTCAATGAAGAACAGGAAGTTGATTTATTTCCGGGAGGACAAGACAGCTTACATTTTTTCGTTATCATTCATTAATACTTCTGTCTTCTTCCTCTTCTTCTTCATTTTTCCTGTGTTGATCACAAATCACTTCTAAGAACAAGGAAAAGAAGATAATTGTATTGAAAAGTGCAGATTTGTTTGAAATGATCAAAAATCATTTTTTCTTTTTTTTGCAGGTGCATGTTTGAAATCTCGATCTCGACTTTCATCAATGAATTCATCACAAACTGAAGACGAACACAGTAATGATCGACACGTTGCATTGGGACTGCTGTTCCCAGGAGCACAACGACATTTTCTGTTTCAACACATGCCATTAATTGAGGCTGAAATGTCGAGATTTGAAGCGCGAATGATTAACATCGGACAGAATCCACCGTCGTTTTTCATCAATACACACAATGCTTGGAATGATTTTGTAAATACGATTTGTTGTCTTCATAATGCTCCACGACTTCGAAATCCAGTATGGTTGTCATTGAATGAACACGTTGATGAAGAGAAAATTATTGCGAAACAGTTTTGTGATCAATTGGCGTATTTGTTGAAGAAATATGAAACCAAAGAGACCGGATAGTGAGTTATTTTTGAGATTTTTAGGAATGTGGGGGCTGGCCAGAGTACAATTCTGAAAAATATGAATTTCAGTTTTTAGAGGCCAAACTTCACAGTTTTTCTCCAAAAAATGATGCATTTTTATTCAGGAAACCACGATTTTGGCCGAGGCACAGTATTTTCCAAAAAAATTAATTCCAGAATTGTATTTAATTCTCAATACATTTTGAATTTTGAAATTTAGAACGAGAAAAAATGTTCAGAAAAAGTTTGGAAAATATATTTTTTTTAATTTTTGAAAACCCCCCGAAAAAAGTCTTCTTTCCAACCTCAACATTTTGTTTTATTCCAGTTTCTTCTCGAATCTTGTTTCAACAATTCTAATGCATCATATGTCTTGGGTTGCAAGTGTTGCGTCTCCACCTTTGGCTCGAAATGATCGACAAATTCAAAAATCAACATCAATGTTATTCGGAATGGCCACAAATGAAGATGCTCACGCACTCGGATATAATGCACATATGGCACAATATCTTGAATTGTCTGGAAGTTGTGGACCACATCGATCAGCAAAAACTGTGATTTGTGGAGATGACGCCGAATTGATGTCGACAATTTGTCAAGTTTTGTCATTTTTCATTCGCTGCTCTGCAGTTCAACACGTTGATGAGGATAAAATCGAGAAATCATCGTGGGAATTGCCGATTGAACAAGCGTTTTCGCCGATTGATGATGATGATGCGACACTTGGAACAAGTCCCATTGAAATTCCGAGTCCACCAACTGAAGATAAATCATCGGATGAAGATCGACGAAGTTTTGTGCAACATCAACAGCAGAGAAGAAAATTGAGACGTGAAGCGGCGACACAACCGAAAAATACACCAAATATGATGCCACCAAATGGTTCGCCATCGAGTTCGGTTGATTCTTTGCCATCGGTTGTAACACAAACTGCAGCAGTGAGTTTTTTTTTTCAAAAAGAGTTTTGAATTTAATTTATTATTTTGTTATTTCAGATTTGCGTAATTGCGGATGATAATGTGTCAGCAATCACAATAATTGATCGAATTGAATATCCACCATGTTGTGATCATCATAGTACAACCGATGATGAAGATACAGCAAGTCATTCAGATCTTTGGTCTCCAAGACCAAGTTCTGATGGACTTGGTCGAAGTCTTTTTGCTGGACCATTGAATACATATTGCCCACATTTTGTTGTCTCATCGATTTTGAAAAGTCAAGTAAATATGCCGGAAACAATTATGAAAATGTTTGAAGAAGTTCGATGTGCTGATACACCGTGTCATCGTGCTGTTGCAGCCGCTTCGAATCCAAATCTATCCTCCCCAATTCCATCAACTTCTCCATATGATGTTCAACTACCGGAAAATGTGTTAATAATGGCGGATATCGATGAATTGAGTGTGAAAGTGATTTCAAGTGAAGGATTTGATGAAGTAACATCACCGCCTGAAGTAATTGTATCAATGTTTGAATCATTCGTCACTTTATACAATGATCCATTAAATCTAGGAACCGATTTTATTTTGTCGTGTATTGAAGATGAATTGGGACAAATTGTTGGAAAAAGTTTAACATTAGTTGAAATGGTCGCCCGAGATGGTGAAGTGAGTTTTTTAAGGGGAATTACGATTCTGAATATTGTAGATTTGAATTTTTTGCTATGAGAAGGTGACGTGGCAATTAGTAAATTTTCCTTTTTTTTCTCGAAATTATATAAAAAACTAGGCCACGTTATCAAATTTCATTTTCTAATTTCCGAAAATAATTTCAATTTTTTGCAGGCTCCCGAACTAACACCAGAACGTGTTCGAACAATTGTCGGATGCGATTATTCGGATTTGAGACTAATAGTGAATGTTGCAGCCGTTTATTGTCCTCCAGTTCTATCATCAGTATTTGGATGAAACTAACCTATTTTTCTTCTTGTCTTTTATTATGTTTTAATTTATTTTCTCCCCCCAAATCTATCAAATATCTTTCAAATTGTTCATATTTTCCTCCTCCCGGTGATACACCATTTTTTTCTTCGTTTTTTTTCTTGGTTGTTTTATTAATTTCCGAAATCTTTCATTCTTTCTTGATTCATTCTGATACAGGGCTCTTTTTTTTTCATTTTCAAAAATCAATCATATATTTCTTTGTTTGATGTGTATATATTGATATATAGAGAAAATATATGTCTATTTAACGAATATAATAAGTGTGTGCCTTCGTGTGTTTTTTTCCTTCTTTTTTTCAAATCTCATTACCATGACTTGAGTTATTATTATAATTATTATCAAAACCTCCTATTGTTTTTCTTTTTTCTCGTCACGGGTTCTTTTTTGGTCCATTTTTGGAGCCCGCATGGTTTTTTCGTTTTTTTGTACAGATCCCACCCATTTTCTATTGCTCATTTCTTTATTTTCTCTGAAACCCTTCGGTGAGCTTTTTTCCGTTTGTTTTGCTCAAAGTAAATACTAGAATTGTATTCTAGCTGAAATTACTGTACTATGTTCTATCTTCCTTTTTTTCTACTTCTTCTATTTTCATTTGATGGATATTCGATTTTGAAGAAATAAAAGATTTATTTTATTAAATATGTCTAGTGTTTTATCTATTCTAAAGTGATTGCCAACGATTTGGTGGCCAGATAATATGAGTTGCACGTCCTTTTATTAATCCACTTGCAACTGGTCCATAAATATTGCTATCATTTCGATTTTGTGGATTATCAGCTTCCATCCAATAATGACCTTTTGGAATTTCTTGTAAAATATTGCGATTTTCTGGTCGAACCATTTGTCCTTCGGTTGCGCTTATTCTTTTAATATGAACTGATGTTGGATCACGGGGACAACTGCAAAAAAAATTAATTTTTGAAATCGGAAATAAGTTTTTCTGGAAATTTTACGATTCAATTTCGGACAATTTCCAAGTTTTTTTCAAATTTTTGTGCAATTCTAAATGAAAAACTTACGTAAAAGTCAAAATAGTTCCTTTACTACAATTATGCAAATTCCAAGTTGACAACCAAACAAAATCTCTTTTCCACCATCTCGAATCTTCTCCTTGTAATGTTGGATACATTGATAAGCCTAACAATGTTTTTTTTTATGTAAAGAAAATTTTTTGTCGATTTGACTCACCTAAAACTTGTGCTGGATAACCAACAACATCGAAAAATGTGAAAATACTACATGTTCCTACTGTGATTTTGGCTAAACTTCTAAAAATTCCCATTTGTCTGGAAATTGTCTGCAATTTTTGAATTATCACAAAAATTGTGAAAATTTGGAAAAGAAAAGTATAGGAAAGATTCAACTTTTTTGGGAGAAAAATTGAGAAAACTAAAACTTTTAGATGAAATAAATTTATTTTTTTATTAACCGTAAAAAATGAAAATAAAAAAATAATAAGTTTGAAAACTTTTTAGAAAAACCAGTCAGTGAGGAATTCAGGATATGTGAGGTTGATTTACATGATGAGGCACTGAAAAAAAATAATTTTTTTGGGGAGATTTTTTACCCAATCCCACTTATTCAGAAAAAAACCAACTTTAGACTTGTCCGATTTTTGCGACGAATGAGTTGGAGAAACTTGAATTGATCGAGAACGAGCTGATTGTTCGACATATTCTGGTGGAGGAACCGAAGATTGTGAAGGAATTGGAGAAGATTGTGAAGATCTGACGGGTTCCTGAGCAACCACGACTTCTCTATAAACATATTTTCATAAGGAGTTATAATATTTTCAGACAATTCCGAAAAAAACTCACTTATAAGTATGAAATTGTGGATCCACAAAGAATGAATCTCCATCCACGGAACTCAACGATTCCCAAACTATATTTTTCTCGTCGAAGAAACCTTCATCGGTGACAAGAGTGAAGATTTCGTCCTGAAAATTTCGTTGTTTTTTCTAATTTTCATGAAATCAACGAACCCTTCGTTTTAATATTGTGTGAAAATGATTATTTCTGAAGAGAACCGCAATTTCTCCATCTTTCATTTTTTCACATAATTTCATTAATCCATGAAATGTTATTTGACTTTTGGTATCATCGTGGAAATCTTTCAAAAATTGATATTCTTTGTCGTTTTCATCGAAAATTCGAACAACCAATTCATTATAGGTTATATTTTTGACTGCTTCATAAATTGGTCCTAATTGAGGATCCGGCAACCAAACATGATATAAATTAACTTTTAGTAAATCGAAAAGCGATTGAGCTGAAGTGAATTCGAAGTCGCTGATATTCGAGAATTTAACATTTACATCTAAACCTTTGTGAAGATTTGAGATAATTGGAAGAACATCTTGCAGATTTGCTTCATAAATTTCCAATTCTTTTTCGTCGCTTGGAGGAATTAATAATACATTTGATAAAATTTGAACCAATTCTTCATTTCCGATTTGTGGCTCAGTTGTGTCTAATTGTATTTTTCCTTTGAGAACTAACACATTTATAAGAGCCAAAAGTGGACAAGGTCCATTCGAGTTTTGCGTGACAATTACATATTCAATTGGTCCAAATGTGATTTTCTTCGTCTGAAAAAAATGAAAAAGAAATAATTATTTTTATTTTAGTTAATTAATTACCTTATAATATTCCACTTTGTATGTATCGCCCATGATTGCAGTTGTTCAATATGAAAAGTAGATAAGAAATAGAGCAAAACAGCGCTGTTTTATTGGTTGTTGTGCTTGTGGAAAGTGAAAAAACAAGGAAAAAAGAAAAAAAATAATAAAATAATGACGGTGTTTGCGGAATTGACGAGCAGTTGCAGAAAAGTGTTTGCGGACATCACGTGAAATTGCACTATTTATTGTCAGCTGCTTCCATTTTTCATTTTTGTTTCTTTTCTCTTGCAAAATACTGTGTGTTTTCAGCCAAATCCGTAGGTTATCGAATTTATTATGGATATTCAAAGCTTAGTTAACAATGTAAAAAGTGTAGCATTGAATATTGGAGAGAAATTGACACCAGTTCTTCGAGAAAGCAAATTTCGGTAAGTTTTTTTTTATTTTGGAAATTTAAGGGACCATACTAATTATGACGGTGGAGTTAGAAATTTTCTGATTCCTTGAGTAGTTTCAAAGTTCTTAAATTTTCAGCAGGTTTAGGACGAAAAATCGATTTTTAGATATAACTTTGATAATATTTCATAATCTTGTAGGTTCCTTATTTTTCAATTAAAAAATACATATCAGTTGAAAACAATAAACATATTTTTCCAGGGAGACAGGAGTTTTGACTCCAGAAGAATATGTGATAGCTGGTGATCATTTAGTGCATCATTGTCCAACATGGAAATGGGCTCCAGCTTCAGATCCATCTAAGATTCGAACCTATTTACCTCTAGATAAACAATATCTAATCACACGAAATGTTCCTTGCCATAAACGATGTAAACAAATGGAATATGACGAAAATCTCGAGAAAATCATCAATGAATCTGGAGATTCGGATGAATTTCAAAAAATTGAAGAAGAAGATGATTCTGGATGGGTTGATACACATCATTATGAAAAACCGAAAGAAGAACAAATTATTGATTTGGATGATGCGACAAATCTCAAAGTTCACGATGAAATCGATGAAAACGAAGAAGCGATTGATCTTGATGATTTGATGGAAAATTTAGAAGAGGATGGCGATCCAAATCGGTTTATTGCACAACCGGGAACAACTAATCTTTTTGCTCATGGTGAAATTGAACATCCAAGAACTTATGATTTACATATTTGTTATGACAAATATTATCAAGTTCCACGAGTTTATTTGATGGGTTATGATGAGAATCGAAAACCTTTGAGCATCGAACAAACATACGAAGATTTTTCAGCGGTAAGAAATTATTTAGTTAGAAAAGAAGGTGGCTAACTGTAATCCAGAAATCATCGTTCTGCTGATTATTGATTTTTTGTCTAATTTTTCAAAATTTCCAGGATCACGCGAACAAAACAATAACCGTCGAAACTCACACATCTTTGGATTGTGATATGCCAACAGTTCATCCATGTAAACACGCTGAAATGATGAAACGACTCATCACTCAATATTCGGAAAATGGAAAAGATCTCGGTGTCCACGAGTATTTGCTTTTGTTCTTGAAATTTGTCCAGGCAGTCATTCCAACAATCGAATACGATTACACACGTGCTATTCAACTTTGAAAATATTTTGTTGCATTCTAAAAAAACCTTTATCTGCATTCTTATTCACATTCACATTCTCAAAATTCCTTTTTGTAAATAAATAAATTGTGATTTCGCCTATTTTTTCCGTAACTTCGATAAATCATCAAATTGTTTCGCGGCCATTTCGAGTTCTCCAATCACAAATGCTTTTACACTTGGAGATTCAATTTTATCGATTATTTCATTTTTCACTTTATCCAAGCTTCCGTGAGGTGTTTTTTGTCCTGAAAAAGGAGGGTTTTGGATAGGGTTGATTATTAGGATTGATTGTCAGGAAAAACATCAGGATTAAAAAACTCACTATAATAATCCAACAATTCATTCGCATATACTAACCAAACACAACTTTCACATCCTTCATCACAACATAATCCAGGTTCCGGTTCCATCGGCCTCTAAAATTCAGAATTTTTGAAATTTTCAGGTTTGAGCAAGAAAAATTCAGGCTGAAAATATTTTTTAAAAGCAGCTGAAAATTTTTTTTTTTGAATTTAGGCTGAGAAATTCAGAAACTTTTCCAATTTAAATTCTGCTTGAAACATTTAATATTTTAAAAATTATCACTCGGTCAGAAAACGGCGGGGTCGCTACCAATCGGGGCGGAGTCGCTACACGTTTCGGGGAACAAAAAACGTGTAGCGACTCCGCCCCGATCGGTAGCGACCCCGCCGTTTTCTGACCGAGCAGGATGAAAAATTCTAAATTTTTTCAAATCTAAATTCATGCTGAAAAAATTCAGCTTTGAAATATCAAATTGGAACTGAAATTTTTTAAACTCATGATGAACAATTCAAAAATTCAGAACAACAAAAAAATTTTTAATATTTCAAACACAGAATGGATTTTTAATTTTCAAATTCAGGCCAAAAATTTTAGACTTACCCTTGGTAAATACGATGCAATTCTTCTTGTTAATAACCGTAACATCCTAAAATTCCTGGAATTTTTTTTATTGAATCCTCAAAATTTTTCAAATATTTTCAAACGAAAAAACGTTTTAAAAACCAAAAAATTTTCAGACAAAAATTTAAAGCTTGATAAAATTCATAGAGATCATCATAAAAAATAAATACCTGGTTGAATAAAACTAAAACTAAAGCTATTAACAAATTGGTGTATAAAGACAAACAATTGATTGAAGAAAGATCAAAGCGAGTAAAATTGCGACAATTGAAATGACAAGGCAACAAATTTTCATTTTATTATTTCTTTTTCGCATTTCAATCGCGGCTTTCACATTTTGTCCAGCTTTTTCGGCGAAATTTTCAGCGCTCAGAACACTTGATTCGATTCGATTTATTGTTTCGCCTGTAACAAGGAATATGAAATAATTAATTTTTTTCAATTGGTGAGATTTCAGAAATCTTCAAGACAAACTTTCGAATTTCGATTCTTTTGTTTCAAAAACCGCAGGTACTTTTTTCTAATTTTTTTGAAAATAATGAGAATTTTTGTTGAGCCCTAAAATTTGAAAACATGAACTTGAACTTCAAAAATCCTGAATTTTTCTATGCATTTTTTGGTTAAAAATACAGGGCTCAATATAATTTCTAAATCTTTTTCAATATTAAATTTTCCAAATAAAAAACCTACTCTGATGATTAACCATCATATTAATATCCTCAAATAATTCCGAAATTTCTCGAATTTGTTTTTCCAAAATCATAATATCATTTGCTCGATTTTTCACATCATTAAACAACATTTTTCTTTGCTCAATTCCCAAATGTCCATTTAATGTCAATTGTTGAATATTTCCACTTTCAATCGCTTCTTCGATTTGTGAATCAGACACTTCAATATTTTGCACTTTTAGATAATCTTGAATTTTTTGAGCTGATTTTTCGCGAAAAATCATTTGATCTTCGTTGAAAGTTGTCATTAGTGTTTCGAATGTCAAATGAAGAACACGAACCTGCAAAAAATGAAGGTTGAGGAATTTTTCAGTCAAACAAGTGGAACGTTCGGATTCTGAGACCAAGAAAAATCGGCCCGATTTTTTTTGTGAGTGAAAAAAATCGGTCCGAGTTTATTTGTGAATGAAAAAAATCGGCCCGAATTTTTTTCTGTGAGTGAAAAAAAATCGGTCCGAGTTTTTTTGTGAGTGAAAAAAATCGGCCCGAATTTTTTTCTGTGAGTGAAAAAAATCGCCCCGATTTTTTTGTGACTTTTCATTTTAAGGTCCCAACTAGGTATCTAATCATCTCAAAACCCGTACCTGTTCATGTCTGGCTCTTGCTGATCCACTTTTTCCCTCCGGATAATGTTGATTGAGATCATTTGTCAAACTTCCCAATTTCTCTCTCAAAAATCGTGCTCTTTGTATAAATCGATCAACATGTTCATTCAATTCTCTCGTTTTCATCGAATCGTGTCCCGATTTCAAAATATCATTTTGCATTCGTCGAATAATCATTCGATCTGCCGACAAAGTCGTCAAAATATGTCGAAAATTGTCGATTTTCGTCAGAAATTGTTCAAACGAATCATTGTGTGATGTTGATTGATTGAGAAGTGGCTGAACTTGTCGATTTTCTTCGAGACCAGCTAATGTTTGAAGTTCGATTAATCGATCACGCATTTTTTTTTGGCTGGACATTTTTTGAAAATTGTTTGATTTACAACACAACACAAATACACGGCAATTTCAACCATCAAACACAACAAATCATGCATCAAAAATTGAAAACTTCATTTTAGATTAATTAGGATAAAAAACAAAATAAAACCAAAACACCCGCAAAAACAACGATTATTTCTGATTACAAAAAACTTGATCAACCTTTCTTTCCTGGTGGTCCACGTCCGCCACCACCTTTTCCTCCTTTTCCGCCGCCGCCACCACCACCTCGACCTCCTCCACCGTTGTTTCCTGAAAGATTAGAATTGATAAGTGAACAAAGTACAAAACATATACTAAAAGTTCAAAATTTTCAGCCACATTCTTTCAAAAAGCTTTTCAAAATTTAAATTTTCAAAAAAAAAAAATGGAATCTTTTTCCAGTAATGAATAGATTTTTCTGTACACTTTTCAACACTTAACTAATACATCCTTTTTTTCAGAAAAACAGTTCATTTTTGTTAGAAAACGGAACAATTTTAAAACTTCTAGTTCCAGGATAACCCTTCGTAAAATATATCAAAAACCGTTTGAAACATTTTGATTTTGTTCTATTCTTCTGGAGAATTACCGAAATGGATTGAGAACAATATTTGATAATGAATTATACCAAAATTTTGAAACCTATTTTTTTTGTTTTTGAAAAATTACAATTTGTGTTTTTTTTTCCGGAACGAAGCTATTTTGAGCTTAAATTTTGTAAAAAATATAGATTTTCAAGTTTTTAAAGTTGAAAATATAGGGATTTCCTTTTCGCGGGGCAATGCGACGTATGAATTGAAATTTTGCCGAATGGAATTTGTTATCAAATGATAAAATACTCACCTCCACCTCTTCCGCCTCCATTTCCTCCGCCTCCGCCATTGTTGCCGCCGCCCCTTCCTCCGCCACCATTGTTGTTATTTCCGCCCCATCCACCGCCATTATTGTTGTTATTTCCGCCCCAACCTCCGCCGCCATTGTTATTGTTTCCACCCCAACCTCCTCCAGGTCCCCCTCCACCATTATTTCCACCCCATCCACCTCCGCCAGGTCCTCGTGGTCCTCCTCCACCACCTCCCCATCCTGGTCCACCTCCTCCTCGACCCCATCCAGGTCCTCCCCACATTCCAGGTCTCATTCCCCACGGACCCCATGGTCTAGGCGGTGGTCCTCCCCAGCCAACTGAAAAAAAATCGATGAATTAAAATTAAAACTAAAATTTGATTAAAACTCACACTGCGATTCAGCATATTCGAATAAGACACCAAAAACTAGCAAAATTGTCAAAAATGATCGCATCGCTTGTTTTGTCTCAGAATGATAAAAAATTTGGGTGTTTATATAGGAAGTGTTGTGTCTTATCAAATGATCTTTCGTATCATTTTGTCCGCCTTGTGACTTCGCCTAACTTCATCTCATTTTTCAAAACATTTCGTTCTTGTTCAAGTTTTTGGGGAAGCAGTTGGAAGTGTAAATTTGCAAAGATTTTAACAGGGAAATTTTAAAACTTGAAATTTTTTAATATGAGTCATGACTTGGCAAACTTGGAACATCTTAAAAATAGCTTAAATTTTGAAAAAAAAATCAAGGTGAATTTCTATATCAAAAATGTTCAATAACCTTTTTGTAGCTTTTCCAAAAATTTCTAATTTCCTATTTGTGCCACTCATGTCATTTAGTTAGATTTCAACTTTCTAAATATTCAAAAATAATTTATAAAATAAAAAAATCGAGATTTTAGATCAAAAGTACACGCAATTTAACAACAAATCCCCCCAAAATAATTCGAGATCATTTTTCTCTACGCAGACAACAAAGATTCATCAGATGGATATGCTTTCAATATTTTCACATCCATTTTTGGTCTATCATGATTATCAACATCAACTCGACCAATATTAGCAATCACCTGAAAAACACCCACAAATGCAAAACAAATAAAATGTTGCAAACCTTCATTCCGGTGGCAACTCTTCCAAAAATCGTATGTTTTCCATCAAGATGTTGAGTTGGTGAAAGAGTGACGAAGAATTGTGAGCCATTTGTGTTTGGTCCGGCATTGGCCATTGATAAAATACCGGCGCCAGTGTGTTTGAGACGTTCGTCGATTTCATCAGCGAATCGATCGCCGTAAATTGAAGCACCGCCGCGACCTGGAAATTCAAGATTTTGGAAAATTCGCAGGGTGTTCAGGATTTTCGATAATTTTCAGTGAATGTTATTTTTCAGAATATTTTGATCTTTTTGTATAACAAAGTATTTTTATCATTCTTTCCAAAAAAACGTTGAATTTTATAGAAATGATCAAAATTTTTCATCAATACTCAATTTTTCGCTCATCAAAGTTTGATTTTAAAAAATCATTGAATTTCAGAATTCTCCAAAAAACAACAAACCAGTTCCAGTTGGATCTCCTCCCTGAATCATAAATCCAGCAATAATTCGATGAAAAATCGTTCCATTATAATATCCCCGTTTTGCCAATTGCGAAAAGTTCTTACAAGTTCTCGGCGCATGATCCCAATATAATTCCAATGCGATTTTTCCCATACTCGTCTCCAAAATCACAAAAGGTGCTTGATCATTAGTAGATGGTGCCATCTGATGTTGTTTCTTGTTTTTGCTATTCATTGATAGAAAATTTTCACAGACAAATAAAATAATGGTGAACTAATTAACCAACTATTAATCACTGTTTAATGATAATTATAAAAAAATGAATAATTTATTATGGATTATTTAATGAAAAATATATATAAATGACTAGATAAATAAGTGAAAGCTCATTCGTAAAAATATCGACAATATTCTTGATTGTTGTTTAGCGATTTGATACCATATTTCTCATTTTAATCATAGCTTGTTCTCTGCACGCATCAACATATTTCTTCTGCTCATTTTGCACATTTTCCAAATATTTATCGTGTTCCTGAAAATAGAAATTATCAAAAATTGATGAATTTTTTCTCACGAAAAAGCCCATACCTCCTTATATTGTGGATTTGACAACTTTGTAATTCTTTCAGTCAATTCATCAACTTCTTGTGTCATTTTTTCCATTTTTCCCATATCAAATAATGCTTCTACTGGAGTTTCCGATGCTTCGACTAACTGTAAAAATGAGGTTTCTGATTTAAAAAGAGGAAATTTAGATAAATATCTACTTACAGCATGACTTGCTCGAAGTATTCCATCAAATTCGCGATGTCTTTCATTTTTCTCGAAACGATCAACAAATTTTTCAATCTCGTTTCGAATCTGAAATTTTTAAGTTTGGTTGTGAGCTTTAACTTTTTTTTTTGTTTTTCCAACCTTGAAAATGAATATTTTTCTCAAAAGTTTCAGACAAAAATTACAAATCAGATTCGAAAAACACAAAATTTTCAAGATTGTTAGCAAAAAAAACTACAATCTTAGAAATTTATAAATTTTTCAAGGACTCTTTTTTCTGACTCGAAAAATCGCAATTTTCCTCGATTTTCAGTTGAAAACTTCAAAATAAGCAAAAAAAAACTCACAACCGCAGAATGATCAAAAATCTGTTCTCCAACTAATGTAACCTCTTTGACGACATTCGCAATCGACATTTTTCTACAGAAAACTGGAACAAAACTAAATATTTTCAAAACATCACTACGACGTCATAGAATAAAATATTCAAAGAGTATTAAAAAACCCAATAGACTATTTCAAAAAAAAGAAAAATAAAACATACAAAAAATCTACTTTATTTTTGCAATCAAGAAAAATTCGATAAAAAACTATATTTGTTGAATGGGTTGATGTGAGGAAGAAATAAAATGGGGGAGGAAAATGGGACAAAAAATATTGCTGGGACAAAAAAAACATGTGGACGAAAAATAATAATCATTGACAAAAAAATAGAAAAGAAATAAAAGAAAACATGAATCGAAACCGGTAATAAAGCGCATCAAAACGAGAAAAATGCGAGTAGAAAAAAAACAAAATTAGTTGAGATGGAAACCCTTTTCGTTGATTGCTGTCAAAAGTCGTTCGCGTAGAATTTCGGCTGATGAATATTCAGGCATTTTGAGATAGTGAACACATGTATTTACAGATGGATAAGAACCATCTCCACTTTCAACTTTTCGAACAATTGTTAGGCGAGGATGAAGATTGGCAAGTCCGCCTAGAAAAAAAGAAAGATCATTTTAAGATTCAGAATTTTTTAACTTTTAATTTGGAATTGTTTTTCTCTCAAAAAAGAACATACCTGGTGGTAAACTCGAACATCCAGTCGCAAATTGCAAGAAGTTCTTTCTCTCTTGTGGTGTCATTGCATGCATAACATCAACAAATCTCAAGAAACCCGGTGATTCTTTGGTATATCCCAATTTGGGTTCAGTGTAGTTCAAAATATCATCCCGAGTCCATTCTGGACATTGTTCTCCTGACAATAATCGTTGAACTTCTTCTGGCGAATAAGCGCGAAGTGCTCGAAGTGGGAAAACGTGATCGAATCCTTCGCGGAATGCACGCATTTGATGAACGATTCCAGAATTCAAATAGAATTCTTCGCATTTCTCAACATATTGTTCGACATTGTCCATTGTTACATCAATATCGGCTCCACCTTCAACCAATTCCATTTCTGCATATTGGAATACTTTTGATGGCGGATTGACTCTGTAAGAAAATGACTTAGATTTGACTAAAAATTTTAGGGGGGATTTTTGCATGAATTTTGAATTTTTATAAACCTTTAACTACTTTTTTGAGCTATGACGTGGCAAAGCTCGAAATTGAAAAACCATAAGTCAGTTAATCTAAAAAAAAATAATCGTGAACTTTTATTAGCTACCCGCCCAAATCAAAATTTTGATTCGGGCGTGAACCCCCCCCCCCTTGAAAATTTTTTCCAAATGTCACCTCACAGTTTTGGGAGCAGTGCCATGTATACTTTGACAATACAACTCACGTGAAGAAAAGAGCCAAATCTTCAACTCTACAAGTAGTTCCTTTCATCATCAATTTCAATTCTCCAATTTTTCGTCGTTTCGCAGATTGATCCAAATTCGGTTCATTTTCAATCGCTCGTTTTCGTTGTGCCAATGCTCTCAATTCTTTCAAAAAGTTGCCTTTTACCGGGTTAACTTCTTCGAAATCGTCCAAAGTCAAAACCTTTCGCAAATTCACATTTCCATGTAATTCACTAATTTGTGGATGAACCAACAATTTCAAGAATGGTCTTGAGAGTGGCAAATCAACCAATCTTCCATCTTGCAATACTTTCGCCAAGAAAATACCCAAAACTCTGAACATATCAGCGGCTCGTTTAACTTCTTCAGTATGTGGTGGAAGTGGAGCAGGGAATAATCCACCTTCTCTTCTCACATAATATCCAGCTGGTTTTTTACCTTCTCCCAAATCAATTTCACTTTCTTCATGTTTTGGTTGACTATCATCATCATCACAAACCCAAATCGCCAAGGCTTTTCTTTGCAATTCGGCAGCAACAAGAGCATAGAATTCAAGAGTTGGTCCAAGTCCAGTACCTTCTTCATTTGTATATTCAATTTCAAGAACTGATTTTCTTTCGGCGTGGAATTTCATCAATCGAACAGCTTGATCCAAAAGTAATTCTTCGGATCTTGTCACTTTAACTCTTTCATGTCTCAATCTTCCAAGTCTATATTCATGATATCTATCATGTGGTCGATTTGCATTACTTCCTCCAGCTTGTGCACTTCCACGTGTTCTTTCAAGTGCCGCATCTCTTCGATCTTGCAACCAAACAACAGTTCGTGAAACACCAAATGCAGTCGCCTGCATATACATATTTCGAGTTTCAACAGTAAAAAGACATGGATATTTATAAACAAGTCTAGAGCACCATTCAGGCAAAGCACGAGCTGCAACAACCAATGCATCTGATAACACTTGTGTTAATTTCAATGTCAATTTATCACTGATAAATACATTTGGTGTGATTGGTGCATCGGGTAACAATTCTTGAATCTTTGACAATAAACCAATCACTTCTAAACATTGATTGACTTGAATTGGTGTCGTATCTTCTTCGGCAACAATTTTTGTTGATTCAATTAGACTTTTCTCGCTCGCATTTGCATAGATCAAAGTGTATGTTGGTTCCCAAATTCTTCGCGATTTATCGTTTTTCTGAAAAAAAAATAGTGGTGTGAGGAATTCCAAAAAGAAAACAACTTACAGTAGCCCAATTAACATTGTTATTAATTAATTGGATATACTTGAACAATGATGAGTCATCGTCTTCCATTTCAACTGTCACATTATCAACTCCGCTCAAATTTGGACCACGTAAAAATACACGCAATTTTTGTTCACCGTCCTGTAATCACAATTTATTGATTTATTAATTTTTCTAATAAAAACTTACATTTACAAATGCTGAAGCAACAGTTGGTTCATTGACAACAGCTGGAAGTTCAACTTCAAGAGTTTGATTAACATTAGCTCTTCCTGGTCTTGGATCAAATGCTGGAATCAATGCTTCGAAATTGCATTTCACAATCAATTCTTCATCCCATTGTGCACAATTTGCATTTCTATGTCCTCCCGAACTATTGCTATTTGCTCCACTTCGATTTGATCCACGATCTCTTGACGAAGATCCCATCATCATTTGTGAGAATTGTTTCCAATTGATTGGTTTTTGTGACAACATTGATGCGAAAGAATCGACTGGAATACCGAGTTGAGCGGCGAGTTCTTCTTCAGTCTCATCTTCATTTCCTTCTTCCGAATAATCATAATAGTCATCTTCATCCATCATATCGTCCATTTCAAGTGATGGAGCTGCAGAATCCATCATCTGAAGAAAACTCAAGTTGGGAAGATTCAATTGTGAATTTTGATGTGATCTTACAGTCGCCATAAGTCCTTTCAACACTTCAGCATAGCTCGATAATTTTTGTTTGACTGTTTTCTTCGATTTGTTTGGACGAAGTTGAACACCTTTCACTGAAATATATATTTTGTTAGTGAGAAAAAAAAATAAATTTCTGAACTTTCAAATTTTTTCTGAAGTTTAAAAAAATCCTCTCCCCATCGCAGCCCATTCTATCCCATCCCAGTCCCTTCAACTCACAAACATCTGATCTTTGAACAACTGATGTCGGTGTTGATGATTGTGGTGTATTCGAAGAAGATGAAGTAGCAGTTGTGTCAAGAACTGAATCTCTTCCAATAACTTCTCGCAATTTCTCCAATATTCCACCTCTTTCCAAAAACTCTTGCATTTTCTCATCCTCTTTATCATTTTCATCTTCATCCTCCTCTTCTTCTTCTTCCTCTTCATCATCATCTTCATCTTCATCTTCATCATCCAATGTTTCATCTTCTTCCTCTTCTTCTTCCATCGTTGATACTTTTTCCGAACTTTGTTGTCTTTGTCTAGCAGCTGCCAAATCTGGTGCACTCACTGACAAACTATTCAATTTTTCATCTTTTGGTGTTCCTGGCGCATCTCGTGGTGTTGTTGCAGCTGCGTCAGATTGTTGAGCAACTGAAGATGAATTTAAAGAAGACATTGACATTTGGGAATTCGACGATGTTGCTGATCTCATACTTGCTGCAGAATCACTTTCCTCTCCTCCCATTGGTTCATCTTCTTGATTTTCAGCAATTCTTCCAAATTGATGTGGATTTGCGCGAGCCAAAAGATTCTCGAGTGATGGTGTTTGATGTTGAAGTGATTCAGCGCTGGCCGCTTGTCCAGTTGATGCAACTGATGGTCCACTATTTTTGGTTCGATCATCGACAAGATTTGTTGTCGACATTGATTTCTTTCCAATAGCTCCACCTTGATTTGTAGATGATGATGATCCTTGATTACTTCCAGTTGGTGTTGTTGGATTCTTCGCATTTGCAAATCGAGACAATGGAGTATTTGCGGCAGATGTAGCTGAAAATATAAGATGTTAAATTAAAATGAGGAAATAGGAAAAAAGAAATTGAAATCACATAACAGATAGTTCAAAACTAAAATTCTCTAGCATAGAAGTTTCAGTGAAAGAAAAGAACACAAAACACAACATCAAAAAAACAAATATAATAATCATTTGCACAACTACCTGTGATATTTTGTGATTTACGTCTATTCAAACCAGAAGCTATACCAGATGCAAAAGAAGACAAAGCTCCTAAGAGGGATTACAACACTGTTAGTTATTCTGGTTTTGAAATTATTAGTTATACTTACCAGCTCGTGTATTTTTGGCAATAAGTCCTCGACTTCTTGTTCTCACAGCATCAATAACCGAAGATGGAACACTTGAAGATGTGGCCGGCAAATTTGTAAGTGTATTTGATGACGAAGAAACTCGTTCAACATCAAAATGTCCACTTGCACCGTATCGATACGAGTTCGAATATCCATTTTCCCAAACAACATCGACCCATCCACTTTCTGGTCCACGAACAATTTTTCCCTATAAAACGAAAAAAGTGTTGAGAAGCTGCTTTCAAAGTTAAACAACTTACAATCTTTCCTTCTCCTCCATCTTGATCATCCCATCTCCAATCTTTTCCTCGAATAACTTTTGCCCCTTTCGTCTCATTGTTTTTCATTCGATTCATTCGTGTTCGAGCGCGTTGTTGGATTGCGGCAATTGTTTCAGCCGAAAGACCAGATTTTAATTTATTGTTATTTTCGCCACTCGGAATATTCTGGAATAAATATCGCTTTTGTGAAAATTACCAAAGAAAAACTCGCAACTAAAATTTTCTCGTAATTTTGGAAGTTGAATAAAGTTCTCACATTTGAAAAATTTGTATGTTTCCTATTTTTCAAAATTTTAAAAAACTCCTTAGAATTTCAGTATTTTAAAAAATCGTCACTCAAAAATTACCCAATAAAATACGGGATTTCTCAGAATTAGTCAATTTTTTCAGCGAGTTGTATTTTTAAATTAACTACTAAAAAACTTACATCCAAAATATTCAAAGCTGTAACCGGTGTTTGATTGCTTGATGAAGCTGGTGTTGCGGCTTCCGTTCCAGTTTTCTTCGATTCATCTGTTCCCAATGATTCAACAACAACATCAACAACATCTCCATAAATTTCAAAACCAGAAACACTCAAATAATATGTTTGACCCGACGAATTTCGTCCATTTTGAGCGATTCGGAAATATCGATATGATTTATCTTTTTGAATATCACTCAAATGCCACGTTGCAGTACTTCCTGGTTCACCAAGACTTTGATCATCAGCATGAGCATGAAGAACTTCCCAAACTAGTTTATCTCGCGAACCCTATAATCAAAACAATTATAAATAACTTCAAAATTATAATTATATGTTGATTGAACTTACTTGGAATAACCAATTTCTCAATGCAGATCTACCGTACCCACGAGAATGTCTCAATGAATAACTACTTGGTACCAACATTAATCCAAGATCCAATGTGAAATGAGCATTTTTATCATCACTTGAATGACAATTAATTGGATTAACATCTCGACTAACAACATCTTCTGGTTTTCCAAATGGTTGTCGTGTATCCGAACTTTCGATTTTGATAATATTTGCACTGGCTGGATTTGTCCAATCCGACAAACTTTTTCCATTTGTTCCAACCCAATAAACAACTCCTTGATCATCAAAATCACTTGTATAACTGAATTTCAATGGTTCTTTTCGCGATTTTGCTTCTTGAATCATTTTAACAAATCGATAAGTTGATCTATCTCGATCATGCCATTGTTTTGCAACCAATTTCATCAAGAATTGTTTCAATTGTCCAACTGATGCCAATGGTTCACATTTCATTACTTTTCCACTTTTATTCAAAAGAACATCGTTATTTTCACCGCCTTCTTCAATTTTACTCAATTCTAATTTTGTTCGAATTCTTCGTGACAACAATTGCAATCCAAATGATGAACCGCCTGGTGTATCATACAAATATTGTGGGAATTTTTCACTGGCTTCCAAGACTGCAACCATTTTCAAAGCTAATTGAGCAAGAGCATCGCCAGTCGAGAATTTCTCTTTGAAAATACTTGCTGGATAACTTTCTGGATATGTTTCAATGAGTGAGAGCAAACTATAAAGAGCGGGTACAATTCCAGAAACTGAGAATTCGAAAGTGCTCAAAAGACGATCATTGACAATTGATTCATGAACAACTCGCATTGCAGAAACAAGATCTTGAACTCGTTCAATTCTTGGTTGTTTTGCATTTTTATGTTTGCTAACATGCATTGCTCTTGCAGTTCGAACAGCATTCTGCAAAATAATTTGACATTTTAATATTATTCTGATCAGTATTTATAATATTACCTCAATTGTAACAGCAGCCTTTTCCAATCTAACAAGTGCTTCTCTTGGTTTCGCATGAGCCTCTTTCAAATGATCATTCCACAATTTCCAAGCAAGTTCTTGCACTTTTCTTTTCTGAATATCAACTCTGAATTTGATCTTTCTTGTCGAAACTCCATGAGTACTCCATCCAGTATGGAAATCAGATGGTAATGCCATTTCAGGCATTACAGTAACTCGTCGTCCATTTGTATTCGCTTCAAAAACAAAACCACCGGATTCATCCTGAAAAAAATGGGGTTTTCGGTAAAGAGTATTTCAGAATTTTCTTTCAAGTAATTTACCTTTATGGTAGTTATCATATTATTTTGTTGTCCATCGGGAGTTGTTGATGTTGTGGATTTGATTTGAAGTTCAGAACTTCTAGTCGACCAGATTTCCCAAGCAGGAACTTCGAGCTAAAAATATTTATTGTACATATTTCAAGGAAGGTCATGCGAGAAAGAAAGGAAAAATAAAACCAAGAAAAAACAAAAGAAAAGCACAACACACCTTTTCACTGACCTTCTTCGAATTACTTGGAATTCCCAAAACTGATGCTGGAACACAAGATGAATCATCATCAAATACTCCTTTCACAGCCTTCCATCTTGCAACCATTCCTTTTCTCTCATTCATTTTTTCCGTTTCTGTCATTTGTTGATCAACATTCGCAATTCCGGATGAATATTGAACATGTGAATCATTATCAGCCAAATATCTGAACCATCCATTTGATTGGAACGGCAATTCAATGAGAACAACATCGCTCCAAATGAACAATGCAGTATTTCCTCGAACAATTCGCCATTCTTTCCAACGATATGGGAAACCAGTGTTGAGTGCGGTTTTTGTCGGTTTCTTTTCCGATGATTTATCGCCTGATCCAACACCCAATTTCGAAACAACTTGGAAAATGGCAGATGATGCTGATGCTGCAGTTGAACTTCTTTTTGATGAAGATTCGGATGATTCGCCAATTTCAATATTTGGAGGTGGTGTTTGTGTTGCCAAAACGAAATCATCTCCTTCAATTGCAACATTTAGTTGTTCTTCAATTTTTGGTGCATCAACATCGATTTCCATTGCAGATGTTGAACTGGTTCTGAAAAATTCAAAATAATGCATTATTTTTTTAGGAATGAAAAATATTGAAACTTTTCATTGTGAACTTGGCTCAACACAATTTTTAAAAACAAAATAATCTTACCTTGCTTTAACAATGGTTCCTTCAGCAACAGTTTCCGCCAAAATTTGTTCAAGACCCTTTGGTGGTTCTTTTGCCATTGCTTCAACTCTTTCAAAAACACCTAATCTAATCAATTCAATCACCCATAATTCCGCATCTTTTTCTAACAATGATTGTAATATCAACAATACTTGTTCATGTCCTTCGTGATCATCTTCTTGATCCAAAACCGATACAACAACAGCTACCAAACTTTCAGCTCCAGCAGTAACATCGGCTGACATTTTCCGTGATAGTGGCTCTTTTTGTCCTGGTTCAATTGGTTCTCTCAAATCACCCATATTTTCAACGATTTTACGAATCAAAGACAACGATGTTCTTCTGACACTTGAATTCAACGATTTTTGGAAAATCTCGCAGAAAATTGGTAAAAGTTGATGGAGCACTTTGTTAACAACTTCAGGATTTGGAAGTTCTGTGACACTAGTTCCTTCAGTTTGATTATTCGATGCAACTTTCGATTTTCCATCATCTGCTTTCAAATGCATATAAACAGTTGGACTCTCAAGAATATTTGCAACTTGATTATGATCATCATCACTTCTTTCTCTTGCTTTATCCAATGCAGTTTTTCCATCTTCATCTCGCAAATCTGGATTTGCACCGCGTTTCAACAACAATTTCACAATATCTGGACGACCAAAACAAGCTGCATAATGAAGAGAACTACTTTTATGCCCTTTATTTACATCACATCCTTTATCACATAAATATTGAACCATTTCAATACTTCCAAAAGCAGATGCCCAGTTGCACAAAGATTGTCCAACATCATCAGTAAAGTTGACTTCGACCTTTAAAAAATCAATATTTTGTTTTATTTTTTTTGAAAATAAATTACCTGTCCACTTTCAACAGCTTCAACTAATGCAGTCAAATCTTTCTTTCGAATAGCATCAATCAAATGTCGATGAACTCGATCAACACTTCCAGCAGCACTAACATTTCCACCAACAGATCCTCCAGCAATATTTTCTCCCGAAACAACTGCAGTCATTGGCAACGCAGATCTTCCTTCACATAATAAAACAAGAAGTAAATCAGCTAGTCGAAGTCCATCAGTTACAACTCGTTCTTCTTTATTTGTTAAAACTGATGAGAGTCCTTTTATCATATTTGGAGATGTCAATACTTTTTCAGTCACAAAACTTGATCCTCTACACAAATTGCTCAATAACGATAAAACTATCGACAAAAAGTTTGCAGAAACTTGTGAATTTTCGTCATTGCTTGTTGCTAATGAAATGAGTAAATGTTCAACAAGATTACTATGCAAAGCCAATTCAGCTGGATCCATCATTTTTCGAATGAATCGATCTGTTAAAGCAGCAAAACAACGAAGTGAACTTTCGGAAACTTTTGCATCTTCGTGTTCTAACAAAGCACCCAAACTTTCGGCACATTTTGCCAATTCCCCATCTGTTGGCTCCATTTTTCCACACAATCTTGTTACAACCGACATTGCTGAATGCATTGTATCTTTATGAACGTGAGCTCCGTGTTGTCGAACAAGTGTCAACATTGCATTGATTCCGCCGGATTCATATACGGCCATTGTTTCTCTTTGGCAAACATGCTCCAATAATTTGACACATTGCTCGGCTGGAATAAAAAAATGTATATTCATAAAAGCAAATATATTGCAGATTTGGATAATGTTTCTTTTCTTTGGATTTTGGCTCAAAACTTTATTTATGACTTCAGATTTTTAAACGAAATTTCTGAAACTTTCTCAATTAAAAACAGGGTTTTTTTGTAAATCATCAAATTCGAACTATTCCCCAAATAATATCAATTTTGGAAGAAATAGTGTCATCATAATTATAGTATTTTCTACCAATTTCAAAACGGAAAACTGGTTTTTGATGATTGAAAAAATAATTAGTGGGGATATGTGCACAACAACAAAATCTCTGATTCTCTAACAAACATACCCAAATCTTTGCTGGCTCGATCGCTCATTTCAGCAGCAGCCAATCGAGTACAAATCGCTTTCACAGCTCCTTCAACCTGTGTTATTCTTCGTGTGCACTCATTTGAAACATCCAAATAGTAGGTGATTGCTCTGGCTGTTACTTCCAAAACATTATCCGGCGCTGTTTCGTCCAAGAATATTTTACAAAGAGCCGGAATAAATGTGCGCGGCGGGCACGATTCGAAACATCTGTCGATATTATCGGCCATAAGAAGAAGCATACAAAGCTGTTCTAATGCCATCAACTAGAAAAACACTTGTTGAAAAGATTTGTATAAGACTTCGAAAAAAATGTACCTGGAGATCCCGTTCATCACCGATACCCGTTTGAAGCCATTCCAGTAGCACTTCTGGATCAATTCCATCCATTTCTACTTGTTACAAACGAAATGATACAAAACAATAATAACAAATAAAATCGATCACAAATTTTTCATACACAAATTTTGTTGAATATTATATTGGTGAACCCAAATCTGCAAAAAAAACAACTTTGTAAGATATAATGAATGGAAGTAAAAAAAGAAGTAGAGGAATTGCATTAAAAAATAAATAAACAACTCGAAATTGAGTATTTATTTACTTACTTTTGCAAAAAAATAAATGACACGAAATTTGGAAAAATACAACACGAAGCTAATTATTTCTAATAGGTTTAGCTTCCAAATGAAATGTATAAGAGACAATCACATTTTCCACTTTACAGAACTCCCACAGAAATAATTCCAAAAATTCTGACCTAAAATAAACCCTACACTGAAAATGTTTTTTGTCAAATTTCAAAATTTGACACATAATACATTTCTACAGAAAATAATTAGAACTATTTTATAAGAACCTCGAAATCAACAGACAGAATGCTCAAAAACAGAAATTCTTTTGTTTGCAAACATCAGTGTGTTTATAAACTATTGATTCGAAAGGAAAACAAAACAAAAAAGTGACCAGAAGAAAAGAGACAATGCAAAATCGATACCACTTTTTATGGACAAAACAACTAAAAAATATTATTATTTAAAATTTTGATTTGATAAAAACAAATTGCGACCTAACTACAACTTTACGAATAGCGGTGGCGAGAAAAACAAGCGCTCCGATAAAGCAGGAAATAAGAACACCCAGGCAGACAACCAAGCCGTTCTCCCTAGTTTTTTTTTTCATCATCAGCTGATTCAGCTTCGTGCCGCCACCACCGCTTTCTTTCCGCGACGAGAAAAAATAGTCGAAGAGGAAGAAGAAGAAAAGGGTATTGACTACTAGGCATGACTGAATATGTTAGAGACGTAGAGGTGGAAAAGAAAAATGATGGAGTAAAATAAGGAGTGGTTTCGTTCTGAATGTGTATACATATTTTCAGAAAATGTGTCATTTTTTAGAGAGAAAATGAAAAGTTTGAAGAAGAGAAAACTATTTGGTCGCCATAGTGAATATTGGTAAACGTATCATTGAAAATCCCAAGGGAACTTTTTTTTGTTTGAATTGTAATCGATTTTTTGAATGAGACATTTTTTTTTGATAGTTTCGAACGGGCCAAAGAATTTTGTAATGGTTTTTTTTAACGGATAGGATTTTCAGGATTCTTAATCGGACGAAACTATCAAAAATATTAATCCTCATTCAAATAATCGATTCTCGTTCTGAAAAAAAAACAAACCAAAATTTGGAGAGCGCGTGACAAAAACTATTTCCGAGAATCGGTCAAATGAGAAATGTTGTTTTTTTATTTCATTCACGCATTCGCCCTATTTTTAATATTCTCAATTCTCTGAAATATTTAAAAATGACGAACGAGGTGTCACGCGATTTAATTAAAATCTAGATAGAAGGGGAGAATTTTTTAAATGAAATCCTAATGAAAAAAGGGAGAACACATGATTTTCTCCCCCACTCATATACTTTTATTGATAAGAAAGAAATACAAAATTTATCGAACACCAAGATTTGTGATGTCTATTTTTCTATTGTTGACGCCAATTATAATTCAAAAGAGACTTTGACGTCGAAAAAAAGAAATAAAAAATCCAAAATTTTTCTAAATTTGGAATGAACTATTTGAAATTTGAGTATGGGGATTTGAATGGAAGAGAATAATAATAAATATTTGATTATCATAATTGATCCGAAACCGGAAATTAATGGAGAACATATGTTGAAAGTGAAATTTTGAAATGAAAAATCTATGTGAAAAGTGAATAAGTTAGACTTCTAATCTCCAATTAGATTTTCGAGAGAAAAAACACATAATTGTTATATAATCCTTTGATCTCTTTTCAAATTCGAGATAAAAAAAATGATATTTATCTATCTAAATTGTGGGAAAGCCGATAAGAAGGATTTCGGCTTACGTTAGAAAATTACATCATTCTTGGAAATCTTAGTTTTTTGCAGACTTAAATGTGAAAGGAAAGAAGAAGAATTTTGAAAAGAATTAAATAGAAAATTAACGATTTAAGTATGTACTTTCGATTTCTTCTAAATATTTCCAAAGTGTTTTCAATAAAAAAAAGGCATTTTCAATGGAAATGAAACGTGTATCGACAAAATGACGTGAAAATGAGAAAAGATAAGCATTTCTCAAGATTGATAATTAGGCAAACAGTCAAATAACATTTGCAGATAGTAAGTTTGTTTTGCAATTCGAAAATCAATCGATTTCATAATGATTTCGAAAATTCTCGAAACGCAGGAAAATATGACGTAATTTTGAGAATTATTGAAAATAACAGCTTAATTATAGACACAATTGACTGCTTTAACTTTTTGATTCATCGAAAAACCTCTGAAAATCTCGAGAAATCTGAAAAAACTGGAAAAACGAGAAGAAAAGACCGCCTCGCACCCGCTTCGCGGTTTTGTTTGGTATACGGTGTGCAAGTCCGCAATTGTGGGATGTGCAAACACCGACAGAAAAAAATATTCGATTATTTTTCTTTTTTCTTTTGAAACCTTGCTTTAAGCTCAAGGAAAGCTAATTTTGCCTTCCGGATGGATGAAAATCGATAAATATAGTGTCTAGTTCTTGAATTTATCGTTTTTGCGCTTCTTTTCTCATTAATTTGTGGTTTTTTTCCAGAAAAATAAAATAATTCAAAATGTCTGGTTTCGATGGTGATTTAAATATAGGAAGCGGTATGCAATCTTCATCCAATTCTCAAGGATTCAGTCTTCAAATGTTCGGCAAGCCAACCATTGTACTTGCTCATTTATCCTTCAAAGGAGCCGCACTATTCTTCTATTTCTTTGCCAATTTCTTCACGGATAGTTTTATTGTTCAATTCTTGACTATTCTCACATTATTATCAATGGATTTTTGGGCGGTGAAAAATATTACTGGTAGATTATTAGTTGGTTTACGATGGTGGAATTTCGTAGATGCTGATGGTAACAATCATTGGAAATTTGAAAGTGCAAAGGTTAGTTTTAGATCAAAAACATTTTTTAAATAAAACATATTTCAGGATAATTCCCGTTTCCCAGCAATTGATCGTCGTGTTTTCTGGCTTGGTCTAGTTGTAGGACCACTTGCTTGGGCATTCTTCGTTGTAACCGCATTCTTGACTTTCAAATTCGAATGGATGATTGTTGCTCTTCTCGGATTTATGATGAATGTCGCAAACTTGTATGGATACTTGAGATGCCGCTGGAATAATACCGAACAAATGACAAGTTATTTTTCAAAATGGGCATTTTTAAATGTCCTTCGACGATCTCAACCACAACAACAACAACAAGCAAATCTGTTTCAACAAACTGTATAAAAAGGTTCGCATAATTAATTTATTTTTCATCCCCGGGGTCAAATGTGAAATATTTCTTGTGATAAATTTATTGTAACCATTTCCATTTTCTGTATGGTGATCGAGCTGCTTCAACTGCCGCGTCAGCTGGTGGAGCATAAGTTGCTGGCTGGAAGAAAACATTATGGGTTGACTAATTTTAAATTTAAAAAATTACCGGCTCTGGTTGATAGGCTGGTTGCTCAACTGCTGGGGCTTCAAACTTGTGAACCGCAGCATTTCTTTCTGGGCATTTACAATAACTTGCATCTTGCCCAGGTGCTCCAGGTGCTCCAACCATTCCAATTTGTCCAACTTCTCCTGGCATTCCAATTTGTCCAGGTGGTCCACTTGGTCCTGGTTCCCCATCACTTCCCCGTTGTCCATCTCTTCCTGGATATCCAGTTGGTCCTTTTTGTCCAGCTGGACCAGCCTCTCCTTTCGGTCCCATTGGTCCCTTCGCTCCACGAACTCCATCTCTTCCTTGTAAACCTTGCTCTCCAATTTTTCCAGATTTTCCTGGTTCCCCTGGAATTCCTTGTTGTCCTGGATATCCTTCACGTCCATGTTCTCCGAGTCTTCCAGGATTTCCTGGCTGTCCTTCTGGTCCGACAGGTCCAGCTTCTCCTGGTGGACCTGGTGGACCACGTGGGCCAGATGGGCAAACACGACAACCTTTAGTCTGCAAAAATTTTTGGTTGGGAAGGGAGGGGTGAGAGGTCGGGCCAGGCCCGAAAAATCAGGCCAGGTCCGAATAATTGGGCCAGGCCCGTTTAAAATAACTAAATTTCCTCAAGAAAAAACCCACTGGATCAATAGTAACAGGCGGTGCAATTCCAGCCAAACCAGGTGATCCTGGTTCACCAACAGTTCCAGGTTCTCCATCCAAACCTGGTTTTCCAGGTGTTCCTGGTGGTCCAGCTGGACATCCATTATTCTGATTACAACTACAACTTCCACCACTTTCAACAAATGCATCCGGTTTCACATAGGCCGTGTGTAATTGATAGGTTTTTTTGGGAGTTTCTCCGTAGGCTTGACGTTTTCCACGTCGCATTGTTACAAGTTCGCTCCATGTATAATCGGCCATTGAACGGAATTCTTCACTATCAACTTTTAGCTGTTAATTTTTAAATTATTTTTGGAGAAAAATAGTGAGCAGATTTTGTGGAACTACAGTAACCTTTGCAGTTCAGAAAGTGACTCTGGAAGCTTTAAAAAAAGTTACTGTAGTTCTCGCATTTCTTAAGGGCCTACAGTAATCCTTGCAGCTGGAAGTTTAGAACTACTACAGTAATTCTTGTTATATTTGCTGTCTAGAGATACAGTAATCCTTGAATTTCAAAAATGACTAAAGTAAGGCTTATGGTTCGAAACAACTTCAAGGGCTACAGTAACTATGGAAGCTTCGAAAAAAGCTACAGTATTCCTTGCAGTTCTAAAAAAGTTACAGTAAATCTAACAGTTCTAAATATAATTTTTTGGGATTTCAGATTTTTGATCGAACATTATAAATTCGAAAATATTTTCAGTACCCAAAAATGCCACGTCATAGTTCTTTCAACTCACCATATCATTAATATTCTGAATCTTGTTCACCAAAGCTGGCACATAAAAAAGGCACACTAAAATAGCTCCAGCAGAACAAGCACATGCTGTAATTCCAGCTGTATGCGCTGAAACCATTTCGAAAGAAATAAAGTACTACGAAAAACCAGAAATGAGTGACTATAATCCGGCCGCTTTTATAGTAAACGATTTGAAATACACTTGAAAACGGACAGAGTGGTGAAACGATCCAATATCTCCGCATTTCCAATACTATTTCGCCTTTTTTGTGTGTGTGTCCTCAAGAAAAAAGTAATTATAATTCCCCGAAAAATGAATCAAAGATGGCAGAAGACGGTGTAACTTTACATTGTGTATGGGGAGCGAATTGTGGATTAGATGAATTGGAATTTGGTGTTTTAGTCAGTTTTTTGTGGAATATTGATCTTGACCTGAAAAAATATTAAAGGAGTTGTTGGTAGAATATTGGTAGAAAATCTTGTAAATTCCATTTGGAATTTTTAACTTCTTTATAAAATCCCGTAGGTATCCATTCTCATTAGACATTTTTTGCAATTTTTTTCAGAAATTTACCTAGGAACCGGTGATTCTGTAGCCGGTGAAAAATAATCAAATTTTGTTGCCCATTTAAAAAATCCAAACGTACGTGAACCATATCAGAAAAAACAGCTGTTGTCTTTTAATCATTTTTTAAAAACATTGTAAAAGCAATCAAAAATTCTAATAATGAGTCAAAGTTCGAATGATGAATCTTCTGTTGAAGTTAGTTGTTTTGTCAGTTATTTTTAAAAACGTGCGATTAATTTTCAGGAACCCAAAAAACACATAAACACTCGCAAATGTTGCTATTGCAACAAAACGAAAAACCAAAAATTTTTGACGAGAGTACCGACAATACCAAAATTTCGGAAAAATGGATACAAAATCTTGGAAACGAATTCGGCGAAAACATTAAGAAAAAGAAATTCGCTTTTATTTGCTTGACTCATTTTTCAGGAGCTGGAAAAAGAGCCAAGAATGAACTGCCAAGAAAAGATGAAGAAGCCTCCACGGATAAAGAAGACGAACATGAAAAAAGCAAAAAAGATGTGGAAAATGAAGAGGATATGGAAGGAATCGCCCAAGAAACAAGTAGATTATCGATCGAATAATAAATTTTTTAAATTTCAACACCAACAATTATATTCTCAGTCAGAATCTAGAAATGGTCATGCCTTTGAGCAGATAACACCAATGAACCTTAGCTCAACAAGAAAAGCACTCATTTGCCTTAACAACAATTTCTCGAGCAATGGATAAAATTATGAATTTTATCGTCAAATTCTATTTTCAATTTTTAACACTGTTAAAAAAAAATAAAAATGAGTTCAAATGATTTTTAACAGTGTTAAAAAAAATAAAAATGAGTTCAAATAATTTTTAACAGTGTTAAAAAAAAATAAAAATGAGTTCAAATGATTTTTAACAGTGTTAAAAAAAATAAAGATGAGTTCGAATAATTTTTAACACTGTTAAAAAAAAAAAGATGAGTACTGCTCATACTAAAAAGTTTCCACCCAGTCTCGTCCAAATCGGTGGGGTCACTTTGGGAAGCATTCCCAAACCTCACAGACCCTCCATTTTTAAAAAAAAAAAAAAAACTTTATCCACAAGTCAGAAACCAGGTGAATTTTTTTGAACTTCGATTTTCCATTAATTTGTTTTCACAAATAAATAAAAAGTTCAATTTCCTACTCCCAAGCTTCCCCTCCCTTCTCTTTTATTTTTATTATCTTTTCTATTTTTTCCTTTTTATCAATCAAAAATCCGCCAATTTCCAGTTGATTATAATTATTTTCCAATAATTTTTTCCTTTTTTATTTTTCGTTAAAGAAACACTCGATTTCCATAGCAACCAAAGCATAACAAGAAAAAAAAAGATATTTAGACAAGTCCAAAAATACTACGAAAAGGAGAGTGACCAGTTGTTCTCGCTTTCACAATTTTTCGCCAATTTCAGGATACGAAAAAAGTGGAGAGGTGAGTTTGTATTTAATCTAGCGTGTGAATTTTTTTGTTGGAAAGTTGGAAGTATTTTTGGGATTTTTGTAGTTTATTTTTGGGAACATTTCGACTTTTTTATTCTAATTTTTTGTCCAGAAAACTGAAAAATCTAGAAATTATTGAGAAATCACTTTTGTTAGTCCGCCCTCAAAATTTATATGACATGAAAAACAAATTGAATTGAATTTTCAGAACATTTTATTGAAACTTAAAAATAGGATTCACTATTTTAAATTAAAATTTTTCGAATTTTTATTGATGAATCGTATGTAGTTATGAAAAGTCCAACTTTTTCTGTCTCTCTTAATTTTCTATTTCTGCAATCCATCAACCAAAAAATTATATGTCTAAAAAATAATTAAAATCTTTTTTTTGCAGTATGAATCACCATCAATCTCGAAATCTCTCTGCATTTCAAACTCTCGAAGAAATCTTAGGATTCGATAAAAGCGAAAGAGAAACAGTTTCATCATCAAGTGCATCAACAATCAATAATTCGGTAAATTCACCAATTCGTCCACCAACAAGACATGGAAGAGATTCATCGAATAGTAATGAGGAAAATAAGAATCCCGATCCACCAACAACAAGAAGAGCATCAAGAAAAGCGGAAAATGAGGAAGATGATGAATTTTTGAAGAAATTGTGAGTAGAGAGGAATATAATTGTTAGAATGTAAACATTTTTTTGGAAAATCTGAAATCAAATTTCAGAATTCTATTTGAAAATAAATTAAGAAGTTTTGAATTTCAAATTGGAATTGAAGTTTCAGAAAAATATTCTGAACTTGAAAGCCTAGAAAAATATTATTTTCAGAAATGAGATTCGTCGTCGAAGTGTGATCACAATGGAAACTCCAAAACCTTCTGTCGAAGTTGAGAAATCGCGACTTCCAATTCATGTTGAAGTTGAAGAAATTCATGGTGTAAGTTTTTTTTTTCAACTTGTTGCAACTCTTCAAAAAAACTTTTTTCCGAAGTTTTTAAAATTAATTTTCTCGATCGATCAGAAAATTAGAACTTTCAGATTCTTAGTGCGATTTTTTTCAAACAAAAAACTTCTTTTTTTTTAAGGAAAAATTCCGATGTCTACAGTAATCCTGTTTTTTTCAGACCACGAGTCCAAGTTTGACATTTCGAGTTGATCCATCTCCCCCGGCTCCTTCACATGTTCCTCCAAAAAAACCAGAATCCATCAAAAAACCGCCAATCGAAATGAAATCAATGTTAAATTCTCAACCAACAACATCACATCACGAAAAATGGCTGAAAACCAAATTAGAACAGCAGAAAAAGGAGAAGCTGAAGAAGTTACAGGAACTCGAGGCGAAAAAACAGGCGGAAAAAGAGAGGAAAGAGAATTCGGCAAAATTATTCGAGAGATGGAAGAATGATTATGATGAGAAGCTGAAAATTGAGAAAGAAAAAAGACGGGAAAAAGAAAAAGCGAAAAAAATGAAGGAAAATGAGGAGAAGGAAAGGAAAAAAGTGGAAGCGGAGAAGAATTTCGAGATGTGGAAAAAGGAAAGATCGAAATCGATTGGAGATTTGAGAAAAAAACAGGATGATTTGGAAACTTCGAGAAGAAAACAAAAAGAGATCGAATTAGAACAAAAACAAAAAGAAGCAAAAGCTGCATTTGAAGGATGGCTGATAAAGAAAACACAAATGGAATATGAAAAACGAGGAGAAAATAACAATGAAGAAGAGAATGAGGAAACAAAAATATATCGAAAATTAATGGCACAAGAAGCATATGAAACATGGCTGGAAATGAAAGATCAGGAAAAACAACTGATGGCTGATTTGGTATTAATTCAACCGCCTCCAACACCATGGATTCCACCGAGTAATATGATTCCAAGACAATTTTTGAGATCAGCTCAAGGAACAAGGTATATTTACACTAACTATAAAATATAATAGATCCAGTTAAATTTTGCAGATCAATAAAAAGTCGTTCTTCATCAGCTCAACGTCGATCTCGAAGTCGACCATCAACAACAATTGGAAAACGATGAATTTAATAAACCTATATTTAACAAACAATTAACAATAATAACAAAACAGATCAAAACAATAAATTTGGGGACGAAAAACAAATCAAGCAACAAGTCCATTTCTCTCAAAAATTGGGGAAAGTTTTCTAATTTCCGCTTCTTTTTCATATTTTTGTAGAAGTTTAAAAGTTCCAGTTCCAACAGTCATCGGTGTTCCCATAATAATGCATTCCGAAACTCCGTGAATCTAAAAATAATTTTTTTTTTGAGGGGGAAACTTGAAAAGAGGAAAAATTGTAGTTTGAAACCAAACAGATTCAGAAAAAAAGAACTTACCACATCTCTTTGTGAGAAGAATGCAGCTTCAAACAAATGATCCATGGTTTTTTCGAAAGATGCCAAAAGTAGAACAGAATCCTTCATTTTGACGAGACCATTTCGAGTGATTCCAAGAACTTCTCCTCTGAAAAAACACAGAATTGTAAGAAAGAGCTATGACGTGGCAATTGGGATATAATTTGATTTGTTGAAAAAGAAAGGATCTTTCCGAAGTTTAGATATTAAATACAATTTTCAGTTTATTCTGAAATTTCAGAAAATCACTTCTACTCTTCCCAATAACAAACCAACCTATAAGTCATAACATCAGCCAGCAACATAACATGTCTTCGATCCAATCCAATTCCATGTGCATCCATTGTTGCAATAATTTCATTAATAATACAACTTCTTGCCGCTTCAATTCCCAAAACATCAGCAACAACAAGTGCATTATTGAAATGTGTTCGAGTTGGATCAATTCCAACAGATGATAAAACACTCAAAAAGTCGGTTCCTTCGACCAAAAGTGAATAATAATCGCCTTTCTTTTCGTCCGCATGAATGACACATCGATTTACAGATGAGATTCCTGGAAAAAAAAGAGATGTGGAAATTGTTGAGGATCTTTATATCTTGAATTGAACACGGAACATTGTATATAAGAAAATCTTTGCTGAAAATATGTACTTATCCGAAAAATAGAAAATTCAATTTGTTTTCTGATCACAAGGAAGGTTATCGAACTTTTTGAGAAACCAATTTTTCATGAAAAACCTTTTGAACCGAAAATTTTGGACCTTCGTAGAAAGAAAAAATCACAAAAAAATCATTTCCAACATTTTCTCAAAACGCATACCTTTTACAACAACATTCGATAGCGAATATTTGAGCATTTGCATTGTCATAGTTTTGCTCAATTTCGATGTTGCAGGAGGTCTAACAACCATAATTGTTTTTCCATGTGATACTATTTTAACACCTTTCATCAATGGGCAAGCTTTCGAAGTCATAATGGCACTAGCAATTGTGTTCATACTAACCTACAAAAAATTCCGTTGTTATAGAATACATTTTTGAAAAACAAAACAACTCACTTCTAATTGCAACAATCTGATTCGTTTTGCGTTCAATTTAACCAACAGGAAATGATCATCTGGCAAATAAACCTCTTCAATATAATCACAAATCTCTCCCAATGTCGTTTTCTCAATTCTCGCTTTTACTCTTCTCGCCAATGTTTGATCATATGGATCAAGTAAACTTGCGGTGATAATCGGTGTTGAAATTGTCTTGACCGCATTGATAATTTCTTTAATTCTCGGAACTCCTTGAGTGATATTCATTGAAGCGACACCAGCAAAATGGAAAGTTTTGAGAGTCATTTGAGTGGATGGTTCTCCAATACTTGTTGCAGCAATTGCACCAACAGCAGTTCCAGGTTCAGTTACAGCTCGTGCAACTTTGTAAGCACATAATTTGACAAATGATGAAAGTTGACCACGAGTGAGTCCAGAATTCGATAACAATAACTTTTTATAAGAACTTCTGCTGCTACAATCAGAACATGAAACCTGTCCTCCATTATGTCTTTCACAATTCGCCGCGATTTTCTGCAACTTTCTACTTTTCTCCAACTCTTTCTCAATAAATTCTTCAAGTGTTTTAGTGAAATGTTGATGTTCTCCTTTGAAATGTGTCTTGATTTCAGTTTGAATCGCTTCTTCCATTTCCTCAATTGTCATATGTTGTTCTTTCGTATTCAATGTATTTTTAGCGTGTTCTAGAACATGAACAAAATCAACAACACTTCCATCTTTTGCTTCCATCATTGCTGGATCAAGTCCATCTTCTCCAAATGTGAATTCAATGACATCTCCAACAGAAGATCGAACAGTTCCATCATAACTTGCACAAAGATCCTAGAAAATTTGCGAGATTGAATGGGGTAAGTGAGGAAAATATCCCAAGAAGGAATAGTTCAAAATTCTGAAATCTAGAGGATTTTTGGACGAAAAATCCAAAATTTCCAGAATTTTTGAAAAAAGCTTGTTTTTATCTGGAAATTTTGAATCTTTGGGTTGTCAGAAAGGCATTTTCTGTAAAAATTTGAAAAGTTTGTGTAGATATCGCTAATTGTAAGAGAAATCTGTAAAAAAAATCGCGCCCTGAAATTGTCAGAAAATGTGGCAACATTGTAAAAATTTAGCTATATGCTCAAGATTCCAAGAATTCGTTTCTAATTATTTTCATCTCCAACCCCCCCCCCCTTTTCCTCCTCACTCTCCCAACAAACCTCCAAACATTTAACCAATCTTCTCTGCATATATCCAGTCTCCGCAGTTTTAACAGCCGTATCAACCAATCCTTCTCTTCCTCCCATTGTATGGAAGAAGAATTCAGTGGGTGTAAGTCCCGAATAAAAACTATTGGCAACAAAACCCTTAGCTTCTGGTGTCTTTTTCTTCCGCTCAAAATGTGGCAATGATCGTTCTTCAAATCCATCCGGTGGTCGATGGCCAGAAATAGCTTGTTGTCCGACACAAGCAATCATTTGAGAAATATTGATGAATGAACCTTTCGATCCACAAACTGCCATTGTTAATGGGGCATTGTATTTGCTCAAATTCCGGAGACAAACTTGTCCAGCGTGGTCTCGAATTGTTGAGAGTTCTCGGAGGATAATTGCTTCGAGGGTTTCTTCTTCAGTACAACCTGGTTGAGCTTTCAATCGACCTTCTTCGAGTTCTCGAATATATTGTGCACAAGTTTCATAACCTAAAATTTTCATGAAAATTGTAACAGCACAATAATGATGACTAATTGAATTTTGAGCTAAAACATTGGAATTTTCAGCCAAAAATCGAGTTTTTGAATATTCTGAACATTTCAGTTGATTTTCAGCCTAAAAAATGTATGTATGAATAATCCAATTTTCATCAAGAATTTTAGAATTTTCAGCCAAAATCTCAAGTTTCTGAAATTTCCAGCTAATCTCCAATTTTCAGCCAGAAATTGAGATTTTTTAGATTTTTCAAAAATGTTTAAGAAAATGAAAAATATTTTGCTGGCTGATAAATTTATGAACAAACTATTTTTCAGCCAGAAATTAAATTTTTTGCAAATGTCAGCTCATCAATTGTTCAGCCAAAAATTCAGGATTTTCAGATATTTCAAGATTTTTTTGAGAAAATTCTGAAAATTTCTGTATTAAATTATTTCAACAGTAAGTTTTGGGTAAAAATCAAAAACATTTTCAGCCAAAAATTTTCGATAAATTTTTTTTTTGAAATTTTCTGTATCAAAATCGTGAATAAACCTGACCTTTATCAACAAGTTGCCCTTTTTCTTGCAACAATCGTTCACTTGGTCGAACATCTCCAATTCCAATTGAAAATCCTCGATTTGACAAATATACGGGTGCCATTCTAGCTAATCTCCACATCGCATCAACCGCTGCATCTTCTCCATAATCTCTCATTAACATATAGAAAATATTGGTTTTCGATGAACTTCCGAGCAATGATTTATCCAAAACTCCACAAAGCAAAACACTATTCCTGATAATAACATACGAATCTTTTGCGCAAAGTTCCAAATTTCCCGAATAACTTTTATTTTTGGCTGTCAAATTCAGCGAAACCTGCGATCCTTGATCTGGTCGAATTATCAATTCAATCAATTGTTTTCCAGTCCATAATTCCACAGGTTTTCGAATTGCTGGAGGTGGAATTCGAATTTTCGCCTGTTTTTTCGATGAAGCATCAATAAGAGATGCGGCAAATCGATAAACCTCAGCTTTTGGAAGGAATGTATCTTTATGAGTTAGAAGATAACCACCAGTGATGAAATCTTGAATTGCAGCAATGAGTGGTTCACCAGATCTTGGAGTAATCAAATTGTTCTTGACATTCATGAGTTCACTAGCTTCAGCTTTTGCTTCATAAGTTTGTGGGAGATGCAAATTCATTTCATCTCCATCAAAATCAGCATTATATGGTGTGCAAGCACATTCATTGAATCTGAAAATTAAAATGAATGTTCATATAAAATTAAAAAAAATTACCTAAAAGTTCTGCCTGGCACAACTTTTGCTCGATGACTCATAATTGAGATTTTGTGAAGAGATGGTTGTCGATTGAATAAAACAACATCATTATCATCTAAATGTCTTTCAATTGTATCACCCATTCGTAGATTTTTCGCCAATTCTTCTCGTTTTCCATATTTCAACAATCTCTTATTCCCCGTCTTTTTATCTACCAAATAATTTGCTCCTGGATGAATATCACTTCCATTTATAACCAATTTCCGCATTCTTTCAATATTCGAACTATTAACAATTTCAGGAAATGTGAGGGTCATTGCAACATGAATCGGAACACCAACTTGATCAATTCGAAGATTTGGATCAGGTGAGATTACAGTTCTTCCAGAGAAATCAACACGCTTTCCACATAAATTACCACGGAATCTTCCCTGTTTACCCTTCAATCTTTGAGTAAACGCTCTCATTGCTCGTTTTGGTTGAAGATCTGGTGGAAGACCAGACATTTCACTGTTGATATAAAGTGCACATTGAACTTGTAAATGCTCCCAAGTTTCGAATAATGTTTTTGCTGGAGCTCCATCTCTTTTATGTTTTCGTAATACATCATTTGTCAACATAATTTCCATTAATTTCATTGTCACATCATCTTCTGTTGTTCCTGATTTTACTTCTGAAACAACTGAAGGACGAATGCAAACTGGTGGAACTGGAAGACGAGTTAGAAGTAGATCATTCGGATGTTTTTCTTCTCCAGATCGAACCATCAAAACAGGAATATCCTGGAACAAATATTTTTTAATCGAAAATTTTCAAAAACAAGCTTACCGCCTCTTTTATATTGGCAAACAATTTCTGAACATACAACGGATTCAAAAGTGTGAATTTCATTTTCTTCAACAAATCTCCAATTTCAACATTCGCTGCACACATTGTCGCATATTTTCCAATTTCATCAATTGGAACTGGACTAGCAAATGCAATTTTCATAACAGCACCAACTGCCTTTTTGACAGTTCCATTTTTCAGTCCGCAATTTGGACATGTTGGATTTTTCTTACAAGCAGCTACAATTCTTTTGTGCAATGCTTTTCTGTGCAAATAATCGATTCTTGGATCCATTACTTGACGGGAGAAAATACGATGTTGTTCAGCAGAAAGAAGAATTGAAGAACAGTTCTGTAAGGAGACAATAATTGATTTCGATGAAAAGAAAAATGCCTTACTTTACAAATACACTGTAGTAATTGAATAGTCAATTTGAAGAATCCAACATGAAAAACTGGAAAATCGAGATCCATATAACCAAAATGCCCAACACAATCAGTCAATCCTAATCCGCAAGTTGCACATATTCCAGTTTTCGTCGAAACTCCCATTTTAGGATCAAGTGGTCCATAAGCTGCCGGTTGAAGTTTTCCACCAACATCTTCGTACAATTTATTATTGAAGACTGAAACATGCGCAGTTTGTCGCATAAATTCACAATCTCCCGGAGCAAACTTTACTCCAACTCTGCAAAAAAATTGATTTTAATTTGAATATGGAGAAAACAATCAAACTAACACTTTTAAAGCCATATCGGCTTCACGAAATTGCTCTTTACCCATTTTGAAGCATCAATTTTTAAAGCTATTTGAGTCTGAAAACAAAGTTTTATAGGAAATTATGGAAAATGCTGCACAACACAAAAACGACGAAAAATAAAAAATGTTTTGGATAGAGTTCGATAGAGCGAACATGCACGATTAGGACTTGTTGTAAATCAGGACTTTGAAATGAATAAAAATGTACCAAAAAATCAAATTGGTTCATAAAAATGAGTAGGATAGATAGAGAACCACAATAATACAGTTTGAAACAAAAACCAGTTCATTTTTCGACAAAATGAATTCGAATCTCTATTTTTCTATTTTTTTCATAATTTGTCTCGTGGATGAAATCAGTTCACGTGAATATTCAATTGAGGATTTATTTTCAATGTAAGTTGAATTTGTTCGAAAAATCTGAAATTCAAAACTTCTGCAGTACTGTCGAGGATACAACAAAAAGTTATCAGGAAAACAATGACTATCAAACTATCGAAAAATCAAAAATAACCAGAGAGGAACCAGATATTGCGAAATATCACGTAACAGAAAAACAGGAGGAAACAACTGAATCAACGCTGAAATCTTATTCTTTCAATCTTCATCGAAAAGTTTCATATCAAAAGGAGGAAGAAACATCAAAAAAACCTCAATCAACTTCTGAAGGAAGCTATGAGATAGTTATATACGAAGATCAGATAACATCTGAAAATGAGGCGACTACCAAAAATTCAAAAATATCATACCCTTTGAACCTTCACCAAAAATCTTCGGAAAGAACTACAGAATCGGATACTTTTTATATCTCCGAAGAATCCGATGAGTGGAATAGTAATGAAATAACATACGATAATTTGAGAAGAGAATCTAAAAAACATCAACTTGTACCTGAAACATGTGAAGATTTCAGTGATTCTTGTGAAAAATTGAATATTTGTGAAAACGAGGAAATAAGCTTGGAATTCAAGAAATTGTATTGTGCAGACACGTGTGGATTTTGTTCGTTCAATCGGAATTGCAAAGACTTATTCGGATCGTAAGAAACTATTTTCGAATAGATTGATAATTCAAAAAACTTGTTTACAGATGTGGAAGATGGAGAAGTAAAGGGTTATGTAGGAAATCCGAAATAAGAAAAACAGCGTGTGCGAAAACCTGCGGATCTTGTTGAAAAAATCAATCTTATCGTTTGTGTGCTAGAAAAGTTGAATAAATGTCGAACTTTCTGTTCTAAATTGTAATTTCAAGATTGAAAAGTCCAAAATTTTTCACTCTAGAAACAAAACACTTGAGTGCTCGAGCGCGCACTGCCGCAACAAAAAATGAAATGAAAATGCATACCGTAGACGCTTTGAAGGCGCAACACAATTTACTTCTCTTCGTGTCGAGATATTGAAATGTTTTATAGGCATGTTAACAGGGGTGCGAACACTACATAAATTTGAATCGCGCGGGCGCTGGCGCATTTCAATTTTTATCAATAGAGCGCACATTCAACATCGACTTTTTTTTCTGTTGCAAAAAAACGTTTTTTCAAGTTTCGAAGAGATTTACGAGTTGATGGGTGTTTTTCACATGTTCTTGAGGAGTATCCGAGATAGAAAATCACATTAGCATTTTTTTGAGACCTCAACGATGAAGATCGGTGCAGAATGAAAGGTGCTGATGCCATTTGAAGACATACCATTTTTTCAATTCAAAATCTGTTTTTTCTTAATTTTGGTTTTATTTCAATTTTTACATGTCAGGCTTAGAGTGGGATGTAATAACAATGAATTTGATGATATTTTCGATAGGTTTCTTGATTTTTAAAAGTAAGGTACCAGCGCTAGAACAGAAAAAAATCACTTAGAAAAAACGTTGAACAATTGGACTTCTCGGTCTAGAATTTTGAAAATTGTCATATTTTTTGATATTTAACTTTGTTCTGAACGATTTGGAGTAAAAATAATAGGCTACTAATAAGCTGTTGTCAGAGAAAACCCTCATAAAAGATGGTTACCTTCTTTTACTAGATAAATGTAAGAATATTTTAATAATATTTTGTATAATATCGGTCGACAATCAGAGAATACATACAAAACTGTCGAAAAATTTCAGTATTCACACTTTGAAAGACCCGAAACTATGATTTCGAGGGCATGGTTCAAAAACATCAATTTCCTGCTTCAGTAATTTTTAAAATCAAACTAAAAAATATAATTTTGTTTGTCTTGTCTTCCTCTATCTCCTCACATATAGAACTACTCCGAAAAAGTCGGTTTTGAACCGGCTTCTCGAAAAAAAAACAAAAAAAAATTTCGGTGGCGAGAGAGTGTGTTTGTATGAAGAGACGCAGACAAACACACACAACACCACACACCTCGCGCGTTTTGCTGGCGCATGTCGCGTTCGCACCCCTGTGTATATATATATGTTTCTTTTGTTTTATTTTCGAAATTTCTAGAAAATTTTTTTGAGGTTTAGTACGTTTCCCTAGAATTTCAGAATTTTCACTCAAAAAACAATCAAATCAAAAAGTTCATTAGCATCGGAGAGATCTCAACCACCATGCTTTCGATGTTCCTTGTCCATTTTCTTCTTCAAATGATGGCAAAACAAATACCGCACTTTCCTTGATTTCAATCTGACTTTTTTGCTCTTTTTCTGGTTCATAAACGACCGAAGAAACAAAATGTTTTGTATTTTGAAGTGATGGCTGATCTTCTGGTGATTTCATTGCAAGTTCGCTTTCTAATTTTTTACAAATCGATGCAACTGATGAATGACCGTGACGAATTGAAGGAATTTGATTGATTTTTGGATTTTCGATAACTGTTATTATTCCAGAATTTGATGAAACTGAATTGTTGATTTCTTCAGTATCAGAAATAGCAATATTTTCTAGAACAGGAACCGTTTCCTTTTTAATAACCAATCCTTTTTTAATATTCGAATGTGATGTTATAATAGCAGATGTCCATTTTGAAATCGAGTCATCTTTCACAAATAAATGAACATTTCCAAAATCCAATCGAATCTTAATATGACATCTTTTATAAGTCAATCGATCTCCTTTGAAAGTATCACAATTTGTCAAAATTGCACGAGCTTTTCGTAAATCCACAACAATTCCACGATCAGATTTTTCATACAAAATCAAAAAACCATGACAGGTTACTGTAGCCAAACGCATTTTAAGACAAGTCAGATTATCAGGAAAGAAACGGTTTTTTGTTCGAGTATAAGAAGCGATTCTTCCGTGTGCCAAACATTCATTTGGTTCAACTCTCCAATTCATTGCATTTGGAAGATTGACGAACTACAAAAATAAAATTAGGATTATTTTTGGCTAACTTATTCCATGTTAGATTACTTACTTTGTACAATTTCTTGGCAATTGGTAAAACTTCTTTACGTTCTCTCAATTGTTGTTGTTTCATTTTTGTTAGTATTTCTAGGTTAGTTTAGAAGAGTAGTTAGTAGAATATCAGAATTGATGAATAAACCGATTTTCGATTTGACTGACATTTTTTTTTGTGATTTTTTTTGCCACGTTTGATCAGATATCTTTAAATTGGAACACGTTTAAATTTTCACGTGATATTTTTTATTTTATTTTTTGAACAGATGGAATATTTTCAGGCAAATACTAAATGGGACCACAAAAATGGACATTAAAAAAAGTTTTAATAATTTTTAACACTGTTAAAAAATAAAGATGAGTTCGAATAATTTTTAACACTGTTCCCTGATATCAAGATTTTTATATTCATTTTTTTTTGGAATTCCTGATATCCTATTTGTATTCTGTACACACCCTTTTTTCTGATTAGAACACATTTTGTCTGGAAAAATCATTCAAAAAAAAGTGCTACAGTACTCACTTCAAATTTTCCAAGAACCCCTTCTCTCAATTCTAAAAATACCTCGAAAATTTATCTATTTTCGGTTTTTTCGTGACGCATATTTATAAGTTGAGTATTTGCATTTTTACGTAAGAAACTGTTTGATAACAATGCATTTTAAAATTTTATCAGCGAAAAATTGTTCGTTTGTACGCAATCGTATAGATTTTTGACGTAGTTTCCCATATTTCGAGGTTGCATTCTTCAAAGATTATCCCAAACGTGTTGTATTGTGTCAAACCTTTGCGAGAAGCTAATTTGAATAAAACAACACAGAAAAATATCCGATGACTACGGGTTCCGCGTGGGAAAAATATCGAAATTCGAAACCGGTGGCTAGATTTCTCTTCTTCCCATAATACGTTTTTTCATTAGTTGGCGAGAATCTTTGATTTGATCTTTGCAGGTCAATTTTATTACATAAATATATCGGCTGAAATTTGATATATGTTCAAAAACCTTGGAGAAGAAGGTAAGATTTTTGAGCGATGAACATTTTAATGAAAATGTAAATAATATCGAATTATGCACAATGTGTATTTTGGTTTTGCTGTAGGAGCTTTCAAGTTTCTGATTTTTTTTTCAGAAAAAAAACCACTGGAGTCCAAGGGATCGGGTCAGGCTTTGCTGTACAGTATGATTGAACATTTATTCGAACCTGGCCCAAATTATAAGCTACCAGCTTAAAATTTCCAAAACTAACGTGCTACTTTTCTTGCCAACCCACACATAATTTTTGAAATAATTTTTTCAAAATTCCAAATAGTTCTAGTTCAAAATTTAGTTGTCTACCTAACTAGATACGTGTATTTCAAAAATTCTCACTCGAACCGGATTATCTCACTACCATTTTCGTTCTTTCAGGTAATTCAAAATGACGTGATGGAAAGAGGATTTCAAAAAACTTTTTGTTTAGACCATAGTCTATTTGTTATATGTATATGTATATCTCATATATGATACTCGACGCAAAAAATGGCAACACAAACCGAGAAACTGACTTGCTGGCTCATATATCACCCGATATTTTCCCCAGAGTCCCCAGCTTTCTTCTTCTTTTTTTTTCAAAAAAAAAACTACTGCTCCGCGCGCCTTCTTCTTCTTCTCCTTCTTCTTGTTCATCGTCGTCGGCAGGCAGTATGGCAGTTGTTGTTCTTTATCGATCAGAAAAGAATAGTGTGACGCCTGAAGAGGCGCTAGACATCTCTGGTGCCACTGGCAAGGCAAGCAAGAGACGACGTCGACATTTGTTGTGTTGAGGCCTTTACGGTGACGAGAAAAAAAGAGAGGAAGAAGAAGAAGAAGAGCTAAGCTGTTTTGACCCCTCCCCCACTCTATTTCTCTTCTATTTCGCTTTCGGTTTAAGATGAATGCAAAAAAAAGCGGAAGAATTTTTTTGTGCCTTACTATTTAGTTTTTTCTCTTTTTTTTCAAACGTTTTGCAACACTTTTTTTGCGTACTAGATTTTTTTTAATTTGAGAAGGAGGAACCTGGGGAAGATTTTTTGAACCAATTTTTTGGTCTATCACATTTGGAATCTTCGCCGAGTTTATCCTTTGAAAACTCTGCAGTCTACAGACCCACAAAATTCTGACATAAAATTAGGAACCTCGGGTTTACGAGCCCGCTCTGTTCGATTCACCAAAGTGATCACGATGTAGTTAGGGACACAAGGTTAATTGGTTACCTATGAACTCAGGTGACTTAATTTCTAAATAGCCAAGTACCGTACTTCGCGAAGCCAGCTATCCTCCTAGAATCCGGTGCCAAATGAATTTAATTCTAACTTTACTTCCTCTCTCCCTCCATCCACCTTTAGAACCATTTTTCCTTCTTGTCTGCAAATTAACGGTTTTCTGACCTCAAACATCTCTACTTTCTATTTTTCCTTTTTGAAAAATATTGTACTTTCTCGTCTACTTCTATCTTATCATTTTGATCAATTTCGTTATTATTTATTTATTTAGTCTACAATAAATTTTGGTTTAACAAGTGTCACTTGACCCTAACTTGATACTTTCTTTTTTTCCTGAGCTGCTCTTTGAAAATTAAGTAGGTTTTGTTGATCCAATTATTGTTTTTTCAAAACTTTCTCGACCAATCGACCAAATTCTGATCTTTTCGTTGCGAAAAATGACCACAAACTCTAAATAAATAAATGTATTTTTTTTTGGTTTAATATTTTTGAATAATCCTCTCTAACCCGATTTACATAGTTTTCAACACCCTCAACCACCCTTCCTTTTTTTCAAAACTAAACCACAAATCAGTTTGGTTTTTGTTGTTGAGAGAAACCTAACAGTTTTTTTTTTCTCTTTCGTGCTATACGAATTTTTGAAAAGGTGTCCACGAAAAAGGTGAGATCTTAAATATTTATGAAGAAACCTGCAAGGCGAAGAAAAATCGCTCGGTTTCCTTGGATTTCTTCTGCTTCATTTTTCGGTCGGAAAATTTGTGTTTTTTTTTGTTTTAATTTCGAGAACAAAAAAAAGCGAAAAAAGAAGATGAACCGCTTTTTAATTAATTCGTTTTAAAAGCCAATTTTATGCGAGCACCAACAATTTACTGCCATTTTGATGAGAATCCATTTTTCAATCGGAATACCTTCTCAGAAAGAGCAGCAAAAAATGGAGAAAATTAAAAATTCTGACCTTCTCTTCTCTCTCTTTCTATCTTTTCGATTCAAATCCATTCATGACATCATTTGTCGGTGAAGGATAGATAGAATCGGGCGGTTCTCTAGGCTTTTTTGTGTTTTTGATGGCCGCTTTTCTATCTTTTCGGCAACTTACTTTTTCTTGGTTCGAGAATGTGTCACAAAAGATTTCAATCTTTGATAAAATAAACATAGCGAGATGACAAATTGAAAGGAAGCGCATTCAAAGGTCACTGAAAATAATCGATTACGATTTTCAGAATGTATTGGTTCTCTTCCAAGGGACACAAAATTTAATAAAGTAAACCTGGTTTCATCGAGAAATTTTTTCTGACAGATTTTCGAAGCACGGAACGTTGCCGAAAATATCGAACAGCTACACCTATTCCTGGCTTTCTATTCAAAACCCCGCCCCCAATTATTTGAAATATCTACCAATGATTTCCAAAGAACATCCAAAAAGTTCGAGACATATTTTTCTCTCTGATCTTTTGTGATTTTTCGGAGAACAACTCAAGTACTTTCCCAAACAAAAACATTTCAAAAAAAAAATCACAAAAAATATTTGGCGATTTTTATCGTGACCTCACTCAATTTTCTCATGCTCAATGGTCCGTAACGTCATTTCTCTTTTTCGATCTATTTACTCTGTGTTGAAAAAAACAACAAAAAATTCGAGGTTGGTTTTCATCAAATTCGATTTGTTGTTTTTTTGTCTTATCAAATCTCGCTGTTTTTCTGTTCCAAAGTGTTCCATTTTTTTTGTTTTCTTTGTTTATTTGACTTTTCTCGTTTTTTTTCACCACTTGAGAGTATCACTTGTCTGACTGGCTGAGTTATTATTCAGTTGTTGTAGATATATATATTTTTAGATATCTTCTATGTCAACATTTATTTCACTTCCCTGTTTTTGTTTTTCTTCCTTCCTATTCTGGTCTGGTCCCAATTTGTGTATGACTTCGTCATTTTTCCAATCAATCCCTTTTTAATCAATTTGCTCGCTTCTGGCATTTTTCCATCGTTTTTTGTTGTTTTTTCATGTGTTCGGTGCCGAAAAATAATTAATACGTACGGCAAAAAATGTGAGATATATATTTATTTTCCTCATTTCTCCAGAAGAAAGAGAGAAGTTGTGTAAAGTGGCATCTTCTTCTTCTGCTTCTGCTTCATCGTCTTTTTTTCTTCATCTGCTCTTTCTTCTTCTTTTCTTGACAATAAACTTGTTGTTGTGTTCTTTTCTCTCTGTTCTCTCAAACCACTCTCCGTGTTTTAAACGCTCTTTCTGCCGAAAAGAGAGAAAGAGCCCTGGCCAGGGCCATACACATACATACTTTTTTTTTCGATTTTTTTGCATGCTCAAACTTTTTTTGAGGAGAATAGGATAGGATAGGAAATTCGAATTTGAATATGATTTAGTGAATGGTTTTTGACCTTTTTTGCAGATTTTTGTTTTGTTTGTGAGATTTTTATGACGTTTTGCTGTGAAACACTTTCTGACATGAAATGTTACATTAATTAAACCTGAAATGTCACAAGTTTCTCTTTTTGGTTTTCCAAAATCAAGGAAAACTAATAATTCTTTTGAAAATTCTAACTTCGTACAAATTAATTTTTTTTGCGCAAGTCAGTTGAAATTTCACGTTTTAACCGTACTAAAAGGACAGACCACCTGAGAAAAATATATAGTTTTTCAAAATGATATCATTTGAAATGTCTTAAGTCTGTCTATCTTATGTATACAACTAAAACCCACGATTTCAACTCATCTGCGTAAAAAATATGAAAAGGTCATTTATTTAGTCGATGTACAACTGTACACAGCTGAAGAAAAATCGCGAAACTCGTAATCTAGTCCCCATTCTATTCTAGGACTCACGGAGTATTTTGTGACTTAAAAATCAAGATTATCTTTCATTCGAAACTATAATTATATCTGATTTGTCAGACAATTCAACCTATTTCTTCAACAAAATTTTTCGAGACTTGTAAAAAGAAAAGATATAAAATGTTTTGCCATATGTTTATAATATCGTAAATCTGTGGCTATCGTGGCTAGAAAACGTTTCACATCTTTCGAAATTTTTTTGTTGCTGCCCGCTTCACACACAAATACAAAAATCAATGTTAAAAAGTAAACATTCAAACTGTCATACCAATGTGCGTGCGCAGTATATTTCTAAACATTGCCCAAATATTTATATATTACATATCTTCAATATTTATATTGTTAAAGTCCATTTTTTCGTTGCTCTCCCCCCCATTTTCACCCCAAAAAATTAAAGTCTTACCTCTTTCCGGTGAGCCAGTGAAAGCTGTGCACATATACGAGCAAATTCGATTTTTCCGTCCGTTTTTTTCGCATCTTTTTCTCTTTTCCTCTCTCTTTCCGACGTCTTCAATTGTGCCCATTCAATTGTCGTTTTTTGTTGCCTTTTTCGGTTCCTTTTTCTGTTTTTTTGATCAAAAACAACACTGACTAGTATTTACATTTACAGTTTTACTCACAACAAGGAGCGGAGGAAGTAGTGGAGCTCAAATTGGGACCACCAAACCTAGAAATATTTTAGATTTTCTATTCGATAATATGCTCATTTGACGTGTTCGACTTTTATAAAAACAAGGTTAGTTTCAGGGTTTTGCAAAGTTTTAAAAATTCAAATTTGAAAATGAAAAATTTTAAAATAAAAATATTCATGGTCTGCAAACACTTCTTGCATACCGTACTCATTGCCAAATACAGATTATCAATAGAGCACACTTTCATTCTTACTTTTTTCCGCCCAAATTTTTCTTTTTTTTCGAGTTTTGTTTTCTTGAGGCTTCATAAGGACTATCATGTCGTTTTTTTAATTGAAGCAAGATTTTGAAATTCTAGGGCAGGTTCCGAAGAGCAAATAGTGATTGATTCTTATAAGCGGGGAAGTAGATAAGGTGCATTTTTAGGATCTTTTCATTTTTTGTCTATTCAAGAATTTTCTACCACCTCTTTTTTTGGAAATTTCGTTTAAAAAAATGCAGTGAAGTACATCACAACTCTTTGTTCTTGCCTTTCCTTTTTTTTTTCGAAACAAAAAACGCGAAAGAAAAAAACAATAGGTGCTTAAAATTGTCTCACAGCTAGCTAAAGTGGCTGCTCCGTTATGAATAATTAAAATCGAGAAAAAGTAGAGGTATCTAGATAACTTCTTTTTTCCTTCTCCAGCTGCAATAACGAAGTTTGTAGTAATTTTCGTCTTGTATAAATAGATTTTGCTGTCGCTATGGAAATGTATTTATTAAGAAATAATTTTTCGCCATTTCGCTATCGAATTCCATGAATGATCGACAGTCAAAACGACCTTTCGATGATTCATTTATAATTACGAAACGAAACGTTTTCAAAAAATGAAATGAAATGTGTGTTTTCTGTGTGCTCTTTGAGAGAAATCGACCTTTTTCTTCTTCTCCTTCCAACAAAAGAGTGATCTACTGAAATTTAATCTCATTGCCTGTTAGTTTTTATTTGAAATAAGCTCAAACGAAATGAAAGTAGCTCAAACTTTTCTTCATCCGTCTTTTTTTTCATGCAATTCAAATTTTTCGAACTTGTCTTCTCTAGACAACTCAACTCATTTCATCACCCCCTTCTTTACTCAATTTCTTTTCAAGGCAAAAACGACTCCCTTGTCAAAAATCTGTCATTTTTCGTTTTTTTTTTCAGAGCAGCAGTGTACTGAGAGTTTTGACGAACTAAAACGGACTTTTTTGTTGGTTGGTTGGCGCAACTCGACTACTAGAACATGTAGGTTTTTTTTCGTGGTTTTCGTAGAAACCCATAAATTTCACACACATAAAAATTATGTATTTTCCAATTTTTTTAACAAGCTATGTGTGTTATTATATATTTTATCGTATATATAATCAAAGGTTTTGTTTATGTTTTTTATTTCTTCGGAGAAATATTTCGAAAGAAAAAGAAAAAACAAGCTCGAGCTAAGACTAAAACTTCGCAATATCTTTATATCTAGTATAAATAAATAAGCTTATAAATATCTGTATATATATTTTTCTTTTTCATCCATCCAATATAGCTATTTTGCACACTGGCTGTCTTTATCGAACAGAACAGTGAGATGGATGAAAAAAAAGAACAACAAAATATAGAAAAAAGAAAAAAAAGAGACATGCAAAAACAACACATGTTCATTTATTTACTTGTTTTTTCGATGAATTTTTTTGCTGTTTTCTATGTGAATGAAATAGATATAGAAATACGGTTCTCCTAGTTTTTATGAAGAATCCATTTTTTGGGTTGTTAATTCATGAGCCAAGCTGAGGAGCTACAAAATTTGGACAATCATTTTTCGGAAAATTAATGGTCCACGTTTTGAAGCTTAACAACATCTGATTTTTTGCGAGACCTAAACATCGGAGATTTTTTTGAAATATTTCCGATTCAGACACCTAAAATTTCAATAAGAAAAATATTCCAAAAAAAAATCCGGTCGTTTTCAAAAACTCTTGGCTTTCAGATCCATTAGTTGTTTTTGTTCTAGGAATTTTCTCCTGAATTCGAAATTGTTTTTAATGTTCAGTCCGTTTCGATTAAAAATTAGATTTTTAAATTTTCTGATAAAAAAGGCGGGGCTTCTTCATTCGTACGATTAATTTTTGTCTTGTCTCTTCAAAAAAGGAGGAGCCAGGTTCTTTTTCGGTTTTTTTCTCGTTTGAACAAAAAAGTGGTAGAAGCAATATATAATATTTTTATTTGAAAACAAACCAAACCAGAGGTGACATTTCGTATTGAAGAAACATGCAATTTATTCGGGTTTTTTTTTGAGAACCAATTTTCATTCTTTTTTTTCGATATACGTTTTTTGTCTTCAAAATTAACTGATTCAACCAACCTCTTCTTTCTTTCCGTTAGAAGGTTTTTTTTTCAAAACCAACCCCGAAAAAAACAGAAGAATGCTAAATTGTTTTATGTGTTTGGTGAGGCGTAAAAAGAGCCTTTCTCTATATTATTGAGCTCTTCTCGTTTTTTTTTGCGTCCGTGGTGCGTTTTTCTCCTCTTCATCATTTACTTTTTAAATACATGTGTCTTCTTGTTGTTATTTATAATGTTTTTCTCTCATTTGTCATCTCTCGAAGAACACATCTAATCCTATTAAATTATTTTTTTTTGAGGAGCGATGTAAACATTTTCATCGATTTTCCATGATTCACAAGTTTGTTTCATCAAATTTTTTTATTGCAAAAAGTTTATTTTTTACAAAAATTAATTTCTGAAGGTTTTGTGTTCTTCAACTTTTTTCTGTACTCATTGACGACAATCGCTGGCTCCCTTTAACAATTGATAAGAATATTTATATGCGGTCTCTCATTTCGACGTTTTTTAACTGTACATGTTTGTTTGTTTGATATAAGCATCTTTTAAAAGTGTAAAGAACGTATTTTTCAAAAATATTCTGTTGTTATTTTCATTAAATTTAAATATACTTTCAATGCGGCTGGGAATTAATATCGGTCTAAAATTTATTGAATTTTTTGCAAAAGATGAGAAAATTGGCCTAGAAAACACTGAAAAATAGGACAAATGAAAACCTAGTCCCCGACGAAATTTGAAAAAAAAATGGACCTGAACCGATTCCTTTGGTGATCCAATTTTTATGAAAAATCAGAGGGACTAGGTTTTCGTCCTAGTCCATCTATTTTTCATTCAACAATCTATCAAACCCGTTTCAAATTTGATAAAAATGTCTGTCAATTTTTTTTTCGGAAATAAAATAGTTCTGGAATCAATCCGTTTCCTTTCTTTATTTCTTTTTTCTTCATCATCACAAAATTTCTTTCTCACATCAATAAAGAAATATTCTTCTGCTCGCACAAAACTTTGTCTGCTTTTCTCCTCCTCATCTCTAAACATTTTTAGAAAAAAAAGAACATCCTTTTGATTTTTTTCTTCTGCTTGATGTCGATTTTCTCAATTATTATCCCACGAAGATTTTGCGTGCGTCCGACCGATTGACAACACAAAAAAACTCGAACACATCATTTGAATATGTGAATCGTTATATTTATTTTTTGATAGTTTTTTGTGTCTCACAAAAAATATAATATTTCTGTTTTTTCTTCTATGTGGGAGTGGTGTTTACTAAAAAATAGTATATTAGTCATTACCAATCGATATTCATTTATTTTTGTTAGGTTCTCGGGAAAAACCGTGTGAAATGCATTATTTCTCCCCGTCTTTATTAGTTTTTTCCTTGTTTTTTTTTTGAAAACAATATAATTGTTTTTTTTTTGCAGCACGATGCCCCAATATGGAGCATCGCTCGAAGAACTTCGCGCTTTGATGGAATATCGAGGTGCCGAAGCGAAGGAAAAGATTGAAAATGATTATGGTGGAACAGCTGGATTGTGCGAAAAATTGAAGACAGATCCAAATAATGGTGAGTTTTTCAGGGTGAAAAGGTGCGGGGAAATGGAAAAAACAATGAAGATATATTATTACGAAAAATTGAATTTAATTGCCCTGAATTTGCGGACCGAATCCGAGGAATTGGGCCAGGTCTGAAAAAATCGGACCTGCTCCGATTTCACACAATCTTACAATTAGGTTTTTGAATTTGAGATCAAAGAACACACAGAACGGAGAGAGCAAAAATATCTTATTTTTGAAAAACTGTTTGCGCTCTCTTATTTTTTGTGTTCTTCATTGTTGCATGAGTTTGTGACCACCCAAATTCGAATTTTCAAACTTCCGAAGTGAATCACTTCGAATTTTTTATTAAAGTTTTAGAAAGTTTCGAAATCTTCAATACAATAAAACCATGAATCATAATCGGAAATGAATCATATTTTTTCAGGTTTACCGAACACAGAAGAAGAACTTGAAAATAGGCGAAATGTATTTGGCGCGAACGAAATTCCACCACATCCACCAAAATGCTTTTTGCAATTAGTTTGGGAAGCACTTCAGGTAAATCTTGATCATATTTATCTGAAAATACCACCCGGATGCATGTATTTCTTGGAAAAAAAACTCAGCAAAAATGATAAATTGGTTCGGAGCCTTCCGAAAAGGCTCCCATGGGTTTTGTGCTCGCCAAGATTTTTTTGCGCTCATTTTTTCATCACTAATCTCCATTCACTTCTTCTTCTTGCCAGCCAGCCCGCTCACACACACGAAAAACTCTGAGTTTTTGGAGCCCTCTTCGGTTTTCTTTTTTTTTTTTTGGAAAGGGGAAAATCATTGAATATGCATGAGTGGGTGGCTGCTACGCGAAGGAAGAAATAGGAAAAACGACTGAACTAAAACGGATTTACACGAAATAAGGTTTACGTATGAACAAAAAAGGAGGAGAGATAATTTTAATTGTTTTCGAGAAAATTGGGAAATTTTGGATGGACAGGCTGTTATTAAAATTTGGGAATCTATAATTTTGATTTATTTTTAGAACAAAATTATTGGAAAAATAATAACAGGCTGAAATTGGACGTTTGATTTTGGTGAAACTTGAGAAATTGATTACCTGGAAAAATTGGAACCAATCAAAATCCAATATTTTTGCAGGATGTAACACTTGTAATTCTTCTCGTATCTGCAATTATCTCATTAGCTTTGTCATTTTATCGACCACCAGAAGAGGAAGGAGGCGGCGGAAATGATGATGGTGAACACGATGCTGGATGGATTGAAGGTGTTGCTATTCTGATTTCGGTTGTTGTTGTTGTTTTAGTTACTGCCTTGAACGATTATACCAAAGAACGTCAATTTAGAGGTGAGTTTTTGGGTGGCAAGACTTTAAGAGAAAATTCATGTTTCTGTATTTTTCTTTAACTGAAAATTGTGCTTTGAAGTTCTAAAACTCTGTTAAATGACTTTTCAAATTCTGAAATCTAGAAACAGGATCTTTCTAAGCGAAACCAATTTTAAAGCTCATTTCTCAAAATCTGATAATATTTTTTGGCCAACATTTAAATTTATGAGTTTTTTTAATTGGCAGTTTTGTTCACAATCTTTTTTTCAGGTCTCCAAGCGAAAATCGAAACCGAACATCGTTTCTTCGTAATTCGTGGCGGACAATCGATCCAAGTTGTTGTCAACGAACTTGTTGTTGGAGATATCGCTCAAATCAAATACGGAGATTTATTGCCAACCGACGGAGTTTTGATTCAATCAAATGACCTGAAAATCGACGAATCCTCATTGACCGGAGAATCTGATCAAATCCGCAAAAGCCCCGAACATGACCCAGTTCTCCTATCTGGAACTCATGTTATGGAAGGATCTGGAAAAATGTTGGTTACCGCTGTTGGTGTTAACTCGCAAACTGGTATTATTATGACACTTCTTGGAGCGGCGAAAACTGTTGCGGAAGAGGAGAGAAAAACTGCCAAACGTGAAGGTATTTTTTTGAATATTTTCAGTTTCTGGAGTACATGAGATTCCTTTCCCCCAATTCCCCTGTTTTTTTTCTAGATTAATTTTCCCGTTATTTACGAGCACGAGCTTGATTAATGTTTTAACAAGAAAAATTCGTAGAAAAACCTTTTCTTATGGGGTCCTCTTATTCTTCAGATCGACGTTCTCGTTCCTCGATCAAATCTCATCATCAACAACAAAACCACAATAATCATGGTATTTGTTTTTTTCATTCGAACTTTCGTGAATATTGTGGTTGTTGATATTTACTTCTACTCTATTTCTATCTCTTTTTGAAGTGAAATGAAATTCTATCGGGTTCAGAAAACACTCTGAACCACAAAATGTTTTGAAAAAATTAGGTTTTTTTGAAAATTGCATCCGTTCGTTTCTATTTTATCTTCTCTTCTCTATCTTTTTTTATCTATCTGTTATTTCCGGCCGTAAAAAATGAGTCAAGTCTGTCAAGAAAAAAAAGAAGAACATTTTTGAATGATCGTTGTGTTGCGGCACATGATGGTTGTCTTTTTCTTTTACATCACCCTCACATTTGTTCTGTGGTTTGGTCCCCAAAACAAAAAAAAATTGAATATTTTTGTTTTGAACATCAAAATAAGAAAAATAATGTCTGAAAAGAGAAGGTCGTGGAATCAAAAATACGTTTTTCTGGATAGAAAAGGAAAACTATCAATTTTTGTCACAAAGTATAATTTATTTTTGGATCTCACGACTTTATCTTCAAGAAAAATCCAAGGTTTTGAATCATATTTTTGTGATTCAAAACCTTGTATTTCTCACTTTTTTTAAAACGAAAAGAAAACCTGATAGTTTTGGAATGATGATATTTGTTTTAGGAGGAGATGGAGCAAGTGGAGCCGAAGAAGGAACAGCGCAAGCACTTCTTGGTAAGTTATTGCTTTGATTGGCCTGAATCCGACGATGATTTCAATATGGATGTTGTTTATTCATATATAGATTAGACACACTTTCTGTTGTCTCTCTCTCTTTTTTTTCTTTTTTGGCCGTTTGATTTGAGGGCTATTTGAAGAATAAACACGATTTCTTGAAAATGAATAAACAAGGGGACCTTTTTCGGAATCATTTTGAAAATTGATGGAAATTTCAAACTGTATTGATTCCAGAAAATAGTTCCCTTGTGAGACAGAAAACGGTAAAATTCTGATTCTAGAAATAAAACAATTGTTTACAGATTCAAAAGGCGAAGAAGCAATGGCAAATGGAAAAGTTGGATCGGCTGAAGCTGATGGCAAAAAAGAACGATCTGTTTTGCAAGCCAAACTTACTCGATTGGCCATTCAAATTGGATATGCTGGTTCATTTGTTGCTGGTTGCACAGTTCTTATTCTTATCATTCGATTCTGTATCAAACAATATGCAATCGATGGAAATGGTTTCAAACTCTCCGATTTCCAATATTTCATCAATTTCCTTATTATCGGAGTTACTGTTTTGGTCGTCGCTGTTCCTGAAGGATTACCACTTGCTGTCACACTTTCATTGGCTTATTCAGTTAAGAAAATGATGTTGGATAATAATTTGGTCAGACATTTGGATGCTTGTGAAACAATGGGAAATGCCACCTCAATTTGTTCGGATAAAACTGGAACATTGACAACAAATCGAATGACTGTTGTTCAATCTTATATCAACGAGGTTCATTATAAAGATACACCAAAAGTTGAGCAATTGGAAGCGAATACAGTCAAAGTTTTGCTTGATTGTATTTCGATTAATTCGAGTTATTCATCTCAAGTCATTCCACCAAAACAATTGGGAGAACAAGCGACTCAATTGGGTAACAAAACTGAATGTGGAATGTTGGGATTCGTTTTGGCTTTGGGTAAAAGTTATCAAGATATTCGAGACAAACATCCTGAAGAAACTATTCCAAAGGTAATATTTTTAAATAAAACGTTTTCCCAATTATCAAATTCATACAATTTCTTGTGTTTAGGTCTATACTTTCAACTCTGTTCGTAAAAGTATGTCAACTGTTGTCAATCTTCCTGATGGTGGATATCGTGTATTCTCAAAAGGAGCCTCTGAAATTGTCACAAAACGATGCAAACATTTCCTTGGAAAGAATGGAGTCATCACAAAATTCTCGCCAAAAGATCAAGAAAATCTTGTGCGCGATGTAATTGAACCAATGGCTTCTGATGGACTTCGTACAATTTGTGTTGCTTATAAAGATTATGTTCCAGCCAATAAGAAAACTTCGGATAATCAAATTGTTTATACTGGAGAACCAGATTGGGAAAATGAAGAGCTTATTGTTGGTGATATGACTGCTATCGCGATTTTGGGAATTCAAGATCCAGTTCGACCAGAAGTACCAGCTGCAATTGTAAGATGTCAAGAAGCTGGAATTACTGTCAGAATGGTTACTGGAGATAACATCAATACTGCTCGATCAATTGCAACTGCTTGCGGAATTTTGAAAGCTGGCGAAGATTTTATCGCTTTGGAAGGAAAAGATTTCAACGCAAGAATTCGTGATGAAAATGGCGAGGTTTCACAGGAAAAATTGGACTTGATTTGGCCAAAATTGAGAGTTTTGGCAAGAGCTCAACCATCCGACAAATACACTTTGGTCAAGGGAATTATTGACTCAAGAGTTACTGATTCACGAGAAGTTGTTGCTGTAACTGGAGATGGAACTAATGATGGACCTGCGTTGAAGAAAGCTGATGTTGGATTTGCTATGGGAATTGCTGGAACTGATGTTGCTAAAGAGGCTTCTGATATTATTTTGACTGATGATAATTTCACATCCATTGTCAAGGTAGGAGAATTTCAGTGGTTCAGAGGAGGGATAATTTTTTTGCTGAAAAATTGACAAAAACTTTTTGTGATAGGATTTCTTGATTATTAAAAATATATAAAACTTAATTATTTAAAAAATATGCTTTTAGAAGTTTTTTAAAACAAATTTCTGGTTTTTCGGACCTACAGAAGTTTCCGGGCTTATTTCAGGCCTGAATTCAGGCCTTTTGTAAATTTACGAAATTGGAAGAAGTCCACTTTCTGATAAATTTTTCAGCCAGCTATTTTTCGGCAAATTTTGAATAGGACCATATGAAGGGGGCTCTCGGGCCAGGCTCTATTTTTTGAGAAAAATTCTGAATCGGACCACTTTTTCGAAAAATTCAATTTTTTCGGGCCAAAATCAAGAAATTTTGAAAAAAAATTGGGAAAATTATAAAAAGCTAACTTTCAAAAAAAGTAATTCACCGAATTTTTTTCCCTAAACAATTTTCCCATATTTTCAGGCTGTTATGTGGGGACGTAATGTCTACGATTCGATTGCAAAATTCTTGCAATTCCAATTGACAGTCAATGTTGTCGCTGTTGTTGTTGCATTCGTCGGAGCCTGTGCTATCCAAGATACTCCACTTAAAGCTGTTCAAATGCTTTGGGTCAACTTGATTATGGACACTTTGGCTTCTCTCGCTTTGGCCACTGAAATGCCAACTGAAGAATTATTGAAACGTAAACCATATGGTCGTACAGCTCCATTGATTTCTCGAACAATGAGCAAAAACATCTTGGGACACGCTATTTATCAACTCGTTCTTTTGTTCACTCTCATCTTCTATGGAGAAGTTTTGTTCTCGATTAAATCTGGTCGCTGGGCACCGCTTCATTCTGAGCCATCAGTTCATTTCACAATTGTCTTCAACACTTTTGTCATGATGACTTTGTTCAATGAGATCAATGCTCGTAAAATTCACGGAGAACGTAATATTTTCAAGGGATTGTTCTCGAATCCAATCTATTATGTTATCTGGATTGCCACATTCGTCTCCCAGGTTATTATTGTTCAATTTGGTGGAAGATGGTTCAGTACAGCTCCTTTGGATGTGAATCAATGGTTGTGGTGTTTGGCATTCGGAGTTGGAACTCTTCTTTGGGGACAAGTATGTTTTGGGACACAAATTAGGGCCGTTAGATTAAAAATCTTCGAAAATGTTCAATTCAGAATCATAGGCCAATCTCAATTTTTAGAGAGAATTGTTTCAAAATAAATTTGAAAAAACCCTGTTTCATAAGCTGAAATATTATTTTTTTTCTTGTAGATTGTAACATCAATCCCAACTGGATCATTGCCAGCAAATATGACTATTGGATCTGGCGAAGCTCCAGACAATGATCCACTTATGCCAGATTATGAAGATTCGGACACTCACGAGAAACGATCGGGACAAATCTTGTGGGTTCGCGGATTGACTCGACTTCAAACACAGGTATGTCATTTTTGTTTCGATTTTGATTTTATATTTATTTATTTATTTATTTATATATCAATAATTATCCCCCACCTTCACCCCCTCAAACGAATTTTTTTTTATTTTTGATTTTTCTCTATCTTATCGCCAAAAAAAATTGAAACAGGAAAAAAATTAGCCTTAGTTTGCTTCTTCTATTTCTCTTTTTTTGGTTACTAGGAAAAATTAGGAGAGAGTAAGAGACGCAGAGAAACAGAAAAGAGAGAAAAGAATGACTGTTTTTTTGGTAGAGAAAAACTGAAAATCTTGAGCTGTTCTCAATGTTGCGTGCGGAGTTATATGGTTGATGTGTCTTGAGATTTTTGAACGAAAAAAAACATTATTCAAAAAAAATCAAAAAACAGGTTAGGACTAGGTGAATAAAGGATTGTGTGTGTGTTATTTTAGTTTATTTTCAGTGATTAGTTGAATTAATTAATTAATTAGTTTAATAGTTAATTAATTTATAAAAACAAGTAGAAAAATTTAGAGCATGATAGAAATTCAAATTTTTTTGTGTATTCTTTTGTTTCTATTTTTCAAAATCTTTTTTTTGTTCAGTGTCTTTTTGTGTTGTGTTTTTTGGGATTGTTGAAGAATCCCAACCGGAATGTGCGTCATTTTGTGAAACACCGTGCAAAAGTCGTTATTTATTCATGTTGTGTCCTGGAATTATCGAAAAGTCTTTTTTTTTCAAAACAAAAATCGAAAAATACAATTTACAACAAAATACAAAAAATATATTTTGCAGCGGTATTTATTTATTTTTTGAGCACAACAAAACACTCCCTCTCTCACTATTATTTTTTTCATAATCGAAATGAAGATGCGACCGATCGACGTGTGTTTTTAACCTTTTTTTGGGAGTTCCCTCTCCGGAAAAAAATATCTCCTTTTGTTCCTCTTTTAGGATGCTGTGATAACCCCGCTACTCGTTCCCTCAACAAGAAATGAAATCGCTTTTTTTTGAGGATTTTTCTAACCTATATTTTATGTGAGGCAAAACGTCTTGTTGTTTTGTCCTAACCAAAAATTATATAAATAGGGAATTTTTTTGGAACTGGTTGAATTTTTTAAATTTTTCATTTATCGATTTTCCAGCCAGTTCCCAAAAAAGTTCCTGAATTCAACGCAACGCACTCAACGAATTTCTTGTTTTGTCCTTTTTTGGCTAATTAAAATTCCAACAAATTACGCAAAATTAAAACAATAAAACTAACATTATATCATCGCTTCTAACTCCTTCCGCGAAAACAGAAATATATTCTAATCAATTTCGAAAACTGTGGTTGAGTTTCACTTTTCATTTCATTTTCTAGAAGTTTTTTTGATATTTTTCCGCATGCTTCAAGTGCTGTAGTGAATATTCATTTGGTATTTATATTTATTTATTTTTTGCTGAAAGTTATTAATTGAATTAATCGAAGAAGAAGAAACAAATTTGAGTTTTTCGTTAATGCTTTTGCCTTTTTCTAACATTTGGTTATTTAGTTTCGGTTTTTTTTTTTTGATTTTTGACTAACTTACTTTCCGAAATGGCACACAACCTACCAACTCCGACGGTCGCATCTAACATTTTGAATTGAAAGAGAGTGTTGCTCAGGTTTTTCATGAATTTTCTTTTTCATAAAAAAAACGGTGATTCTTTTTTCTTTTCTTTTTCTTTGTTTTTCATTTTTATTTATTTATCACGATTTTTTGGGTGTCTTTTTGAAGTGGAAAATTTTCATACTCCAGAATTGGCCTGGAATTTTGAGATCAGATATTCTATGACCGAAATTCTGAATTTTTCAAATTTGTAAAAAAAATTGAAAAATTTCAAAGTAGGTTTCGTTTCAATCAAACAATAAAACTCATAAATTTTTTAAAATCTGAGATTTGACAATTTCAACTCACAAATTCTGAAGGTTTTAGTCGTTTTCATTTTTTTTACCAAAATTCCTATTTCAAAAAAAAATGAATTTGAAGCTTAATTTCAAGATTTATCTGATTTATAGAAAATCTTATAATTTCATGTTTAGAATTTGAATTTTCATTGAAAACTTGAAATTCTTCAGAAGTTTTCCAGTTTTTCCACCTCTTGACTTCTTTTGGAGTATGTTGAAAATCTTCAAAACCACCCGAAAATCGAAAATAACCATTATTCAAACTTTTTCCATTATCATTGATATTATTCCATTTTTTTCATTTTCCTACTAACCCCTCAATTTTCAGCTACGTGTTGTCAAAGCATTCCGTTCTTCTCTCGAAGAATTCGACGAGCGTCGTTCAATTGCTTCAACCCATTCAGTTCAATCAATGCGTGGCGGATTCTGGGGAAGCGGTCGACACACAACAACTGCCGCCTCACCAGATCCAGCTGGAATGCGAAGCGGAATGGCGGGTTTGGCACATCGCCAATCACCCCAACCATATCCATATTATCATCATCAACAACCGCGAACTCCTTCGCCACAACCACACATTGTTGTTGAGAATGGAAACTCTGCGACTGGAGCTGGAAGTGGTGCAAATGCTCCAACAGGAAATGCGGCAAATAATGGAAAAATGGAGAAAGTACCACTTGTACAACAATGGTCGCCAGATACAAATTCCTCTTATACACAAACTCAAAGGAGTATCAATAAGAGTATGTCATTGGACACACCGGTGTCTGTTGCTCACGTGTAATATGTTTTCCCCACCTAATATTTTGACATTTTTTTAATATTTATATTTTGAAATTTTCTTTTTTGGATCTATGAATCTGCAGAAGATCGGAGAAATGTTGTGGTTTTTGGAATTTTGAAGAAATTAGATTGGAAGAAGACTTCAAGAGACATGTATTGTCCCCAAAAACTACCACATTTTTTCATATTTTCTTCGCCAGATACATTTATCCTCTACCGTTCTTTTTTCTCCACAAAATCTAATACAGTTTTGGCTTTATTGACGACATCAACATTTTGTGCTCAGCTAACATTGTTCTCTCTTTTTTATCTTAAAAACATTATAATTTAAAATAGTTTTCTTTTTGTGTTTTACTGGTAGTAATTGTCAAAAAATTCGTCAATCGAGAAGCTTTGTTCGAAATGTTTTATTATCCTCAAAGTTCTTTCGTTTTTCTTTCTCTCTCTCACTTTTTGTGCATTTTTAGCCAATTTAGGATTTGAATGTTTTTTGTTTGTGTTAGTGTTTGGTTTTTTATCGTATTCCGATTTTATCTGTTTCTTTTAAAACATTATTATATTTTATCTTATTTTATGATATTTGAAGATAACAATAAAAATATTTTTAAAAGTTTTGCGTGTGAATTTTATTAACTTTGAGTTTTTGAATTGAAAAAGGTTTTTCGATAATTCCAAAATTGCATGAATTCCAAAAACTTTCTCCTGATATACACAAATCCTTTATTCGCCTCACCCCGCTGGTTTTAGTGATTTTTGAGATGTTTTTTTTCTGACAATGAGAAACACGCAGAAATATTTGAAATGGGAAAAATTAGATTTAACAAAATTTGGAAAATAAAAAAAATCTAGGCTCGTTAATTCAGCCTTAAAAATCCTAATTAAAAAATACAGCACTAGAAAACAATGAGAACATTTTGGAGAAAAACCCAAAATTCAAAATAGCGGGCTACAAATTTTCATCCCCAGAATATTTTTTTCTGGGAAAATGGCTTCTGATGAAAATTCGAACAATTTCATATTTTTGCACATTTTTCATTCTTCCCCTCAAAAATTCATCACCAATTTCCCCCGATCGATTATTTTTTCATTCATTCATTCATTCATTTTTTCACTCATCAAAAGTGTTACAGGTTATTGGAGGTGAAAGATCGGATCATTTGATTCCGGTTCCATTAAGCAGTGCACCTACAGATCAAGCAGTAAGGCCCACAAACACTATCACACACAAAACTAGAGTCTAGTTGTTGTTTTTGGTGGTGGCGTGGTTTTTTTCTAAACTTTGATGTTGTGTTGTGTGTTGGTGAAATTTTGCTTCGAAAAAATTCCCCACATTTCGCAATATTTTTTGGTGTGATGTGTGATTTTTCAACCAAAAAAACCTTTTAACAACTTCTACCTTACAAAAACAAAATCTCAAACAAAATTTATTTATCACCTTTAAAACGCTTCTATTCATTATCGTAATATGTTTTACTTCTGTTCTAATTTTAGTATTTATTTTTAGTTATCCAAAAAATCAAACTATCAAGATTCATAATTTCATTATTTGCAGATTCGAGTGGTGAAAGCGTTCCAAGCCGGATTGGATCGTAGAGAGCCGAGTTTGACTGGACAATCGGCGGCTAGACTTAGAGAAATTAGTAGACAACTTAGATTGCAAGTTGATAGTGAGAATAGAGGTTGGTTTTTTGGGAGGAAATGAATTGTTGAAAAAGGCTTCGCTGTTGGAATTTCAAGTTCCCACAAGTCAAACATTTATTGAATTCCCAAACTTTAAATTTTCATTTTTTTTCAAAAAAAAATTCTAGAAACATCAGAAATTATTTTGTCAAAACTGAGGATTCGGAAAATTTTTGAAGTTCCTGATTCTTGGAAAAAGCCGATTTCGAGGAATTTTAAAATTGAAAATTCCAGACTGAAATAGATATTTCTCTTTGAAAAACTACAGCATGTTTCAATTGAATTTTTAAGAAATCACAAAAATTTTGAAATCCTGAAACCTGAATTTCCAGAACACACACCTTCACCCAGAATCCACTCAAAAATCAAAAAATTTTTACAGCCCGCTCATCTTCACGAGGAAATATCAAAGAAACTAACAATCTCTGATAATTTGCTTCTTTTCCCCTATTTTTTTCTCTTCATAAATTTCAAATTCAAATTCCGGTGTTTCCCCTTTTTTCTTCCCTTTTTCACCCCTTCGCCTTTTTTCTTTTTTATCTTGTTCTAGGTCAAAATCTCTGTAATTTTCATTTTTTCCCTTGTGACACAGTATTATCGTTTTCATATTCTCTTCCTCTCCCGCTACTTTCAGCTTTGAAATTTTTCGAAAAAAAAGACAAAAAATCAATAATAAGATGCGTAATAACTGACTGACATACTTAAAAGTATCTATTTAGACTTTATTTTCCCGTGGAAAATTTAGAGCATTTTTTATCATTTCTCTCTGTTCTCTCTCAAATCTCTTTGTCTCTCTCTCTCTTTTTTTTCTTTCTTTTTTTCTGAAATATTGGTTTTACTTGATTTTACTGATTGATTTTTTTCAATAAAATTTTTATAAAAAATCGAGGAAGTTTATGAAAATATGGAATTTCAGAGAGGAAGCTCCGAGTGTCAGAAATACGAAAATTTCAGGCTCGAATGAAATTCCAGATTTGAAAAATTTTTCAGATTGGTCCTATTTTTTCAGAATATTCGGAGTTCCCAGAAACATTAAAATTTTTAAAAGAAATTTTAAATTGTTTTGAAATCACTTTTATTCTCGGAAAAATGGTTTCTCAATTTTTTCACAAAGTTTGGTTGAAAACTTTGAATTTTATCAAAATTCCTGCATTTTACATCATTTTTACAGTAAACAAAACCTTCATCGGCACTTTTGATAAAAAAAAATCTTTTTTGTTTGCAAAAGAAGATTCAAGGCGCGTATCTAATAAAGATTTACGATTCAGACCACCCAAAAAAAGGAATTTTAGAATGATTTATTATTATACTTTTAATTGAGAAGATGGAAAAGAAAAAAGAAAACCCGAAATATTTATAAATTTTTTGACCCGTTTTTTTGCGAAGATTCGAGAAGATTAGAACTTCATAGCAATGGCTTCCTGAAAAAAGAGGAAATTATCATTGATTTTTCAAATGAACTAATATGAAAATTTTGTGATTCGAAGAAACATGTTTTTACTGAACGAAGGAAGATTCATCAAAAGAAAAGAAAAAGCAATTTCAATTTCACGGTTCAATTATCCCAAATTGATTCTTATGTCTTTTTTTTGCTTTGTAGATAAATGTGAGTGAACTAAATAAATAAATTAGTGACAAGACAGAAAAATAAAAGACACCATGAGAAGGTCACCAAAAACACATAATATCTGATGGTGTAGAATTTGAGTGAACATGGGTTTTTTTGAGAATTTTGAAGATTTCAAAAATGAAGCGTGAAAACAATATAAAAATCAAATTTACAAATGAAAGTTGATTAGAAAAATATTCCAAATTTTAAAATCAAATACTCATCTCAAAAAAATTTGTATTGTCATAAATTTCTAAAACTTTTGTCAAAATTCAGTTTTTATATTTCATCTATAATTTTCAACAACCTTTTTATCAAAAATTTAAAAAGTACCTGATAAGTTGGCGGTGGACTTGATGGTATTTGATTATAAGCCGGTGGCAATTTTCCGCTTTCCAAATTATTCAAATCGTCTTCGGTTCGACTCCAATCCAAATTTCGAATATGCCTTAAAAATTCGGTTTTTTTTCAAAAGTTTCCCACAGTTTTCCAATTAATCTTCGTACCTGGCAAGAAAAAAGAGAAAAATGAAAAATAGCAGACTTGCGGCAAGTCCATTTGTCATTGATCGCGGATACATGGGAAAATCAAATCTGGAATGCTGGGATTTGAATTAAATTGCATTTTGAAAAGTTATTCGAAAAAGTCAACAAAAATAGACAAGAGGGAAAATAATAATGAGGTTAGTCACCATAAAATTGGACCGATAAAATCTATTAAAACGATCCGAAAATCGATAAAAATTAAGATAACAAACAGATTTTTCGGTTGATATTCAATTGAAAAAATGGTTTTCAGCCAATTTTCAAAAATCAATTCAGAATTTATATTTTTTTGGAAAAATTAGATGTTTTCAGTAACCTCCTAAAATGTATCGTAAAATTTTGATAATCAGGAAATTGTTCAAACAAGAATCAATTCGTAATATTTAAGTAAGTAAAGGGTGTTGTTGAAAATAAGAAAGAAAATTGTAGTTTGAAAAACGACAGAAGAAAAAAATCAGCAGGAGACCCGAAATAATGAGTGGGCGGGACGAAACAAAAAGAGGGATGGAAAAACAAAATGAGAGAAAATGTCACATTTGAAAATGTATTGATTGATTTCAGTTATTTACTGGCAAAAATATGAACCTTTCCCAAACGCAGAAATTTTGAATAATGGAAAACATCATAATCTCTTGCGATTGCGTCAAAACATACATGTCAACAAGTTTGGAGATAATTCTTCCCGACAGTTTTTCATATTATTTTGTAAACAAAAATGTTTACCTGCCAGTTCAATTCAGAATTTTTTGTAGTCTTCATTCTTTATTTGGTAATTATTTGATAGTATTCACTCATGGACATAAACATTTTAACAGAGTTGAAAGGGGGAGAGATAAAATAGTGAGATCGTACAGATTTTTTTTTATTTTTTGGATGGGCGATGATTCGGGGAAAGGCAATTTCGGACGCATATTATGCGGATCCTTTGTTGTAAGCTTCCAAAGCTTTTTGGTACTTGGCCTTCTCCTGTTGGGCTAGCTTCTCCCATTTGGATTTGTCTTCGACAAGCCGCCATTCGGCACCACCAGCCTAGAAAAATTAAGTATGAACCAGAAAAATTTCGAAAATAAAATCGATTACCTTTGCGACATCGGCAACACCCATGCCTGGCTTCGTCAGACGTGGTCTGTTTTCGTTCAACCTAGAAAAATCAAAAATAAAATAGATTTTCAATATTTAAAACCTCACCAAAGGAAATATGCAGACAATGGTCGTTTTGGTGCATTTGGATCCTTGGTTTTCTTGGTCTTCTTGATTCTGTCGTCTTGTGCGTCTTTGGTGACCTTCGGCATGTCTGAAAAATGAAAAAAAACATGAATTGTATTGAAAGGAGAGAAAGGGCGAAAGAATGAGAGAAGAAAAGACAACTGAAATAAAACGCGTACAATATTGTTTGTTAGGTGGCAAGGAAACTTTCACACATAAACACAAAAGGAGAAAAACGCGATAAAAAATACAAGGCTTCCATTCAAAAATGATTTTAATAATACTGACTGCGTTCGAAAAAACTGATTTTTTCTACTTTGATCGACTAGAAAAAATAATGAAAAATAAAAACTTTCGCGCTCGCCAATCAAACAATCACTCAAGGCAAAAGGTCAAAAACGACGAACAAACACAAATATTTTGGGGCTGGAAGAAACAAAAAGAAAAAAAACTGTTGGACGCTATATACCGTATTACACACAACAGGTGCGTTACGAGACCTTTTTCAAATGTATTTGTATTGTACCTATATTTTTAAAGTACATTTTTGCGTTTTTATTTTTTTTAGTCAAGGAGATGGAAATGAGAGAGAAAAATAAGTAACATGATTGGCAAAATCAAAAAAAAAGCGAAATGAATTCCAAATCTTTGCGTGGCATGGTTCATCTTGTTTATTTTATTTTTTTTTTGAATGTGATGAATTTTGTAGTTTTCAAAAAAGAGATGATTCCTAATTCTGAAGAAAAAAAATTAAAATGAAAACTTTGCTGCAGCTGTTTTGAAAATTGTAAAACTTTCAAAAATAAATTGTGTGCATTTTTGCGTCACTGCAATTTCAGAGGACTGTTCAATAGATTCTGTTTTTTTTATTATAGAAAAAAATTTGACCTCTTAAAAATTGCACCAGCCACCATTTTTTATCAACAATTCGTCGGTTTCTCTTTCCATCCAGATGTCCAACAGTTGTTTTAGAAAATAATGTGTAAAGACAAGAGACGAGCACTCTTTGCTTCGTTTTCTTCTTCACAACATTCGTAAAGTTTATTTCTTCTTCTTCTTCTTATTCTTTTCGATCATTTCATTTTCCTCCACATCGCCAAAATGATGTGGTTCGTTTTGAAATTATTGTTAATCAGTCAGATTGTTTCTGCAAATTTTCTAATTCTTCCAAATGATGCCGAAGATATTCTTTGCGAACGTGCCGCCTGTTCTGATAGTCAAATGTGTGTTGTTGACAAAGTGAAAGGAAAAGCTGAATGTGTTGATCAAAAACAATTGGAAACATACGTCAAGAAAAATGGAGTTCCAACCAAAACTCACAACGCTGACAAAAATCGTAAGATATTTCTAGGATTACTGTATTTAGATTATTATTTTTATATTTTTTTTTAGAATGCACCCGTTCCGAATTGCACCAAATGGGTGGCCGTTTGTTGAAATGGTTTGCTGATGTTCATCACGAAACTGCTGGAACTGATCGTGTTCTCAAATCGCATACAATTCAATGTCGACAAGAAGTCGCGTGGATGTTCCAACAATGGGATGGAAATAATAATGGACATTTGAGCAAGAGAGAATTGAAACCATTGGAAAGAGGAGATAGTGAAAAATGTGTTGAACAATTTATTGATATGTGCGGTGAGTTAAAGAATTTGGTGACAATTTTTGAAATTCGAAAATTTTTTGTGATCAACTATTGTACATATTTGGATTAGTTTTTTTTTGAATCTCAGAATTCCAGATTTTCAGCAAAATTTGAAAGTTCTGAGAAACAATTCATTTTTGATGCATTCGGCACAATTTTCAGATAAATAATATTAATCTTTAAGAAGGGAGATATTTTTTCAAAATATTCGAATTCTATGTTTTTGTAGATCAAAAAGTCTATTTTCAAAAGTTGTCAAAACTTCTGGTGTCTCAGGTTATTCCAGCCGAATTCCCTTAGCTGAAAAAATTTCCACGTGGCATTTTTCTGTTTGAATAATAAGGTTTCATATGTTCAATCAATTTTCTTAATTTTGAAAAATGAAATCTGGTCAGCTTTCTTGTCCCAGATTCTAAAATTCCTGAATTTGTAGTTTTCCCATTTTCTCGATGTCTCATTAAAAATCTCCCCAAAATTCTCTCTTCTATCTTCTAGATGACATCATCGTTGATGGCAAAATCTCAATTGATGAATGGTGTGATTGTTTCTCATTCGCCGATAATTTGCGTCACGAACCACCATGTCACAAAGCAAAACACGACATCGATCCACATTTGTTGGGCGCATTTTTGCCACGTTGCGATTTGGAAGGATTCTATCAACCAGAACAATGTCATTCTGGACAATGTTGGTGTGTTGACAAATATGGAAGAGAATTCGATCAATCACGTGTTGATAAACAACTTCCAGATTGCGGACAATACGGTATCCAAATACAAAAAAAACACACATTTTCTGAAATTCATATTTTCCAGCCTCCGATTTGTCCGAAGAAGACTTGCAAGATCTTCACGCTCGCTTCTAAATTTTCTTAAAAATAACTTTATTTTCACACAATTCTTTATTTTTTTCACTGCCTGTTTTTCACCACGATACAATTCCTGGTATATATTTGTCGATTAATGATTGATAATATGGTTTCAATTTTTGAATATCTGGTGTTTCATCGTTCTTCGAGTAAAGATCACAATTACTGTAACAAAGTATGTTTTTTGTTTTGAAAAATATAGATGACTTACTTCAACATCATAATTGCTGGTTTCATTTCAATATCTCGTTCACTTTCAAATTGTGTATAATTATTATGAGAATGATATGGATAAAATGAGTGAAAACGGATTGCATACAAAGCCTCATCTGGTAAAGTTGTCTTGTGATTTATCAGAACTTGATAAATGTATTCATCGTGACTCCAAGCCATTAGAAGATTCTCAATTCCACATTTTTCGTTGTACATTCCATTTTCAGTGCTAGAAGAAAAATAACCAATCTACAGTAATATCTAAAGCACAATCACAACCAACCTATAAACATCATGTTCCAAATCCGGGTTTCCTTCAAAACTTTCTTTTCCATAAACAATATCTTTTGCTGGCGCACATCCAACTGGAAATGTATCCCCAGTCACAGCCCATTGTTCTTCTCCCCAAACACTCATAATTTTTCCCAAATCGTGTACCAATCCGGCTAAATGCATCCACGGTTTGTCTGGAAATGCGACTCGAAGTCTTTCGGCTGTTTGATATGCGTGCATTAGATTCGCCTCATCGACGTCCGGATCAGATTCATCCAAAAAGTTGGCGAGCATATCGAGACAATCGAGAATCGGCATTTTGGCGTGCGAGAATGACAGCCATTTTTTGTGCTGAAATATTGAATTTTTCCAAAAATTCTGTGAATCGAGTTACTTTTGAAAATTATTTAGTATCGAATTTTTATTGAAAGTCCGAACATTCCCCAAATTTCATTTCTACAAAAAAATCTGAAAAAACTCACCATTTTTTTCACAAATTCAACAGTTTGCTTCTGATGTTGAGTGAAATAATGATTCTTGACTCTCAACTGAATTGGGTCCTCCGCTTTTTGATCATAGTTTCGATAAGTCTTACCATCGGCTTCATAATTTGTACTAATTTTCACCTTCATTTTGACTTGAATAAAGAAAATTATTTGTATGTAGATACAAAATGAATAAAAACAGAGAGATCTTTGTTATCATTTTGGATGATAACGGGAGAACCGGTTCGAATCGTGACCAACCAAAAACTATTGCAGATACTTAGGTAGGTTGGTACATCTCAAGTACATTTCATGGAAAAACTGCTGAAGAAAAACAAAATGTTTATTGTACCCGTAATACCAAAAAATGCCTAGAGATGAATGAATGAAGAGAAAATTAAAGAAAAACAATTTACACAGCACTTGAAGTTGTTGGAACTTGAACATGTGTTTGATCAACTTCAATTCGAGCCGCTTCAGCTGCATTTGATGTCGATTCGATTGTAATCGATGTTGCTGGATTCAATTGTTGAACACCTTCAGTGCTTGAAATCATTGCTCGAACTGCATCTTCATATGATGGTGGAGCATCGAATTTTGGATCGATATTTGAGCAAATATACATTGGTGGAAAACCAACGGGGCGATTTGTTGATGGATCATTGGGAGATGAAAGAGCAGATGGTGTGGCAGAGAGTCGGACTATTGTTCCACCAGATCTTGCGTTCTGAAATTTGGAAAAATTAGGAAAGGAAGTATTCTTTCGGGATTTAGAAAAGTGTTTTTTCAACAAATAAATAGCAATAAATTATTTTCAGGATTTTAGAAAATTTGAGTTTTGGAATCTAAAATTTCCAATCTGAAAAGCTTCCAAAGATCACCTCAAATAAAAATTGGTCATCTATTCTGAAAGTACTTTGGGTCAGGTTTTTCTGCCATTGAAGTGTCAAATTTCTTTTTTTTTGTTGTTCACTGCAAAATCGAAAGCGAAAAAGTTGGATCAAAAATGCGTCATTTCTTCCAAATTTATATTGTTAGTTACAAACTTAAGTTTCCAAAAAAAAATTCCACAAAACTCTTATATTTGCTTTGCCACTCGAACCGCTTGTTACTATTTTTAAAACCATCATTTTCTCAAAAACTATTTGGAAACTTTGATTTTTGTATTGCTTATCAATGGAACAGTTTTGACTATAAGAGGATTAAACCGAAAATGAACGCAGCTTGATTTTTTTTTTCGAGGAAAATTACCTAGGTGCAAGATATTTTGCATGATGAAATGTACTGACTATCAGAGTTTATTCAATTTTATTTTATCGAAATTCAATTCCAAATTTTGAAATTTTGGGCAAAGATCAACAAAACATCATTTCGTTTTCAACACCCTCGTTTTATTGTCATCAATTGTTCGAAAAGGCGTCAAAATCTAATAAAAACATACATAATAATGATATTCTTATCTTAAACAGACCTGCCCAAATGCACTCAAAATGTACCTGATTACAGTATATTTTGGAGAAATTTTGAGAAGAAATGAAAAAAAATGAAAGGAATATCTAGAAATACAAAAAAGTGTAATCTATTATAGATTATAGAGAAGTCGTTGTAAAAAATGGTTTTAGATTTTCAGAATTCAAATTAGAACCTCTAAAATTTTGGACAAAAAATTAATAGCGATTCAAAGATTTGTTGAGGTTCTCGTTGGAATTCTGACGCTGTGCCACGTCATAAAATAAGATCAGTATTTCACAATCTTTCAAAATTTAGTAAGACATCAGCAATTTTTTATGTGGATCCTAGGCAAATTTCATTTCTGATTTGATTTATTCAAAAAAAGTTGGTCTAAAAATCAAGTGTATAAAAAATTTTTCCAATACAGGTTACGGAAATTTTCCTAGGCTTAGCCTAAAGCTTTTCCTACCTAAGACCCTATTTCAAAATCCTCCAAAATAAAAAAAAAATAGCTAACCTGTTGTCTTTGTCGAAGTCGAACTGTTCTTCGATTATTCACAAGCATACAAAATAATGTAATAACAACAGATACAATTGCAATTGCTGCGATTATAAGAATCTAAACAAATCTATCATTAATTTATAATTATCAAACCAAATAAACTTACAGTAAGCGCACCATTTGGAATACCATTTTTCGAAGAAGTTGTTGGTTCATCTTGATAATCTAACGGCATTTTTTGTTTCGAATTCTGGAAAAAATGAAACAAAATATTTGGAGCATTGTTAGGTTCGTCATGAAATTTAATATCTTCTCATCAAAAATGTGACCAAAGTTTTTATTAATATTTTGAAGTTATCTGAAGTTATTTAGAAAGAAAAAAGGTAATCCTAGAGAGGATTATTAATCCAATATATCTATCTATTCTATGAACAAAAAAAAAATGAAAACAAGTCAAAAAAATTCAACAAAAAACTGAATAAATATATCGATGGTTGGGAATACTAAAAATTTCTTTGCTGTGTAAATAAAGGTGATTTTGATTTTTATTATTTTTCCCAAAAATAAAATGTTCTGAAAAAGAAAGTGTTCAGAGAATTAACAAAAAAGTTGTGATGAAAATACTCTGTGAGAATATTATCAAGTCAAATGTCAAAAAGGCGGCGATATTTGCACATGCCAAAGAGTAACTAGGAGCAAAGGAGGAGCAAAGAAACTAGTCATGCAAAATCTATTTAAAGAACAACTTAAACAAAAAGTTTAAATCGTCCAATAACATGGACGGGAACAAACAGTCATTTTTGCAAGAAATAAAAACTCGAATGAACTTTTCTTATCAATTTTTCTTTCCTGTTTGTTTTGTTCTGAATAATAATCAAAATAATAATAATAATAATAATACTCACATTTTCTGTGGAAAGTAAAACAAACAAGCTGAAGTTGAGAAAAAAAAAACGCAGAGTGAAAAAAATATTGTGAAATTTGAGAAGTGTGGGTTACTAACATATGTAAGGAATATGTATAGATAGATCTGGAATGAGAAAAAAATAGAAGACAAGAAAAAATTATTGGAAAGTTTCGGGTTTCTTTTGAGGAAGAGGTTGGTAGTTTGATCTACTAGTTGGGTGGGATTTTTCAGGGAATTCCAAAGAGAATGAGATTTTGAATCAAATTTTTTAGAACAGCAAAATTTAACTTTAAAAAAATCTGTTAAGTTTTCAATTTTTCTGAATTTCCTCAAATATGTGTTCAAAATGTGTTCAAATAAATTTTTCGTAACCAAAACAAACAGCGCAAAAAGTTTCTCAAAAATATTTGTCATCACCAAAAAAACAAAATTCTTGCTCAATTTTTGAGCTCTCCGAAAAATCATCCTTTTTAGGTAAAGTTTTTTGAGCCCTACAAAAAGGTCATATTTCACATACACGGCTACATTTTCGAGAATCTAGATACATACATTTTTTGGGAAAATTTTCATAAGTGAAACACAAATATAATTTAGTAAATCAAACCACAAGAAAATATAACTTAGGCTAACTAATCCAGGATTTTCAGTCCACAGTTTTATGACTGCAACTAACTTAATCTACTTACTTAAAATTTAGATATTTCATAATTTTACCTAACTTCACCTAAATAACAAAACTTACCGTTCGGTTCGAAGTTGAAATGCACAAACAGAGAAAATGGCACTTTTCCTCTCTCTATTTTTTCGCTCTCACACTACAGTAATACTTTACTTCTTTACTTTCAGCAATACAAAAATGAAGAGACGCAGAGAATGTTTGAAGAAGTTAAGTCAACATGACCCTTTCTGATTTTTTATGTAATACTCTTTTTTCTAGCGGTGAAATGGATAGAAAAAAAAAGAAAAAAGAGTTGGAGTTTGTGTAGCTTTGGAGTTGGAGTGAAATAACATTGAACTAACTGGTAGAACATAAATTAGAAATCAGACAAATAAACAAGTACACTACCTACATACACGAAAAACCGATTTGGGACCACTTTTTGGGAAAAATGCGTTTCACAACTTTGAAATGGAAAAACCAACTGGACCAGTTGTAGGTTGTGGGATATAGAATTTCATGGATACAACTTTTGGATACAACAATTTTTAAAAAATGAAATTGTTTCGAAATGAGTTCAAAAATACAAACTAGACTATAGTTAGTCAGGTTTTTTGGGATAAAAATAGAAATGTAGTTTGAATTGGAAACTTAATCGAAAATTCAAAAATTAAGCTCGCCTACATGAGAATTTCGTCAACGTAAAAACAGTGATGTGTTTATGGGTAAAAATATGGGTATAAATAAAATCGTGAAGAAATTAAAAACTTAAAAAACCGATGTGAAACCACACATTTTTTGAGAAAACTGAAAAAAATGAAAATCGATAAATAAATAAACATTATATACAAAATAAAAACCAAACGTTCCGTTAAACCAAGGGCAAGTGGAGTGTCGTAAGTTTTAATTTTTTTTTTGGAGTGTCGTAAGTTTTAATTTTTTTTTGGAGTGTCGTAAGTTTTAATTTTAATTTTGTTTTGTTGAAAGTATTTTGTGAATTTGAACCGGTAATTCGAGAGTTCCAAGCTTTGTGATATTATTATCGTAGTTTCCATGCTCCCTTTTTCTGAAAATCATTTTTTTTATTTACCCATATCTCCCCTTGTTTTTAACTTTTTCTTGATAAAGTTCAAGTGTAACGAACTCTAGATAAATTCTAAAAATTCAAAATGTCTGACGAAAATGTCCTTTCTCCCTTCCAGTTGAATTCCAATTCAATATCCCCGCTCCTTTCAAAAAATAAAACATTTTCAGCGCAAAAAGTGATCGAAAATGATTGATACTCTCAAATGTATATATGTATATCTTTTTCTTTGCTCGACCTTCACCCACCAAAAAGTCTTCAGCTTCTCCAGTTTCTGTTCAAGCATCTTCTTCTGCCTTCTTATGAAGTAAATAGTCGCGTGTCTGGAATTATTAAGTGACACCAGAAGAAAAACATTAACATCATCATCTTTTTCCTTTTTTTCTCCCTATTTCAACACACCTTTTTATTTACTACTTTTTACTTTTTCATTCACTTTCAAACTAAAATATGGTAAGTTTTTTTTATGAAATAAAATTTTATCTCAAAAAAAAAATATCTGAAACTTCAAGATTGGATGGACACATTTATGTGTGACAACTTTGATTCGACGAAAATATGGTGAAGAAGTTTTGGCTGAAATTCTACGAAAAGCTGGATTCGCTGAAGACAATACATTTGAGATTGGCACATATTATGATGACACAGAGACTATGCGAATTTTCCGAGTTGCTGCAACTGTTTTGGGTTTGTCGGTGGATGATATGTGGGAAATGTATGGAGAGTTTTTGATAACTTATGCTTGTGAGACTGGATGGCAGAAAATGTTGTTTGCAATGGCTAACAATTTACAGGTTCGTTGTTTTTTTTGGAATCAAATATTTTAAAGAAATTTTTGATAATCTCCTCTTGAAAATTTGAACTGTGATTTTGTCGGAAAACTCTAGTAACAGTTTAAAAATTATTTCTTTAAATTTTTCTGTAAAATCAAAATTTACGGGACTAGAGTTACTGTAGCTCCACTGTTTGTTCCAGGAATTCCTCGACAATCTCAACAGCATGCATTATTTCATCGATCAAATCGCGTTCAAATCTGAAATGAAAGGTCCAACTTTTCAATGTGAACCATTTGGTGAATCAGGTCTCAAGCTCCATTATTTTTCATTTCGTCAAGGACTTTTTCCGATTGTTAAAGGATTGGTTAGAAAAACTGCTAGAATTCTTTTCGAGATGGATGTTAAGGTAACATTTCCCTTCGAAAATGATAACATTTAAAATTATCAAGTTAATTGTAGGTTCAAGTTCTTGAAAGAAATCAAGAGCGTCGAAAAAGTGGAATGGTTGAACATGTGATATTTTCGGTTGAACCAGATGATAATCATAAAAAAGGCAAACGTTTGGCGCATAAATTTCGAAATCTCAAAAATTTGGACAATGTTCAAGTTCATGATATTTCTGATCCAATGCCGATTAGTCTTCGAGACTTTAAGAATATATTTCCATATCACGTGTGTTTTAACAAACAAATGGTCATCGAACATTTAGGTAAGTAAGAGGAAAAGGAAAAGAATTGATAAATTATTCATTTGATAACTTGCGTCAATGTGTGTGTGTGTGGGGTGAATAAATATCTATCTAGATATCTAACGATAACATTGTTTTTTTCTAGGAATTTATCTTCTTCGAGAATATGGATTGGAAAACAAAAAAACATTGAAAGTTAGCGATTTATTACAATTGATTCAGCCGAGTGATATTCAATTAACTTACAAAAATGTGTTGAGTTATCTCAATACTTTGTTCATTTTTCAAGTGAAATTGGATAGTAAAAGAAGTACAAATAATGAATCGAGCAGTTTGCAAGCACCATTAGTTTTGAAGGGAGAAATGATGCCATTAAAGGATGGAAATTCGATTATTTTTATTTGTTCGCCGCATGTTACAACGGTATGAAAGAGGGAAAATGAAACAGGCCTGACAAAAATAGAGTGAGGCCAACTTCAGGCTTGTAGATATTGCAGTTAGGCTGATCCACACAATTCAAAATTCCTAATATCAAGATCAACAGTTTGTTGTTTTCAGGTTCGAGATATTCTTGATCACAAATTATTCATCTCGGATATGCCGATGCATGATGCCACAAGAGATCTTGTTATGTTAAATCAATCCAGAATCTGCCAAATGGAATTGAAGTGAGCCAGCTTTTTCTGAACAAAATATTTTCAAAAAAATTTATAGCAAAAAACTGGAGGAAACTGTGAAAAAGATGAAGGGAATGACTGATGAATTGGAGACAAAGAAAAAACAAACTGATCGATTGTTGTTCGAATTTGTACCTCCAATAATTGCAGAAGCATTGAGAGCATCGAAACCTGTGCCAGCACGTAAGTATCTTCTAATCTAAATATACCCTGGACCTCATACAAAACTTTTTTCAGAAGAATTTTCGGATTGTTCTGTTATCTTCACTGATATCCCAGATTTCTTCACAATTTCTGTCAATTGTTCACCAACCCAAATCATCGATGTTGTCACTGATCTTTTCCATCGTTTTGATCGAATTATTGAAAAACACAAAGGCTACAAAGTATTATCATTAATGGATTCTTACCTAATTGTTGGCGGTGTTCCAAATGCAAATCAATATCACTGTGAAGATAGTCTCAATCTTGCATTGGGTCTTTTATATGAGGCAAAACAAGTAAAAGTTCCAAAATTGGAACAATTTGTTCGTCTTCGAATTGGTGTACATTGTGGTCCAGTTGTTGCTGGAATTGTTAGTCAACAGAAACCAAGATTTTGTGTTTTGGGAAACACTGTGAATATTACAAAGGCTTTATGTTCACAAAGTCAACCAGGAAAAGCATTAGTTAGTAATGCAGTTAGAACGTGAGTTTGAAAAAACAGGAGATTATTCGATTTGCTTTTTAATGTAAGTCTAGAATGGTTTTTGGATTTCTAGGCCACGGACTACTGTAAAATTACAATTTTTGCAGAATGACGACAAAACATCTGAAAAGCATATTTGTGTTCACATCAAATGGTTATACCGATTTACCAAGTGGAAAAGTTCTCACACACTTTTTGGACAAAAACGAGAAAATGAGTATTTACGATATTGTGGAACGTGAGAAAAGTTAGTTAATAAACAAACAAGCTTAAGCTTCAAAGTAATACAATTTTCTTTTTTTCTAGCATCAGCAGAAAGTATTGATGGATATCGTGAACTTCATTCCGATGATGGACACGAAGAATGGAATGAGGCAACTGTTTCAGCATATCGTGTTATGTCTGTTGTCGAAGCACTTGATACAACAAAACCAAGTCGAACTAAAAAAGCGCTTCGACGTCTGCAATCAGTCAAAAAACGTTTTCGAACTGCGCAAAGTAATGATAGCGGTGTTTCAATGAGTGAACCGGCTGAAGCCGAATCAACTGTATGCTCGATTTGTTGATTCACCATTTTTTTTTCATTTTTCCCTTTCCCAAAATATTCCCAAATCTTCCTATTTTTTTTGTAAGTACCTATTTTGATAAATAAAAATATTTTGAATCTTGTTTGTGTTTTTTGTTGTGTTGTTGTTTTTTTCTGAAAAAAAAGAAAAGAAAGAAACAGATCTGGTTTCAATCATCGGATTTATTTGAATAAACACGAACTTTTTGTTGTGCTTTTTTTTCTAGATTTCGAGAAGAGAAAGAAAATACCTGGTTTGAAATAAGATTTATAGCTAGCTTCAAAAAAATAATAATAGTTTTCGGAAAATTTCGGAGAGTTTGATGTGGAATCTAGAAAAAATTAGGACTACTGTAATTCAAAAGTGATTTGTCGCAATTTTTAAAAAATGTTCCCTACTGATCACCTGTTTTTTTATTAACCATCCAATTTCCTTCAAATTCTAAGCTTTACTCGGTTTTTTCCGGAAGTTCTAATTGATTTTCCGTTGCTCGAAAATCATAAGTCCAAGTGGATTCCCAAGAATTCCACGACAAACAAAAATAAACCAATAATTAAGCTGTTCATGTGTTGTCAAGAGAAAAAATGAATGAATGAAGGAAAAACGAAGTGTGCCATTAGTTAGGACATGCACCGGAACACTCTATTTCTTCGTGTTTTTTCTCGGCTTTTTTCTCGGCCCCACAAAAATATTCATCTGTAAAAAAACAACCAAGCTTTTTCTCACCTTTCCTCTTCCCTCAAGTTCTTTTTTTCATTATATATTTTTTCTACGCCAAAAAGTGTGAATCCATAAAAAGCATGGATCATGGACGGATTAGTCAAAAATAAATTTTTCAGCACAAAAAATAAGAAGCTCCGCCCACTTTTTTCTAACTGAAGATTTTTGTTCGCCTTCATTTTTTTTTCATTTCTTGCTATTTTTCTAGAAAGAAGAAAATAAGAAATGGGTACAAGTCAGTCAACTTCGAGAGCTGCAAAGTTCAGTGGAAATGGGACGAGAAGAAGTATGAGAGTTACCAGAAGTGGTGAGTTTTGAGGAAAGCTGGGAATTCTATTTTCTATATTTTTTGAAATTCTGAAAAATCCTGAAACTTGAGCTCTGAAATTCTGGATTTTTTATTTTTATTAGCCTGAAACTAAGCCTGATTAAATAACTCAGAATGTTTCGTACCCTTTTTTAAATTCAAGAATTCCTAATTGACCTAGTTTTTCCACCGAAATTTTTCAACCTGAAAAAAATAGGTTTCAAAATTTTCGTATAAAAATTTGAATTGAAATTTTTTTCGATGTACGAAATTTTTCCGATGTACGAAACGTATGTTTCCAACGATTCTTTCTATAAAATTTTTTGTTAAACCTCCACCCTTTCTGAATTTCTAGTAACCCTACGAAAATGCATTTTCGAGTAAAATTTTAAATGTCAAAATATTGAAATTGTCACGCAACATTTTTCTCAATTTTTTGAACTCCTCAAATTTCATCCAATTTTCCAAGAACCTTCAAATTTCTATTTCTGTCAAGAAAAAGAACTCAAAAATCCGCTGCTCCCACTCGAAACCTCTCAAAAAACATGCAAAATTTAATTTTACATCCATCCGATCACTGTTTTGCAGCAATTCGATTTCGCCCTTCTTTTTTTCTTTTTGAAGAGTTTTGTGTCCCACGCGGATGGATTTCTCAACAAACAATTTTTCATTAAAATCTTGATATTTCAGTCAGTCTTTCAGTTTTCAGTTTTCTGAAAACAAAAAAAAATGAAAAAACACACATATCTACATAGAAATTCAATCTCAATGATTGACAAAACTGTCATTTTTCGGAAATATCAAAAAACAAGATTTATGAAGAATACTGGGAACAGAAACTGAGACAGAGATAGAGATAATCTGGGGATAATATGTGATTTTCAGCACCGTCTACTGATCCAACACTTCGAAGATCGACGTCAGTTCGAAACACAAATCGAAATGTGAAAGAGTTTTCGAAATTTTGGTCAGATGGTTAGTTGATTATTTGAGATATGTAGAATAACATGAGATGAGATGAATTTTGTATTCTTATTTTTAGATTTTATATTATTTGTTATGTATTTTAATGGATTACTGTAGGACAATTATTGACAACAAACAATTTCAGTAATATTTTTAACAAAAAAATATGTAGTTATGACGTGGAAAAGCTCCAAAAAGAGATCAGAAACCGAACATTCAGAGTATACTTGCAATTTTGATGACAAAAAATTCTGTTAGCATAGATTTTTGCTTGGTTTTGTCAGATGGGAATTTTTTTAACTTTTTCAAAAATGCTTTCGTAATTTTAATCTGAAATATCGGATTCTGAGCTAAATTAAAACCATTGTGTCGGCGGGACGAAGTTAGAATGACTTTTCAAAATTTTCAGCGGGTAACGTGAATCGCGCAAAATCCTCAACAAATCGCTCATCAACTCGAAGAAGTAGCACTAAAGCGAAACCTGGAACGGCAACGGCTACAAAACGAAATCGATGTTTGTCTAGTCTCATATAACTTTCAAAAATCATATATTTTTTGCAGCAGTCGATCAATTAAGTAACAATGCTTCTCCCGCTTCTCAAAAATCCACTTCAAAAACTCGTCGATCAAGTAATTGTATACCAGGACAAATGACTGTGAAACGAGAAAGGGTACGTGATTTTTTTTTCAGATGACGAACAAATCCTACTAGATTCCTAATTAGCCTCTATTCATTTAATCGTGTTAGACGAAATGAAATTGAATGGAGAAAAAAACGAATTGAAATTAGATGAGCTGACGATGAAAGGGTTCAAAAAAGGTTTCTTTTATAGAGTTCATCTCATAAACGTGGTGGAAGTGTTCGACAATCTCCATCTCCACGATACAGTGATCCACAACCAACACCGCGTTCTGATCGACAAACTCCAGATGTATGGATTTTTTAAAGAGAGAGAGAAGGGTTTGAAAAATTATCTATTTTTCATGTCTCTGATTTCTTACTCTCAATTTCTAATCTCATTTTTTTTCAGCTGAATATCGCAGCTGCTCGTCTCAAAAGATTGAGTCTAACGCCTTCCACATATTATTATAATTATCAAGATTCTCCTGAAACTGCAATTTACTGAAAATGAGTTACAATGTTTTTGATTTTGAAATAAAGTTATTCATAAATTTTCGTCGGGGAGATCTGCAACTTGAGAAAACAAGGATCTTCAAAACTCAAAAACTTTCATTCTTTGGAGAATTACCCAATATTAAAGAGACGATAAAGCTACGAAATATGCATGAAACATTGAACTTATGTATATTATATACAAATTACACGAAAAAGGGACAGATAGATAGATTATCGAAGCAGCAGGCGAGATGGGGTCTGGAAAATGAATTGGAAATAATTGTGATAATTCATTTTTTTTTCATGGAGAAAGAAGGAGAAAACAATCACAACAGCTTACAACTCACTTTTTCTTGTGCTTATTAAATTTCAACATTGATCTGAGAAATTTCATAATTTGAATTTTATCAAGGAAATTCTTCTTGAAATTGAATTTTTCAGTAAGGAAAGTGATTCAGAAAGTTACAGTTTAAAGTGTCTTTGATACGAAGAAAAAATAGCTAGAGGCTTATTTTCAGATCGATATTTCCCTAGTTTCATAAATTGATTCCCGAAAGTTTTTTTGGAATTTCATAGCAGAATTGAAAATTTCAAACTGACCGTAGCTTCAGAATCATCGAAAAATTGTCGTTCCCAATCTAATCGATCAGGTCCCGGATTATCCAATCCATTAGTCAATGGTTGTTGTTGTTGACTCAATGCTCGATTCGATCTTCCCATTGGCAAATATGTTGCCGTCGTTTGATTTGATCCAGGATTTATCGAATTCGAAGATGCCGATGATGCTGATATTCGCCATCGAGCTGTTCCACCAATTAAATCAAGTCTTCTGGAAAAAACACAAGACTTGAAAGATCAGGGAGGAGAGGAGAACTCACTTTTTCTTATGACTTATCACAATTTTGGCGATGAGAGCGACGCCAACAAGAAAAACGACGAGAGAAATGAATGCGATTGATGTTGTTGAATGAACATCTGGCACTGGAATTGGAGTCGCTGAAAAATGAACGATTTTGAAAAATCTTGGAGACAAAATAATGTAAACAATTTTTTGTGGAGTTAATTAATTTTGAGCGACATTAATTTTTCAAAAATATTTTTTCAGAAACCCTAAAAATCTCCACTGCAAGGACATTTTTATAGAGAAAACATTTTTAGATTCTGAAATACAGTTTGAATAGCGGGGATTGGAAGTGTTTGACTCGGACCAGACCTGATGTTTTTCAGGAATCCCGAAGTTTTCCCAAAAATCCCGAAAAGCTCACTCACATTTAATGTATTCTGTAGTTGTTGTCAAAATTTGTGTCGTCGTCGTCGTAATTTTTGGAGTTGTCGAACTTGTTGTTGGTGGAATTGTAGTTGTCGATGTTGTTGTAGAACTACTTGTTGTTGAATTCAGAACTAAAGCTGTTGTTGTTTCAGCCAACAATGTAGTAATATTCGAACTTGTGGAGTTACCCAGAAGATCCTCCATTCTAAATGCCTACAAAAATTCGAAATTAAAAAAAACTTCTTTGGTGAATAAATCAGATATTTCAGGGTTATCAGACCCATGAGATTTTTCAAAAAAGGAAAAATTGAAAACTTTTCGAAAGTAGATACATACATATATTATAAGCTGCAAAAATACGAATAAAAAAATAGTTTTTGTTGGAATACATGTATGTTGAAAATTATGGTGTAAAGCAACAAAAAAGGCGATTTTTTTGGTGGAGAGAGAGAATAAGTTCGAAGAAAAAAACATGTGATAAATAAATAAATTTGAAAAATAATCGTCGCTGAAAGCACTGTTTACTTCATTTCTTGTCCAATTCGATAGGTGTGAGCCTGCAAAATATATATATATGAAATGAATGAAAATATAGGGGGACAAAAGGCAGAAATCAAACAAATAAATGGGACGTGGAAGGGAACTATGAAATTTGGAAATCAATAGTTTTTTGTTGGGGGAAAATTATATATATATATGAGAAGAAAGAAATATCAATGACATGACCGTTCGAAGAAAAAAAAACATTTTTGCTATCAATGGAAAAATTGTTGTGGAAGAGAAATTGATTTGTTTTCGAAGTTCTGGGAGGAATCTATGATTTTTTCTTGAATTCAAAGATAAGTTTCAAGATATAAACTTTGAATAGGGAATTAGAAGTTTAACTGGAAAACTACAAAATCATGAAAAACAAATTTCAAAGTTTCCTCAATCCAAAGTTATCCGAAATCTCTCTATGCTCAGTTACCTTGTTCCAATCCATTTTAGCACGTGTCACTGGCAATTGTCTTCTGAGTGCTCTAAAAGTGTGTTCACTCATATTCGAATAATTCTCCAAAAGACTCTTTTGATATTTGTTTTCTTCTTCGCTAATTACACGGAATACTTCTTGAGCGGTTTTCTCGAAATCCGCCGAAACATTGACTTTGACAACTGGTTCTTTACTTGAGAACAATTGCACATTTCCATCTTCATAATAATGAACTTGTGCATGAATTGAGCCTTTCAAATCTTGTTGACCCGATTTTCCATCGCCAACTGGAATTGTCCATTCTGATCGAATTCGACCATTGCTACAAAATTAAATTGATATTTTATTCAATTGAGGTATGTTTTTGTTAAAAATTTAGAGATTTCAAATTCCCGATGACAACAACTAAATGTCCGGTTTTCCCAAAATAATTATTTTTCGAGAAATATTTTTCTCTAAAAAACTTACGTGAAATTCTTTGGTTGAAATTGATGTGATTCAATACAAACAACAAAAACACCATTCTTCACAAAAACGACACCAGTTCCTGTTTTCAAATAATAACTATCAACATAAGCATCCAATTCTTTTTGCAATGCAACTCTCCATTGTTCATCAATATTATTGGTAGAAGTTGTATGTGGTTGTAAATCACTGGCCTCTTTTCGAACATGATCATATTTGAAACTCTTTTTCGAAACTTCATCATAGAATCGACCATTTCCAAGATCATTGTGTGAAGTAATCAATGTTTGTTTTGGAACACCGTCCAATTTGACGGGAACAAATTGACCAATGTTATATTGAGAAACTGCTGTGATGCATTTATCTTTGAGAAGATCGTCATTATTCATTAACATTCGAACGGAATTGAACACCTGGAAATATTTTGAATAGTGTAAAGGGGATTGAAAAATATATATAATTTTAAACATGCTTCCGAAATGTTTACACGTAAGTTTAAAAATGTGGGCTTTAGCATTTCGAAAGAACTTCTAATCTTTTTTTCAACTAACCTCATTGAATTCTCCTGGTGGTGCGTGTTTGATGAAATCCGAAGCAATTCTAACTTTCTCCGCATCACTGATCTCCGACATTTCTAGCGTTCTGAAACGTTCTTTTTTATATTCAAATGCGAAAATTTCTATTTTTCTATACAAAAAGAATAAAATCGAAAGGATGAGTAAGTGAACGAACGAGAGAAATGCGACAAGAAAACGAGAGACATTGATTTTGCGGTGGAGCGCTGTTTGGTGTGTCTGCGTCTCTCTTTTTCCCCTTCTGTTTTTTTCGTTTTCCGGCAGGCCTGCGGTTTTTTGGATTGGTTTGTTAGACCAAATGATCTCATTCTTCGAGTGCACCAATTGAATTAAGAATAAGAAAAAGGATGGGTTTTTTTTTATTTTAAGAAATAATGTAGTCAGAACGCATTCTGAACAGCAGGGCTCAAAAATATAAATTTGAAAATTTACTGAAAAATGAAGGAGAAAAAACATTCGAACAGTAAAAGTCAAAAAAATATTTTTTTCACGGAAAAAGCAACATATTGCACCGCGAAGTTTTTTCAATGGAAAAATAGCAATTTGTGATTTCATAAATCGAAAGATTCTGTTTAAAAACATTTTTAACATGTTATTTTTCTAATGGGGTGATTCATGTCGAAGAAAAATGCAGAAATTGTGTCAGCAAACTTTGGAAAAAAAGAAAACCGTGCGCGTCGACTAAAATGCATTGTGTGTGCCAGTGTTTGCACAAATCTCGTCGACTACAGTACCCCGAGAAATTTTTTCCGAGACAAATTTTCCCGAAAATTCAGAAGCATAAAATGAAAAACCGAATAAATAAAAAATATTATTCGTGTCACGTGACTACTCGAGCTTTGTAGAATTTTGAAAAATTATTCACTTTTTTACTTCAAAAAAATTCTGACAACAAAATAAATTCATTTCAAAAGTGAATTCAAGGCAAGATAACTTTAGCAAGTTCAATTTCGTATAAATAATCGAATCCAACTTTTGGTCGAATTCCAACATAAACACTACAAAAAACAGCTGGATCCAAAAACTCAGAAGCATTTATATGAGCCATTGGATCATTGTAATCAACTTGAATAACTGCGATTGCCCAATCTTGGATTACTGTATTTTGAATGTCTTGAGCAACAAAAGATGGCTGATTGCTTTTCAAAGCCGATTCAATTACCTCAAAAAGTTTTTTTAGTTTTGAAATTTTAAAATTTTCTGAAACTCACATTATATTGCATAGTTTCATTGAAACACAGTGCAAAACAATATACAATTCGAGTATTATTATTGACACAACCATTTTGTCCACCTCGAACATTTGGGCGAATAAATGGTTTTTTGGTGTAACGATGATGTGAAGTTAGATCAATGTGATAATCAACTTGAACAGTTTTAGCAGTACGGTTACCCTGTAATACCCAAATTCAGCATATAAATAAATAAAAATTAGAATTCACCTGAATACAGAAATTGGTACCATTTGTTGGATCTCCAGCTGTTGCCCAATCACTTATTCCACTTCCATTTGTACTAAGCCAACTTGTTGGTGGAGCCGATAAATCACATTTTCCGATTCCAGTCGAAATATCAATTAATAATAAAAGTAGAAAAGTTTGAATGTAGAACATTCTTGGAACAAAATGAGTGGTTTTTTATCAAACTAAGAATTGTCTAAGACGCTTAGCAAAAGGGTTTTGACACTTTCTTTATGACATTTAATAAACTGATTGATCGAAGAAGTTTCATAATTTGAAGAATAATATTAGGATATAATCAGGATTGAAATGTATTGATTGAAGAATTTAAGAGTTGGAATTCTAAAAAAAAAATAAGTTTCAGATGATTTGAAGTTGGATTTTCCTAATTTTTTCAGATGTTGAATAAAAAAAATTCCACGTGGATTCTTCAAATTTTGAATTACAAAATCCGTGAATTCCAACAATTTTTACACGTGGATTTTTTTGGTCCACATAGATCTAAAAAAATTACGAAATGAAATTAATTCATAAAAAGTTCAGGATTTTTTCTGATTTTGACAGTTATCATAAATTTTTGAAAAATATTACATAAAGGTCCAAAAATTTGGAAAATGTTTCTCAAGTTCCAGACATTTTTGTGAAAACTCTTTTTTGACCTACCATAATTTTGACCTTTTTTACCGAGAAGAAGTTTTTCCATCAGTTTTCCCCAAAATTGATTGTTTTCAAATATTTTTGTTTTTTCCTTTTCAAGTCAAAAATGTTCAATTTTTTATTTTTCTCAAAATTTCAGAAATACAAAAAATGAAGAAATCCGAAGATGACCCAAAGAAACCAGAGAAAAATGAACAAGAAGAGTCTTCTAAACTAGAAAATTTTGCGGCTGAATTTGGATTGGATGCAGATTCAGAAAGCACACCAGAACCAGAGGTAAGATTTTCTTTTTTGAAAAAATTATCTATATTGATTTAGGACAAATCCGTGATGTATGGAGGGAAATACAATTCGCTAGAGGCTTGGGAACAGAGAAGAAATTCTGAGAATGCGAATAAACAACCTACACCGAAGACATCTCCAAATCCAACCCACATAATGGTTGGAGAGAATTCACCAAACCGGCCAGGTACAAGTCGGCCCTCAAACCGAGCAGGTCCATCATCTTCAGCAAATACAAACCCGACTCCAATTGACGACGATACGCATCACACAAGATATAGGGATTATTCAGATCCTCCACATGAAGTTGGCCATGAAGATGTTGCAGTAGACGGGAATAATATCACGGAAACTGTGCCAGTAGAAAATGTTGAGGCTAGTCCAGAAGAAGTTGTTGCAGAGCAGCTTGGTCAAAATGCTGAGGAGGAGAATTCAGGAGAAAGTGGAGGATTTTTTTCCAAATTTTTTTCGTGTTTTTGATTGAATGGGATTGAATGAAGTTTTGCATAGCAGTTGAATTTTGTTTTGGAAAAAATGCGGCCCAAACTTTTGGGATTAGAAACAGGATTATTGTAGTTATTTTTATAGAAACTTGAGATACTGTAATTTCCAGGTTTCAAAAAACTGAAGTTTACTAGAAATATAAGTTTTTTTGAAGTTGAGCCAAAGGATTTTTATATCCCATTGTTTTTATAAAAAGTTCATTTTTAACGAATTTACATTTAAAATGAGCACAGAAAATTCCAGTATCTTTAGATTCTTGGTTGCGAACAGCAGTCTGAAAATACTTGAAATATTACTCCATCAAAATCTGCAAACTCACACATTTTTGAACCGCAATTCAACGAGTAGATTCACAAATGTCTTCAAGAATCTTTCGAGTTATGAAAAATATTTGACACGTCCTTGTGACATTTCAACAAATTGTTCGATCAATGAATCTTCATCTTCATCCAAAACTGATAAATTTGAGCTTACAACATTTCCAGTGTCATTGTTCATTTCTGAATTTTTTAAAAAAATTTTATCACTTTTCGCGAGAATTTCGTACCAATTTCATCGAATTGAACTGGAACATCATATGGAATAAGATCAGCCCAAATTTGACATAAATCAGCACTCCAAAAGACATCTTCATTTTCATGAATTTTATTAATTTTCACTTGAACACAAAACGGTGGTTGTTTTGCATGCCTAAAAAATGTATCAAATTTTTTTTAATAAGAAACTGAAAAAGAAAACTCACTTGGAATTTAACCGATGAACTTGTCGAAGTTTAACATGAGTCATGCCACCAATATCCAAATATTTGATGTGAACAGATTCATTTTGAATTCCATAAATTTCAATTCTATGCCACGATGAATTTGTTCTCGAACTACTTGAACAAATTCCAAAAACTCGACCATTTTCTAGATATTCTTCACTGAAAAACAAATGTTTTATGTTGATTTTTTTTTTCAACTTTCAAACCTACATTTCATCATAGCTGAATGGTCTTTGATTTATCAAATGTTTATAGAAATCATCCAAATCTTGTGAGAATTCAACAAAATCTTCATAATCTTCAATCAACCATTCATCAACAGATATTATTTCATTTTTCGGGTGAATTGGTCGAATATACATTTCATACGGTGAAATTGTTGATGAACAATCAATAAATCCAATGAGATTTGAACTGTTTTCAATGGGAAAATTTGGAATTTCTTTCATTTCCCATTCATCTTCATCTCTATTATTTAAGTGTTCCTCAAATTGCCAATCTTCCGGAAAATTCAAACGTGTTGAATCGATGAATATTTGAGTCCACTCACTTGACAAATTCGAATCCTACAAAAATAATTAAAAGAAAAATTTTGAAAATGACAAAAACATCTCTGTAAATTTAAATGTTTCAAAAAAGGCAAAAAATTGAAAGCTGAAAATAACTTTTATTCGGGTTTATCGTTTTTTTTAAATTTATGTTCAGATAATTTTCTTTAAAAAACTGAAAAAAAATAAAAACTAAAACTACACATTTTCTGAACCAAAAAAATATTAACATTTTGTTAAAAAGTATTACAAGAGAAAAAATGATCAATTCAAATTTCTGTCTCATTTCAAGTTTTCATAAACATCTGAAAATATTTCACCTTGTAATTACTGGGAAGAACAGTTTTCGCAACAAATGGGCAAGAACACGCAAATATATCTTCAATGCTAACTTTTTCATCGCCATCTATTGGAATTCCAAAAAGATTCACTTTTATTGTACTTCGATCCCAATTATTATCCATATCATAATCTGTTGCAATTATTTCAAAATCTTGGAATTCATTTAATAATTCTTCGAATTGTCTACATTGTTCTTCAGTCCAATTTTGTTCTTTAACAGGACTACATCTTGCTAATCCAACATGAATCACTTGCCAAGGATAATAACATTGCTCGATTTCAATTTTGAAAATACACGAATCATGAACCATAAATTCCGATCCAAAATCAACAAAAAACACTTTGGCACATTTTTCCACTTCAAATTTTTCTAGAATCAAACATCTTCCAATTTTTCGTCTTTCAATTGGGGCTAACGCAAAGTTTCCAATTGAATATTCCGGAAATGGAGTTAGTCGAAAACTGAATTTTTTTTTAAAATATTAATTAAATTCATAAGTATTTATGGATATGATCTTACGGTTCAGTATATACAAGTTGATTTGCAATATGATTTATTGGTCGAATAAAAAATGAATCAGGTGAAATTATTCGAATAATTTCAACTTGTGCTGTTTGTTTGATAGACATCCGTTTTATTATTTGATTATTATTCAGCATTTTGCTAAAATATTTGGTTTCAAAATTTCATAAAAATAACTTTAAAATATGGTTAGTTTTGAAAATTTCGACACACAGCGCTTCAAAAAAACCATCTAATTTTTCAAATTATTTATTAAAAACTCTGGTAATAATTTAAACGCAATAAAATCACAAATAAAAACAATACATTTTTTTGATGTTTCTGTTTCTATGTATATATATAACAAGTCCCGTTATCGAAGGTTACAATCAATCTTTAGTTCTTGGCGGTTGAGAGGAAAGCAACAAGAGCAGCCGATCCGGAGGTCGACAAAAGAAGGTTGAAAATTGGGGCGACGTTGGCGAGAAGGAAGAATGCGAAGATAAGCATGATGGTGAGGAAGAGGGTGTTGGTGTAGAAGATTGAAAGATAGGTTGATTCGCTGTCGGCAACTTCGTTCTTTCGGAAAAGAGCGCGTTCCTGGAAATAAAACGTGTAAACTTGGGAAATTGAACCATTTTTCATTTCATTTTCTCAAAAAATAAATAAATAAAATACTCACCTCCTTTTCTTTGATGCTCATTTTCTTGTCATTGGCGTATTTGGCATTGATTTCTCTATCAACAGCTGGACCTCTCTTCATAACAATTTGATGTTTCAAGAGTCTCTTTTGGTTCTTGCATGAATAAGCCAAAAGGTAGGCAGTTGAGAGACTTGACAAAGCCCAAACAATCCACGAATCAGCAATTTCCATTTGATGAACTCCATAGAACAAGTAGATTGGTGCCAATGAGATGATCAAGGCATTGACGTAGAAGAAAAGATTTCCCTTGGTTGAGCTGGCCGGCGAATAGCTCGACAATAAAACTTCCTCTTCTTTTGTCAACTTGGCCATTGTATTACTGCAAAAAAGGAATTTGTACTTTTGGTGAATTCAAAAAAAGTTTCTAGCAAAAGACAAGGACAAAATATGAGTGACACCAAAACGGCAGAAAATACCACGACCCAAACAAAATCCAACGCGTGTTCGTCGTTTTGTCCACGACTCCTCCAAATCTGCATTTTCATGTCGTTGTGTTGACACAAAACTCCGCCCACTGCAGCCTACCGCTTGTGCGTCGCACCCTTTTCAACACAGCGGCCAGTGTTGAGAGGGGCAGTTACGCACTCGAACTGCAAGCAATTGGCGGCAAGCCAGATTGTGTACCGTACTCGTTGATGAAAACTCTTTGGCGACTCGACAGTGTCTCCAGTTTTTCATTTGTGGTTTTCTTTCGTTTTTTGGTTCACTCTTCGAATATTTTTTGGGCTTTTATTGAAGAGAATATTCAATATTTTTCCAGAAACCAATCAATAAACAATGGCCGATTCTGGACGTAGCCCAAGACCAGCAGGAAACGCTGTCCGTCAACGCAGAGGAGGTTTGTAATTTTCAAATAAAAATCTTATGAATTGGGAAAGAATTGGTGCAACTTATAGTTGAACATGGTCAATAATTTATTTTATGAGAAATTTCACAAATAAATTTTGCACATGTCTGATTTTGAATTTAGAGAGACTGTTTCTGAAAATTGAACCTTTTTCTGAATTTCAATATTCATATAGCAAATTGAAAATTGTAATGGGATAAATAAAGGACTGTGAAAACCTAAAACCGAAGTTGGTCACAAAATTTTCCCGAAAATATTTTCTAAGGAATTAAAAAAATAATTCATATGATCAAAAATTTCCAGGAGCCACAGCTGCACCAGCTCGCGCTCGCGGAGGAAACAACGGAGGACTCTGGCGTTTCTACACCGAAGACTCGACCGGCCTCAAGATCGGACCAGTTCCAGTTCTCGTCATGTCTTTGGTCTTCATCGCTTCCGTCTTCGTTCTTCACATTTGGGGAAAATTCACAAGAAGTCGCGCTTAAATTCAATATAATTAAGCTAGCAACAGAACGTATATGGGTCAATGTTGTTGTTTCTTCTTTTCTTCTTTGAAAGAGAGCATGTAATTTATTTTCATATTTCAACCGAAAAGTTTTATATATGTTTTATCATAAAAATTCTATCGAAAAAAAATCTATTAAAAATCTAGAGGAAAAAATAACAACAACTAATCGTCCAAATGAGCCAATTTTTCGGCATCAAGTTGTTTCAACTTCTTCACCGCTGACTGCCTCCACCTGATATTTTCACGTTCCATCAATTCAGCAACTCTCGAATCCCACTCAGAAGAAGCTTTCAATTCCTAAATAAAATTCTAAAATTTCGAGAAGAAATAGCTGAATAACATACCTTTTCATAATCTCTTTTGAACAATCGATAAGATTCATCAACAGGTTTATCAATACTCATTGCATATAAATGAACAACAGCCGAAAGTGTTAATCTGAAAATATCTGAACTCATGTGGACGGTCCTGCTCGAAATTCTTACCCAGACGAAATTCCTAATCCAATCGCTTTCATCGATCCCAGCAAACCCAAGGGGAATGTGAAGATTCCACCGACTACAGCTGAAAAATTGAAAACGGGCTATTATGAGAACCGTATACCTGAGTGTAGAACACAGGCGGTCGCACCTGAAATCGCCGGAAAATACCAAGATGAGAATTTGTTGCGATAGGCAGCTGCGTGAGTTGTTAGAAGTCTGGAAAAAAAACGTGTTTGTTGGAAATACAATTTGGGACACTTCTGGTATTTATCTACAAATATTTCTCGAGCTTTTCATGGATTTTATTGTTGGTACAAAATTCAATTTTTTTTTTATTTTCAAAATAAAATTTCCACGTGAACTTTCGGCGTCTAATTTCCAGAAGTTATTGGAAACTTTTTTTTTCGAATGAAATTTCCAGAATTAGAATTTTGCCACGTGGATTTTTCAGAATTTATAAAAATGCAAAACTCACACAATAGATCCAGAAATAATTGCACATTTGATTCCAATTCCAAATCCACCTTTCGCAAATCGAACAATCGCATAATCGATTTTCCTTTTAACTGCATCACTTGGACTCAAATATTTTCGACCAACATTATTTGTTTCATAAGCATGTCTGGCTTGTGCATAACCAGTTGCTCCGCCGACTAGAAAACCACCGAAAAATGACATTCGGACTACCTGCAAAAATATAGATTTGATTGTAATCGAAATCTAATTTCAGAAAAAAATTCCACTGTTTTTTTTTTTTGCATTTTTAAATCATCTTGACTCCATTTTCTCATTCAGATTCCATCAATTCTCCCTTTTAAAACTTACCCTAACAACAGCATCTTTTTCCATTGAATTCGTTTCATAAATCTGTTTTATTCGATCCCAGCCACTCAATTCTTCTCGAACTTCTTCAGATGTTCTGGATGGCAAAATTGGTTGAGGTGGTTCTGCTATCCTTGGCTGCTCTTCAATAATCACAATTTGTTGTTGCTGTTGACTTGTCGATGGTTTCCAGCCAAGCCATTCCCACCAACCCGTCATTTATGCTATTTTTCTTCAATCCAAATTTGAAATTTTTCAAGAAAAAAATTTTAAAAAAGTACTTCGAATCGTAAAATTATACGATTTTTTCTGTTTAGTAAACCAAAAAACAAAAAAAAATATATATTTCACAAAACAGTTAATAACAAAAACATGAACAGATAAAAAAAGTTGAAAAGCCCAAGAAGGGAAAAAAACAATATTCACAGGTAACAAGATCATTTTTTGTGATCATCAGTTGTTTTTGCAGAAGACATTGTTGGGAGAAGTGGAACACCGTGGAATATTCGCGAAAAGATTTCGAGAGCGTTTGGAGTTGGAACAACGTAGACAATGCTCACTTTTTCGGTTGATTCTGGAAAAAAAATTTAAAAATTTGTATGTTCTGTGAGCTCAAAAACCTGATTTTAAGAACTTTTTTTCTGAAGATTCTAGATATTTTTTGAACAAACAACTTCTAGGTATTAAAATTCAGAGTACTGTAGTTCAAGAATTTTCAGTAGAGAATAATGAAAAACTTGGATTTTTTGACAAAGGGTTTGAACTTTTCACATTTTTGTAGCTCAACAAAACTCAAGTCTAGAGCCAGAACACGTTCTCAACAGTAAAAAAACAAAAACACTTACCTTCAAACGGCGACTTCATTTTATGGCTCACAAATTCCTTAACAACCACCTCAACACATTTCAACGTTTCCAAAATATCAATAAGTTCTCGCAAAACAACAGGCTGTATCGCAAATTCAAATTGAAAATGCAAATCGGATAGTTGAATGCCCAATTTCGAAACAATCGTCAATAAAACACTTTCAGCCATCCATCGAACAGTTGCTAAACAAACTCCGCCCATCGGCATTATCCATGGTCGAGGTGTCCATTTTTTATCCAAAACTGTGATTTTCCAAATATGCTCGAATTCGATTGTTGTCCATCGTTTTTCATCGACTCCACACTCAATTATCTGTCTTCCTTCGTATAAATCACTCATTGTTTCCAATAAATAATCCGTCGAAAAATCAATACTTTCAACAAGATCTTGAAGAGCCGCACCAGTTTGTGCTTTTGATGCAATTATATTGTAAACTAGAATATTCCGACTTTTTGCCGGTTCTTCACAATTTTCAATCCAATCCGCAAAACAAACAGGTTCATCAATTGGTATTGATCTATCTAATAAAATCATAAGATTTTCGACAATTTTCGGTATCTCTTCATCCTCTTCTTCGTCTTCTCCACTATTTTTATCCAAATAAACATGGATTTTTTCGAAATGAAGGTTTGCCGATTCCAAATATCGAATCTTTTTGGTTGTTTGATCATTTTCAGTATTCTCAAAAACATCCATAATATCTTCATCAACACTCATTTCCAATTTATAATTATCATCGAAAAATGCACATGAAGCAGCAACAAGAACAGATGGAGAATCGCCAGCCAATTCAATCATTTCATCGCTATTCTCATTTGGTGTATTAATTTCTTCCAATAAAACACCGCTCGAATCAACCAAATCCGGATGATATCGATGAGAAAAGAAATGGCGGAAGCTGCAAAAAAACCATTGGATAAATACATTTTGAATTTTTTATTTGATTTTTTCTCAAAAGTAGATTTCTACGTGCTCATAATGAGATTTCCTAACTTTGATAACTACTTTCATACTTTTTGTAACAAAAATTATTATTTTTCCCTTTCAGATTTTTTTCACACATGAAAATTCTTTTACTTGAAAATTAAAGATAAATCTTGTTTGTGAATTCTCTAACAAAATCCGATTTCTGGAAACTTTCAAAATTCTGCCACGTCATAAATCTCAACTTACTAATATGACAACGCAGCTTGATTCTTCGAAACCACATCACTTTCACCTTGTCTCACTCTCGATACAAGTCCATCACTTCGCAATGATTGCAAAACCTTCTGAAGTACACTCGGTGAAATTTGTGAAAGAACCGTCTCGGCAAAATCTCCAGGTGTAGAATGAATGAGAATTGAGATGAGAAGATTTGATGCAATACAATGTTGAATATGCGATGGAGTTTTTGGAGTTTGTGATCGATATGGTAATGGATTATTGACAACTGTCTCTTTTTTTATGAGAACATTTGAGGAATCAAGAAAATCATTGAATGAATTATCGCTAACCATTGGATGAGGAATACGGTTATTGTCACTGAAATGAGCAATTTATTTCAATAAGAACCTTTCTCGGAACCGGTTAAAATTTCAGCCGGTTCCGAAAAAAACCCAACTGCCTTTGATATTGAAAAAACTTACGCAAACAATAATTTCATTGCCAATCTGTATGCATCTTTGAAAAATTCAGTTTTCGTTTGTATTGGCGAAACTGGTGATGTGCACAATTGCCAACGAAGTTCTCTCATCTCCGGAAACGTCGATAAATTTCGAACAATTCTTTGTAAATAGGCCAATCGATTTGGTCGAACCAATTCGCGAACTCCGCAAGCCATCAAACTTTGAACTGTTTTGGTTCTTGATTCCGGTACAAATTCATGCATCAAATCACGTAAAACTGTCGGATCCAACCAGAAACGATAAACTGGATTCAAAAAGAATCCAACAGCTCGAATCATAATTAATTGATCTCTTTCTTTTGGTGTAAAACGGCATCGAATAAAAACTCGATTCGCATTTGAAATACAATCAATACTATCCATTTTTCGTTTTTTATGATTTGCAAGTTTTCTAGAATTTCCATTATTTCCATCACTTCCTGCACCGCGTTTTCGAACTTGTTTCAGTGTAAATTCAGCCATTGATGTAACCGTCTTCATTTTACTTTTTGTCAAATCCAAATCAGTTGGCATCAAAGATTTCATAAAACTATTCCAATCTTTTTGCAAATGTTCAACTCGTTCTTCAACCAATGTTTTCAATTCTTCCGAATCTTTTCTAAATTGAGAAATAAACCACGAACAAACAGATGATGGATTTGTTATCATATCCCAATTCTTTTTCACATGCATAAAAAGTGCACTATCAAATCCAGCAACACCATCTCGAGGTCCAATCGGATAAATTCGTTTTTCTTCACTTTCATGTGGTCTTTCAATAAGTTTCTTATCAAAATATCCAGCTGAATATACTTTGTGCCTACTTTGTTCAGAATGATCTTCGAGTCGAAAAGAAAGAGGAGTTGAAAGAACAATTGCACGAAGATGATGCCAGTAAAGAGTTACATCGTGCTAAAAAATAATGTTTAAGAGAAAATTTTTCGGGAGAGAGGGGGTTCAAAATATGTTTTCTAGTAGATTATCACTCGAAAGAGCATAACTTGAGTTCTAATATGAGTTATGACATGGGAAAAACAGAAATTTATCATGACTTTACTAGCCTTCGAAATCCTGATGCCCAGGAGGCTTTTTACAACGGATCAGAAAGATTTTCCAGAAAATTTTTAATCTGAAACTTCAAGAGAACATTATTTCAATGTAAATCTGATTTCTGTGCCAAAATCATTGATTCAAAAGCATTTTTAATCAAATTGAATTTAGCCGAAAAAAATTCCACATCATAACTTATATTCAAACATTTACTTTAACCGATCAGAATTCACTAGAAAATATATATTTTATCAAATAATCCCTTGTTAGATATCAACTTACCAAGGTCAAAAACTCATATTCATATTTTTGAAAATCTCTATAATCTCTGCTAATTGTTGCATATCCTTTATCACTAGTACTTGTATCATATAATTCAGCATATTTCGAAACCCAATACATTTCAGATCCACAACTTGGGAATCTTCTGACACATGGATTCGGTCCAATTCGAACAATTCCCAGTGCTCCCAATAACAGCAAACAATGCTGAAGTTGTTTCAAAACCTTTTTATCCCTCAAAATCGCTTCTCTTTGTTCTTGCGGCAAATGTCCAACACATAAATGTCTTCGATCCGGATGATTTAAATAGTGGAACAGAAATGTTTTCTATAAAATGAAATTATGAAAATCTGGGACACGTTTAAATTGTTACCTCGATTTTCTTTGGAAGAAACGCGCAAATGGCTAAAACTGACAAAGGCATTGCGACAAGTAAATCTTGAAGCATAAACCATCCTTGTTTTGAGCCAGCAAAAACTGGTTGAGGTGGAACAAAGCGGAATTGTTGATTATCGGTGTAGGTTGGAGCATTTTCTTCATCAAGAGATGGCCAAGATTCGAACGGTTTTGTTGGTGGAAACCTGAAAAAAAAAACAATTTATTTGACAAGAGAATGAAAAGTGTTCTTTCCGAAAGAAATCTTTTTGAAACTCACAAATCAAAAAGCGTTTGCGTGCGATTTCCTTGAGTTTGCTGATAAACCAAATGAAAAATCATTTGATGTAGAGTATATAATCGAATAGCTTTTGGCTGATATCCAAATCCACTTGTTCCAACATGATAATTTTTATTGAATTGTTTCTTTCCATTCGCTGGTGCCAAATTATTGTAGACCAATGTGAATTCATGAATATTTTCTTCATCACATTCAGCTTCAGGTTCTTCTTCGTCTCCCAAATCAATTGAATCATTCGCAGAAGAAGCTTCTTTTTTGTTTTTAGCTTTCTGAAAGATTTTTTTTTGGGAAAAATAAATAACAGAAAAAGTCTAAAAATATCTCACTCCAGAATAACTATTCCGTATAGCTTGTAATCTGAAGAAATCATATCTATCCAAAATTGTTCGTGGAATCTCCAAATTTTCATCAATGTTACTAATTGACACTTCAGATGATTTTTCAGCCGTTTTCTCGATTTTATTCTTCAATATTCTGGAAAAATAAAAATTCAATTGAAATAATTTCTTCATAAAATAAAAACCTCTGTTGTCCATGTGGAAATACTCGTCCTTCTCTATGATATTCATCAACTATAGTCTGAATCGCATTTTTAACTTCATCATCAGAAACATTTTGAATATCTCGATGCGCAACAATTGTAACTTGATGATCAACCAAATCTGATGTTACCGTAGTTTCCCAAGTTTGAATAAGTTGTTTTCGTTTCAAAGCCAACAAACATTTTGTAAGTGACTTCTTGTCAATCATATATTTATATCCTTCACTCATTTCTTCTTCCGAAATCATTCGTATCAATTTGTTCGAAGTTACAATAACTCGATGGGTTTCGGCTATTTGGAGAATTCGATAAAGTCGTTGAAGACTAACATCTGATATTCTTAACGTATCTGAAAAAATTTTTTCAATAAATTAAAAAAAAAAATCATTAACTCACTCAAATTAGTTTCAGGAAATTTGACAACTTCTCCAATTTTATAAGGACATGGTGCTCCAGTCAAAAATTCAAAATCTCTCAAAATTTTCCCGAATTTTTCCGGTTGTTCATTTTCTTTCCAATAATATCTAATTGTTCGAATTTTTCCATCCATTTTTTGATATTGTCCAATATGATCCGATTGTTCAGTGTTTGCTGTGATAATATGTTGAGATACTCTTCTCGATCCCGTTTTTAAATTCGCATCATATCCCAATGAATATCCAATTTCTGTTCTTGGCAATCCTTCAGTTCCATTATTTCTAATTGCACTGATTACAATATCTTGTGGCATTCGATAATTTATTTGAGATGTCCAATGAGTTGGATTGAATGGAACATACATATTTACTGCAAATAATAATTGGAATTTAGGGGTTTTTTCGGACTATGGAAATATTCTCAGGAAGCTTTGAGCAGCATTTCCCCGAGTTTTCCACACACACACTTGGTGAGAGTGTCCCAAAATTTTTGTGCAGCGTGAAAATTTTTTCAGAATAAAGTGTGCAGCGTGAAATTTTGAATTTTTTTTGAATATTATCATCAAAATCGGCTGAAAATCAATGAAAACTTCACTTTTTCGTGAAAAAAATGTGCAGTGCAATGAAAAAATTTTGAAATTTTTATTAGCTTCCCGCCCGAATCGAAATTTTGCTTTGGGCGGGAATTTTTGTTTGAAAATTTTTGTACAGTATCCTTTTTGGACACGTCTCGTCAGGCTTGTTTCCACAAGAAACCATATATTAAAAATTTCCAGAGAAAACTCACAACTTGTGTTCTGAAAATGAATATCACTGAACTTCTCAACAGGTCTTTTCGGAGGTTTTGGTGGTTTTTTGCCTTTCGCGTCTATAACTACAGGAGCTTCTTCAACTTTTTCAACAGGATCCAATGATATATCCAAACTAATTTGTGCAACATCTTCTTCTCCATCATCTTCGTAATCAATATTATTATCAGTAAATGTTGGAGTTGTTGGTGGTGGTTCGGTGATATTTCTGATGTTTTGCAAAACAGCGAATGTACTTGTTCCTGGTTGTATATCATCCATAGTTTAATAAATCTGAAAACGAATATTATCTAATTTCTGAAAATGAAAAAAAGAATCTAGAGATATATGTCAAAACTGCTTTGAAAATCACAGATTCGAAATTCGAACAAAAAATTGACTGTGCACCAAATAACTTTATACATATTTCGGAATCTGCAGGACGAGTGAAATCACAACACAAACCAATATTAAAAATTATTCACAAAGACAAAACGGGTTAGATATTTATTTATTTATATTATTTGGGGAGGAATGTGATGTGGATATGGATTTTAAATCAATCAATACGAAGTCTTCGATTCAATGCGTCAATATATGCTTGATGAACTTGGGCAACAAATTGATCATCAGTTTGGAAAAGATGAGAGATAGCCAATAGGAACTAAAAATTAGAATATTAAAATTTTTACTTTTTACTTACAAGTAAGTATTACTTCAAAAGTAAAAAACCAAAAAAAACTTACTTGTTGTTTATTGAGAACTGGTGTTGAAGCTCCTGATCCAACTACAAATCCAGGTTCTCTTTCGACAACTTCAGCTTCCGACTGAAAAAAACATAACTATTTTATTGAACTCTTATTTTCAAACTCACTCCGGCTTCTTCTTCACCTTCCGATCCGTGAACTGATTTTGTTGAAATTGCGGCCAAACTCACTGCTGATGGGGAACTTACAAAATCTTGAAGAAGATTTCCACGTGGCTTGGCAGTTTTCAGCAAATCTTTTTCCAATTCGTCAGAAGGAATTGCGGTGCCTGGTTCTTTTAGCGCACTTTTCGGTTGTTCTTGAATCATCAATTTTTGTAGAAGAACTGGCATTACTTCTTGTGGTTTTGTTGGCGATTTTTGAGTAGATGATGTTGGAGTATCGAGATGTTTTTCTGGAGTTTGTTTGATGTCATTATGTTTACCTCCACGAATTAAATCAAGCAATTGAGCACTTCGTGAATCTGTTGGGGCTGAGCTTGTTGGACCAGGGACTGAAGCGGATGAACTGGTAGCTGATGCTTGTTTTGTCTCCTTGTTGATTTTGGTGATGAGTCTTTCGACCAATTTATAGATTCTGCTTGTGTCTCTTGGATCATAGCACCAAAGTCCATTGATTGTTCCATCTTGTTTGCAGAAGAATATATATTGTTCATCGTTATTAATTTTGAGAGTAGATGTAATAGGTTCTATATAATCTTGAGGCGATTGTCGATTTGCGATCATAAGGCTGAAGAATGGTCGATCAACTCTTTGATAAACGAACATTGTTCCGTCAATATCAGTTTTCTCCCAAGCATTTTTCTCTTTGTTGAACTTGTAGAGAGCAGCGTGTGGGACTTTGTCAAGAATTTGACTTGCACATGGATCTATTTTTTGAATTTGCGCTAAATTTTTAGCAGCAAGTTCAGCAGCAGCAGGCGTGATCTTTTTCTTTGATTCCATTTTGTCCTGAAATAATAAAAATGAAATGTAGGCAACTTAAAAAAGAACGCGTTCAAACAAAAAACAAACGCAAAAATTGAAAAGAAAAACAAAGCCAAGCGATTTACGATAAACAACAGGCAAGTGCTCACGCGGAGTGTCGTACCATATTTTTATTATTTTTATTTTTTAGGACAAGTTTTTAAATTGTACGTTTTTCAGGTAAAACTAGTACATTATGCCGATGTATAAGCTTCCCGCTTTTCTCCCAGCTGACTTCAATGTTCAACCAAAGAATATTGTATACAAACTTGCTTCATATCATGGAGAATCTGGCGAACAACAATCTTCAGCTTCTTCGGTTTCTTTGGAAACTGATCCAGTGAAAGTCTTAGAACAAAAACAATTGGAATTGATTGAAAGACTGAAAAAACAGGCTGATAGCCTTGGAAAGCTCCTAGCATCTGCAAAGCCAACAACCGCTGCACCACAAAAGGGCGCCGCCAAAGAATCTACTCCACAACCAGCACAAGAAGCACCTAAAAAGGACAAAGATGCGAAAAAGGAAGCGAGAAAGGCTGCTAAAAATGAAGCGAAAAATAAAGTTGCAAGTGGAGATGCACCAGCGCCGAAAAAAACAGCCACATCTGCTGGTTCTTCATGGACAATTGAAGACGACAGAAAAACATGGGAGACTGGACTTTCGCTCACTGCCAATATTCCATCAACACTTGTGAATTATCCACAAGAACCTTTAGGACAAATTACATTGACAGTTACGAAATCAGATCTTGTTTGGGTGCAAAGTCTTGCACTTGTTGGTCAAAAACGATCAGTTTCTTTCACTGGAAATGTGACGAATAAAGTTGGAAAAGATGCGAAAACAACTGTGAATGTTAAAACTGGTTTGTTTTTTTTTGGTGATTCAAAAAATGTATTTTCGTATTTTTTTAGGTGAGGAAGTTTCATTGACAATCAACAAAGTCACAATTCGATCAAGAGCAACAGTCTGGAAATCGCTTGGTTTGGCTCTTGGATTATTTGCAAGAACATCACAACAAGTTCTAAGCTCCGCTCATCAAGCACTTTGGCTGAACAAGGTTATTATTTTGAATCTATCTAGATTTCTCATAGCTTCATCTTTTTTCAGTCCAACCAAGTTCTTCTGAAAACCGCTGATTTATCTCTTCTCGAACGTGAAGCTTCTCAATTCTTGGCTCGATTTGATTCTCTCAGCTCTCAATGGGATATTACTCTTGCTGATATTATTTTCAGAAGTCTCATCAAAGCCACAAACACTCTTCCAAACAATGTTGAGATTTGGGCGAAGAAAATCGATCAACTTTTAGCTTAATTTTCCGGTGTTTTTTTGCAGATTATTATTATTATTAAATTGTTATTCAGTACATGATACTCTGACTTTTGTGTGGGTTAATTGAACCCTTTGAATATTTTTTCTTGAAGAAAGAATTCAAATTAAAAAATTCTTTTTGCAGATGCCGTTTATGCATGGATCGATGCCGCTTCGGCGCACATTTTTCTATTTACAACAGGGAAAAATCAAATTCCGTGATACGGTTCATGTCTTCTCTTTGGGTTTCAATCGAAATCCAACACCAGAACAAGCTGGAGCTCGAGATTTTGTATATTGGCATTGGGCTCAATTACAATATCATAATCCAAAAGTTCAATTGGTGAAACACGTCGATAAAGTTATTACACCATTTGCTAGAGCGTATTTAGGTTTGTTAATTTTTTAAGGGAATTTCAGTTTTAAAAGTTATTGAAACCGAAATTCACAATTCAAATGTTATCAGATCCCGAAGTGCTTTATTATCCTCCAAACTTCAATCTGTTTTCAGTCATTTTATCTCAAAAATAATTTAATCGAACATTCCCTGTTTGACAATCTGAAAAATGGAAGATAATGTTAATTTTTGAAAAATCGAACGTTTTCCTAGGTTAAGCCGACTTACTTCTTTTGACTACATTTCGAAAAACAAATGGAAAAATAATAGCGTCAGTTCTAGCTTTTCTGGAATTAAGAAATGAGCAAAAGTATTGACGTTGAGTTATTATAATTTAAGCTCATAAATAGGTCACGCGAATAGACAGATCAAATATATAATTTAATTTTTTTTCAGAAGATGGCCGTGAAGTTCTTTTCGATTTGGAAAACTTGAAACGAGAAGAAATCGAAGAAACTCTAGCAAAAACTTTGGGAAAAACCGAATTAGTTGAAAGAAGAGAACGACTCGAAAGTATTGCCAAATTGAATCCTGCCGATTTTGGAAGCAAAAATGAGCGACAATGTATTTGTGAAGTTCAAGGTCAACATCCATGCACAAGTTTATTGAGAGCACCAAAATGTGTGACTGGAAAATGGCGATGGAATCACAATTTGATCTAAATAAGTTTTTTTTTTCATTTATTGAAATTATTTTTAGAAGTAATAGATTTGTAAATACATTTCTAGATTGATTGTTATTTTTTCTTCGTGGTTAATATTTTCGTTTTCACGGCATAAATGTCCATTTTTCTTCCTATACTGAATCGAGTTGTGACGATATTCTGTAAAATAAGGTTTTTAATTTTAATTATAGGACTAACCAAAGAAATTCCAAGAAAAAACTTTCTCAACTCATTTCTTGTTTGGAAAAGCTTCACGTCATTGTGCGAGTCACCCCGCGAGAGAAAAAAAACTGAATTTGACAAAATGGGCAACTGGCGGTTTACCAGCGTTCTCGCACACTACGCTCTCAACTCCTCATGTCAGTCCGACACTTTTCTGTTCATTTGTTTCTCGGCGGAAGCTCTGTTTTCCTGAGTTGTGTGCTCCTTTCAAAAACATTTCAGTTAAAAAAAATGATATTTATTCACTGGAAAAATTCAAGTATATTTGAAAATATTATAAATAATTTTCAGAAACTAGATTCAGTAAATATAAAATAAATAATAGAAGGGAGCACGAGAATTGAGAGAAGAACTATGGCATAAGCTTGCATTGGTGAACGAGTCGATTTCCAATTCTGTAAAAATATATGTATGAATTTTATCCAAAATAAAAAACAAACGAACCTTGTTTTTTGGCCGACCATTTGTCTTTCAGTCAACGATTTCAACGAAGATTTTGCCGCTTAAAAATTAAAAATGGTTTTCTCTCTCACCCAATTCAATTCCAAAACATTTTGAAATTTGAACTTACCCTTCCAATTTTTTCCCGATCTTCTATCGTTTCTTTTGCCGATCAATGTCTCCAGTTCGGCAGTGAACTCTGTAAAAAATTTGTGTTCTTTCTTCAATTCCTCTAATTGTCCCATACATTCCTCGATTCCTGCAAAAAAAATCGGCCCGAGTTTTTTAGTTGGATGAACAAAAATCGGCCCGAGTTTTTTTCAAAAAAATCGGCCCGAGTTTTTTCAAAAAAAAATCGGCCCGAGTTTTTTCAAAAAAAATCGGCCCGAGTTTTTTCAAAAAAAAAATTCCCCCCCCTAGTTTTTCAAAAAAATCGCCCGAGTTTTTTCAAAAAAAATCGGCCCGAGTTTTTTCAAAAAAAAATCGGCCCGAGTTTTTCAAAAAAAATCGGCCCGAGTTTTTTCAAAAAATCGGCCCGAGTTTTTTTCAAAAAAAATCCCCCCTAGTTTTTTCAAAAAAATCGGCCCGAGTTTTTTCAAAAAAATCGGCCCGAGTTTTTTCAAAAAATCGGCCCGAGTTTTTTCAAAAAAATCGGCCCGAGTTTTTCAAAAAAAAATCGGCCCGAATTTTTTCAAAAAAATCGTTTTTTCAAAAAAATATATTTAGAAATATTTCCAAAAAAAGAGAAATAATACGTTTTGGAGATGTTTTTTTTATTGGATAAAAATAATTTAAGAACTCAAAAAAGGTCAATTTAATTTTAAGCCTGGATATGAAAAAAATTAACACTGTTAAAAAAATAAAGCTGAGTTCAAATAAATTTTATCACATTTTTTTAAAATTTCTATAATTTCAGAAAATCGCCATGAAGTTTTATTCGATTTGGAAAATTTGAAGCGAGAAGAAATCGAAGAAACTCTAGCGAAAACTTTGGGAAAAACCGAATTAGTTGAAAGAAGAGAACGTCTCGAAAGTATTGCCAAATTGAATCCTGCCGATTTTGGAAGCAAAAATGCGCGACAATGTATTTGTGAAGTACAAGGTCAACATCCATACAGAAATTTGGCTGAAAAATGGCTATGGAATTACAATTTGATCTAAATTTCACAGAGTGTAATTTACTACCTCAAACTACTAGACTTCAAATTTTTCAAAACATTTGCTGTTAGATCAAAAATATTTTTTCTCTAAATCTCTCACTTTTGTGTTGACCCCCTAAGATTGTGTCAGGTCTCAAAAAATGCGGGAAATTTTTCGGGTAGTAAATTACACCCTGTGTAATTTTATTTGTTTATTTTTGAAATAATTTTTAAACGTAGTAGATTTGTAGATAAATATTGTTATGTATATTTTTGTCATGGTTATTCTTATATTTTCATTTTCACGTCATAAGTTCCACCATTTTCTTCTTCTAATTAAGCAAACAACATGCTCAAAATTTTTCGCTTCTTTTTCTTCTTCTTCTCATGTTACCCGAATTTATATTATTTACATAATCCATCATTCACCTGGATCTTGTCTATTTTATATGTACTTTTCTTTTTCGAATTCTTCAAATCGTAAATTTTATTTCTTCGCCAAAAAAAGTGCATATGTAATGTTCGTCTTCCTCTTTTTTGCCATTTTTTGTGGGAAAAAAGAAAAGTTTTTTTCTGACTGGCGGCGGGCGGTCGAACAAAAAATGTTGACAGCACTTTTTTGTTCGGTTTTTTGGCGTTGTTGGTGACATTTTGAAAGTTTCTGTTTTCTAAAAGTTTTGGATTTTTTCTGGTTCTAGACTGAAATTTTGAGAATAATTTAAAATTCACAATAATTTTCATAGTACTTTTCCTTGAATATATGCTAATATTTTGGTACCTAATGAAAGTTTGAATTTCGAAATTCTCTGAATTTTTAACTCCAAACCTTTATTTCTCAATATTTTTTTAGAGTGAATTTTGAAATGAAATTGAACATTTTTAGAATTTCCAAAAAATTAGATTAAAAACCTTCCATTTTCATCTTGACAAAGTTCAAAAAATAGTTTCCACCTTGAAATCTATTTTTAGCTGTGAATTCAAATATTTCATTCTTTTCTCGTTTTTTGTTGCTTCTTCTTCCTCTCTCATAAAATGTTGCGGCATATTACTGCGAGGTTTTTGCAATGTCGCAGCGAGGTTATTCCGTCTTATGGCGCGCTATCCGTCAGGCAGTGCTTTTTTCCGTCGCTAACCTAGCAGCGACCTGGCAAATGTGTGGCTGCCACCCGTCTTTTTTTTTTGTTCGCTAGAAACGGCAGCTTGCATACCTGCGCTTTGGATAGCATAAATTCGAGATTTGTATTACAATAAGCGTTTATTGAATAGATAAATGATAAAAAATACACAAGAAAAATTAAAATTTATCCCTGCTGTGAAGACGTTGGTGATGTCGAGTCTTCTGGAGCTGGTGATTTGGTTGAAAATGAAAGCATGATTGAGCAGATAGGATTCGACTGAAGACGACGGGTGATTTTACGATGCCGGTTGGAAGTTGATTACATTTCCGGTTATCAGCCAGTTTCCTCCAAAACCAAGGTGTTCGCCAAAAGAAGACCTTGTTGTAGTTTCTGCAATAATTCAAGTTTAAATTCGTCGATAAGTTCGATAATTAGAATCGAAAATTTTGATAATTTTCAAGCTGAAGAGTTCAATAATCGCGATTTTCGGCCAAATCTCTAGATTTCCAGGTTGAACCACGAAAAATCGTCAATTTTCAGCTAGAGATCCCGTTTTTCACGGATTTTCCGCTAATTTTAGGGCGAGATTCCCAATTTTAGTCCAATTTCACCCCAAAATCCCCCTACCTTAGTATGAACCGGTGTCGGTTCCACTCTGTCCGCCAACTCGTTTCCCGACAATGACAAATCGCCATTTTCCGGTGTTTCTTGCGCAACTTTCGGCGACTCTTCTCTCTTGATGTTTTGGATGTTATAGTCACACCAATCTCATGTTGACATCATAAACATTCATCGATGTTCTAAGGACATGGATTCTAAAACAAATTTTCATTGTAGGATGATTTTACTGGAACAAACATACCAACGCAAGCTTCTTCAGAACCTTCATGGTCGCCAAAATCACATTTCTAAAACCAGGATGATTGCCAAAATCATGGAATGTTGAAGATCGTGTTGTAGTTTCTGCAATATTTTAACTTGATTGTCACGGTAAATTGGAATTCCACGAATTGAATTCAATGAACTTACTCGATTCAAATTCTGTTTTTCGGCTTCTTCACAATCCGATCGTTCGCTCACAGCTTGAAGATTCTTCAAAATGTTTTCATTCGGCGAGAATGGCACGAAAAATCGTCACGAAAAAACAATATAAATCAAAGAAACCAAAAAGAAGAAGCTGTTTTACAGATAAAACGCCACTCTTTTTGAAATTTTGGGAACTTTGGAAAACGAAAATGACGAGTTTGGCAAAGAAAATGCGCTCCATTGCGAAAAAATGGGAATAGGCGACTAGCAGGCAGGTCGCCGCAACGTCGCAAAATTAAGCCTCCACAATTTTGTGTGTGGCGGGTCGCTGCCATATTGCGGCAGTCGCAAAAACCCGCCAAACCTCGCTGCGATATGCCATTTTGCTCCTAACCTCGCAGTAATATGCCGTAACATTTTATGAGCTTCTAAATCAATACCTTTTTTCTTCTGTTTGTTTTTCCTGTCATTTTTTTGGCTGGTGCATACTGAAAAATGTGACAAATTTTCCTTTCGTCCATTTTCGGACAGCCATTTGTCCTTGCACGTTTTATGGGCTTTTTTCGTGTTCGAAAATTAGATAGGTTTTTTTTTCAATTCGGAATTTGAGAGTTTTTTTTTGGGAAAACACTTTCATACAATTCTTGAGACTCAAGTCTATCTGAGTTGTAGGTCCAAAAAGTTTTTCAAATTTTATAGAAAAGTTTCCAGCCTCCAAACTTCTATTCTTATTATTTTCTATTTCCGCTTCAACAATTCATCACAAAAACCGAATGTTAAAAACCTTTTATCATCAAAAAAGGGCGTTATCTTTTTCTTTTTTTGTCGATCAACAAATTATCAATCATCGCAGCTTCTGCGTCTCTTCACATATTTTTTTGCAATTTCATCATTTTTTTTCCTTTTCCTTTTTTCGATTTTATGATGGCTGGGTGGTCTTTCAGTAATCCTGCTGGATTTAATTTATGCTCTTCCAAGATGTGGAAAAAATGTGCAAGAGGAATGGAGAGAGTGCTTGAGCATAAGAGACGCAGAGATATTTGAAGAGTTGTATTAGTTTTTTGATGAATCTTCTCCCCAACACCATCTGCCTTCTTTTTGTTTATATTTTTTTATTCTTATAATATTTTTCTGGATATTGTAGATTTTCTTTATTACTTGAGAAAAAACACAAGACAAATAAAACAATTTTCCGGTAATGATAGTAAATAACCGGCTCCTCTTTTTTTTTGTTTCCGGTGCTCTTTCTCTCTTGCTCCTCACTTTCAACAACTGTTCTTCAATAAATTGTTTTTTTTTTGAAAATTTCCTTATTATTTTTTTTTTCCAAAAAAATTCATTGTTTTGTACATGCATTCAGAAAAACGATAAAAGCGACAATTTTTATTTTGTCTGCGTCTCTTGATTTTTGCGCAATATTTCGCCTCATAATATACATATGAATAGCGGACGACAATTAAAACGGTATTCGAAGAAAATTCGAAATGCATTAAAATTTTTTGTCTGATTAAATTGATTTCGGTTTGTTGAAACAGTTATTTTTTGTTTCGAAAAGTACAAAAGGCCTAACTAAATACTAGTAAAAGGTAGCCCTATAAACAATAAAAGATGACTCATTTTTATTATATTTTTTCTATTTCTCTTTTTTATTGAACGATTTTTTTTGAATTAGACACAAGGAATCGGGCTTCGAACTCAGTTTTCAGGAACTATAGTTCATTCCGCCATTAAAAATTATTTCAATCTCATTCCTTTTCCGGTCTCATTCTGAAGACTCTAAATTTCTTCTCATTTTCATTTTTTTTCAGATGGTTCTGCTAACTACACCATCTACAGTTTCGCCAAGTACGAGTATTTTGGAGCGAGCTGATTTGTGCCGGCCGATTCCGGAAAATTCGAGAAAATTGGCACAATTGGTGGAATATGATGAAAGTCGAGTTGAGATGGGGGTTAGTTGAAAAAAAAACGATTGAAATCCCTTTCTTGGAATTATATTTTTGGCATGAACTAATAGAATTTTCATTTTACCTAGAAATTGCAAGCGAAAAATGTAGTTAGTGACCGATTCAGTCGTGAGTGAATTTGGAGAAAATTCCAGGAAAAAATTTGACAATTTATTTTGGGAACTTTGGTTTGCTGAAAAATTTTCTCAACCCAAAGGAAATCCCCCAAAAAATTCCCCACTTTTTTTCCAGTCGCACTCAGTTTTTGTTCGAGAAGCTCGCCCTCCTGGTGCACATTATTCAAAAGCCAATGTTCTTTTTCTTCACGGTCAATCATTTTCCAGTTCAACATGGTTGGAAAATAATATGTTAAGGTAACCAATTTTCATGATCCAACCTAACTGAAACAAAAAATTGCAGAACATTTGCTGCCCTTGGTTATCGAGCAATTGCAATTGATTTGCCAGGTTCTGGTCAAACTCGCGGTCAAGCTTTAAGTCAAACAGAAAAACCAGTATTTTTGATGGATTTTATTGAGACTCTTGGTCTCAAAAAAATAATGGTTGTTTGTGCATCAATGTCATCTCAATATATTTTGCCACTTATGACTTCTAATCGATATTTGACTTGTGTTGTAGCTGTCGCTCCATCAAATACCCATGAAGTTACAAGTCCAGCAAGTTATATCACACCAACTTTGGTTGTTTGGGGTGAGTCAATTTGATTTTTGAAATTCGGCAGCACAAAACTTTGGATTATTTTTAAAAACATTTGTAGGAAGTAAAACTCAGATTACTGTAGATTTCGGCACAAAAAACGTTGAAGTAACTTTTTTAAAAAGATAAAAACCATCTTGAAAATTTTTTCGCTAAAGATCCACGTGGAATGTTTGTCCAACTCGAAAGTTCAGAATAGACATCTTTTCGCGCTATAAATTCCAAGTGGATTTTTTTCAGGCAAAAATTATTTCAAAATTCAAAAATACACTGCTTCAAAACATTTTGGAACTTCCCCCTCTTCCCAAATAAAAAATCCAAAATTTTTCCAGGCGATCGTGACACTTCTCTTGGCCCAACCGCTGCTTCAAACTTGAAAAACCTTCCAAACGTCAAACTCATGAAAATTACCGACGCTGGACATGCTTGTTATCTTCACAATCCAAAACACTTCGAAAATGTTTGTGTCAATTTTTTCGAACTCATCCGAAATTATCATTGAACTTCTTGTTTCACTTATTATTAAACCGGTGATTATTTTTAATTTTTATTGGAATGAATTGTTTTTCAAATCATGATTGATGATCGTGTTCGATTTGCTGCAGTTTTTAGGGAAATTGAATTAGGCCTGGAAAAAATTTAGGGATGATTTTTTTTTGTCTAAAAATTATAATATACCGTATTTTGGAATTGATAAGTTTTCGATAATTTGAATCTGACAAAATCATAACTAGAGTGGATAATGAGGAATGAAATGAATAAATCAACATCATTAGATTAGATATTGCTGAAAATTCAAGACAGTCAAGACAATGATTTGAGTTTCACTAACTTTGAGAATTCGGTGTAACCCGAATAAAAAAATAGTTCAAAACAGCCATTGGAATAATAACAACAAGCATTGGAAGAGTTGCTTGAGTTAATAAACTTATTATCGAATTTCGATGATTCTTGAAATTTTTCTCGGAGAGAATTCGACGTTTTTTGTTGAGAATTTTGAACATTCGAAAAGATACTGTAATTGATGAGATTGAAGAAATTGAAAGCATTATTACAATTGTTATAACTGTATACATAAACCATGGATTTATATTCATATCATACATGTCAACATTTTCTAATGATAAAATATTTAAACTTGATGGAAAATTCTGAAGCAAAATAAAACATTTTGAAGATTTCTCATTCAAAAATCTAACTCACATTTTCTAATAGAATTTTCATTTGATCTCGAGTCAAATTTGAGTTATTGAAAAATACAAAAATGAGAATAGGGATCATGTGATAAAAAATAACAAAAAACCAGAATATTTTTGAATTTATTGTAGATTTTCCAATATTAATTATCATTTGATGTTTTGCTAAAAGTGCACAAATAATTGCAGCAATTTGAGAATAAAGGATCAGAAAAAATAAACCCTGAATAACAAGTTTTTCGAATTAAAGATGAAGAAATTTACCATTTGAAGATGTGAACTCATTTTGAAACGAGTCCAAAGAATTCCATTAGTATAACCAGCGAGAATTGGGAAAAGTAAAATAGGTTGCATGAAAATCGAAAGATGAACATTTGCCAGAAGTGAGTGAATCTATTTTTGAAAAAAATCTTTTTTTTTGTTTACAATTTTTGGTTGAATGCAAATGAGTATTCTTTGGTCTCATGACCTTTTTTTGAATTTTACCTGAAGACTTAGGAAAAACTTTTTGTAAAATGTATAAATTCTGGAATTTTTGCAGATCAAAAACACGCCAAAAGAATTGAGAGTTAGAGAAAATATTCCTTGAATTGTGTAAAATCGAAGAATAAATAATGATGGTGAAATGTCTACAGTAATATTTGAATACATTGTAGTTTATGTCTGAAATATATGTATGACAAATAATACGAATTAAAATCTGAATTCTAATAATTCTAGCAAAATGGCTAGCAAATGGTTGACTGAACTAATTTATCAGAGTTCATAAAATATAAAAAAAGATTTCCGATAACTTTGTTTACTTATGAAAAGTTTGAAGAAACACTTTTGATATTTAGGAACAGCTGGAAAAGTAAGTGAATTATTGACAACTTTTTAGAACCGAATAAAATGTTTGTATGATGTGAGAAAATGTTTGGGAGAGTCAACTAGAAGTTAGGAACTTATATAGAAACTGAAAAAATTGAAACAAACATTTTTCGTAAATCTTCAAAATTTCGATAACCTTTCCTGGAGAATCAACCCAAATATCAACGTAAAATTGATACGAGCAAAAAAATAGAGCTTAGAAAAATTTCAAGCGTGACCTCAAAAAATAAACGTGGCTTCCCTTATTTTTGATCAATCATTGCTATCTTATTCAAAATTTCAAAATAAACGAATTCCAATCATGTTGCAAATATTTCTAATCGGATCAATATCTGGAATTAGTTATTTCATGATTGAATGCTCGAAAAAGAATAAAAATGTGCGAAATAATAAGAAAGAGGAGTCGGTGAAGGAAAAAGAAGCACAAATCAAAATCTATCGAAATGAGAAGACAAATCTGATATCACCAGAAACTTATGCGGAACTTGTAAAACAGTTGGACCTCGAATATATGAATTGTTTGTGCGTCTCGAGGAGGGAATTTGATTCTTATCAATTTAGAAAAAACCTCAAGTTTGCCTCATTTGATGCGTTTGATGCAAATCCAACTTTGAATCGATATGCCGAATTGAAATGTAGAGATAGTTCTCGAGTTGTTCTTGAAAATCGAAAAAATGATTATATCAATGCTTCATGGGTAGTTTGTGATCACAAAGAATATCGAGGAAAAAATATATTGACACAAGGTCCACTCAATCATACATCTCCTGATTTTTGGGCAATGATTTATCAAGAGAAAGTTGAATATATTGTGATGTTTTGCTCATTTATTGAAAAAGGAGTCGAACAATGTGCACAATATTATCCAACTAAAGAAGGAATCGAGAAATATGATAATTTCGAGGTAAAATATGTGGATAAAGAGAAAGATCCAGTGGAAGGTGTAACTTGGACTGTTTTACATTTGATTAACAATACTGGAAATGATACGAAACCAAGAACAATTAATCATATTTATGTATCTTGGTGGCCAGAAAATACAGCACCAAAAAATCCGAAATTAACAGTTGAATTATATCAATGGTTGATGAAAAAGAACGAAACACATATCCCAATGGTATTTCATTGTAATAATGGAATTGGAAGATCTGCCACATTTATGGCTATCTATTTTTTCACTCGAATTGATATCTCAACCTGGAAGGAAACTAGATGTAAATATGGTAAGTGATGGTTTATCATGGAAGTGCTCTGAAATTAAACGTCTGGTGAAACATGCTGAAAACCATTTTAAGCATAATCCATCCAAAGTTAGTCTCAGAAACCCCTTTCTTGTAGGGAGAGAAACTCTAAACACTTTTTTTTTCAGAAATGCACAATATTTTTCTCGAAGCTCTTCACTATTTTCGATATGGCGCAATCGAAACACCACTTCAATATTCATTTTTCATTTGTTGCTTATTCGAACTATTCATTCAAGAAGGTCGAATTGAAAGATCTCAAGATATCCGTGAACTTATGGGACATTATAAAAACTATGCGCGACATGTTCGAGAAATGGTCAAAGCTGGAAAAGAAGTCACCATCGAGAATACTAAAAAACCACAACCAACAACTTCTTGTTATGAATTGTCTGAGTTTTCTCTTGATGAATGATTATTGAGATAAATGTTTGTCGCGAAATTGTTTTGTTTTTTTTTGTGGAGGATTCTTTGCGTTAAAAAATGAGCCACAAACATCCACGTGAAAAAATCAAAATTTAGAAAACGTGTCCCAGAAAAATAATCGCGATAAGCATGTTTTTTGTTCAATCATTCCTAGCTTATTCAAAATTCTAAAATAATCGAATTCCAATTATGTTACAAATATTTCTAATCGGCTCAATACCATCAGCTGCCAACTTAGAATAAGCCGAAATCTGAAACCCCAGTTGAGAATAAATATTTTCTGATCTTTGTTGAAATTTGTGAGAATTGGAAAAAAATCGAAAGATGAATATTTTCTAGAACTTCTGGCTCAGAAGTGAGAAAATCTACATTTTTTTGAAACATTTTTTTGTTTACAACTTTTTGGTTGAATGCAAATGAGTTATTTTTAGTCTCGTGACCTTTTTTGAACTTACCCGGAGACTTAGAAAATACTTTTTGTAAACTTGTATAGAACTTCAACTAGAAGCCACAGTAATTCCAGACTTTTCAAAAATACGTGAAAATGTATTCTCTTGTGAGTACATTATTTGCAATTTATAAGCCACCAGGGATTTATTTTTCTGTCTCTTTCGGTCAAGGTTTTTTTTTCCAATAGTAAGAGAATTTTCCGTTTTTTTTTGTTGGAGCTGATTTGGAATTTTACTTTTACAATTAGTTTCAAATTGAATTCAGGATAATTTTTTTCAGAAAACAGAAAAATCATACAACTATTTTTCAATTAACAAAATTGGAAATTTTTTTTCAAAGCTTCGGAATTTTTTTGTGCTGAGATTTTAGATTTTCTCCACCAGTTTCTGACCTTTTTCAAAACATTTTCCATATTTTCTTTCTAAAATCCAATAATCCATAATTGCACCTACTAACTTCCTTTTCTCCTTCCTTTTTCAATTCATAATTACATCTCGGCCCAGAAAACTTTTGACACAAATTCCATTCTCAAACAGAAAATATTCTCCGTTGTTCCTTTTTTGCTGTCCTTGAGTTCATATAAATTTCCACACACACAAATATCTGTTTTTTCTTCTATTTTATTTCTTGACTGTCCACACTCCACTTCACTTCTTTTTTCTCAGTTGTCTTTGTGTCCAAAAAGAAATAATACATACTTGAGATATTCGGGATCACTTTGATTTCTCTTCTTATGTGTTTTTTATTCCATCTAATTTCCTTTTCATTTTTTTTCATTCTTGAAGGAAGGAAGGAAGTTTAGACCAAAAACATCTCGTCTCATTAAACATTTTCGGTCCATTTAATTTACGTTATGAAACTGTTTTTTTTGAAATTTTCTTTCAATCGGGACAGACTCGATTTTAAAGATTTCTGAATCCAAACTCAAAAAAAAGTACATTTTTATTAATGTGTTTAATGTGAGCAATGCCAGGTTTGAAATAAAAGTCCGATTCATCGGAATTCAAAATTTCCCGCAAAAAATACGAGAGATGATACTATTTGTATTCGAAAGCTAAATAGATCGGATTACCTGACCAACCGTACTTATAATGTGTATTTTTCGGATAACACAACATTGTATCTTTTTTTTCATATGTTTTTCCTCTTCTCCTTTATAATTAATAGTGTGGTCTGTTCTGAATATGTTCCCTCCATCTAAATACCACCCTACGAAATAGTGTTGAGAATAGGTTAGATGCAGACACTGTGTGATGCTATATGCTATGCAATTTGTCCGTTTCACCCAGCCGGGTGAGAGGTGACTTTTCCCTGCTTTTTTCATCATTTTATTTTTTGCTAATGCCTTTTTGTATATTTTTGTTAGTATAATTTAGCATTCTTCAAGACTGTTCAGCTCAATTGAGCTATGACGTGGCTGAATTTCAGCTATAGAAGTTTGGGATAGTGAATTCACTTTTTTCTGAACGTTTCAAACTGTGTTACGTCACAACTCAATTTCAAAGTTGAGAGAAACAATTTTTAATTATGTGATTGTGATCAGCGATTTGAAAACTACCCATAAAATATTACATCAAAGAAACCACATTTTTAAAGTAAAGCAAACAAATTTTATTGCATTTTTTCGAAATTTCTAATATTTCGAAAGAATGACTCATAGATAGATCAGATTCGATTTATATCTGATCAATAGACAGAAACTTTTTTTTCGTTCAAAAAGTGTTTGCCTATTTCATTCATTCAATCATCCGTAATTAAGTTATAGAACTTTTTTTGCCGCGCGCGAAAAAGTAATAATAATAATAATCATAATCCGGTTTATTCTTACTGTTTTCTAACTTTATATTCATTCGCTCGCATTATATCAAAGATACATTTTCAAAGAAAAAATAAATAATAATTATTCAAATTTCGTCCAAACAAAAAATGGATCCAGTTCTTATCATAATATTTTTGTTATGCTATGTATATATTTTCTTTTTTTTATTTTTCGTTTTTTGTTCGCGCGTCGAGAAAAAGATTATTTTTTCACACGAAAAAAAAAGAAAAAAGCAAAAGCAACTGGAAAATGTTCATTTTTTGAACACAGAGGTGATTAGTGTTCGCCGTTTTTTGTCTTACCGAATAATTTCATTTCTGTTTGTCATAGCAACCGTGATTTTCTCTTTCGCGATATTTTTCAACACCTAAATCCATCCCATCTAATCTAAACCGGTATCTAATTACCATTAGAATCACATAAATTAGCATTTTTTCAAGGAAAACCATGTTTATTCGTTTTTTTTTGTTTCAATTCGAATTTTCTTTTTGATATAGGTCAAAATGCCCTTTATGAGTAATAACACATTTTTAATATTATCATCAGTCTAAAATTTTGATGATTATAGAGGGAGAATAAGCTTATTTTCCACTCAAATCTGTCTAATATTTTTCGCAGAGAATAAAATTAAAGCTTTTCGTTCTCAAAGTGCAGCCAGTTTATGTAAACTTTTCGCTTCTCATAACCCACGCCCACAAAAAACCCACCTTCATGTGAAACAAAATTCTTGAAATTTTCCTGATTTTTGAATTTCTGAATATTCTAGACGTGTCCCAATCGATTAATCACGTGAAAATCTGAAAAATCAAAAATGCTTCATTTTGAAAACTGAATTTAAAAAAACACACCTCGTTTGTGTGTTACCGTAATATTCTTTGTTGTTGTGCTTTTCTGTGCGGGACCCGTTTCGCGGGATTTCAAATGCATGTTTTTTATTTCTCGCAAATAATTTTTTGAGTTTTTAAATTTCAGCATCTCATCCCATTCCAGTAAATGCAATTCACATAAATGTCTGAAAATACACCAAGTAAACCTGCACCAAAAGTGCGAGCCATTGTTCAGCTCTTGGACTTTCGAATAATCGAAATAAATTTGCATCCAAGGCTATCAGCAGAAGATGTTCTTCGAATGATTGCAGAACAATTGGATATTAATGCATTTTGGGATTCACGGTATTTTGGATTGAGTACAACTGATGAACAGTGAGTTGGATAATAAGTTAATTAATTAATGAAATATTCTCTTTTGTTTCAGCGGCGATTTACAATGGATCGATAGCCTTGTTATTCTCATCGATTTGGCTCTTTCACTCTCAAATTTCAATGGTGTTCTAATGCTTTCCCATCGTATTCGATTCTTCAATGAAAATATTTGTGAAATTCAAAGTGCATCAACCGCCAAATTCTATTTCATCGAAGCTCATAATCAATTAATGCATCATGAATTACTTGTGAATAGTGATACCTATTTTGAAATGGCTGCTATTTTATTGACAGTTTATGCAGCAGATTGCAGGTAGATACTTGAAAATAGAAATGGGGAGGGGGAGAGGCCGAAAATTCAATTGAATTGAACTAGATTTCAAACACACAAGTACTTTATACATTTCAATTCAATTTTTTGTCATTCAGGAAAGAAACATTGAATGAATTATTATGCCGAATGATGCCAAATGATCATCCCCCATACATTTTAATTAAAAACAATCGAATTGAGATCGAACGAAAGATTTTCGACATATTCGGTCATCAAAAACACGTCAGACTACGCCAAGGAAACGCTATGATGAGGTAAGTTGTCGGAATGATCAAAACATTTAGCAGTAGCAGCAGCATTCTCCTGTCTTTCATTTCTTTATGGGCTGTTTTATATGTGAGAACATGCAAGTTTTGTTCTTTTTCACTCGTTTTTTGTTCAATCTTCATAAATATAAATTTTTGCTAGGTTCATTAAATTGGCTGAGAAAAGCGAGTCATATGGTTATAAAATGTACGAATTGATGGATGATGATGGTGAAATGTGTGTGGTGTCAATTGGTGGACAAGGAATATTTGTGTATCGAAGATCCAAAATCGAAAATTTGATCACATTGAATATGGTGAGAATTTTGGGGGAGGTTGAATTGGAGAATTTTGTCAGAAACTTTTTCTAAAAATCGAGCATTTCATAATTTTCTATCGAAAAAAGCTGAAAATCACGAAATTTCAGTCAAATTTAGCTCAAGAATTTGAATTTTTCACATCTGAATTTTAGCCTGAAAATTCAAAAGCTCTGGTGAATTGCAATATTTTTAATATTTAATTTCTGAATGAAATTTTGCATTTAAAAAATTCCATGGTTTTTCTTCTCTATCTCTTTTTTCTCACAGAGTCTTCCTTGGCGCGTCATCGATAATTTATATTTTCGCGACAAAGTTTTCTCTATTGAAATCCGACATTCCAAACTGTAAGTCTCCCTCTTTTTCCCAGAAAAACCTCCCACGTTTTTTTTTCAGAAGTGAAACTCGAAAAAGTTATGATAGTTTAGTTAGCGGAGATTCAACATTGGAAAATGATCGAAAACTTTCAGAAGCTTGTAATCATCCAACAACACAGTAAGTTAAAGAAATTTAGAGGTTTTATAGTAGGAACTTGAAATGAGCTGTAATTTACTATGAAAATCCAATTAAAAGTTCCCTTGTTAGTTTTTTTTTATAATTTCCCCCCTCATTATCTACTCAAAATTATTTGAATAAACAAAACAGAATAGCGCAACACTTCACAGTAGCTAATAATATTTGCGTCACAACAAAACCCCAAAAAGTTTCCTTTTTCTCAAACCGACATTATTGATGAGAGAGTGTGTGAGATGAAGAGACGCAGGTGTGGATATTAGATAATAATTTGGAGAACAAAAAGGTGTGGCATGATTGAACGGTAAAGAGCTTTTTGTAAAACCTATTGGGTGGTTTTTTTTTGAAAATGCGACTTTGAATAATTTATGAGTGAAGGAATGATTGACAGTGACAGCAGAATATTTAGATGGCGGGAAAGAAATGAGATGAGATATGAATTATTTATTAGGTACGGTAGGGGAAAAGGCGCGGCGCGGGAGTCGGGAAAACAGTGCATTTTGAATTTGAATGTATCGAAATGAATGAGAAGTTGGTTTGAAAAAACACGGGATTATTTTTTCGACTCAAAAATCTTTGTGTCAATCAAAAATTCTGAAATTTTGTACAAAATCATGAACCTAACAACTTCAAAAGAAAAAATTTCCATTTTTCAATACTCGTAAGACTTATCTGAAAAACTATCGATTTACAAATTTGAAATCTGATATTTCCTGTCCAAAATCTTTCGTCTTCCCTGAAAATTTCCCTAAAACTTGACCTTTCAAAAACTCTCTCCAATTGTTTTTTTTTTCCAGATTCTCAACTCTTCGCCGACGTGGAATCACATCTCATCCACGTGTTCTAATGTTCAATTTCACTTGTCAAACTTGTATAACTTGTCGATCAATTTGGTCATCTGCAATTGCTCAACACCGATTTTTTCTCGAACAAAAAACGATAAGAAAAGTGAGTTTTTTCAGCTTCTAAAAAATTCAAAATCAAAAAACAAAAAAAAACTAAAAAGTAAAAAAAAGAAGTCAATTTCCCACGACTTATTAATCAAAAATGAATCATCTCACTCTTTTCTATCTATATTCCTTATTTCTTTCTTTTTCTTATTTATATGTATCTGTTTTTTCTAGCTCACATCAAAAAAATCTCTTATTTTCTTTTACTATAACATCCGCTTGTCGGATATGTTGCCAAATTGTGAATTTTTTACTTTTCATGTTTTTTGTGTTGTCCGTGGCAACAACTTTGTGTTTTTTTGGCTTTTTCTTAGAAAATATAATTTTGGGGTTTTTGAATTTTGAATCGGGAAGTTCAGTCTTGAACATGTTCTAGAAAAATTTTCATAAAATTTTTTTACGTGGCTTTTCAAAATCTGATGCAAAAAATTAATTTATTTCCTCGCACCTCGAAAATGTTGAGCAAAATTCTGAATAGGAATAATTTTTCTCTATTTTTGGCCCCCAAAAAACCACGTGGCAACACGAATTTTTTTTGCCACGTGGCGAATATCCAAATTCTGGAGCTCCTGAAATCCACGTGGCAAATGAAAAATGAAAAATGAAAATTTTTATTTTTAGTTTTTGAAAACATTTTTTTGTTCCCCCATTATTTTGTCTCGGTTAATCGGGTGGCGCAACTGTATTATTTATACACTTTATATTAATTTTATTGCTAGTGTTTGAAGTGGTGCGCGCTTGCGCAAACCAATGATAATCCGCTTCTCTTTTCTTTTTTAATATGGTGTGAAAATGGTGACATTTGATATTATTGAGTGACAGGAAAATGATGGAAAATTGGATGAACATGTGTTTTGGATGAGGTCATTGTGTAAAAAATGGCAGAATTTTTTCAGATGAAATGTGTAGGAAGAGAGATATATGAAAATATGAGGTTTTTTGATAGAGAGAAGAATTGTTATCCCTAGAAAAAATTTTCTCAAAAAATCACACCTCGGCCAAAATCGTGGTTTCCACAATAAAAAATTGTACGCTAACTTTTTACAGTACAAAAATTGTGAATTTTTCAGTTTTTGTACTCTATAAACTGAAATTCAGATGTTTCAAAAAATTGGTACTCTGGCCAGCCACGGCTTGGCCGAGGTGTGCAAAAAATCCAAGATGGTCCGATTTTTGGTGGTTCCATTCAGATAAGCAACTTTGATTTAGCTTCAGATCAGAGGGTTGATTCCAACTTCTAATTCTGTTGGTTCTAAAAAATCATTGGAATTTTTAGGTCTTGTGATAGTTTTTGTCATCTTCATAATCATTTCTCAAAAGTATTTTTCAGTCATTATTTTTTCAGTTTTTCAAAGTCTTTTCCACACTATCACAAGTCTCATTTAGTTTCTTGGTTTTTCGGAAATTCTTAGGATAGCAACTCAATTAACAAATTTAGCAGATCAAAGATTTTTTTCCCGTTAAATTCGATTAGATATTGGTTATCTCAAAGATCCCTCTTCCCAAATAGTTTATTCCAAATTCATGTCACCTTTTTATTTTTTCGAAAATTCTATAAAATATTCTGTACTCTCTCATGTTTCATTCATCAATCTTTTTTCGGTTTGATCTCCTTCCATTCAAATGTACTTTTTTCTGCGGCATTTGTTTTTGTTGTTGTTTCACCTACCCACAAGCTAATTTATCATTGTTTGAAATGGTTCAAAAAAGAAACAGACGCGTTATTTTGTTTGTTTGATTCATTCAAAAGGAATGAAATAGAATGAGCGAAAAAAACAACAAAACGTGAATTTATTGCATTGTTTCTGTTTTAATGTGCTTTTTTTCTCATTTTTCTTCGTCGCGTTTTGATTTTCAATATTGTTTATTTATTGATTCCATCGTGTGCCTGGTTATTTTTGATTGTTTTTCTGTTGATTTTTGAGACTGACATCATTTTGAATTTTGCTGATTGAATTACGCGGTTTTATTTGGGTGTGGTTGATTCGATATGATAAGATTGGTATTTTTGGAATGGAAATTAATTAAGAGCCTGATCTGAGTAGCTTCAATGTTCAAATAAAATGTTCGGAATTGTTCCATACTGAAAAAAAACTGGTGAATTTTGGAAGGATGTGAACTCCAGAGAACTTTTTTCCAATGAAAAATTGAGCATTGATCCGTAAGCCCATTTCTTCTTCTTCCTTCTTGTTCTGCAAAAATTGTGACTCCACTTTGACCTCTTCCTCCTCAGATCTTCTCTGATTCACATGATAATCAATTGACAAAATCCAATCAGCTGCTTTTTCTCGAAATTCTTCTCATTTTTTCGTTTTCTTTTCCCGTTCAAAAAACAATTATTTCGTTGTTCCCACAAGTTTTCGTTGTCTGTCTTTTTGTATGTGCAACAACCTTGTCTTCTCAACCTTTTTTTCCTTCCATCCGACCCCCTCTTCACATTCAATCTACATATGAATGAATTACAACAATTCGTGTATAGTACTCTTTCTCTCTTTTTTTTTTGGACATTCATTTGTGTTCACCCAGTGGTTTTTTGCGGACCGTATTCCTCAATCGATTCCGATTCCGTTTTTTTGTTCAAGTTTTTGTACAATTTTTTCATGCTGTTGTTTGAGAAATGATGGAATGCCCATATTTGTACAGTCGCTCGCTCATCTTCGTTTTCGAAAAAAAATTCGATTCAAATTTTTTCTCTGCATGTTTTTTGTCGGGCACCACTTGAAACTTTAATAGTGTCAACCGGATATTTATTTTTATCATTATTTTATGGTGGATTATTTTAGTCTAGGGATTTTTGACCTGTAAAACGTTGCTCTCACAGTTAATAAATTTTCTTAGGATTTACCCCGATCTTGAAAACCAGGTGTACTAAAAAGACCACCATGAAATCTTCATGAGAAATTTTTGAAGTGTTTGCATAAGATATGATAATTTGTAGTTTGATCAGTGAAAATTTGCGATTTAATGAAAATCCCAAATATTTTTCCTGTGACTAATATTTCCCAAATCAAATCAAATCTGTTTTGCTCACTCAAACCACTTCTACAGACAAACAATGCGTTTCATTGTTTACTCTTCCCATTCTTTTTCAAAATCAATATTCCATCTTCTTCTTCTTCTTCAAAAACACCTCTGTTAATCCGATTCTTGTAGTGAGCAGACAGACTTGCGCGCACTTGAAAACACTGCGAAAAATCGCAACTTTTTGTGTGTGTTTGTGTCCTACCTAACTGAAGAACAAATAACTGTGGGTCAATTAACAACTAATTTGATAATAATAGAGGAGGAGTGTGTGTGGCAGCAGCAGAAACAACAAAAAACTGACCAAAAATAAATCCGTGTCCTCGCGGATATAGAACCAATTAGTTTCCCGACACAATTTTTATTAATTGGTCGCGGAAAGTGTTAAAAGATTTATTATTGGTTAGGTTAGAGGTGTGGCATGACCCATTTTTTTCGTCTGTTTCCAATGAAAATTAATGGATGCTTTTTACTGTCTAGCAAAAAACCATAAAGCTACCGACCTACAAAGTGGTTTTTATGACTTGTTCGCCTCGTCTGGAAAGTTTGAACTTGTGGCGGTTTTTGACAAAAGCAAATCGTACACATCACATCCCGTTCACATTGTGACTCATTGACGCATTTTATTGTTGTGTCATTTTGTGGAACTTGCACTTTTTTTGTGGGAATTTGAATTTTCGTTGGAAGGGAAGAGGATTGTAATAGATGGTACTGGAAACATCGGAGTTTTGACAGAGAAGATCCTTGAGATTCGCCAAAATTTGTGAAGTCGTTCGATATTCGCATTCTTCTGATGTTGGTCGAAATTGGCCCCGTGCAATAATGTGAACCCAAAGGTTTGAAGTTTTGATCGTCGGACTTTGTACGCTTTTTTCGAATTCTCGATCTCGATTCGAATTTTTCACCGTCTGGTTCAATTGAAAAACTCGATCTTTCGAATCGCATCAGATTTTGAAGATATCTTCATCAGAAAAGTTCTGAATAGGATCCGAAGCTCCTTTAAAACCTAGGAATGTCCAATCGTCATGAACGCTAAATTTTTTATCATTCTTCATCGTTTCCCAGGCAGCCGGTTGGCTTTTCGGACTTTCAATTGTTCGAAAACATGTACACACACATTAATATAATCCAATTTATAGTACTACTATAATATCCGGTCGTTTCTTCTTCTTCTTTTGCATTTTGTTGTTGTTGTTTTTGTACAGTTCAACAACATGTAATCCTCGTTCCTCTTTTAGTTTCCCTCCCCATGTTCTTTTCCCTTTTTCCCGTCACCCAACGGCGTCCTGTGAATTTTAAAGACAAGGCCACAGAGGGCGGGCGATCTGGGCGCGCAATGCAAAAGTGCGCAACAATCGACCTATTGTCTCTCTGCCTCTTTTTTCTCTCTCCAACCGTTTGTCACTATTTCGTCTCCACATTTCTCATTCTCTCTAATATTCTACAACTATTTTACCTATGTTCTTCTCATCAGCATAGGTAAATAGTTGCTTGCTTGCGCGCCCGGGTGCTTCTTCTTCGCCTTTTTGTTTTATCGAAAAGGTGCTCATCCATGTGCATACTACGAATATTTTGAATTCACTTGACTACTATTCGATTTTTTTCCGAAAATGATTTCGACGCCTGGAAAAACGCCATATAAACATCGATATCTACAGGTTGGTTGTTTTTGTTCCGCTTGTTGAGTTTTTTCCTTCCCTCTGGATATTTTTTTGTTCTTTTATCGTTGAAAAATGGAAGTATTGTGCAAACTCTGAGAAGTCTTATTTTCAAATTAATCCTCCTCCTTCTATTTCTCTTTTGCCTTCTAATAATTTCCATATTTTAGTTTCTCAAGGGTCTCATAAATTGTTACTTTTACTACCATTCACTTTTGGGGTGGTTTTAGTGCGTGTTCCATTTGAAGTGCGAAAGAAGATTCATTTTGTAATTGTATATGATTTTTGGATTGAGCGGAACTTTGGGTGGCTTCTTCTAGATTCAGCGAAAGTATAGAAGTTTTTCACCTGTTTTTGCTAATAAAATCAAGCTGTATTTTTTATCCAAAATTTGAATTTCGGATATTTGCAGGACTGAAAGAATTTTAAAAAAAACTCCCAAGTTCGCTTCAAAATCCAGTTCCATTAAAAATTATAGACTTCAAATTTATTTCCAATTTAATTAGACCTCCTTTCCCCAAGCAATATTTTTTTGTTGTTGCTGCAATATCAAATATATTATCTTATTTCTCAACGATTTTTTCCTGCTTTATTAAATGAATCATGAGATTTTTGTAAGATTAAGTGATATGAAAAAGTGAAATGAAATGAAAAATGAAACAGATTAAATCATATTTGATTTTTGCCACATACATAAATATTTGTTGTTTTCTACAAAAATCTCGTCATCTTCTTCATATTTTCTCTATGTTTTCTCTCTCTGTTTTAAGTAGAACTTTCTCTTGTGTGTGCTAAACCCAAACAAATATTATTCTTATGCGAATAATAATAATATTTTTGTACCAATAAATAGTAAATAGTAAAATGCATAAGTTATGATATCCTTGTTATTCGTTAGGTCAACATATTGACCCCTGGTGACCACTTTTTTGGAAGATGTTTTATTGGAGGACCATTACAATTTTTTTCGTGAGAAGTTCTTGGATAGGACCACTTCAAATTTGTTCCTCAAAAATCCATTTCTAAAAAAATCGGAGGCCCTGATTTCAAAAATTCAAAGCCCAGGCTAATTTTTCTAGATCTTTCAAAATCTCGTACCTTTTTCCAACTTACCCAAATGCACTTTTTACACACTCACACTTGAGAGAATTTCCATATCTTTTTTTTTATTTCTTCGTACTTTTTTCCACACATTCTTTCTTGCTCCTCCTCATTTTGTTGTTGTTGATTTTCTTCTATCTTATTTTTGTTTTACTATTACTTTTTTTCCAAGCAAAAATGAAAAATAATCAAATTTAGTGACAGGTGCTCAAAAAATTACTTTACTTTATTGCATTTGAGATTTTCTCCTCGAATTTTCGGTGCTGAGCCAGCCATATTTTGTGTATCTTATTTCAATAACTCGTAAATGTATTAAATATCAAATATTTTTGACCACCTCGCTTTTTTCTTCTTTTTCTTCTTCCACTCCAAAATGTATCGGGTTTCGGATGTTTCTGGTGTTGGAAAGATCAGATGATGCGTCTGCTCTTCATCTTTTTTTGAATATTTTTGTCGCCTGCTTGATATACATTGTCTTTTTATGTTGCCGATGTTTTGTGGTGGAGAGGGAGGCGAATTTAAATTTTGCGAGAAACAGTGGATTTTTCTTGCCAACTTATTTTGAGCTCCAGATTTTGAATATCAATAAGTAGCCAATCCTAGAAAGCCTGGTTCTCAAGTTGCCGCGCCTACAGATTATAACTGTCAAGTCCCCGCATCTAGAGATCTACTCTGGCCAGAAGCCGCGCCTAGAAATCATAGCTGTCAAGTATCCGAGCTTTGAAAGTTTAACTGTCAAGGATCATATTCTACTAGAATATGTTTTTTTCACGTCTAGAATAATTCTAGACGTGAAACTTTTGAAAATTTGATTTTCCGTCGTGTTTAGAATTTTCGGCCGTCAAAAAAAAAAGTTAAGAATTAAATTGAAATTTTTAAAGGCTTCTCAATCTAGAAACTTTTCCGTGTGATTTTTAATTTTTAATTTTGTAAAAAAATCTTTTGATTCTGAAAAGTAAAATCATCCAAAAAAAATCTTTCGAAAAATCAAATTTTCTCATAAAATATACTAAAATCTGCACAAAATTGCACAACCCGCAGATAAAATTTCTAGCGCCAAAGGGAAATAAAATCACAAATCAATAAAAGTACACACCAAACACCCTCCCTTTTTTGTCCACCCTCACTCACCGCATAAAAAATCACCAATATATCATAAATGACCTTTTTGTTGCCCTTTGACATGCATACAATACTGATCCTATCTTACTTCTTACTTAGTAGTTTTTCCGTTTCTTTTTTTCTCTAATGTCCTTTTTTTTGTCATTCCTAGGTTTTTTTTTTGGCGGAACGAGAGTATGTGTTTTTTTCCGTTTCTTGGTGGTTCCACTCAAAACCCCTTTTTTTCAACCAAGAGATTTGTCTCATGGGATCTGTAGTTTTTTTTTCTGTCGTCAACACTATTTTGGTAGAGAAAAGAATGGACATTTTTTGGAAGAGGATTTTTTTGTTGAGAAAAATAGAAGAACTGGTTGGATTAGAAGATTGTTTGATTTTTGAATTGCTATTCTTGCAAAAAAATGAAAAAAAAAATGAAAATATGAATTTTTCTTGTGATTTTGAGATTCTTGCAACGAATTAAATTTTTTGAGCTTGTCTAAAATCTGAGAGACTTTCCAAGAATTCTGAACAATTTTTTCGGAAAATTTGTGTTTTCTTGAAAATTAGAAACCTTTTCCCTGTAAATCTTTGGAAATTTGGAATTCCAGTAATAAACAAAAAATCCGGAATATCTGAATTTCCAGAAAATGTATCTCTCTATTTTTTTAGAACAAAAATCCAATTTTTCAAAAAAAATATGAAATTTGTTCACTTTTTTTCCGAAAAGTTCAAATTTTCGCCATTTTTTTCTCAAAAAACTCATTCGTTTTTTTCAAACTCAAACCTCAGTGTCCATCCACATTTTTCTGTGTCTCATAATCCGAACGAAAAGTGATTGATGCGTTTACAATTTTTTGCAGTGTCCTTCTCATTTTTCCCCGCTCCAATCTTCATTTTTTTGTGTCTTTTTTGCTTCCCGTTGTTTTTCATTAAAACCACATTTCGTCCACTTTTTCTTCTTGTCCCGCATTTTGTCTTATCAAAAACAAATGCACATTTCTATTCTACTCTATGTGTATTTTTATTTTTATTTTAAATATTGTTGTATATATTTTTATGGCTTTTTTCGTCCGATGTTTTTCGATTCTTTCTGACTGAACATTTTTTTTTGTTGGAAAAGTTCAAAAATCCCAAGAATTTGGGTTTTACACATGGGAATCTCGAAAATTTTATATAAAAAATAGCTAGAAAATTTTTTAAAGTTCAAAAATATCGACCTTATCAGCTTCAAAATTGTTCAAATATCTCGAGTTTTTCAATAAAAAAGCTGTAATTTTTCAATTTTTTAGTTTCATTGAATTTTTTTTTGTTTTCAATTTTCAAACTTTGTTTCCTAATATTAACACATTCTTCTAAATCTCGAAATTTTACAATTTCTAAATATTCTTCACAATTTTCTCTCCCGACTGTCAATATCATTTTCTATCCTTCTGTCAATCTTCTATTTACTCCATAATTCTATTGTTCTTCCCATTTTTCCCTCTGACAATAACTAAATTACGGAATTTATGCACCTGTTCACACGGTTTGACCGATAATCGTAGTAGAAATACCAAGATGTTTTTTATTTATTTTTCCCTTCATAAATCTGGCCAGTTTTGTTAGGCCAAATTCAAAAAAAAACAAGAAGTCAAAACTTGAGTCCCATTATAATATAAAACTAGAATGTGATTGACCTTCGATTTTTTTTCTAATGCATTCCTAATCATTTTTTCTTCTTGTTTTACTCGTCATAATCCCAAAACACATTTTTTGTGGATGAAAAAGTTGATGCTTTTGAAGTTTTGGGTCTCGCATGTTCCTTTAAACACAAAAAATCGCTTCGAGACCTATAGGCTCCTTCAAAATTCTCTGCCATTTTCGATCATTCTTTCACTCAGAATCACAACTGTTTCCCTTTCTTTTCGCCGAGTTTCGAAATTGATGGTTTAGTCAGATATGACTCTCCTCTTTTTGTTGCTTCCTCTTTCGAGTTACCTAATCTTCTCATGTTTCCATATTTTCCCACCATATTATTATTATTATTATTATTTTGGAAATGCGCAACAAGTGCTAGAAAATCGCTGCCAATTAGCATAGGATTACTGTAGATCTTTTTAGTTTTTCTATTAGTCATGGATACAAATTGATGGTTTAAAAGGCTATAATTTGGATTTGTACGAAGTGGAGAGAAATTGTGGTTGAAATGTAGTAGTTTTTGGAGTTTTCGATGTGGAAAATTTTTTCAAGAATTTTGAAAATCTGATTTTTTCAGCCTATATTGAAGAGAAGGTTTTGACCCGGAAAATCAGATTTAATTTATTTTAAGTTTTAATTTCTAGAAATTTCACGATCAAATTTCGGATAAAAAAATCAAAAAATTTGTTTTTAGAAAATTCCAGCTGAAATTGTCTTATATTTTTCTATCGAACCTTTGTGCTCAGAATTTTACGCTAAAAAATTCCCTGAAATGTTCCAGAGCAGTTTTCCAGGGGTTCTAGAAATTTTGAGCTCAAAACCTCATAATTTTCTGTCTCTCCCTGCTCAATCTGTTTTCAAATGTTTCATGTGTTGTTCAATCAAATTAGCAATTAGTATTTCACCTGCGTGCTCATCCTCTGCCAATAAATAAATAAATATTACATTAATCCTCTCCTCCTCCCTGTAATGTTTTTTTTTCTACTAAATTTGAATTAATCCTTGTGCTCTTTCTGTCCTCCTGTTGACACCTGTCGCCACAGTACACACCAGATTAACCCCCTGTTCCACCCTCAATTTATCTCATCTAATGTTACCGCGCAAATTATGTAGTGTGTAAAGCGGAGCCGATTATTATTATATATTTATTATTCTTCTTCTTCCTCCTCACCACATTTTGATGGTTTCTTTGTCTCGAGAATTATAGGCCACGCCCATTATTTGCATCTTCTTATTTTTGTTCTTGTTGCGCAAGGAAAATGGGCGTGGCCAGTTTTTTGAGCTCTTTCTCATTTACCTAATTTTTTTGAGAGTTGAGCTAACTGGCTATTTTTACAGCTCTAAAATTATGAAAAGAATTCAATTTTTTAAATTAATTAATATTCTTGTTTTGCAGAAAAGTCATCAACGCAATCAGGTGATTGATCACAACGAGTTGACTGAAAAATTGAATCGGCTAACATCTCCTTCGCTCGTTTCAAATCAATCGACGACACAACACTCGATGCCTGCGGCGAAAATTGGCGATACGAGTACGTCGAGTTTGCCAGCGCCAACTGTCTCAACACCGCCAATGTCGAAACCGGTCACAACAAGCAAATCACTCAATAATAGTGTTTCCTCGTTTTATAGTGAGTTTTTTTTGGGGGATTTGAATTAGTCTAGGCGCTGATCCTTGGTAATTAGACTCTCTAGACTTGGCTCCTTGACACAAAATCTCTCAAGATGTCGTACCGAGCCACAGTGACTCTCAAGGCCCAGCTCCTTGTCATAGTGGAAGTCTAGATGTGGGTCCTAGACAATTAGGTTCTCAAGACTTGGCTACTTGAAATAAAAGCTCTCAAGGCGCAGCTACTTGTCAGAATGGAAACCTCGATGTAGGCCCTAGAAGATTAGGTTCTCTAGGCTTAGTTGCTTGCCAACTAGGTTTTCTAGGATCGGCTACTTGACATGCCGAAAATCCTGATTATTTTCAAATTGAAAATTTAGAGTACAGTTTTTACTTTTGGAAATCACTCGAAAACTTCCAATTTTTCTCCCAAAAAACGTGACCTTCTGAAATTTCATTTTAAAAATTCCACTCTCAATGACATTTTCGAAAAAAAATTCAAAAAGTACCGTATTCCCAAATGCTAATTGACCACCCATATTTATTTTCAAACTTCAATTCATTCATCGAATTTCAATAGACACTTGATTACGCTTCCAACTAACTAATTATGTATACACAACCCCGAAAAAAAACGCCAATAAATTTCAAACTTTCTCTCCTCATTTCTTTTGATTTATTCAAAAACGCCGAAACCTATTGTTTTTTTTGCAGAAATTTCACCGGAAGAATTCAAAAAAGATGTTCAACGATATAATTTGTTGCGAAACAAGAAAAGTGAACTCGAGAGGAAATTGTTTGAAAAATTGAGAGAATTGAAAGATGTTTGTGTTGAAGAAGGTGATATTACTGGAGAATTACCTGAAGAAATTCATACCGCAATATTGCCTGGAGATGATTTTCCAAGATTGAAAAAACGAGTTGGCACAGCTTATTCGATTCCAGATGAATTGATCAAAGCAGACAAGGTAATTTTTTGTTTCAATAACCCTTTATGAAAGAGAAAAATCAAATCATTGCGAGAAAATTGAGTGAAGAGGTGCTGAATTTTGAACATGATTTTCGGACGCATTCTCAATGTATTTTCCGAAGATTCTTGTGATAATCAAATAGTTGATCATAAGCATTATAACACCAATTGCATGAGTAAATGGTGCAACTACTTTTTCGCCATTCTCATTGACATCTGCGATTAAAAGTTGAAGAGCGATTGTTGCGTTCAATGAGCAAAGAATGACTGAGAAGATTGTGGCGATTGAGAGACCGCCTGAAAATTGAAAGAAATTTTGAGTAGATAGTGATTTTTTAGATTTTAAGATGCGATCCTCTTACCAGTAACTAATAGTAAACTAAGCGAAACCACTGATGCACTTCCAACACTGATTGTCAACAATCTACGACGATCATTATAATATTGTTCACCAATCCAATTAAATGTCAAACCAACAATAATCGGCATAAAATATGTTGGTGTTCCATAATCACCCAATGAATAATGAATATTATTCGCAATTGAGAAAACACCAGCAAAAAATGCCCAAGTTATTATAAGCACTTTGAATTCCGATTCGGTAATGTGTTTTTTGAAAGATGCATACGCGATATTCAATCCAATTATTGGGAATAACCCATAAGTTAGAAGGAAAAGAATGAAATAACCAAAGATTTCACGAATTGGTGTATAAAATAGAGAAAGTCCACCAGCACGAACTCCTAAAGTGAAACTAGCGAATAAAATTGTTCGACAAACATAAAGTCTGGAAATTCATATGTGTTTGATTTAGAAGGCTAAGCTTACTCTGTTAGAAGTGATTTTTTGAAAGTTGGTGAGATTGCCTTCATATCTGTTATCTTTTCGACCAATTTTTCGAATTCGGCGATTAGTTGTTCGAGAAATGCTTTTTGTGGCAGTTGAGCAGTGGCCGGAGAAGCAGTTCGAGGGTCATCACTGAAAGGATTTTGGTTAGATTTCTCGAAACTACATTGATGTCTGAGAACTTATAAATTCTTGTCCAGAAATCCCAAAAAATTATTCCATTTGGACCAAGAATCCGAATTCCCTGCTCAAAATTATTCAACTCACGGAACAGTAGTCATTTTCCTCACTAAATTTTATCAAAGAATGAATGACCAGCACCTTTTTTTCTTTTTTCTTTCACCCCAAAAAATTCAAACGTGAATTTTTATTTTATTTTTTGCAGGCCGATAAAATGGGACAATTGGAAACCGACGTCGAATGTCATCGACGAATTGTTGCAGCCGCTTCGAGATTGGCAACTGATAAAAACACAAATAAATCGGTGAGAAAGAAGCGGCAAAAGGATTTGTTGGCGGCTCGACAGAAATTGAATCGATTGGAACAGGGATTGCAGCAAATGCGGCATTCGGCGAGTAAACCCGATATTAGTAGTATTGCGAGTGATGGAAGTAATAGTGAGTTATCGGAAATCGGAAATAACCTAGATAAATTGTATTTGTTCAGATTCTTGGAATGTTTCAAGTCATAGTGCACCAATGACAATGGCGATGACAAAAAGTTGTCCGACGACTCCAAGAGGATCAATTCCGGATTTGAGAAAACATAATCAGGATTATGATGATGAGAAAAGCGAGATTGAAGATCATTCAATTGAAGAAAGAGTTTCGAGAAGAGCACCAAGGTTGGTATTTTTGAATTTGGGGTAAAGGAAGCTTGGAATTGAGAAAAAAAGATTTTATTTGAAAAACCCCGGATCCCGTTTTCCCACTTCATCCAATCAACATCTCTAACATGTTTTCCCTTTTCCCTCACCATTTCTCTCTTTTTTTCAGTGCACTTTCCCGTCATTCACTTCAACAACGCTATTCTGGAATATCATCATCGTCAACAAGTTCAGGATCGGATTCAATTGGCGGCGGACTTCCACCTCGACCCAAACCATCATCTGTTTATACACAAACACCAATCGATTGTATGATGATGATGGAAATGTCGAGTCCACTGTTAGTAACAATAAAAGAAATCCAGAATGAAAATGAAAATCCACATGCAATTCTGAGACCGAAAAGAACGATACCCGATTATTTTCCACCGATTAAAAAAACTCGAACTTGACTTGTGCTTTTTGCTTCTTCTTCTTCTTTTTTATCCTTTGTTTTTGTTGATGTTGGGGGAATATTGAATTTGGCGGAGGAATTGGGCTAATTTTCAGATGAAAGATTAGTTTTGGTCAGAGCCAATTTTCTTCTGAGTCAGGCCCAATTCTTCTAGCCCGATTCAAAAATCCTCGTTTGTTGTCCCATTGTTTTCCACAGATTTTCGGTTCGAGACGATCTCATCTCATCTCACTATCTAACACTAATAAAATCCTTTCCTTTTTTCCACAGCACTTTTTCGTTCCACTAAAATTTCAGAGAAAGCACTAATACCACTTTTCAAAATACCAGAAATATTATATCCCAAAATTTCGTTTTCGCAAAAAAAAGTTGATTTTTTCAGCTACGAAAATGTGGGATATAGATCAACGTCATATCGAAGTAGTTATCGACAGGCGCATTATCCAACAATTCAAGATGAGCACACTCAACAACAAATACAAAAAGATCGAAAAAGAGCACAATCTGCGCATCAAATTATTGGAGCTGGAAATGCTGAGCAAAATCGAACATGCACATATTCGGTGCCTTTAAATGATGCCAAACAAAAGTTTATTGATATGGATTTTGATGAGCAGAATGATGTTACACCGACTGCTGATTATCCGATGGTTTTGAATCATCGATTGACTACGTCGATTTCGTGTCAAGGTGGATTTGCGACTGCGAGTTTGGATAGAAGGAAGAGTAATGTGCAAAGGTAGGGGTTTTTGGGAATTGGATTTGAAATTTGGAAAAAAACTGTGAGGAGGGTAAATAGCACGAAATTTTAAAAACCAAAATTTTTCGATTTTCAAAATATAAACTTTTTTCTTTTATGAAAATTTGAAGTTTTCAAGTTAAAGGGTTGGTGCTTTCCTGGTGAAAAAATTGTCTGCAAAAAGGCGTCACAGTGTTGTTTTCAAAGTTGTGTGCAAACACACACACGAAAATTCAAAAACAAGTTGTGCGCTAGAGCGCATTTACATGCTTTATTTCGTAGGTTTTAACTCGCTTGTGTTTTTGAGGAAAAACATGGGCTGAATTGATACTAGAATTTTTTCTAAAACTGGAACCTTCCAGGAGCACCTTATTCCTATCTAAACCACACAAGATTCCCTGGCGGAGCACCAACCCTTTAATTTTATTTTTTTAGCCTGACTAAAAATTTTACGGAATTTTACAAATTTCAGAATTATTCGAGTTTTTTGAAAATTTTTAAAAATTAACAATAACTTGAAAAATCCGAAATTAAGAAGTTCAATACCCAAAACCATACTTCTTCTTGAGAACTCAAGAAAAAAAATAAATTTTTTTTCAGAATTCCAATGAATGGTTCATCAGATGATATGATTCGTCAAAGTGTGACAACTCGAATCACAACATTTCCCGTCGCTCAACCACAGAACACCGTAATCCTAGCCGGCGGCAAACCCTATTCAACATCCGAATTGCCACGTTTCCCCCATCCTCCTCCAGTCGCACGTGTCACTCATTTGCCACGTGGCTCACTTCCACCCTATTCTGGTTCACCGTCTGGCGGTGGAGCAATTCCGAAAACCAATCCACAAATGGAGGCATTATTATCGTATTATAAACAACAGACAAATCAACAACAACAACAGCAAAAAAATGGACAAAAAAGAACGACTGGTCCAAAAACTGCAACAATTGTATAAAGATCCCGGTTTTTCCACTGGAAAATTTTATTTATCGTTTTCCTGCTCACTTTATTTTATTGTGATTATTGATATGTCTTTAAATATTCCCGATGATTTTTTATTCCCCTCACTTTTTTTCCCCAGAAATTTCACTTTTCTTTTCCCTTCCCTAGCCAAAAATAACAAGAATTTGCAGTTTCAGAAAATTACGGGTTTTCAGTTTTCATTTCAGTTTTCCTACATTTTTTGACAGTCAAATAAATATCCGTTTTGTTATATTGTTTTTCTCCAAATTGTGATAAATATTTTTTATTTTAAACATTTTCTCAAAGTTGAAATATATTTTTGTCGAAATTTTCAATTTGTATTTGATGATTATTGGGCGAAGATTAGATTTGAATCTATTAGCCGGTAAATGCGTGGTTATCTTAATTGAAAATCTTTGCATTTTTCCAGTTTTTAGAGATTTTCCAATTTTTTCGCCTCGTTTTTCTGAAGGATTTTTGTCTTACGTAATTTTTTCTTTGATTGAAACTTGGGTTTTTGAAGGTCAGATTTTTGAGATTTGAAGAATTCAGACAATCCGGAGAATTTTTCAATCCGAAATAGATATCTTCCTAAAAATTAATTTTTTGAGAATTTTTAGAAAGAAAGCCGTTTTTTTAGTCGGAGCATTCCTGAAAATCGAAATTTATAATTAATTTTTATTTGAATTTTCTGAGGTTTGAAATTTTAATTTTTCAGTAACTTTTTGTCTAAAAAATTGAATTTCAACATTTTTCCAGAATTCTAGATCTAATTCATCAAGTAAACAATTTGTAAAAATTTCAAATCTTTGAATTCCATCAAAATTTTGTCAAACACAATTTTCATTCAAAATTCGGTCCAAATTCCACGAAACCTACAGTACCCCGGGGATAATTTGCAGTTCTCATCCATTCATCCATAAATAAAACAAATTACTAATCTTCTTCTCATTTCTCTCCATTTTTTCTCCGAAATTGACGGCTCAATGAGCTCTCTTTTTGTTTTCTTTTTGTTCTACCACTCACGATTTAACCCATTTCATGTCTGCGTCTCTCACTCTCTCGTTCGAGTTAGAGAAAAAGAGAAGACGCGCAGGATGCAGAGCAGATTCTTCTTCTTTTTCTTTGTGATTACGAAATGTTGTCTTATTTAATTTTGATTTTAGTTTTAGTTGTTCATATTTTTCAAACAGTGAATCATCTCAATTTTTTCCCCAATTTTTTTGCGGAACAAACAAAAATGATGGCAGCTGTGTCATTTTTGCGAAATGGCCTGATTTTTTTTGTCACAAAAAAAAATGACAAAACTTTTTTTTTGATAAGATTAAGTTAGGTTTTGGGCGGAAATGTATGTAACAGTTTCTTTGTTGGATAAAATTTTATTGCAAAAATTTTGAAAAACTATTTTTTTGGTTCTTTCCCAACTTTAGGCTTATTTAGGCTCATTAGAATTTAAATTCGATGGAAATTCAACAATTAACATGAGCAACGCTTAATTTTCAATTTTTATGAAATTTCAGAATCCAAATTTCATAAAAACTAACATGAGCAGCTCCTTATTTTAATTTTTTCATGAAATTAGGAACCTAAATCAAATTTTTTATCGATTTTCTAGTTTTTCACCATTTCCATATCGATTAACTTCCGCTAAATCCAAATTTTATGCAATTCAATCATTTTTTATTGAATTGGAAATTCCAAACAACCATTTCATTTCATTTCATTTTTTTTCTCGTCTCATTCTCTAATTTTCCCACACTCTCTCATCATTTTTCTCTGCGTTCTCTGAACTCTCCACGTCACACCCAATCTCTCATTGATTTCAATCATCAAATAGTTTTGGTTTTGGTTGTGTGGGTTTTTTTGTCGTCCTGTTTATGTCCTTTCCAGAGATGACTCAGTTTTTCCTGATTTTTGATTTTTAGTTGAGATTTTGTCGGGAAATTTGAGATTTTTCGGTTTTTGAAATATGTCGGTTTGTTTCTTTGAAGAATTTCATTGAGATCGTCTAGTTTTTTGTTTTGATAAGAACTTTTTTTGCAAAAAAAATACCTTAGAAGCAAGTTCAGGAGCATTTTTTAAGGGAATTTAAGTCAAAGTTTGAGCTCTGGAATTATTTTGGATTATTTTGAATTAAAGTTAGAGCTCCGAAGCTTCTTTTTCGAAATTTCGAACGGAAATCTGGTACCCTAAGCTTATTTTTCAAATTCTGCACAATCTTTTAATGATATGATTTGGAATCAAAACTTTGAGCTCAGAAAATTTATTGTATAATTTTTAGTTGAAATATGCTTTCTGTAGCTCTTTTTTTTCAATTTTAGAACATTTTTCGATATTTTCTTTTCAGTCCAAGCTTTTTTTCGAATTTCCTAAAATGAAAATTGAAAAAATGTTCCGTTCATGTTAATTTTCGAATTTTTTCATCGAAACATTTCTTGAGGCCGATTTTTACTTGATTTAATTTCAAACTACAAACCTTATTTTTATATCATGAGAATGTGCACACCATATGGTCTGATTTTAAAAAAGTTCTGAATGTCATTCATTAAATTTTTGGTTTTACTGATTAAAAAATTTAATAAGATTTTCAAAAAAAAAATTGCCACATCAAAACTCATTTCACACTTTTCCGCCAAAAAAAAACACCGATTTAGTGACCCCTTTAACTGGCCGTTTCTCAAAATCTTATCTGATCTTCAGCCAACTCTTCATTTTTTTTGCCGAAAAACTAACTTTTTAGCTTTTCTTTGTCAAATCAGTCAGACCAATCCTTCAATTCCCCCATGTCATTTTCTCTGCGTCTCTCTCTTTTCTCTCTCTTTCTAAGCCACGCCCATATTTTTCAAAATGTTCCTGGTTTGAAAGGAAACTTTTATGAAAAACGAGGAGAATGTTTCCGATTTACAGTTTATCCCCTTCGGATACTTCACACGGTTTGAAAATGATGAAAACTCAAACACTCGAAGAATTGGAAAACTCACCCTTCAAATTTTTCGCCGTCGATAATTGGACCAGTTTGGGAGTTAATAGTGAGTTTTGCTAACTTTTTGGGGATTTTGTTGGAAAAAATAAAATTAAAATTTTTGGGCATACGGTACACAAAAACATTTGTGTGCATTTTCATGTTTACGGTGTGGTGTTTGCAGAAAAATGCAATAGTTAAAAATAGAAGTCACGATTTTCCAAATTTACCACGTCTTAAGTCATCTTCGAAAATTAAGCCTAAAGGCTTGGGACCATCAAAATTCATATATCAAAAATTCTTTTTTTTTTAGATGGCGCTGAACTTCGCGCACCAAACTTCTGGGGTTTCATCAATTCGATCTTCTTTCCAACTGTGATGTTCTACGCGATTTTATGGTAAGTTCTTCTTTTCTAACCTTTCTAAATACATAAAAATTCACATAAAAAATTGAAAAAAAATAATTGGCCAATAAAAAATTCTTCTTCCTCTTCAAAAAAAAAGAAAAAATAAATAAATAATTATTTTGATTTCAGGTATGCAGTAAATACACTAGTCACAATGCACTGTTTTACAAGTTTTCAAGAAGGAATCAAACGAAAACGTCTCATCAATTTGACAACTTCACTTATTCATTCATCGGTTAGTTTTTATTTTTACTTGGGTTTTTTTTCGATTCCAATTTTCTCTCGAAAAAATTGGAAAGGGGAAAAAGTTTGAAAACGGAAACGACAAAACGAAAAGTTCAATGCATGCATAAAATAAAATTAATTCGTTTTTGGGTGAAAAGTGTCAATCTAGAAATGCAATAAAAATGGGGAACTTTTTGCAGATTTCTGGAATTTATCTGTTCACATTTTTCTGCCTAAATACTCGACTAATGTTTGGTTCACCACTTCATTATTGGACTAATCTCGACTCGCAAATTATTATTTTATCCATCGGATATTTTATTTATGATGGTTTCGATTTATTGGTCAATGATAAGTAAGTAATTTATTTGAAATTAATTAATTAAAACTTATCAATTAAATTTGTTACAGAATCTCAATTTCCACCGGAGTCTTATTATTCCACCACGTTGCCTCAATCTTCGTATTATCCAGTTCAATTTTATCGAAAAAGTTTCTTCTCTACGCATATTGGGCTCTTCTTATGGAAGTCTCCTCAATCTTCCTTCATACTCGATCAATTCTTCATATTTCGAAATTAAGTACAACTTCAATGATTGGATTTTCGAAGGTTGTTGCGTGGTTTAATTTGGTCGCTTTTATCGTTTTCCGATTCTTCGTTCAAGTATTTTTGGTCGGATGGGCTTGGGTCAATTTGGATAATATGCATACGTAAGTTTTGACATTTTTGTGATTTAAATTTGAAAATTGTGATTAAACATTGACAACCTCGAGCTCCAGAATTCCCAATAAGATTTTCTTTTCATTCGAGATTTATCAAACTTACAACTTTTTAATTAAAAAAAAATCGAATTTTCTGTTCACAACTATGGAAAAAAGTTTTGACCAATCTCTTGAGGATAATTAACTTCTCTCAAATCCTACCAACCAAAAAAATCCCAGAAATTTTGCAGAATGTTCGCATTCATTGCTTTCGGCGGTGGTTGCTGCTTTTTCATTATCAATGTCGGACTTTTCCTTCGTATTTTACATTCGGATGGTTTCTTATTATCTTCAGTTGTTTCACAAGATCGTCTCGATGCACTTCTCGAAGACAACGAATATTCAAATTCGAGTGAAAATATTGCAAAATCGGAGAAAGAAGAATTATTGGATGTCTAAATCTCTCTCGAAACGAAATCATAATTTAACAAATTATCAAAAAATCTAATTGACAATTTCCATTTTCTTGCGACGAACTCTTATTCCGGGTATTTTTTTTTCAAATATTTTATTTTCTTCTCCATTAAAAATATCATAATTTGTCATTTTTTGAACATATCTACTATCTCTTCTTGTTGTTTTTTTTTATTTTTCGAGATGAAAATGTAATGTTCAACAGAATAGTTTCAAAAAAAAAACTTTATTACCGGCATTCTTCTATACATATTATTCATCATTCGGGAATTATTCGATTACAAGACAAGAGGTTCGAAATTTGACACGTTTCGGGGGTTTTTTGGCTGCTGGCGGAATAGTGAAAATAAAAAGAGGCGAAGGCACTTTTGAAATGCTAGAAATGATTAGTTTGGCATCTAATTAATTTGAAATATGTATGAGTGAGTGAGTTATTATTCATCATCTTCATCTGCTTTTTGAAGTTGAAGTTTGTATTTTTCTTGACTCGATCGACGTTCGCATAAATACCAACATGCGCCAAGTTGTAAAATCTGGAAAAATTGGATTTTTTTTGAGAAACAAGATTCAGAATTTATCAATTGAATTTTGTTTCGATTTTTCTGGCTTTTGAAATAACACCAAACTGTTTGTCGCCAAAATCTACGGTGACTCAAAAAAGTTCCCAAAATTTCTTACCTGTAGAACGAGAAATCCAAAAAGACAAACAAGAAGCATGGTTTCGGATCGTTTGAATGTTTCAATTGGCACACAATTTTCAATATCAAGACACGGCGCTTTTCCTGTCCATTTTTGTTTCAATTGATAATGAACTTGATGCCTGACAGTTAGGGTAAATGCAAAAGAAACCAACAGTAATCCGATCATTGCCACTTGACCAATAATAAACTGCAAAAAGTTTCGAGATTCCTAGATCTGATGTTATGAGTACTCTACAATACTCCGTAAAATTCCAAAGCTACGAATGGAAGAAATCCTGGCTATTTTTATAGGTCGAAAACCACAGTTATAATTTTTTTTTCCTGACAAAAACACTTACCACAGATAACAAAAATGAGTTGAGAAAACAAAGTGAGATCAATCCAACAAGTGAAAGAATGAAAAGAGCAATTCCATAGGAACCCATTAGTAGAATTGTCACTATATACTGAAAATAAATACAGAAATTTATGATTTTTGATTTAAAAAAAATCTCAAAGGAATATTTTATTGGAAAAAAAGTTCCAAAACTTTTTCTCGAGTTCCAGACATTTTTTTGTGAAAACGCGCATTACTTTCATAAAATCTTTAATTTCAGATTTACTTAAATTTTAAAATTAAAAAAAATTTACATGGTCAAGTTTTCCAACATCAACGGGTGATACATTTTGTGGCGGAGGACTGAAAAATGCTAGAACTGTAGTTGCTAATAAGGAACATGAGATTGCCTGAAAAATAAATATTTTTTTGAACCCTATAATTTAGGATTTCACAAATTATAGGTTAAAAAACTGACCAGAAAAATGAGATTAGTAAAAGTCGCAAAACATCTCACGAAATGCGACAAAGCCATACAAATTCTGCAAAATAATTTGAGGAAAAGGTTCGAATAAATAAATAGCAAAAATACAATTTTTCCACTACAACAACAAAAAACGAAAGAAGAAGAAGAAGCTTGAAAAAAGGAGAGAGTATGAGAATTGAGGAGAGTGGCTAGAGAAAAAGGGACTCTTTTTTCATGGAGGAAGAGAAAAAAACGATAACTAACTAGAGCTGGATAGAAAATGGATATAGATGTTTTTTTTGTCTTTTTTTTTAGCTAGTGAGACAAGAAATGTTGAACATTTGATGAGGAAGTATTTTAAAAGAGTTTCAAGTTCTATTTTTGAGCTCAAAAAATAGTTTGTTGAATTTTTTCAGCAAGATTCCAATAAAAAATTCAAAAAGCTCTATTTTTCAAAAAAAAATATCATTAACTAATTTTTTTTTTCGAAAAAATATTCGGAAACTTCAAAAAATAGGCTGCAATATCTTGGAATTCGAAAAACTTAATTGATTTGAACATTTAAAAAAATGGAAAAATCAGAACGGCCCCAATATTTTTCAGGTTGATATATCGCAGCTGAAAAATTCACATCAATTTTTTTAGCCTATTCTGCTCAAAAAATGCTCCTTTGTATACATAAAAACAAAAAAAAATCAAATTACTCTGCTTGGCAAAAAATTGGATTTTTCTCCCGATTTTCTAACCAACAAACCATTGAAAAATAAACAAAAACTCATCTAACTTTTACACTTTTTGTGAATTTTCAAGGACATTGCAAATAGTAAAATAGTAAAATAAATAAATAAAAAATCGATTCTTTGTTGAAAAAAAAAACAAAAAAACATCAAGCGATAAAAAAACTGTTTGTATTGATAATATGATTCACAAAATAAATAGGGCGAAAAAAAAGATTAGACTTTTTTGATTTTTACTTCCGAAATCGATAACTTTTTTCAGTTTTGTTAGATACGATACGAAACTAAAAAAAATATAGCAAAAAATAGATTTTTTTTAGAACTGTCAATACTTTCAAAAAACTGGTCGCTTCTTTTTGTTTGTGTGATTTTATGCGAGAGAAAAGTAAAATATTGTTGAGAATTTGGAGAGTGACAGAAAAAGTCACATACATACAGAAAAAAGTTACTTTTTGAAATGATAAATTATTTTCGGTACTTCTAATGGGAAAAAAGTGACTACAGTAACCCGGAAGAGATTGGGAAATGATAAACATCGACCAAAGACTGGAAGAATTTTGACACTTCTTTGGAAAAAAGATGACGTGGCAAAAAATAATTGTGTTTTTTTTTATTTTGAAATGATATTTTTCGATTTGATGATTTGTTTCGAAAAATGTTATGTGACTAATTTTCTGGTTAGAAGTTCAGAAGATTAAGAATAACTTTTTTTTCGGAAAAAGTTCCCAAAAAGTCTACATTTTTTTAAAAATTTCTCCAGAGAACTTTTTTTGGATTTCAGAATCTTTGGCAATTTCAAAAAACAAATTTACAAAAATACATTTTATTCATACTCACAGACATTTTCTCTTCTCTCATTGACCAACTGCCGCATTATATTCTTCGACAAACTTTTTATATTTTGCAGTATTTTCTTCCGTCAACAATGCCGCATATTTATCCTTATATTTTTCAAGAAAATAGCAAAGCATGACACGATGAATGTACAAATATTGCAAATCATTTTGGATCGAATATGCTCTTTGATTTCGCAATTCTTTCATCAATTCTCCCATTGCCATACAATCGCTGCCAGCGCTAATTTTCTCGAGAATATATTCGATTGCAACAATTGTTCCAGTTCGGCCAATTCCAGCCGAACAATGCACAACTATTGGAGCTTTTGAGCCACGAATTGATGACAAGAGTTCCTGCAAAAATTAATTAGATCTAGGGGTTCTGTAGATTATAGGCAACACTTTGGGAGTTATTTTGAGACTGAATAAAAGATCAAAAGATTCTGGCACACTCTAGAATTTAGCTCAAAAATTAATTTTTCAAAATCAGCAAGCATTTTAGAACCTCCCCTTTCCCGCCAAAATAAAACATACCATACTTGTCAATCTGCACGGTGGAACACCTCGATCAGGCCAATCCAACCATTGTAATTGTCTAATTGTCCGAGTTTCTGATCCAACAGTAACCTTCAAATTAGTAATCATAATAGTTGGTTCTCTTTCCATCGGTTTACAATCAATCTTCTCAATTGTCATTTGTGTTCCACCAACTTGTCTTTTCTCTCCAACTTCCAATGGCCAATATTGTGCACATTTGAATTTGCCAGTCTCAATAACATTGCATAACATCACAATTTGTTCAGCTTTTTCCTGCCAAACCAACCACCAAAATTCATCAATTGTGTTATCAAGTGGACCTTGTGTGCAAATGAAACGTTTATCAGACATTGGTGTTCCGACGTAGTTTGCATGAACATAGTCGCAAGCAGCTGGTGGGGATTTCAATGCAACACGCTTCGCATCTTGACACGGAACATCTTGATAACGATTGCGATTTTGTGGTTGATTCGCTTGAAATGCTTCCATCGTCATTCCTTCCATTGTATATTTCGCAAGTCCACGATATTCATCACGGAGAGCTGGTACACCCATCGTCAATGCTCTTTCAACCCATTTTTGTACAGCTGGATGCATTTGTGCTGCGGGAGCTGCTTGTGCGATTGTTGTGTCGCCCCCTTTGTCCTTCTTCTTCTTTCCTCGTTTTGAACGAGTACTTCCTTCAGTTGCTACATTCGTTTTCGCCGTTCTGTTGGGTTGTTTCACGTTTTTCCCTTTTGCTGCTTCTGGTTTTTTCTTATTGAAAACATCCATAACAGCTCCAGCAGTAGCACGAGGTGTTCCAGTTTCGGAATCGGATCTTGAAAATCCACTTGATCTGAAAATTATTTTTTCTCAAAATTCCCCTCTGAAAACTCACGGCATCGTTGCTCTAATTATTGTACTTGCCATTGCTTCGAACATAGTGATTCTTTATGACGTCACTCGAAGGATTTCTCAAATATCAAAATTTTGTAGTAAAACTGCTGGACACCTGGTTTGCCTCCATTTTTATAGCGCTGAGCTAGTTCACGTAGAGATCTTATCAATTTCATTCACGTTTTCTTGATTTTAGAAATTTTGTGCATTTGAATTTTTGAAATCGCGGGAATTTTCACTGTGTCCTATGGGGCGCGTTTGCGTGTTTTGACAATGTTTTCATTTTTTTTCTTGTTTTTTTTCTTTTTTCTTGTTTCAAAAGAGTTTGTGCTGTTTTTGTGAATATAACTGAAAGTTCAGAAGTTAAACTCTTAGAAATTGAAGTTTTTCATGATTCAAGTTTTTTTTTGCCGCGGCAAAGCATGGTGCCAATTAACAAAACCACAGAAAATTTGAAGCGAAAATAATTTTTCGCGGATTTTTTTCGAAGGTGGCTTCGTCATTTTTAAAAGTTAATTTACACGGTGATGGGCGTGGTGTGAGATTTCACCAAACTGGTGAGAATAGCTTTTTATTTTTTTTTAATTTATTCGTTGTTTTATTCTCTTATTTATGCTGAATTTTTTTTGTTGTAAAAAACAGTATTGAAACAGAAAAACTTTATTAAGTTTCCATTGATGCTACAGATGCCTCCATTTTCTCGAAATTCATCGTTTCTGGCTTCAAGACTTCAAAAGACACTTCGAGACCTTCGGATACAACACAAACAGCTGAGCTATTATCAAACTGACCGCAGTAATTTGGAGCAGAAAAGATAGTTATGCATCGACGTCCAGCGAAGAATTCATAGCCATCTTGGACAACTTGATGAGCTCGAACAATCAAGTCGATTCCAAGTTGTCTGCAAGCTTTATGAACCATGTCTTCGCCAAATGAAACACTTGCACCACGAAGATTTGGTAGAAAACCTTCTTGATTGCACATTGGATCAGCCCATAATAAATCCATTTCTAATTCATCATTGCTGCCAGTGAACGGACTGAAAATTCCAGAATTTTGATGAGAATTTCAAATGCAAAAACTTACGCTCTGCAATTTCGCAAATCGCTCAAACTTTTCAAATGCGGACTTATTCCACCGTGCATACAGAGAATCTTTCTACCAATCAATCCTGATAATGGCATCATATCCATCATATCGGTCAAATCATCATAAATCGTTTCACAGCCTGTTGTTCGACGACTGAAAACTTCATCTTTGAAGCCGTAAGAAGCATTGATATGTGCGCATTCGTGATTTCCACGTAACATGAAAAAGTTATTAGGATATCGAACTTTGTATGCAAGGCATAAGAACAAGACTTCAAGACTGTTGCGACCGCGATCAACATAATCTCCGAGGAAAATATAATTTGAATCTGGTGGAAAACCGCCTTTATCAAATAATCTGATCAAATCGGAATATTGTCCATGGATATCACCACAGATTCGAATCGGGCCTTCAACTTCAATCAATCTTCCTTGCTGTGTGAAGACCTTTTTGGCGAGAACTAAAAAGTTGAAATTTGGAATTCATAATTTTCAATCTAAAGCTCACATGCTAATCTCAATATCTCCAGAGTATGAATATGCTTCGAAACTCCTTTGCAAGACAACAATTTCAACAAAAAACCCTCCACAAACTTCATATTTTGAGCATCTGAATGTTTTTCAAGTATTTTCGATCTTGTAGCCCTATCCAACATCATTTCATCCATTTCACTCAAATTTTCCGATGGTCCAGCTGCTGGCAATCGTGGTCTATTGTTTTTCTTCATTTTGCAACTTCTTTATATTGAGGGCAATTTGGTTTATTCACAAATTTATAAACTGACAAGACATTGAGATTTTGCTGTTTTTATAATGATAAATGGGTCACGTGAAAATTGATTTTTTTGGGAAAATGTTTCTCCTTTTTCCTGACAATGAATATTTATGATTTTAATCGAGAAGGAAACTCAAAAAAGACCAAGTTCGGAAAATCAAAGAAGTTTCGCCCTAAACATGATTATATCGCACAAAATCAAAACAGTTTTCTCGAAAAACCGAAAATGAAAAAAATGATCTACGTATTCGATTAACTAGAAAATCATGAGACAACATCAGTTTTTCAGAAAGAAATGTATCTTTGCGCAAAATAAATTTCTGATTTGTTCCTCTTTTTTCCCGTTGAGAAAGAAGAATCATGGACCCCTTTTTCGTAATTTTGAAAAATTTTCGGAAAATTAGTTTTTTTTGAGGTGAGCCATCGGACCTAAGTAATTCAAAAGAGATTCGAACCTATTTTCTCCATTATATAACGTCATTCCGTCGTTGTTTTTTTGAATTTTCTCATTCTGGCTGCTTTTTGAGTTCAAAAATGTGATTTCGGTCTCACATGAATTATTCCCACACATTATTTTTTCCCCAACTGATAACAAGTTTTGTTGTGGATCTATTCAATTTTATTATCAATTCCAGCTAGTCATGTTTCAATTTTTGAAAATTATTTCTTTTTACAACATGTATCCTAAAATTAGAAATCGAACAAAACAATACACATAAAGAACAAGGCATAAAATCTACGTTGCAAAATGTTTTTCACTCTGTGTCTCCCCTTTTCTATCACATATTTTCCTCGTTTTTCAATTATTTGTGTGTGTGCCAGTCAACTCTCTTCATTTTTTCATTTTTCTATTTTTTGAAAATCTTCCTCAATAAATACTTGATTTTTCAGGGTTTTAAATCAGAATGAGTAGAAAAGATGACGATTTGCATCCATTGTTGCACTCTTCTTCAATGGAAAAAGAGACGAAAATACCGGTAAGAATTTGCTTTGAAAAGAAATTTAAATTTTTAACCAAAAAAATAGAAAACTTATTTAATGATGTTATTAATTTTCACATGAAATTTTCATGTTTTCAAAAAAAAAATCAAGATAAAAGTATGGATTTGGAAAAAAGACCCAGAAATAAAGCTTTTAGATAAAATCTGGGCTTTCTTCGCTTCCTCACGAAAAAAAAAGAAAGGTTTTCCTGTTTATTCCATCCATTCCAAGTCTTTTTGTTCATTCACCTTTTCCTCCTTTTGAATTCTAAAAAGATGGTTTTCTAGGTTCCACAAGTTTCGATTGGTCGAGAATCGCAATCAAATCGAAATATGAAAACAGCAATTTTAATATGGTTAACACTACAAAATAGTATACATACACTACTTATTCGATATTCGCGTGCAAGAGAAGTTGAAGATATGTTTGTGAGTACGGTAGCTGTTTGGTTGACTGAAGTTATCAAATGTATTATTTGTCTATTTTTAGTAGCACAAGAGGAAACTCCAAGGAGGTTTGTTTTTTTTTACAAAATATATTTTCCTGATAATTTTTCACACATTGATAATTTTACTGTTGCCAAGAACGTTTTCTGACCTGAGAACTGACGTGGCAAAATTTGAAAAAAAAAACTAATTATGATCGTTTTTCTAAAAAAAATGTAGCCTTGTCAGTAATTTTAATTCAAACTTTAAAAAAAAGAATTTATTAAAATTTATTTTTCCGCTTAAAATAAGCCGCAAATTCACGATTTTTCCACGTCATACCTCATTTTCACCGCGCAAAAACTTGATTCCCCAAAATAATAATTTATTCTAGGTTCCTTTCTTCGTTGCGAGCTCAAATTATTGAACAACCATATGATACTTTAAAAGTATGTATTCCTGCAATGATTTATATTGTACAAAATAATTTGTTCTACGTGGCAGCTTCTCATTTGGACGCCGCTACTTTTATGGTTTGTTTGATTTTGAAACATTATTTATTTATATAGCTGTTTCCAGATTACATCGCAGCTAAAAATTTTCACCGCCGCTATTTTCACAGTTATCATTCTTCGACGATCATTAAATCAAACACAATGGTTTGCACTTGGTGTTTTATTTATTGGTGTATCTTTGGTGCAACTTCAAGGAACTTCTTCGACAGCAAAAATTGCTGGTGAATCGCCTTTAGTTGGTAAGTTTCAGATTCAGTATGATTCTCAAAACTTCTTTCTTTCAGGTTTCATCGCTGTAGTTGTGGCATGTTGTTTGTCAGGTTTTGCTGGAATTTATTTCGAGAAAATTCTCAAAGGATCAGCTCCAGTTTCATTGTGGATGAGAAATGTGCAAATGGCTGTTTTTGCGATTCCATCTTCATTTTTGGCGATTTACGTGTCAGACTCGGAAACTGTTACAACAAAAGGATTATTATATGGATTTGATTCGATTGTTTGGTTGACTGTTTTGTGGTATGGAATTGGAGGTTTGTTTTTTTTACTAAATCAAAAAGAAGAGAAATTCTTGGATCCGGTTCATTTTGCGTTCGAAGTCTAAGTCTTATCTATAATTTGGATCAATCGAAGAATGTTGATTTTGAAAAGAACATTTTTGGGATTTCGATTTCTGAAATTATTTATTTTGAAAAAAAAACCCACGGAAAAACTTCGTCTTAAAAAATGTCCAGAAAAAAGGTTCCTGATCCAAAAAAATTAAAAACTTTTGGTGAAAATCAAAATTTTTCAGAAATGCATAAAATTCCTGCAAAATATTATTTAAAAAAATAAATTCGAAAATTAGCAGCTGTCAAATTTAGGGCCAAATAATAAAATTTTTGAACAAAAAAAATCGGGAATCTTCTGACAATTTAGAAAAAAACTGTCGTATTTTTTTGAATATTGGCCTTTAGAACTAAAAACCTCAAAACTACTCTTGATTTTTTTTCAGCTTGAAAAACTAATTAAAAATTCTGTACTTCATATCTCAATTTCTATTCCTAAATTCCAGGTCTCTCCGTCGCTGTTTGTATCAAATACGCTGACAACATTGCCAAAAACTTTGCAACATCAGTCGCAATTGTTTTATCAACAATCGGTTCAATGTTCCTTTTCGACTTCATTCCATCTCTCACCTTCATTTTCGGCGCTTCTCTCGTCATTTTCAGTATATTTTTATATTCTTCTCATCAATCGATGGTTTCTGCATTGAATCGATTACGCGGTGATGTTCCTTCAATTTCTAAAGAATCTTTTTGTTTGTGATATTTTTTTTTGACAAAATGTGATTGGGTTTACTGGGTGTTTTTTTTGTTTTTCAATTGTTTATAGCTTTATTGTTGCATTTTTTCCTTTTGATGAAGAAAAATAATATTTATTTATTTTCTACTCTTTTTTTCGTGAAAAGTTATTTTTACTAACTTATATTTTATCAATCAACATCATAATACTTTTCTCCAAGGTCGAACTGAAATATTATTTTTTTTTTCATTTTCACACAAACTGTACAGTTTTAATCCATTTATTTATTTATTCAAACATTCTGCGTCTCTCCACGTGGAAATGTCCCATTTTCTCTCGTTTCTCTCACCGCACTCCTGGTTCCTTGTGCTCTTTCGCTGTGTCCTCTTCCTGACAGCTGGCTCCACTTTTTGCAAAATGATCATTTTTATTCTGGTGTAGGGCGTGTAGTATTATTGTTGTTTTGTTTTTGATTTTCAGTAAGTACGTCTAGTTTTTCTATTGACAGAGGGATTTAAATTATTCATTCTGAATTTTTATTATTTTGAAAATTTAGCACATTTTTGCCACGTGGAATTTCATATTTCGTTCAGCGCCAAAATTTGGAATTTCAAGAAAATGCTGTTTTTTTTCGCGAAGAATTTAGATTTAGTATCAGATTTTTTCAAAGTTCTTTAACATTTTTTTGAAATTTGGAAAAAAAAATGAAATTTTCTATGAAAAATAATTTTAAAAAATTGAAGTCGGCAGAAATCACAGCAAATTTTCCTGATGTGAGTTTTTTTTCCAAAAAAAATGAACTAGTTTTTAGGATTTTTTTTCTCAGATTTCAAAAAAATCAAAAATTCTATGTTTTTTTGAATGATCTTTTTCCCCAAATCTAATTTTCGAGCATCATTCTTTTTCAGGGAAAATGTTCTGCTTTTTTGTTTTTTTTTCCTGTTTTTTTCCAGCCTGGAATTTCTCTTTCTTTCTTTTTTTCAAAAATCATCAACAATTTTGCAGCGATGGCAAAAGCTGAGGTGATAAAATACACTTCGCTTATAGTTTTGGTCGTCCAAAACTGCTCTTTAGTTTTGTTTATGCGATATGTTATGACAAATGATCGACCGAAGTTTTTGAAGGTAAATTTAATTTAATTTTTAAAAATTCATATTCAAAATGTTCAATATTTTACAGACAATCAGTGTATTCTTCGGTGAAATTTTCAAATTTTCCGTCAGTTTGATTTTTGCATGCGTTGAAGAGAAAAGTTTGGTGAAAGGTCTCAAGAGAATTTATACGGAATTTGTTGTAAATTGGAAAGATACGTTGAAGGTTTTGGTGCCGGCTGCAGTTTATACTGTACAGAATTTCTTGTTGTATGTGGCGGTTGATAATTTGCCAGCGGCGACGTATATGGTAAGTGGATAACATTGAAAATTGCTCATGTTAATCGATTTTCAATGAAAAAACCATCTGAAATTATTGAATTTTGAACCTAAATTCACGTTTCTCAAATATTTTGAGCTAAAATTATATTTTAATATTTTGTATAATTGCTCATATTAATATATTTGTCTTGAAATTTCAAATTCTTGAAAGGTGTTATGAATGAATAAAAAACTCATTCTTCTCAATTTCTAGGTGCTCTTATGTCTTTAAACTATTTCTCATGTTACTGGATTTCTCTAGGAAATTTTCAATATTGAATTTTCAGCCAAAATTAAGGTTTATGAATATTATTGCTCATATTACTCAAATTTTGAATAGGTTCAAAACTGAAATGTTGGTCCCGAAAATTCCAATTTCGTATTTTTTGAACCTCAAGAATCATTGCTCAAAAATCCTTTTACTTTTTGTTGACTTCTAAATATGCTCTCCACCTTTTTATCCGCGAGCTTATGACGTTCAAATCGGATTCTTACGCAAATAGCACGTGTTTTTACTTCTCAAAAAAGTCTAATCTATATTTATCTTTATCTTTATCCAATTTCAGGTAACCTATCAACTCAAAATCCTGACAACCGCTGTTTTCACAGTTCTTGTTCTCAAACGAAAATTGAGCATTCAACAATGGATGGCTCTTTTGGTGTTGTTTTCTGGTGTTGTTATCGTTCAATATGATCAAAAAATGTCGAATGACAAGGAAAAAGAATTATTGGCAATTAGTAAATCGGTTTTGACTTTGGATAATACAACAATCGAAACACCGGTAGGATTTTTTTGAATTTTTGAACTTGTGAGAATCCGGTTCAAAACTGGGTTCTCACAAGATCCTTCCAATGGTGAATTTAGAAAACCCGAAAATTGATATGAAAAAATTAAGGCATTTTTTTTAGGGAACCTCAACTCTGCAATCAATTGCATTAAGCGAAATCAAAAACGCATCGAAAAAAGGCGGCGAAAATTCGATATTTGGATTTGTTGCAGTTCTAATCGCTTGTATTCTTTCTGGTTTCGCTGGAATCTACTTCGAAAAAATATTGAAAGGTTCAAATGTCTCAATCTGGATTCGAAATATTCAACTCGCACTTCCCTCGATTTTCTTCGCTTTCCTCTTTGCTTCCGTCAAAGATAATTCAAAAGTTTATGCAGATGGTCCAAGTCCACCGGAAGTTTGGAAAAATATGTTGCAAGGTTTTGATTGGGCTGTTTGGGTTACTGTAGCAATTAATGCGTTTGGTGGATTGGTTGTAGCTGTTGTTATCAAATATGCCGATAATATTTTGAAAGCTTTCGCCACATCTTTTGCTATTGTTTTGAATTGTATTGCCGCCTTCTTTTTATTCACATTCAGACCAACAATGTTATTTGTTCTTGGAGCAAGTGCTGTTATTGCTGCTGTTTTTGTATATAGTATGTATCCTTATAGGTGAGTTGACTTCAGAATATTTATTGGATAAACCCAGAATTTTTCTCCGTCGAAAAACTCACGCAAAAATAATCAATTTTTCCAGATCTTCCCACGTCCCAGTTCCTACACAAGATCCCAAAGATGTTGAACTTCAGGAAGCTTCCAATGACCAAAAAGCATAGTTTGTCTCTCTTTTTGTTAATTATCTAATTATCTATATAATTTTCTGTGATTTTTCTCATCTAGTTTTTTGTTTTCAGTCGGGTAATTGTTTTTTTTTGGAGAAGAACTGAAATGTTTTGTTTTGTTTTGTTTTAATAAATTTTTAACGCTTTGAAATTCAGAAAAAAATAAGGTTTTGTTTTTTTGTGAACTCAGAATTCAAATAAAATCACAGAGATTTCTGAAAAAGCTACAGTACTCGAAAATTTACGTTGAACCTTTTTTTCCTGGCCGAAGTTGGAATTTGAAAAAGTTCTTGACACATTGTTTTGGCTCAAAAAGTTTCGTGGTAATTTTTATAATTTCAAAAAAGTTTTTTTTTTCAAAATTACAGAAAATAATTATTTCTATATTCCTTGTTTCGAATTTTGGCTAACATGAAAATCTCAATTTTAATAGTAAAGAGATATTATTCATGGTGATGACTTCACAAATCTTCTTTTCTTATTAGCTCGCTAGCTATATACTCTTATAAAAATAGCGCTCAAGATTTGTGTATACCAGAAAATAAGAAGATTTTTTGGGATTAAATCGACATCAGAAAGAGAAATGCATTGGTGACGCACCAAAAAATCCGATTTTTGAATACGGTAAAATAAAATAGGCGTGGCCTCAAATAAAAAGCCCATTTGTTCCATTTCATTTCATTTCATTTGATAATGAAAAATCTTCTAACCTTTCTTCTTGTCTATCTGGCGAGTTATTCAAACTCAGAAGATGCTGAAAAATCAGCTTTTACTCAATTCGATTCTGGAACAAAGTTGGAAATCAACTCGGATCAGAAAAAAGTGATTCGAATTGGACATCTTGGAGCTGTTGGATTGATGCCAAATGATGAGAAGATTTTGAATATCAGTAAAGAAACTTTGATTGAGGAAGGAATTATTGGGAAGGATATTGAGATTGAGTAAGTCGTTGGAGATCTTGGAAGGAGTCTGGATTTTTGAGATCTGAAAAAAGATCTTTAATTGTTCAGTGAAAAAATATGAGCAATTTCATCTTCAAAGTTTTAAGAATGAAAATTTTGCTAAACACAATATACGTTTTCAGAATAATCTCGAAACAGACATGCAGTGAAGCATTTGAAGGTGTTGCAGTTGCTGCTGAAATGTATCATGTTCATCAAGTTCGAGCATTCATTGGACCGTATTGTGCATCAGGTTGGAAAATTAATTATTACGTTTTTTATCAAAAAAATCATATTATTCAGAACTGGAGGCTGTTACGAAAATGGCAACATTTTGGAACATCCCAATAATTTCCTATTCATCAGTTCCAAATGCAATTTCTGATCGAAGTGTCTACAAAACTTTGGCGAGAATTTCATCGAAAAATACAAATTCATTGGCGGAAGCAACTGTTGCGCTTTTATTACATTATCGTTGGTCAAAAGTTGCGATTGTTAGTAATACGGGAACTGGAGCATATGAAAAAGTGGCGACTTTTGAAGATGTTTTGCATCGAGTTGGAATTCAATTGGTCAAGAAAATTACGTTTGATGAGAATGTTGAGGCGAATGATATTATTAATTCGGGAATGATGAGTGATTTGGCGAGTAGCGCGAGAAGTTAGTTTTGGAAAGGGGAGGGGTCTCTTTCTAAAAATCTGTTATTTTCCAAGCTCGGACAAACTATCTAGATTAGTTTTTGAAAAATCTAGAAAAATATCAAGGAAAACAAAGTTCGCAGGATTTTATGGAAACTTTTTCAACAAAACTTCCAACTTTAATTTTTTACAGTTGTGATCTTGCTTTTCTCCTCAACAAAAGAAATCACCAAAGAATTTATGCAAGCAACTTATACACTTGGAATGAACAATGCAGAATATGCTTATATCATACCTTGGCTCCAAAATGCTCAAAAAGATGCGACACCTTGGATTGGTGCAGATGGTGAAATAATGCAACGTGTAAAAGATCATTATGCAAATGCAATTATTGTGGACGATGTTAATGGTTTTGATGACACAATTGTTTCGTCATTCGTTGAAAAAATTGAGAAATATGGACTTCATAAGGATAATATTGATTCATCAAATATTTATGGTTATCTTCATCTTTTTGATGCTCTTCGATTATATGCGTTGGCTTTGAGAAAAGTTATAAATGAAACAAATAATGAGGCATATGTTACAAATGGACAATTTATTTGGAATAAAATGAGACGATTGAGTTTTGAAGGAGTTGTTTCGAGAAGTTCGAATGACAGTGATAAGAATGATATTGGGTCGGTTGGAACTGTTTTGATGGATGATGTTGCTGATCGAGCACCGATTTTTGCGGCATTCTATATTTCACCGACTCGGGATAAAGTTATGAAAATGGTTAATATGGAAAGTGAATTGATCAGTAATTGTGATGGATTGAAAAATAAAAGTGGATGTTTCCAATTGGTAAGTTAGCCCTCCTGTATTTCACAAAATTCCAATGTCAATTCAGAAATTGAACGATGTTATCAGTGGATTTTGGCCAAGTGAAGATGGATCAATGCCGTTAGATGAACCAATCTGCGGTTATCGTGGACAAAAATGCAGTTATTTATTGGAAATCAGTGTTGCCACATTGATAATACTTCTACTTTTATTATCAGGAATATTTTATGTTTTATTCAGATACTGGTGAGTTTTTTGTTTGAGAGAATTGTTCTAATAATAATAGATCGATAATAAATCGAATAATCGAATAATGAAGAAAAAAATGATATATAAGGGGATGATCTAATAATAAAATTCATAAAATTGATTCAATGGAATCTTCCAGCGAGAACAAACAGCTCGAAAAAATGCCTTGGCGAATCTTCCACGATGATTTGCAATTTATTGATGAGGAACAAGTTAGATCTATGGTTAGTTCAATTTTTGGGCCGGTTTTTAATGAGGAAAAATCTCTGAATCTTACTTTCTGAACTCTTGGAAACAAAGTTTCCGGGTTCTAAACTAACTAATTTCAGATGTCGATTGGTTCAGCGAGCACAAAATTGAGCAACACACACACCGGTCAAAAACAACACGCAATAATCGGTGTCAACACTCATGCAACTTATCATAAATACCAACAACGTAGACCAATCAAATTTGTTCGAGAAGACATGCAACTTATCACTCAAATGAAACAAGCTGTTCATGACAATTTGAATCCATTTTTGGGAATGGCATTCAATGAAAAAGAGGAAATGTTGATTCTATGGAAGTTTTGTAGTCGGGGAACAGTTCAAGATCTGATTTATAACACAAATGTGGTTTTAGATGAAAAGTTTCATGGAGCTTTTGTCAGAGATATCACTTTGGTAAGTTCATATAACTTAGGAGTGAATAGGCAGGAGCATTTTCAGGGTCTCGAATATTTACACGCTTCACCAATTGGTTATCATGGTTCTTTGACACCTTGGTGTTGTTTGATTGATAGAAATTGGATGATCAAATTATCCGATTACGGTATTGCAAATCCGCTCGAACGTTGGGAAAAACAAGGAGCGATTAATATAACTGCTGTAAAAGATGCTGATGACAAAAGTCAAGCTTCACAATTCACATGTGAGTTGAAAAGCGGAAATTTAAAAGTTTTGAGTAAAAGTCTGAGCGGAAAATAAGAATATTTGAATTTCAGCGGTGTTGTATTGTGCCCCGGAATTTTTGAAAAATCGTGAGCAAAATCGAAAAAGAGGAATGGAACAAAGTTGGGTGAAACAGTCAATGGTTCGAAGACAAGCTGGAGATATTTATGCATTCGGAATGGTCATGTATGAGATTTTGTTCAGAAGTTTGCCATTTAGAGATAATGTTAATGTTTCTGGTGAGAATATTCATTGGAAACTAGGATGAGCCTTTGAATTTTTTAGAACTTTGTGATTATCTTGCGGATGGTTCGAAGACAGTCACACCCGAAATTCAAAATCAAATGGGTCTTCATCCGGATCTCAACGCGTTGCTAAGAGATTGTTGGAGTGAAAATCCAGAAATCCGACCGTCGATTCGAAGAGTTCGATTGAATACCGAAATGGTTTTGAAAACCAAAGGTTCTTTGGTTGATCAGATGATGCGAATGATGGAACAATATGCGAATAATCTAGAAAAACTGGTGGCTGAAAGAACTGGAATGTTAGAAGAGGCGAATGTTCGAGCTGATGCTCTTCTCACTCAATTACTTCCTGCATATGTGGCATCCGAATTAAAAATGGGAAGATCTGTTGCGCCAAAACTTTATACATCAGCAACAATCCTATTTTCTGATATTGTTGGATTCACAACTATTTGCTCAAGTTCAACACCAATCGAAGTTGTTAATATGTTGAATGGATTATATACTGGATTCGATGAATGTATTACAAATAACAAGAGTTACAAAGTTAGTCAGAAAAGTTTTAGAACTTTTGAGAAATATTAGCAAAGTTACTCTTTTTCACAAAATTGGAATTTTCAGGTTGAAACAATTGGTGATGCTTATATGGTTGTTTCTGGTATTCCGGAAGAAAATGGAAATGATCATTCGAAAAACATAGCAAATATTGCATTAGATATGCGACAATATTTGACTGGCTACCAAATCCCACATCGTCCAACAACCCGAATTCGTTGTCGATGGGGTTTTCATACTGGTTCGGTAGCTGCTGGTGTTGTTGGTCTCACATCTCCACGTTATTGTCTTTTTGGAGATACTGTAAATGTTGCATCTCGAATGGAATCAACTGGAAAACCTGGAATGGTTCAAATGAGCTCGGAAGCCTATTATCATTTGACAGCTCATCATCCACATTTTGTCACTACTGAAAGAGGAGAAGTTGAAGTGAAAGGAAAAGGATCGGTTTGCACATTCTGGTTGGAAAACAGAGCTGATGATAAATCGACTGATGCTTATATCAACAATAAAGATGGAATTTAATGGGAAAAATAGCTAATTAAAAATCTTTTGAATGCTCTACTATTAATAAACCTTTGAATGAAAAAAAAACCTATTTCGTTTTAAATAAAAATTGAACTTACTTCATACAAACTTCGGACGTCTCAACTCCGAAAGCTGAATTTAAAAAAAATAGAAACCGAAAAAATAAATTTTGAAAAAAGTAAAACCAAACAAACCGTAACGTTTCAAGGCGCACAACTATTTTCTACTCGGTCTCGTTACGATACACAACGCGGCAAAAATATTTTTGAAAATTGCAGTTCATTTTTTCTTTTTTTTTTTGTTTCCGAACTTTTTTCAAGCGTTTGATTATGTTTTATTGCTGTTTTATGGTGTCGTACATTTTCCAACTTTTTTTAGAAGCTTTATTAATATTTTCTCAACTGTTCGTGGCTTCTCTGAATTGTTTTCCTCATCGCTGAAACACAAAATCAATAAAAATCTCAAGAAGTTATTTTCCCCCATTTAAAGTCGTACATTTTCAGTACTAAAAGTGATTATCAAAGGTTATTAGTGGGACTTTGATCGATGATCGTTGTCGCTAACTGTTATCAAGTTTTCATTTTCATTTTGTTTATTTTCTTTGTTTTCAAGATTTTTATAAGTGAATCGAATCGATAAGTTTATTTTGAACTTTTGCTAGTATTTATCTTTCTATCATCTTATTATTTTTTTTAACACACGTGTTGTACTCGCCTGAGCCACGAGGTCAATTTTTTCTTCATTTCCAACAAAAAATGTCGAAGTCTATCAAATTTTATTTCGATATTCTCTCTCCGTATAGTTATTTCGGATTTGAGGTAAGTTTTTGCTCTCAAAATTTTAGAATAAATTGATTTGCAGGGAATAACAAAAAATAAAAATGTCTGGAAAACATCTGTCGAACTGAAACCATTTTTGTTGGGAGCAATTATAAAAGGATCAGAGAATAAAGGAATGCCGCTGACAAATCCGCTCAAGACCAAATATGTTATGAAAGATTTGACATTTTCGGCACAATATTTGGGAGTTCCATTCAGAGTTCCAAAAGATTATGTGAATTTAATGATGACTACAAGTTCTGTTATACCTCAAAGAGTATTAGTTGCTAGCAAATTACGAGATGGAGAAGCAAGTTTTCTCCTGAAAATGATTTTTTTGATAATTTCTTTACGTTTAGGCAGAAATGGAAAACCTCACTAAAAAACTCGGACATTTGTTCTGGGCCTATGGAAAACCAATTTTCACCAGTGATCAAATTCAAGAAGTTCTCCGATATTCTCAAGTTCCAAATTCTGACGAACTTTTCAAATTATCAGAATCTAGCGAAGTTAAAGAAATTTTGAAGGAAAATACGAAAGAAGCTTTGGATCAAGGGGTAATTTTGAGAATTTTGTGCTATTTAAAAACATTGTTTTTGTTCAGTGTTTTGGTGCTCCTTGGACACATATCGTTGATAATTCGACTGGAAATGTTATTCAAGCTGTTTTCGGATCTGATCGTCTTCCACAAATTGCGCATTTTGTTGGCGAAGAGTTTAAAAATTAAACAAAAAATTTATTGAGCCACTTGTTTTTGTTGACAATAAAAATAAACAAAAAATGTTGTTCTGTCTCGAATTGGAATCAGAGTTCACTGTATCTCTCTCACTTTTTATCTATTACATGTAGTTGTTGTTTACTTTGAACCTTGACCGATATTTTTATCATTCTCTCTTTTATCACACGTGGTTCACTTCTGTTTTCCAGAGAATTTTCAAAATGTCAAAATCGATTCGTTTCTTTTTCGATGTTATTTCTCCATACAGTTATTTCGGATTTTCCGTGAGTTGCTTTTCTTGAATACAGAATTTTAATGATTTCTTTTCTAGGGGATCACAAAACAGAAAAATCTATGGAAAACTCCAATTGAACTCAAGCCAATTTTATTCGGTGGAATTGTAAAAGGATCGGGGAATAAAGGAATGCCGCTTGCTATTCCTGTCAAAGAAAAATATATGAAAAAAGATCTACCATTCTCTGCTCAATATTGGGGAATTCCATTCAGAATGCCAAAGGATTATACAAAATTAATGATGACAACAAGTTCAATTGTTCCGCAAAAATTTTTGGTTGCAACAAAAATTCGAGATGGAGAGGTTAGTAAACTTTTGAAATATGGAACTCTGAATTCTATTTCAGGATAAAATGATTGAATTGACAAGTGCACTTTGTCACAGATTTTATGCCTACAATAAGCCGATTTTTACAATCGAACAAGTTGAGGAAGTTTTGCGAGATTTACAAATTTCAAATTCTGAAGAACTTGTCAAACTTTCGAAATCTGATGAAGTCAAGGAAGTTTTGAAACAAAATACCAAAGAAGCATTGGATAATGGGGTATTTTCACTTTGTTTTTTTTTCACAAAAAATATTTTTCAATTTCAATTTTTCCAGTGTTTTGGTGCTCCTTGGACACATATAATTGATGATTCGACTGGAAATGTTATTCAGACTGTGTTCGGATCTGATCGTTTTCCACAAATCGCGCATTTTGTTGGCGAAGAATTCCACGGCCCCAAAAATTGATTTTGTTTTTCGCTCATAAAAAATTCTTTGTAGATAAAAATTTTATGTTTTCCAACGCCGTTCATATTGATTCAATCTTCCCACGAAAATTTTCCACAAAAGTTCTTTGAAAACGAAAAAAATGTTCAAGTTGAGTCCCTACTTGCAATTTTGTAGAACGAAATTTTTCGTTCAACAAGCAAAAGAGCGAGAAAAAAGAGAAGAAAAAGAATAGTATCAATCCTCTCTCATATGTTATGTATGCCTACGTCTCTTACATTTCGACACGTGATGCTCTTCCCTTCTGCCGCTACCCCCATCTATTTTTCCTAACCCATTCAGTCATTCATTCTTTCTTAGCGGCCCATGTGTTTTTGTGTGAGTGTGCGACATTTTCGCGCATTTTCATGTTTTTCACATTCTCATTATGGGTCAGTTGAGATGAAATGATTTGGATTATCATTAAAATCTGGAGATCTAGTCTGGTAGATTTGGGGAAGATGAAAAGTACAAAAATAAAAACTAGGCGACCAGACATGATGTTTGCCTAGTCATTGCATTGAAAAAAGGGCCAGCCGATGAGAAAAATAGCTTTGTATTGAGTTTCTTTTGGAGACTTGTCACGGGAAATTTATTTATTTATTTTCATTGAATTCTAGCGGAAGCAAAACTTCAGAATTTTTCCTACAGGCCCTGTACGTCTTCATCTGCTTGTACGGGTTCTGTATTTCGTGGACATGGAAGAAAAAACCTTTTTCTTAGCCTTCATAAAAGAATTACCTACAGTACAGTAAAAATTCCACGCTTCACGCTCACTTAAGAAATCCATAAAAGTATACGCAAACTTGTTTCACATGATCTTCCTCTTCGTCGTTGTGTTTTTGTTATTTTTTTTCTGCTGTCTGTTATCCGTGACTTTACATCATTTTCCCAACTATTTCGTCTGTTTGTCATTTTCTTTTCCCCATCTTTTTTCTCGCTCTTTCGTCGTTTTCCTTCCCTTTTTATTTTCATATATATTCATTCGCTCTTTTTTTCCGATTGTCATGTCTTTCTTGTTTTGTTTTGTTGTAAATTGGTTCGAAATTCGAATTAAAATTCAATTATCTCTTCCTTTGTTCAGGGAGCAAGTTCAAATTTAAATATTTTCGAAAAATCGCAAATTTTCAAACAAATGCATCTATTCATTTGCGAAAAAAACCGAAAAAAATGTATTTTTTTACAATTTTTTTCTATTCACCAAAATGCACGAAATAAATGTCAATCGTGACGAGACCCACACACATTTCAAGGAGAAAAACATGCGAGAAAAAAAAAACAAGAAATGAAATTTTCGAAAGCATGCATTTTTCACACTCGTTGCCTTGAAATGAGTGTGGGTCTCGTCACGATTGCATGTATTTCGCGACAATTTGTGATTTTGGTGAATAGAAAAATATTGTAAAAAAATACATTTTTTTCGTGTTTTTTTGCAAATGAATAGATGCAAAAGAAAAGTGTGGTGCCATTTCACCCACCTGTCTCATCTTGTGCCTTTTTCTTCCACCGCTAATATTTCGGAGCTCCATTAACAGCTTTTATTTCTCCATAAACACGCCAGATGTTGAATGACAGTTCTGAACAATAATCGATAACGTCCAAATATTTATGTAGGTTTCACGTGGAATTGTAGTTTTCTAATTATTTTCATTTCATAGAATATTTATTAATTCCCGGTTGTTATTGGTTATTATTTCTATTATGCTCTGCAGATTAGTTTCACCTAAAATGTTTCGAAGAGAAATTCGTTTTTGCCCTCTTTTTTATTGATCGAAGTTGCCGAAAAGTTTTTCCTCATTTCCTTAAGTAACTTTTCCTCACAGAGACAATATTCAATTTAATTAAGAAAAGTAATAAATTTAAATATCGTCTCTCAATAAATACATTTTGTTCGCTGTTATCAATATCATCTGTGTTGTCATTCGAGGCCGCACTCAAACACAACACGCTTATCAAAGAGTATTCTTCTCATTTCTCTCTCTCTTTGCCATATGATTTGCTAACTTTTTCATTTCATTTTATAATATTCGTGAACCTATTTTCTTTTGATTTGAATCGACTTAAAATAAATCGATGGAACTGGTTTTTCTCAACCCAATATTGTCTGTCTTTCATTTTCAGAATCGAAAACAACAACAACAAAAACAACTCTCTCGCTGTGTGCGTTGGGCTGAAAGAAAATAAATAAAATGTCTTCGCCAAGCTCAGGAAAACGACGAATGGATACAGATGTTATCAAGCTGTAAGTTTCTTTTTGGATGGGAATTTTACAAAAAAAGGAAAACAGAAAAAGAAAATATCTTGAAAATCCCATCAATTTTTTGCCCTGAAAACATGTTGTTTTCCTTTTTTTTCTGCTCTACACAGAAAAAAAGGCAAAATATTTGTGCGCGCGTTTCGACTCAACTCGATAGATTATTGCTGGGATCTTCTAAAAAATAGGAAAGAAAATAGGGAAAGGAAGACAAGAGTTAGTTTATTTTGAGTGGTGGAAAAAAGAAAAAGTATTTAGATGCTCGAAAAAAATAAATAAACATTAGAAGCCTCGAGATCTTATGTAAATTTGATCGTTTTGTTTGCTTTTGTGTATTCGACAATCAGAAGACCACAAAAAACAAATATTGAAACGTCTAGCAATTTTCAGACAAATCTATATTCTTAACCAGAAAACTGTTTCCACTTCTACTAGAGATTTTTTTGAAAATAAAATATGCTTTCTAATCGATTCCGACTGCAGAAATCAATTTCTAATACGAGTTATGACCTGCCGAAATTTCGAAAATTTGGAAAAAATCGGGAACTTACAGTAGTAAACAAGTTCAAAATGATTTTTTTTGAAAATCTAATACTGTAGCGTTGTTCAGAAGGGTCGATTACATAAGAAAATCATTTTTGAAGTGATTTGTTGTGAAATCCCGATTTTTCGACATTTTGTAACTTTTCCAGGACATTACTCATATTAGGAGTTGAGTTCTGTCGAAAACAACTAGAAAATATATACTTTGTCAAAGATCTCTTTGGAAATCTGAAACAGTTCTCTTGTAAAGCGCCCTAACTTTTTCCTGATACAGTTTTCATATCTCATCTGATATTAGCCTTTCATACGTCGGTGCACCTCGCTCCATCGAACAAACACGCTCCGCATCGCACGCGACGCGCCAAAAAAAAGCGCACGAGTTCAAATGCAAACGAAAACCGTTTCGAAAAAAGAAAAACAAAAACAAAAAGATGGCCGAGTGTGTCGGATCCTAGGACGCGAAAAAAAACTTTTCTCTTCCATGGCGAGTGCGATAGAGCGAGGTGCACCGATTGGTAAAAGGCTAATATATAGAAATACATAACTACAGTAATCCTTATATCCAAAAATGTAGCAAAAAACGAGATGTACTTTATACTTTTTCTTCGTCCTCGAATTTTTTTCCTTCGTTTTTCTCTTTATTTTATTTTTCCTTCGTTTTTTTCCAACCAACCACAGCCAGTCTTTTTCTCCATCCTAACAAAAATTTTTATTTTTCCTGCCAACTCTTCGTCTCTCACCACATCTTTCACTGTCTACCCAACACTCCTCGTTTTCCCATAATCTCTCCACTTTTTCTTTGTTGGTCTTCGATGATTTGCGGGAAATTGACATAGAAATAGGTCTATGGGCAGAGAATGAAAATGGCGAGCGAAAAAAAAAGTCGACGGGGAAAAAGCGACGAATTTTTGTATTTATATGTATGATGTGTTTGGATGGGAAATTGAGAGAAATATAAATAGAAAATGTGTATATTTATATATTGAAAGACTATTAAAATGTGGAAAAAAATTGAAAATTTTGAATATTTTTCCAGAATCGCCAATCATCACGAAGTTTCGATTCAAGGAAGTTTGAATGAATTTATCGTCAAATTTTATGGACCAAAAGGAAGTTAGTGATTTTCTGGAATTGGGAAAGTTTTCAGCGTCTGAAATCCGTGGGCTAAATTATGGACCTCCAAAATTCTGAAAAAAAAATTTCTTGAAAGAGTTGAGTATCTCGAAATAGAGAATATTCAATGATTATCTGAAACAAATATTTTCTCAAAACATTTCACAAAAACTGGAATTTTTTGAAATAAAAATTAGGAAAATTAAACAATTTTCAAGCGTGAACTTAGGCTTTTTAATTGCGTTCGGAATATTTTTTGCATTTTCATTTCCGAAATTCAGGTGTTTTAAAAAGCATTTTAAAGTTGAAAAGTAAAAAGTAGAGAGCTAGATCCAATTTTCGAAATCCATGTCTAATCTCACAGCTGCTGGAATTTTTGAGCCGATTCTGGAAAAATTTCCCAATTTTGCAGCTGCCTACGAAAATGGTGTTTGGCGTATCCGCGTCGATTTGCCCGAAAAATACCCATTCAAATCACCATCAATCGGATTCATGAATAAAATCTACCACCCAAATATTGATGAATCAAGCGGAACTGTTTGTTTGGATGTTATTAACCAGGTATTTATTTTGAATATATTTATAAAATTCATAATTGATTTGTATCATAAATGAAACCTGCTATGAGAAAGAAGAAAAATATAAAGAAGATAAAAATCTTCTTTGTCTCTTCATCTTTTCTCAATATTTATAATATGTATATTTTGAGGGACCAACAAAATTAGTGTTTGTTTCCAGGCTTGGACAGCTCTTTATGATCTTGCAAATATTTTCGAATCTTTCCTTCCCCAACTTCTCACATATCCAAATGCACAAGATCCATTGAATGGAGATGCTGCACAATTGTATATTCACAAACCGGAAGAATTCAAGAAAAAATGCAAAGGTAAATAATATATGGTATTTTTGTTCTTTAGAACTTCTTTTTCAAGGTCACAAAACCTGGGAAAAGTACTAATTTTATCTAAAAACATGAGAGAAAGAGAAAATTGTGAAAAACACATGACTTTGTCGGTCAAATGACTGGGTGTAAGCCAATTTGAATTATAAACATGAGTTTGTGGAAATTGCAACATTTTTGGGGATTAGTGAAAGTCGTGGAAAGAAAGTAAAGAAAGAAGTCTTCTAATTTCGTATTTTTTTTTAAATAAAAATGAAAATGTGAACTATGACATGGCATTTTAGAATTTCGATGGAAATCAGTGTTTTCTTGTCGATTTGAAGTAATTAATTTTTCAAAAAATCATTAATCATTACAGATTATGTCGATAGATATGCTTCTGAAGCTGCGTTGAAACGAGCATTCCACGATGCATCACAAAATGATGAAAACGACGATGACGATGATAGTGTTTCCTCGATGTCCGATTATTGTGGAGATGATGACGACGATGATTTATTAGATCATATGGAAATGTAGTTGACATCTTCACACTTCCACTATGCTTTGTAAAAATTCCGTGTCTAAACTTCTCATGTTACATGCAACTCAACCAAATCAGGAAATAATTTGTTGATATAATCTTTTTTGTGTGAGGAATCTATCTATAGGTCCTTTTGTCATTTTTTACCATGCCTTTTTTTTAACTACCCACTTTATATGTGAAAATGTGTAGATTGTTCAAAACCCCTTTGAAACTCCTTGTATACTAGGATGTATATAATAATGTGCCTTCATTTGGCCCAGTGAATCAAATATTATTCTTTTTCTACCAATCAACCAACCAACTTCTATCTCATTCATCCATTTGCCTTTACCAATTTTTGTCCCATTTGAAAAGGTGTTGACCATCACGCCGTGCAAAATTGTAGTCCTTTATTAGATTCTTTTCTCACCCGAACGCTAGTTAGTTGTGTATATTTTCCCCAATCTTGTCTTTGAATTCTTGAACATGTTTCTCTTTCTAATGAATGATTTCTTTTTCTCAAAACCGAATTCGATTTATTACAAAGCGGTAATAAATACAACAGAAAAAAATGTGTGACAAAATTTGAAAATTATGCTTGGAATGGTGCAAGAAATGCAGATAAATATACTTACTCAATTACGGTGATTAATTTTCAAGATTATTGCGGAGATGTTTAGGCTCTGGCCTGTGGTTTTTCTTTGGCAGCATCGTCAAGAGCCTTGCGGAAATCGTTGAGAGATGGAAGTGGAATAGTTATAGCACTACGGTAACCAGTGTTCAACTTGATCTGAAAATATCATACATATTTTTCAAGTTTACTAGATCAATGAATTACCTCCGAAATACGCAAGAATTGTCCACGTTCATTCTCACCAACATTGAACAAGAAAGACTTGTTTTCAGCAGTAATCTTGTTTTGGGCTTCTGGCTCAGCGGTGTATCCTTCGGAGTATTTGTTGAGGAAATCGGTAAGAGTATTGCGAATCTCAACAACTCCAGCACATGGAATCGAGATTTGTTGACGTTGTTGGCGAGGATTGCGTGGCATTTGAGCGATGCGCAAAAAGCGGCCACGTTCGTTCTCCTTGAGATCAATATAGAAACGACGTCCATCAATGTTGAGTGTTTCAGATTTAATAACAACGGCTTCTTTGCCGGTTGGCGCATCGCCCTCAAGTGGTTTGTCCAAAAGTTCAACCATAACGTTGAGCTCATCTCGAATAGCAATTGCGGCTGGGATGATGAGAGTTATGCGACCTTTGTAGTTGCTTCCAAGCTGAAAATTTGAAAGTTATTTCCCTTTCGAATATGAAATTATTCAGTACCTCAGCAATTTTGAAGAAACGACCACGATCGTTTTCATTGACATCAACGTAGTACCTTCGAAAAAAGCGATATATTAAAAACGGGAAAAGAATAGAGTAGATAATTGAGAAAACTTCAAAAATTAAACAGGGGATACCTTTTGTATTGCACATTGATTTGCTTGGATTCGAGTTGATGCTCGTTGCGCTTTTGTCCACGTTCTGGGCTTCCGTCCGACATTTTACCCTCTTCAATTTACTTTCGATTCGAAACAACAGTGGTGCTTCAAGAGCGACCTCTTTCCGACTGCTAGTCTGGAAAAAATGAATTGTAATCATAGTCTGCGAGTTGTAGATATGAAAAAAGAACGCCAGAACGCCGGAGAAAATCGATAATAATGAATGTCTGCAGAATCATTTTTCTCGCCAGAAAAACATTTTAACAATGTTGAAAATAGATTATTCATTGAAATTCAGCTCCAGAGTGTAAAAAGAAAGGCCCAAATTCAAAACAGAATTAGAAATATACTTCCCAAAATTATGATAATTTTTATGAGTTTTTCAATGTAATTCAGAAAACTCAACGACATTCTCTCATATTCACAACTAGAATAAGGTTATACGAACCGATAAGAATCAAGTAAAACTACGGAAACACACCGGAAGCGAGCGAACAATGAGGGACGCGGAAAAATCGAATTTTGGGAATTTCGAAAACAGAGAAAACTGCTATGTGCAAACACGGCGACGCACATTTGCACACTCGCGGCAATTCAATCGATTTTGAAACACAATTATTTTTCTTTTTTTCTCGCGTGAACTTGTGGCAGAAACATGGTTGGCAACGTGATTGCCAAATTGAAAAGCCTCATTTTGATTAAAATAAAATGTTTAAAATATTCGGAATATTGCTATGTTTTTTGTTTACCACTCTATATTCATATCCCAATCAATTTCTGTTAAGTGATATTAATTATAATTTCGATGAAGATTATAAATTTGATGGACAAAATAAACCAAATATCGGAAATATAAAAGTTCAAGACAATGCCAGGTATTTTGTGCCACTTGGATGGCCAATTGTGCTCTCATGTCCCGCTAAAAACAGAGCTCATCAACTGGGTTTGGAGTCAGATGTTTTATGGTATGATGTGCCATTGTAAGTGAAATAATTTTGATTGAATAAAAGAAAATATACGAATAATTTTAGAAAACAATTGCCAAATGGGAAATCATTCGATTTTGGACTTGCGAAAAAGGAGGACAATAATATTATTCGTCAATGTTGGTTGGACAAAGCAACGTCGATTAAAGGAAATGTTCGTATTATTGTTCAGAATTGTACAGCGAGTGCAAATAATTTGAATAACCCGTGAGAAATTATTCTAAAGCTGTATTTCAAATTATTGAACAAAAACAATTTTCAGATGTCAATTTGGATTGTGCTCCGCGACCGATAAAACATTAGAATGTCAATGTTTTGCTCAATATACTGGTTTATATTGTGACACTTATAAGGCTGGTGGATTTATCCATACAATTATACCACTTTCAACTCCATTAATGTTAGTTGTGGCTATGATTGTTATTATGATTTGGAAATCGTTCAGTGGTGTTGCAAAAATTAAACAATTTATGGATATACAAAGGCATGTTATATCAATGGATAAACGTATTATAACACATCGACATCTTTTCCGCGCTGATTATTTTACACCTCCAGTTAAAACTAAGGAAGCTGTTGTGTAAGTGATCTCCTGATTTCTGGAATCTAAAAGTCCATTTCAAAATAATTTCAGGCCAAATGCTAGCAAGGATGTTACTGTAAATAATATGAATGCTACTAGCACAACACAAACAGTTGGTGCACAATCGATGAATGTTTCTGCGATCTCAACTATAACAACTTCAGTAGCATCTGCTCCGATTTCGAAGAAACCTCTAGTCAGAGCACCTATTCGTAAATTCGAGGATTCTAGTAAGAAACCGAGTGTTCCAACTGAAACAACGAAAACTGAAGAAGCTGTTGTTGAAAAGAAGAAGAAAAGTTCGAAGAGCAAGAAGAGCAAAAAGAAAGTAGCATCAGAAAAAGCGAAAAAAGTGGAGAAAAAGAAATCAGAAAAGAAGGAGAAATCAATAAAAGCAGCCAAAAAGAAATCGGAAGTCAAAGCGAAAGTGGAAGTTAAAGAAACTGAAAAGACTGTTGTTCCGGAGAAGAAAGAGCTGGAAAAACGAGATTCATCAACTAGCAATACACATAGTCTAAAGAAGAAGGTTAATAATCCAATTGATGCTGAAAAGAAACTAGCGGGAATGAGTTTGGTGGAAAAAGTTGAGGAAAATAAGGAGGAGGATAAAATAACATCGGAAGAAGCGAAGGAAGCAAGAACACAAGCTCTTGAACGAAAAAAGGATCGTGATGCGCAAAAATCTTTGCGTTGAAATGTAAAGAATTACTCGAACTTGTAAAGTAATAATAAATTTTTTGTAAGGCACATTTTGAAACAAAATACATTTATTCTTTTGTACAATTCAATTAGACTCGATGTTTTTCAAGCAAAAACTGACTCGATAGATTCATCTTCTAAAGCATCTTGAAGAAGATAGCGAACTCTCTGAAACAACAGAATATTTCTTTTCAACAACAATTTTTTTCGATCACTTACAACATCAGCAGTTGGAATATACTTCAAAACTTTGGAATATCTTGAAAGTGAGAGTGATTCTCTCAAAACATTCAAGAGTTTTTCGGTTTCACCAGTTATTGCCAAAGCATTCGACATGTGAACAGCGCCGCGTTCAACTGTTTCATCTGGGCGAAAAAAGTTTTGAAAAAATTATTCCAAATTTAAAATTCTCACCATCAGCCAAAAGATCCTCAGCCAATTGCATTTGTTCAAGAAAAACTCGCTCAAAAACACTTTTCACTTGCTCGTCATCAATTTTGAACAAATCATTTCCAGCACTCATTCGAAGATCTTCTTCTTCCTCCTCAACTTCTTCCTCGGCATTTTCCTCATTTTTCAGAATCTCTGGTTTTTGACGCTGATATACAAAATAGGCAGCAATTCCAGCTGATATTCCAAGTGTTATTGAAGAAATTTGAATCAAATGGTTCATTTTGTTTTGTTTTTTAATTTGAGAAATGCCCGATCATTTTTGTATTTTTTTTCTGAATTTTTGTTTTTCAAATTCAGGTCACGCTTCACAAAAACCAACAAGAAAATTCAGGTTTTTATATTTCAATTTCAAATTTGTCTTCTTCGACCAACCACTGAATAAATAAATAAACGCATTTGAAACAGATTTCAGACGACCTTCGAGAAAAAAAAGAGAAAATAATAAATTTCGGGCGAAAAGCAGGTTTTTCAAAAAATCGTATTTATTTTATGTGGTCAGTAAAAAAGTGTAATTATTTTATAGTGACCGGTAAGAAACCGAAAATTCATATACTTATCATTTTTGATATCAAAAAGGAACAAAGTTTTTGCAGAAAAAAAGGAAAACGATTATTTTTTGACCTTCTTTCCGATTTCAATTTAATTTCGATTCCTTATCACTTAAACTACTTTAATTAATTAATTTCGTACTGAAAAACTCCAAAATGTTCAAACAAAGAAATGAGTCATCCATAGTATTACAAACCTGAAAGTCCCCTTATTTTTTTTTTTGAATTAGACTCCGCCCATTTTTTCTTCAAAGTACTGTAACCACTTCAAATCATATATATAAAAAAGAAGAAGAAGAGTAAGTTGTTACTAGTTGCAATAATAATATGAAGTTTCTGGTTTTGGTTTTGGTTTCAGGTATGTTTTTTTGGAGTTTTGAAGTGTATTTACTGTAGCTCAATTTTTATATTTTTCGGAAAAAATGGTTCAGTATTTTAACAATAAAAAATTCATTATTTTTAATGTTTTTCAGAAGTTCTAAAAAATTTTTGTATGAAAAATTTGAATTCGGCCCTCCGAAATTTCCTATTTTCTATCATTTTTTATTTTCCAGCCTTCATAACTCTCTCAAAATGTCAAAAAGGTGGCGGAATGGCGGAATTGAAATCAATAACCGGTGATGCACCATACAACGGTGTTGGCAATGCGCCAGCCCCAATTCCGCAACCCATGGGTTTCTGGGGACGGCCAAGATATTCACCACCTGGTGCATTTATTGATGGACCATATGGACACATGGGCCCCGGGCCATATTCACCATATTATAATCGATTTACCAGTGTTGGGAGCAGCCCATATGGTTTGTAAGTGAATGGTTATGTTTTTGCTTGGCACCCTTTATTTTTGTTTGCATGCTGCTTTTCACAATTGGGATCTGAAATCACAGGAAATAAGTTATGACGTGGCAAAGCTCAGAATATAGCTCAGCAGATTTTTGCAAATCTGAATTTATTCATCCAAAAATTTTAGAAAAGTCTTACAATCTTTTGAATGATCGTCCGAAAAACCGAGTTTCAAAATTTCCACGTCATAACTTATCTCAAAACAATTTTCTGAAAATTCCAAAACACCACGTTGATCAGTGTAAACCCTTGCATCCTTTTTTTTTATTTTTTGAACCTGTAACTTCTCCACATCCTCAATATATTCCCCAATTTCAGAGGTGGTTGGCACTCGTCCCCATTCTAGTGGTCTTCATCTTCTTCAACTTCTTTCCAATTTGATCTTCTAATTAATGTATTCACGGATAATTGTTTGTAAATAAACATGTGACTTTTTTTCTGGATTATTCTATGTACACATCACTCAAACAATCTTCTTGAATAGAAAACCTACTAATCTTCTTCAACCTTGATTTAAAACTTCGGATTAAATTCAATGAATGGTCAACAACAAAAACTTTGACGAATTTCTTTTCGAAAAAAAACATTTCATTCTTCAGACAGTTGTGACAATCTTGTTTGTAATGCTAAATGCGCTCGAAGTGGTTGAATAATTGCAGATTTTAAAGAATAGGTTTTTGTTGAATTGAATTCTGGTTGAACCATATCAGCGAATGACACTTTTTTCTTTCGTGGCTCCGATTTTTCGATGTCCGGGGTTTCAAAAGTGTCTTCGTATCCTTCAGGATTCTCAATGAGAATATGAACTTGCTCTAAATCGTTTTTCATAAAGTGTTGAATTACATCAGCGCAAAATGCGTCGCCCAAAACATTCAATGCAGTTCGAACTCGATCACTGGAATTTTTTTTGAAACTACAAAATTAAAACAATATTTCGGTTCAAAAAACTGTAACTTACATCAACCAATCCACTGTGAAAAGCAGTGGAATATCATTGACAGGAAGTCCAACAGCTGTGAGAATAACAAACATTGAGACAAGCCCAGCTGGAACTGCATTCAGACCAATTGATGCAAAAGTTGCAGTCACACAGATTGTTATAATATCGGCAAAATTTAGTTGAATATTATTGAGTTGAGCAATGAAAATAACAGCCACAGCTTCGTACAAAGCGTTACCATCCTAGGAAAAATATTTTTTTTTGGATATGAATTTTTTTTGTGAAAGTTAGGCAATCAAGAAATTCCAAATGTGTTCCGAACTTTGTCTCACCATATTTATCGTATTTCCCAATGGCATAATAAATCCAGCGATCCTTTTATCGACTCCTATATTTTCTTCAACACTTTGAATTGCTTGTGGTAACGATGCTCCACTAAAAACACTTGGTCAGACTGGTATTTATGTTTGAATTCAGAAATTAATTTTTTTTGAAACCCCTGATTATGAAATGAGTTGACTTTCATAATTTCAAAATATATTAATCAGCTCTCTAATCGTCCAAATTTTGAATTATACGTCATGGAATATAAACTCTGATAGGCGATTAAAGCATATATTTCCAAGATAATTTTTTTAGTATAAAAAGCAAACATTAACTGATATGATATCATTTTTCAAACTTGCCTATATTTATGTTTCACCTATTTTTTACTTTCTCATTTTTATTTTCAACTGTTGCAGCTGATTTGTACAGTAAGTTTACAAACATCGAGGCTTTCAAACTATATTAATTCCATTCAGTCTGTAATGGTACAAATACAATAAACGCTCCAGCCAATTTGAATTCAACAATAAATTATCCAAGTTCATGGAATGAATCACAAACTATTCCAACATATCAATTCAATCAACAATGTCGATGGAATATCGAAGTTCCACAAGGATATTTTGCTTTTCTGTCGCTGAACGCGGAAACCCCAACAAATTCAAGTTTACAGTTGATCTATGCTAATGGGATGATTGATAATGTAGTGGGAAATGCGGTGAAATTTCCATACTTTTTCCTTGCTCCTAAATTCAGTATTGTACTTCAAGCGAATTCAATGAAATCAGGACAATTGGCATTTAGTATTAGCTATAGTAAAAGTAGGTTTGAATAAAACAATGTGTGCAGCCCAAACTAAAAAACATTTTTAGTGCCAAATTTCAATCCCGACACTCATTCACTTTCTGCAACTGATCCTGAGATAATATCTGATTTGACTGCTTGTGTTATCACAGCCCCAACACAAGTATCATTGATTGCTTCAAACACAGCTAATTTCTTGTTTTATCCCTACAATCGATTATTTGTTGTTTTCGATGGATCAAGTCCAAATGCCACGTGTCTTGGAAATCTTTACCAAGCTCTAGCCTCTGGAAAACAATTGGTTTCATCTGGCAAAACCCTAACTGTTATGAATTTGTTGCCAGCTATGTCGAATCTTGGAAACTTTATCATGGTTCAAGATCATTCAAGTGAGTTTTGCAAAAAACTTCGGAAACATAACATACATATTTTCAGATGTCAAGCAATTTGCAAATTATCGTTTGGCAAGTTGTATTTCAACAACTGATTGCTATCAGGGTTTATCTTCTGTAAACGGAACAACAGCTGTTGTATCACTTTCAAAATCTGCCTCATATTTGAAATCAGCCACAATTGATCCACATTCAAATTTAAATGTCTACTACGGATCAATCAAGAATTCAAACCTTGTTTCTTCCTATAATTCAAAATCAACAGGATTTCCTCAAAAATTGAATAATTATATGACCACATTTGTTCTCGATTCTAATACTGCACTTCTCGAACTCTCTTTTGAAAATCTGATGACAACTTGGAATGCAGCTTATGATAACAGAACTGGATACGTGACTTCTCCAAACTTTGGAGTGTCTTCTGTTTATCAATCCGTAATTGAAGCAATCAGTGGAAATGATTATTATAACTATACAACAAAAGTTATCAATCATGGACTTGTTGGAAATGCAACTCTTCAAATCACAACTTATGATAAATCGGGAAATGCTATTGATGATCATATTTACAACAAGAACAATCTTCCACCAACAAATCAAGATGTTCATTCAGGAAAAACTTTGAGTATTACTTATCAAACGAATGGTGAAAACACAACTGGTGCACTTATTGATTTTTCAATCGCTAAAATTAGTGATAATGGAACGGGAATTCTTATGTTATGGGTTACTTTTGCTATTTCACTTTTGTTTTTATGAATTTTGTAAATTTTTTATGAATCACTGTGTTTAAAAAAAGGTTTTAGAAAATCACAAACTTGTTGTATCAACTTACTTGAACTCCCAATCAAAATTACCTTGACGCCGTCCCGAGAGCTGTAACAAACGGTTGAACCATTGATTTGGCAATATTCCAAGGATTTTTTCGAGTTAGCAGAAAATATAATGTTGGAATTGCCAGGACACAATGGACGAATAGACAGATCATTATTGTTGTGACATATCTGAAAAAGATCTTCGAAATTCAACACAAAACTGAGAGATTTAGAGAAAAATATTTTTGATCTACCAGAAATTTTTTTGAAAAGTTTGAGGTCTACTAGTTTGAGGTAGTAAATAACACAATGTTCCCTTGTTAGAAAAAAACTTACAAAGCCATGGTGCTCAACATTTTTGCCAAGTCATCAATATCCAAAATACTAGAACTGATCAAGCTAATAATTCCAAACGGTGAAAACCACATCAAAAATGATACAAATCTCATGACAACTTTATCAAGAATTATGAAAAAGTCGACAATTATTCGCGCTTTTTGCCCGAGTTTTGAGATAATCATTCCGAAAATCGTGCAAAACACAATGATTCCCAAAATATTCGTCCCCTCGCTTTTCTCCACATGTTTTTTCGAGAATTTTATCGTTGTTTGTGATCGTTTTATTGTTGCTTCAACGATATTTTGGGGAAACATATTTCTGAAAAAAAGTTTTTGTTATAGAGAGAGAGGTTTGTAGGGTGGATGTGAACCTGAGAAGATCCAAAAGAGCATCGAAAGCTGTCAAGTCAGAATTATCTTTGGTGTTTGGAATCAATCGATTTTTGACCTTCGGATCTCCAGGATGAATCAGAAAGACAAACATAACAGCGATCTGAAATCGAGAAAATGTTGATTGTTCGATAGAGCGAACTTGTAATTGTAACTTTTCTGATCAAAATTACTTACAGTACTCGCAATAATCATAGTTGTCATATAATATAAAACTGCCAAAAATCCCATTTTACCAGAACCCTTCGCATTCATTTGCCCAAGAGCTTCAAAAATATTTCAACATTTTCCTTTTTCAAAAAAAAATCCTCAACTCACATGAAATCAGCGATGAAAAAATGAGTGGCAAAATCATCAGCTTCAAAATCTGCATAAAAATTTCGCCAGGAAATCCAACAGCCAATTTGAAATCATCGCTCAGATTAAAGTTTCTCAAAAATACACCCAACAAAATACCGGTCAAAACACCGAGTAAAGTGATACTCAACAGATGTTTCTCGTGCATTTTCAGTCAGGAATGTTTGTATTTTTCAATTTTTGTGTAAAATTTTGAGAGTAGATATTTGCATAATCTTTCCATTGGTTATTGATGATTTTCCAATTTATTTTGTTATTTATTTTGCTGAACGAACGACCTCATCTAAACGCAGATCTCACATTTTTGGACAAAAGATATTTTGAGAGAGAAGATTGTTATCTTTCCGTTCTAACACGTATTTTTGCCTGTTTCAATGATCGGGTTAATCGGGTGTAGACATATCACAAATTATTGAAACGAAAATTCGGAGAGAGGCATCTCAAAATGCTCTAGGAACTGAATGAGGCTTCCAGAAAATGGGGTAAACGCGCTTAAGAGTTTTTGGTTTTTCAGTGAAACTTGTGCTTAATTATTAGGTATGACCTCCTAAAAATATCTACTTTTCAAAAAATTCTGACAAATTGAGCATCAACCTATGTTTTCTCTGAAACACATAACACGTTTGCTCTACTATTTACACGATTTATTTTGGTGTACTTCTCTTGGAATTCTTCCCCAAATATTTTTCACCTTGGTCCTCAAACATGCATAACCCAGTTAATTGAAAATGGTGACCCACAATTGTAGACTTAGATGTTTTTTTTTGGTTCAAAAGTTTTTTCTTTAAAAGATGTGTCTTCTGTTCCCAATTTAATAATACAAAACAGCTCGCAAAAATACCATAATTATCTTTTGATTGAATCAATCGAATACGAATTCGCATGAAGTTTTTTTTTGAAGATTGAAAACTTGATAGAAACCAACAGAAAATCGACAGAAAGTCGACACACTTTTTTTTCAAAAATGAATGGTTCAACGAACCAGGCAAATCAGTTTTTGTGTCCTTTTTTTAGAATTATTGAAGAAAATGAATTATGATTGACTTTATGATACGAGGAATGTTTGCGAGGCCAGGCCATATTTAATGCAATTGGATCCAAAGTTCTAATTTTGAATTAGAATGAAGATCTTCATCAATTTTTGACACAAAATAGCAGGGAAAATAAGGAAGAGATGAGAATACTGAAATTTTATAACACATTAGATGATAATTTTCTATTATACAAGTTTCTGGAAAAATATAAATTGAGACATTTTGATTTTCAAATAAAAAATTTAAAATTATCACATCAGAGGTCATGACAAATTAACAATTAAAAAACTCAAAAATTGAAAAAGTTGATCCCCACTAAAATTCCCAATTTTTCAAATTTCTTCCCTCGGCCGCAATGTGTCTAGTACGAACACTTCGATCTTATTAATTGAGTATTGACACCACTTCAAAGTTGATTCAATTTCAGATTAGGTTATTCCTCATGAAAAGACATTTTGATATAATCAGTACTACTAATGTTCAAGGCGAATAACTTTTTTTTTCGCGTATATTTTGTAGTTGTGAAGAAAAGGACCTTGCGAAAGGAGGTTTTGCAGAAAAAAACTGAAAAAAAAGTTGAAGGTACGGTAAAGATCAGCCACAAAAATTGACTCCAACTTTAACCTATTAAAGGATACGGTTTTTTTCAGAACTTGTGCTTGATAGAAACAAGATGATCTTAGAAGAAAAAAAATTTGAATCGAGTTTTCACCGCACAGAAAAAAAGTCAGACATAACCCACAAAAAATCAAGTTCTCTCCAAACTCATGGATCAATATTTCACACTTTTTTTGAACCACTGTCCACAGTTTTTTCATCCAAAAAATCCAAGTTTGTAATTTTAATTGTAAACCAAATCCAGAACTAATCTTCAACTTCAATCTATTTTATAATTCATTCCAAATTAAAATGTACAACATAAATAAATAGATCAAAATTTAGCATATCTCCTGCATAGAAAATGAAAAACACAAACAAGATCAAGAGATTTGAAAGCAGGAAATTAAACAGATAATAATCAAGCCTACAAAAATGATAATTTTCTCTCTCAATTAACTTTTCACTGATCATTGATGCCATTTTTTGAAACAAAATTCAGTGTTAACTTTTCTTAAGAATCATATTCTTTTATTGATTCATCAAATGTTTTTCATTACTGTAGATTTATATCTACAAACTTTAAAGAAACTTTTTTGGTGGAAAAATGCGAGGTCAATCTTTTGTGTATTGAAAAACTTTTTTGAAGGTTTTGAAGAAGAACAAAATCTGTATTAATGACGAATTCAAAAAAACCTAAACTAGACACAGTAATGATCAGATACAGAATTTGTGAGGTATTTGCCGATTTAAAAATTTATACCTGAGGAATCGGGCCTAATGATTATTGGAAAATAATCAAAGATGGTTCGATCTAACAATTTTGAGCACCTGGCCCCTATCTCCGAGCAAATGTAATAAATCAGAAAAAATCTCAACTCAACTCAAAATATCACATTTTGATAAGAGAGGTTTCATATTGTCTTATCAATTGAACACCGATAAAAATTATACGATTTTCCGAAAAAATTTATTAGCAAAATTACCAAAACCAGAAAACACAAAAAAAAGAAAGAAAAACAGCCCGTTTATAAATTTGAGATAGCTTGATGTAAAGTTGAAAATAAAATTGGTTGAATCGTTTCAGAAATGTTGGCGCTCTGAAAAAGAATAATTACAAAAACATTAATAAAAATCAAGAATAGAAATTTACCTGAACATCGGTGTAGAGGCACATAATATCACCCATTCGTTTTGCATAATTATCCATTTTCATTTCATGTCGATATAAAATATGAACATCATCAAAAAGTCGATCTCGCATTTCAGCAGCTCTTCGATCTTGTTCTTCACCAATTCGATGATTTCTGGGCGCCCAAATATTTAAAGCAAGGAGCACAGCAAATTCAACTTCAGAAATAATCAGCGATTGCATTGGTCGAAGAATCAAAGTTCGCGCTTTCTCAACAAGTGATCTCAATTGTGACTCAATCATTGATGAATCATTCGATTCACTTTCACCAAGCCAAAATTTAACATCATTAACATCAATGAATGTGGTTTGTGTCGTCATCAATTTATTTGATGCGTTTTCATTTGTCATATGTCGATAAGTCCAATAACAAGCTTCAATTTCCCATAAAACTGGGTAAAATAGACCGCAGATTCTTTTTTGTTCCATTTCGTTGCAATTTTGATATGTTTGAAAGGTTTTCAATAAAAATGAATGAAGAAGTGGAAGTTGTTTTTCATAAATCGCTGACACTCTTTGTCTTGTTGTTTTATACATTTTCTTTCCATTTAGAATAACTTCCTGATCTCCCATCAATGGAATACTTTGTTCAACTTCAAGTCTTTGAATTGTAAATTCTCGATAATTTGCCAAAACTCTTTGAATGAAATTTGTATGAGCTTTTTCGACATCAATTGTCATAAAAAGTGGAATTGGTTTGAAAATGTGCATTGGCTCATCTTCATCAATTGATTTATCCGAACCATCAGCAGAATCATATTCATCGTCTGAGTTTTTCGTGTTATTTGGATTGTGTTGAGGACTGTGATGAGTGTGTGATGAGCGAGTTCCATGAACTACTGAAATTTAGTAATTTTTTATTGAATTTTCAAAAACCACGTGGCATTTTTTGATAAACCGATTTCAAATATTTTCTCTTTGCTCCAAACTCACATTCAACTTGAAGTCCAACCTGCAAACATCTCATCCACCGACATTTTTGACATGTGATTTTTCGAGGAGCTGCAAAATTTTATTCATTTTTTTCTATTATCCAAAAAAACTTACTATTCAAATGGCAATTATCCGATCCACGTCTACACACAAAATTCTTCTTCACACTAACACTTCTTCTGAAAAATGCGGCGCAAGCTCGGCAGATCTGAAGAAAAAATCAGTTGTTATGAAATACAAAAAAATAATGCAATTCTGAATCTTACATCAATTCCAAAATGTTGTGATCCATCGTAATTTCGTTCACAAATTCGACAACGAATTTCATTTGTGTCGACAGATGAGCACGGAGTTGGCCTGCAAACAACACAAACATTTATTTTTCACCGGTCATTGAGAGCTTATCAAATACAAAAATTGTGTTATGAAATATAATATTTATTATTTGTTTGATCATAAAAAACTTACATGATTTGAAATTCTTTTGGAACAATATTTGAAGCAACAGCAATTGGTTGATTTTGATAAAAGTTTGAAGATATCATTTGATTTTCTGAAAATCCAAAAATAGGGAATTAAAATCGCTTTCCTCGAAGCAGAGAAAATATTAAAATAAATCTATTTTTGGAATAAAATAAAATGAAATGAGATAGAAAAGGAGGAGAGAAACTGTAAAAATCGAGGGGCGGGATTTGATGTGAAAGTGGGCGGAGTTTCACAAACATAGCACAATGACGTCGCAAAAACTAGCGATCTTTGAATGATTTGAACGTAATGCATCAGTGAAACACGTGAATCAATGATTTTAGAGAAAAATGTTGAAGTTTGTGATTGGTTTGTTGAATTCCATGTGATGTGTGATTAAGTGGAGACAAAATAATTTAGGAATCATCAAGTTTTGGCAAAGACAAAGTACGGAATATAGTGATGTTTAGTGCATATAGAAACATCACAACGGTTTATTTTTCAGCAAAGTTTGTAATACTTTGCACTTTGCGAGTGTTGTTTTGTTGCCTGACAAACTACAAATGGAATTCTAGAAAAATAAAACATTTCAGAATTCGAAAACAGGTGAAAAAAGTTTCTAACAAAGTTTCCAAGAAAACCTGAACCCACCCACAATTTTTATTTAAATATTACGTTCACCTGGAGTTTTTCTGAAAATTCACTAAAGAGAAAAAGCTAACCAAAAATTTCAGGCAACAAAAAAGGACCCAAGCTGAGCTTCTCAAAATATTGAGTATCAGAAAATAATCACACATGTTATTTCGCCTAGAAACTCTAATACTAGAAGCTCAACCTTAACACCTAAGCCTAGAACCCCAAAACTTTCTGACAAAAAACTTTTGTGAGTTTAGAAGAGTTCTGGTGAACTATTTTTGATAAAAATTTGATCCAAGAATGGCTCCACGTTCTACATATACAACTTTTCCCAGAAAAACACATTTCCCAAAGAAACAAAAAACTTGTGATCACCTATTTACAATTCAATTTTCCTGATAAACCAAAATAGTTCAAAATGCTAAAATTAAACATAATTTGTCGGAAATTTTGTAAATAAAATGTTATCATCGAAAAAAAGCATGAAATTTGATAGATCAAAATGAAATAAAATGAAATATTTTGGAGAAAAAATAGAAAAGGTGTAAAATTTTTTTATTATTATGGTTGATCATTGAAACAAACTCATTGATTATCGAAACAATGAAAAAGTAGACACATGGTTTTGGAAACACAGAAACACACAAATATAAAATTTTGATACTTTTTGTGATTTCAAAAAGAGATCATTCTGTTTATCATTTGACTTTCTCTCTTTTCTTATTCATCAAACAATTTTCTTGCACTCTTTTCTTTCTCTCTCTCTCTCTCTTTTCTTCTATTCTTTACACCCTTTATCATTTGATAAGAAAACGAATCCGACACAAACCAGCGACTCAACAAAACTACCGTAATCAACAATTTTCTTGCGCGCAGACGGAATTTCTATTATGGGAAAAGAGGGCGGTTTTAGATAGCTACAGTACCCCGTGATACTGAGGATTGTAAGTGCATGAAAAGAAAATGTTGACCTATCAGTGAGAAAATCAACGAAACACAAAACAAAATAATGATTGTGGTTCGGGAGGTTAATTAATTATCATAAAAATAATAACAATTAAAAATTTTCTTTTTTTTGCAAGAGAAATTTATGGTTTCTTCTGGTTTTGGTCTAGAACTTTTAGGGAAAAGTTATGACGTGGCGAAAATTTCCAATATTTTTGGAATTTTTCAGAATATTCAAAAATCATTTTTTCAAACTGCAAAGACACAACGGATACTGTAACTTCTAGATTGAGAAGATTACTGTAGCGTTTTCGGAATAAATACAAAAATCGAGGGAATGTAACCGGAGAGAATATCAAAATTTGAGAGATACCGTGACTTCCCGGCTACTCTATTTTATTCAGATTCTTTCAGAGTTCAGAAATATTCTAGATCAAAGACTAGAATGATTACAGAATGTTAAAGCTATTTGGAAACAAAATAAAAAACTCACACAATCAAATTTTAAAACATTTCGAATAAGAAATCTCCAATATAAGCCTCCCTTTAAATAGAACAAATGAATACAATGAATACAATGTGGCATTGTGGGTGAAACCTTGCATTACGATTGTATCAATGAATATTTGAACGAAGTTGTTCCGATGAACAAATATGATAATTTTATGCCTCTCATTAACTCGGAGAAAAGAAAATTGATGAACTCGAAATCTAGATCAATAACGTTCTTCAGTCCGAAATCTGGATGAAATATAGAAAATACAACATTTCTGCTTGAAGAAACACGCTACAAATTTAGATAAATTTAGAAACTTCTAAATTAAATTAGTCCAATGCACAGTTTTTTTCTCGATAAAAAGTATGAAGATCATCGAAACCAGCTTAATTAAAAACTCCGCTTTCAAAAAAAAAAATCGGATCGAATATTTTACGAAGAAGAGTTTTTTTCAAAGAAATAAATGAAACAATGATGAGAACTTTACAGTAGGGAAATCTGTATAAAAACTGCAGCAGTAAGTGCATTACATTTGACTAAATGTAGACCCATTTATCACCACGAAAAAAAATTCCTCATTCTGAAAAATGATTTTTAAAAAAAGTTAGAATAATTTTTTTCAAAATTGATTCTTTGAACATTGTTTGAATATAATTTTTTCTAGTTCTCAAACAATCTGATAACTAATTCAAATTCACTCCTAATTTTTGTTTCGTGGATGATTTCAACTTGAAAAATAATATTCTTCAGTGCGAAATCTGGATGAAGAGTACAAAACGCATAAAAATTTCTGGTTGATTGAAGAAACTCGGTAACGTAGATGAATTTAGATAAAATTCCAAATTAAATTAGTCCAATGTACAGTTTTTTTTCGATAAGAAGTATGAAAAATAAAAAAAATCGGGATTGAAAGTTTAATTTTCGAAAATTTTGAGAAATAAGGGCATGAAATTTACAGCCAGCCCAGAAATTATACTTTGTAATTTTAATTCTAATTTTCAGACCCTTATGTAAAAGTTTTCTTATAAATTGTATCATGTGTTATTATCAAAAACTGTAGATAATAATATCTTTCTGGTCCAGAAATGTTTAACTCCATAAATGATTATAAATTTTGCATAACTTTGTTTGAATAGATTTGAATTTCTAGTTCTTCAACAATCTGATAACTAATTCAATTTTCTAATTTTTGTTTCATGGATGATTTCAGCTACAGTATGCCCTTCTCATCTTATCCTTATTCTAATCTAAATGTATTCTTATTCCTATTCCTATTCCACATTTCCACACATAAATAAATGCGACTGCAAATAAACATACAAAACAAAAATCGTATCTCCTCCATATTCTTATTATTATTCTCACATAGCAAATTCTCATCTTTCTTTCTTTCTCTCTCATGTTTTTTTATGTCTTCACCGCCAAGTTTTTGTTTCATTGGTCACTGTGTTTTTTTGTACCGAATCGAACAAAATGTTACCGAATTTGATGTTATCATGTGAAGTTCACAGTGTCAAGTGGAGGGAAAATGAGGACGTTTTGTTGAGGAGGTGCGAAACGTTTTGATTGAGTGAAGATTTTAAAAAAATGAGGAACCAAAATTTTTGCGATTTCATCGAATCTATTAGGCCAAAATCTTGCAGAACCGGTGTGAGATTCTGAGAAAATTTCCGAAATCAAAGGTTATTATTCCGAAAGTTTCCTGATTTTCAGGAGAGGTCTTGGTGCAGTAAGGAACAAGATGTACTGTACAAAAAATAATATATAATTTTCTTTAACGGCGTTCGCAATTACAAATCTCTAAAATTTCAATTCACTCCGTAAGGAAAAAAACAAGGATTGCGAAATGCTTACGAATGCTTCGTTAGATCTATCGGGAGAACATTTCAGTCTTTTGAGAAACAGAAAAAAATAATTAGGAACCAAAATTTTCTAGCGATTTTATCAAATCGAATAGGCGGAAACTCAAACCCGTGTGAGAATCTGAAAAAAATTCCGAAATCAAATGCGATCCCAAGTTTTCAAAAAAACCTTCAACATTTTCCTAATTTTCGCTACAAATTTAATTAGTCTTCAAGGAGTACTGTACAAAAAAGATGCTTCATTTTATTCTGCCTAAACGTAAAATACTGAATGTTGGAGTTCAAATCTAACAAAAAAATCTGCTGGACGTGGGTTTTCTTGATTTTGAAAGTTTTACCGGCTTTCTTTCATTTACAACTACTTTTTACACAACACTTCGGGGAATTTAACCGCCTTTAACCAACGAAACACATTTTTAAAATAAGATCGAAATCTGAAGGACTTCTAGACTTTTTTTGAGAACAAAAACATGTTGACCGCGGTTTAGAATTTCCAGATTCATATCTCTTAAGAATTCGGGGTCGAACGTTCGTTGTACCACAGTTCATTTCGGTACAAAAAATAAAATTGATAAAACAAGGGGGGTCATAAAAATAGTCAAGAATGTGCAAAAAAGAGCATGATACAATTTCCGATCGATCTCTAACATAGTTATAAATAATTATCATCAAAAAATTGAGAAAAAAGGGGAAAAAGTTCGGCGGTAACAACGTAACGCGACCATGAATCAGCGCCCTTAACACAATATTGTTTTTCGTCGTGTTCTTTTCCATCTATTCCCATTTTTCTATCAAACATCACACCTCACAAAACCAAACGAAATAAAACGATTTTATCGACCAATGAAACAGTTGTGGGGGGAAAATGGATGAAACACGTTTTGAATTGTGTTATTTCATTTTGAATTAGGGTATCATTAAAACAGTGCGCGACCGTGGCGGGGGCGTAGATTATTCTTTCGCTCTGAATTGAATTGCCTGCGATATAAGGGGATCAAACATTTGCGAGGTATTTATTCAAAAATCTTGTTTCGCAAAAGGGATAAAATCTTTCTGTCAGAAGATCAATTTTTCGCAAAAGGATTCGGAACTTCGAACATAAATGTTCACTTGTTATTTATCCCGCTCTTTCGAGGGGATTCCAAAAATTGATAAACACTCATAAAGTGTCCCTTTGCACGGAAATCTTTAGTAAAAGGCGAAAGATTTTCTCGGTTAAATGCAATGGAACCAGAGATACCAAACACATCTCCCCCTTCCTTTTACATTCACCTGCTTGCGGACGTTTAGCGGGAAACGGCAGACGACACACAATGCATTGAAATGGGCGGAGCTTGCCTTTAGCAAAGTGGAAAATTTTATCGAGAAATAAGAGCTGGACAAGCATGACTGCTTGGCGCAATGGTAGCGCGTTCGACTCCAGATCGAAAGGTTGGGCGTTCGATCCGCTCAGTGGTCAAAATTTTTTGATTTTTTTTGTGTAAATATTTTCAACAACACAAAAGTAATAATAAAACCGATAAACTTTTTAAAAATCACGTTTGAATTTCACTGATGACAAAATCCGAAATACATTTTCAAACTTGCGGCAAACTAAAAAAGACGTTTTTCTGTACTAGAACTTTTCTAAATTTTTTTTGAAAGAATTTCTCTATTCACACCTAATTGTAAGATGTCCTTCAAAACTTCACACTTCAAAGTTTGATTATGGTATTTGCAGATTAAAATCTACCGTGTTCTTAGTAGAACACACGGAAAAAATCAAGAATTTATCCTCTAAATGACATCATAAACGTTAGACCCTCGCTATTTTTTATGCAAAAAAAGCCGTGGTTCAATATAGATTGAAATCTACGGAATTTTTTCGATTCACTGTGAAGTTCTCGAAAAATGTGTCTGTATCAGAAAATCAACATTGGTGTAAAATAGGGGTTTTAGGAATAGAAAAACTGTAGATTATTTTCATGGCTGAAAATGAAAATCTGATTTTTGGAGTTACTCCAAATTAACGATTTCTTCAGCGAGAAAACTGAAAAAACACAACTCGGTCAGAAAACGGCGGGGTCGCTACCAATCGTGGCGGAGTCGCTACACGTTTCGGGGAACAAAAAACGTGTAGCGACTCCGCCCCGATCGGTAGCGACCCCGCCGTTTTCTGACCGAGAAGCTTATTATAGAAACTAAATTTCAGAATATCTAAAATAGATTTTAGACGTTCACAAAAGGCACCACAAGTTTTCAGATTATTTGACATTTTTATATAATTTTTTTCAAATTTAAAGATGTTTCTCAAAGAACAATAAACCGAAAACATGCGGGTTTTCGAAAATAATGGTTCAAGCAAAAAAATTTGCTGTTTCAGATTCGAATCTATTAAGAGAACTAATTGATTTCTTGTGAAGATCTTGAAAACACCCAAGTTTTGAGATAATCGCGAAAAGGAATTCTTCTTACACGCCATCATTTTTCAGTTTTTCTGCCGAAATAAGATTCAAATCTAATATTTCCTCGTTTTTCGGATTATCTAATTAGAACTTTTGAGAACCCAAAAAAAGGTTCAAATATTGTCCGATTTTATCTGGGAAATTTTTCAGGGGATTTGAAGAAATACTATCTGAGATTTTAGTATCAAAAGTGGTCCTGAGATCATTTTTCAGGAAAGGGAGAAAGCTCACATTCATACTTCGTTCAGTAATCTAAAAAAACAAAAAACTAGCCTGTTTGAAATTCGCTCTGTAATTTCAATTAAAAAAAACGCAATATAAAAGAATTTTCAAATGTCAATTTTGCCCGATCTTCTTAAATTCATAATTCTTATCTGTAAAGTGGGTGACCTTTTCATATTCAAAACCTCACTTTGCGCACGCAAAATATTTTTTATCTGAACGTCATTCTTTCAGTTTTTAAAAAAATAGTTCAAGGTAGATTCAAATCTGAAGTCTATGAAAAAAGGTGATCTTACAAAATGTGCGAAACATTAAACATGTTGGGTTTTCAAAAGTAAAAGGGACCCTTTTTCATAATTTGCTGAAAATTGGTATGATTTTTCTGTATCAGGATTGATGTGAAAAAAAACGACTGACAGGAAACTTCGATTCACTAAAAAAATTGGAAATCGAAAGAAATATTTGTTCTTTGAATAATTTCAGCAAAATCAAATGTTTTTATAAAATTCCGAATTGACATTTTTCTAATTTTTAACGGTTGTTAAACTTTTCATGCTTTTCAGTTTTCTGACAATCGGTTTATTTTGAAAAACAATATATTTCTATCGATTTTTTATTCAACTTCTATAATTTCTCACAAATACTTGCAAGTTTTTCAGATATTTTTTGCTTCGAATCCGTTTCGAAAATTCCTAGATAAAATCGGACAATATTTGAACCTTTTTTTGGGTTCTCAAAAGTTCTAATTAGATAATCCGAAAAATGAGGAAATATTAGATTTGAATCTTTTTTCGGCGAAAAAACTGAAAAATGAGAAAAAATACGATACAAGTTTCACAGTATTCTATAGCATGATCATTAGTTTCGATCAAGAAAGATTGGCATCTTTCAAAAACGTGGAGGCTAATTTTTTTCCAATTGAGAGAAACTGGGTAAAATGCGGATCAAAATGTGTGTCTTAATAATTCAAATAGATTTTGAATTGAGACAAAATCGATAAATACCGAGACATTTTATTTGGTTCGAATCAAGAAATCCCGAAATTTTTTGGATTAATCTCCCCCAGTTACCGCTTTATAATCTTCGCACCATTTTTGGAATTTCGCACCATTTTCACCTTCCAAACAACTCGCAAATAAATCCTTATACTTTTCCAAGAAATAAGCGAGTAAAACACGGTGCAAATACAAATATTGCTGAAAAAATTGTATTTTATTTTGGAATAGAAAAATGGAAACTCACAAATTCATTTTGAATTGACCATGGTCTATGAGTACGCAACTCTTTCAACAACTCATTCATCGCCATACAATCTTCGCCAGCCTGCATTTTTTCTTGAACATATGCCAACGCGACAATTGTTCCAGTACGACCAATTCCAGCCGAACAATGGACGAGAATTGGGAATTTTGAACCACGAACAGCGGAGAGCAAATTCTGAAAAACAGTTATGCTGTGATTTTTTTAGAGACAGTATTTTTTAATTAACAAAAATTCCCGTGACAAAATAAATTATTTTCAGATTCATAACCGAATGTCACGCGAGTTTTTGTGCTCTCAAAATTTTCACAAAGAAAAATGTACCGTTGCAGTCAATTTAGTCATTGGAACACCACGATCCGGCCAATTTTCCCATTGATAATGTTGAATTGTCTTATTTCCACCATCAGCCCATTCCAATTTCAGAGTTGTCACATTAATACACGGATCCTCCGCCGACATTTTTCTCATTCCCATATTTGTCACAGTTATAACATTTGGTGCCTCACCAAATGTCATTTTCTCATTTTGCACCGGTGGCCAATATTGATGACATTTGATTTTGGTCATTTCAATACAATTGCAAAGCATAATAATGCATTCAACTTTTTCTTGAATTGTCATTGCCCAAAATGCGAATTGAGTATTTTCAAGAGGACCTTGCGCGCAAATAAAACGCTGTGCATTACTTGCAGTTCCAAGATAATTGGCATGAATGTAATCAGTTGGAACACCAGCAAATTTGAGAACAACTCTTCCTTTATCTTGACATGGAACATCTTGATATCTATTTTTATCCTTATTTGCTTGAAAAGCTTCAACGGTCATTCCTTCAGGTGTCCATTTTGCCAATCCACGGAATTCTTCAACCAACTTCTGAACTCCCATATCCAATGTTCTTTGAACCCATTTTTCAACACTCGCTTTTCCTTTTCCACCCATTTGTTTCGATACTTTCATACTATCCCCTTTTTGCGATGCATTTCCAGTTTCTTTTTTCGACGATGCTCCTTTTTTCGATTTTTTTGACGATGCTCTATCTTTTGCTTTTCCATCTGATCCGCTTGCAGCTACTTCTTTTTCAGTTTTCCGCAAATCGTTATTGTCACGTTTGTTCCTGAAAATTGAACGTATATCACAGCTATAGCGCTAAAAAAGAAGAAAATACACTATAAACCTTTAGTTACGGATTTCCCCCTTTTTTTCCGAAAAAAAAAAGAAAAAAGTAGGCGGTGTGGGATTCGCCGATATGCGGCACGTGTTTTTTGTCGCCGCACAGTTTTTTGTGTGTATTTTTCGTTCGAAAGATCTGAAAGTGAACGAAATGTCGTGAATTCAAATGTGCAGTGTTTGCAGAAAATTCACGCTTCTACAGTATTGTATTTTTGTTCTATTCTAATGCTTTGCCAACTCACTTTTTTGGTACACACATCCTTTTGTAATGGCTAACACTTCAATTAAAAACGATACAAAGAAGACGTCTAGTTTGTGTTTAACCGAAAAATCAAAATAGTCAGAACTGATCTTGTCGAATCGACTGTTTTTTTATTTTTGACGTTTCGAACAGGTCACGATTTATTTATTTTTTTCGGAAATAATCTCTTTTTTTCAATTCATTTCGCTAGGAATACGTAAAATTTTTAACAGAAAAAGACCAAATCGGAATGTTTATTTGTTATCCATAACATCACAATATACTTATGAACAATAAAGTGAAATTCTTGCATAAAAACCCGTTCAATTCACAACAGTTTTCAAAGAATCCGATGCTCGAATTTCCAATGTTGCAACAGCTCCATGTGGAAATGGTATTTTAGTAGAACCATCCAAAACTAAATATCCATTTGAACATCTGGATTCAAGACGGATTTTTTGAGCAAATCCTCGTTGAGCAGTTCGTTTGAAAGTTGCATTGAAAATTGGTTCACGAATGTAGAATGCGAAACCTGGAAAAATATGGGTTATTTATTTTTGACCTTCGAAATAAGGATTTCTCGAGTGCGATTTTTTGCCCTATATCATGTGTTGTTTTTTTGTGCCCTCAAAAAATGTGATAAAAAGTGCTCGGTACTTACTTGGGAAATCAACATCAAATGGAATTCGCTGATTATAATTCGATGTGATTTTCTTAACCAAATCTCGATTCGATGACACATCAATTCCCAAATTTTGCATCGTCTCAATAATTGAATTAACAGTCGTTTCATCAATTCGATTCATTCCCAAATACCAACTAGTACTACCAGTTCCAGTCGACACAATTAATCCACTCGATTTCTGTTTAACCATTGTCGAATCATCAATTGAGATATTATAAGTCGACACTTTTGCAGCCTCATCTTCACCAATAAAAACTTCATTCAACGCCAAATTCGTAGTCTCCTTTCTAGTTTTCATTGAGAAAAATGATGATTTTGGATCCTTAACAGTCACACGAATCCTCGATCTTCCAACAAGTTTCAATTTTCCCGCAACTAATTGTTCAATCAAATCTCTTGGTGGATTCTTTCGCCCAGCACATAAATGTCCTTCCGAACCAATTGGATCAGTATTGATTCCAACAACTGGAGTATCATCGTTAACAACAGAAGCGGCTGTCAAAAAAGTGCCATCTCCACCAGCTGAAATAACAAGATCCGCTTCTGGTAGATATTGTTTCAATTGATCTCTTGTCACAATTCGAGTTGTTATTCCAGATTGTCTGAAATCATAAGGTTTTTGTTTTTTTTTGGTAGGTGGACAGTATTAGATAAAACCGGTTTTTGGTCAAAATTACGTAGAGATAGTTCATTTCTTTTCTCTGTTTCAAATAACAAATCAATTGATTTTTTCAAATTCAGGAAAAAAGGAGTTTTTTGCGAAAAATATTCAGAATTTCCCAGTTAAATAGAAAAACCCACTCTAATCTTGCCACAATTTCTTGCACCGCATTCAATTGTTTCTTTTCATTTTCCAACATCTCATTCACATTCATTCCCTTCGATTGCAAATGTTTTTTGAGTTCCGAATCCGACATTCCCGTCTTTTCCTTTTCCCATTGCCATTTTGTCGATTTTCGGAGGATTAGAGCAGAGCGAAAAATCTGGAAAATTCTTTCTTTTTGCAAGGGAAAATCGTTGATCGTATTATTATTTTTTCTAGTGTCTTTAATGCAAAGAAACGACGAATTTTTCAATGACAGAGCGATTAGAGAACGTGTGTTTTGAAGAGACCGATACACTGATAAGATACGTCATTGATCGAATTATGGGACCCTTTTTTTTTGATGGGAATTGAATTTTTTGAATGAAAACTTGACAGAAAAATGACCGACTTTTTTTTCTGAAAAAAAAATCAAGTTTCATATATTTTTTCATATTCCTTGCCTTAAAATGGGTTCAAAATTATTCAGTTTCGCCCCCATTTCCCAGTCTCAAGTGAAAAACCTTTTTGTTTGCTAAAAATATTATATTTCGCCAGACCTTTTCTCACTACTCAGAAATTTTCAAACAAAAAAAACTTCAAATTTACCTGTTGAGATTTGGAAGTTGTTGGAAGTGTTGAAGTCGTTGAGCATGGTCGAAGATTGCAAATTTGAGAAATCGCCAAAGCTGCCATTGGGCTGCAAAAATTGACAATTTGAATAAGGAAAAATAAAATATAGATACAAAAATATCAAAAAAAATTGAATAGTGGCTGATTTATCAGCGAGAAGTGCACAGAAAACTGATAATTTCTTGAAAAAAATTGAAAATCACGTGATTTTACTTTGACCAAAATAAAATTCGATCAAAATTGAATCGAAATGTGTGTTCAGAAAGGCGAAAAAGTAGACACACATTTTTTATGACCGCTTGCTTGTTTATCAAGGCGACCGAAAAATGGGGCGGAGCTTGTTTTTGTGTATGTATTCTGTACTTACCCACCTCCTTTCCTTCCCATAATGGATTTATGTGGGTGGATGTGGGTGCAAAAGAATGTCAATGTCTTTGTCGAGGACAAGAATTTGCGGGAAGAAAGGTCTAAATATAGATAAGTAACTAGATTCTAGTTAATGATAATTTATTGGTTTTGGTAAAGAAAGGGAATTGAAAGATAACTGGATTTAGGATTTAGAAAAAGTTGATTTTTTGGGAAAATTTTTTTTTGAAAATTATAAATTTCGAATCAGGAATTACAGTCATTGCAAAATATTTTAAAAATTCAAAATACAATTTTTTGGAATAAAACGAATGAATCAAACATCAAAAAATTCGAAATTGATATTTTAAATAAAATTGGAAACTACAGTTACCTTCAATTTTTCGTGATGAGAATCCACGTGGCAATTTTTACTTTTTAGTGAGAAAAATTGGTTTAACCGAAAAAATCATGGGATCAAAAATATTTTCAACCCTTTTCAAGCTCCCAAGAAATTTTGAAAACTAGTTTTTCTAAGTCACAAAACACATTTTGAAATTTCACAATAATCATCATCAAAATAAAAAAAGTGTCTCAAAATCACTATGGTTTCCTCGCTCTTCCCAATAGAAAAACCTTGAAAACAACGAAAAAATGATGACAAAAGTAAGAAAAGAGCACATAAACGGAAGAAACCACATTTTTCAAGAAATCAGAAACCACATTTCTTTTTTTCTCTCATTTTTAGTTATTTATAATAAAAAGTACACAATTATTTCATTTTTATTTTTGTTCATTCAACAACAGAAAAATACATCCGGCAAAAAGCAAATAAACAATTCTCAAAACATTTTTTATCGAAATTTTTGGCTTTTCAAAATTTTTGCAGAACATTTTAGTATAGTTCCTATGAAAAATCAAATATTTGTCTATAGTAGTCAGGAAACTAGTATCTATTTATTTTTAGCAACTATTTTTAATGAAAAAAATAGATAAGAGAAAAACCAACCGAGTAGAGTTCGAATAATTATTTTCAAAACATTGTTGAGCTTTAGAAATTGATAGAAAAAATAAAACTAGGATGAAGAATCTCATTGTTTGAATGATCAAAAACAATTCGATTATTAGATGATTTTGTATTGGACAGAACACGGTTGTAAATAAATCGAAAAGGATTGCTCATGCAAATTATCAAGGTATTAGGAAATGTCGGGAGAGAAATTTTTGATAAATCAAAAGTCCGAAATTAATATGAGCAATTCTCACAAAAAGAGCTACATTTTCAATTTAAAAAAAGAAAATTAACACTTTTATGATTCTTGAAAAATCTGTAAAACCAGGATTTTAAGTAGAATTTTTTGTACAAATTTGAAATTTTCAGATTTCAGAAAAGCCACGTGTTATTTTTACCTTTTGTTGTTCTCAAAAGACTTTCGCTTAAAAATTCAGAGTACAGTCTAACTTTTTCAAATATCAAAAATTCATACAGAAAATTCAAAAACCATACTTTTCGGCAATTTCTCGTTCACTTTCGCCTCATCCAAATTTCCCTTCTTCTCGCTTTTCCGGCTCCACAAATTCGACTGGTTTTCCTAAAAAAAAATTAATTAATTAATTGATGTTTGATCAAAATGTGAGCTTTCCTTGATTTTCTCCTGAATTTGAGCTAAAACAAAACCATCGATATAAGAATCATTGATTTCAGACAATTTCATACAATTGGACATTTCAGAAATGACCAAAAACGGGGCAAAATAATTTATGTCTACGTAAAATAATTAAAAAATAAATATTTCAGGAAAAGCATGACAGAAAGAAGGAAAAAATCAAAGAGATTCATTTTGATATGATTTTGGGGAAAAAAACTGAAAATTGTTTAGAACAAATTAAAATAGACAAAGTCAATAAAAAAAAAGAATACCGCGTTTTTGAAAAACGAAAGAAAAAAGGAAAATAAAATGTCGGGATTTTCAAACAAATTTTGTAACCTATAAGTGACTGGAGCAAGTGAATTTAGCAATCAATAAATAAAATAAATAGAAAATATCAGAAGATGAAAAAAATGCCTATTATAAACTATTGAGCTCTTTTTCAGCAAGAACAATTCCAGATGCAGAAGAAACATTTTCAGATGTTGAAGAAGCTGGATTTTGTGAAGACCATCTTTCAGCGGATAAACTTGTTGCTTTTACCATTCGACCAGATCCACTTCCAGGTGTTGTTTCGGCTCGAGCACGTTTTGAATCTCGTCGCACTTGGGCTCGACGCTTTTCAGATTCTCGTTCACGCAATTCTTCGATGGCAGACTGCAAAATAATGATTTTTTGGATGATTTGGAGCAAAAATTCAAATTTTCGGAAACATTTAGAAATAAGAAGTTACCTGAAGTCGCTTAACATGTCCAATCTTCTTGATTCCAAGTTCCTGAATATCAGCTCGTTCCAGATGTATCAATTCTCCTCCCTGAAAATGTTTTGGAATAATTGTGAGGTCAAGCTAAAATTGCACACAAATCTGAAATTTCTTGAGCTTTTTTCTTACCTGCACATCATTGGCCTTGAATTGCGACGAATATTCAGACAATCCAATCGACGACAAATAACTGCAAACTTGATCCACATTCCAATTCGGGACTGAAAAAAACACATTTTGAAAGGGAAAAGTTCAAGGCTCACTTTTTAAAAACATGCTCTCAATACTTTCAATTATTTTAATATTTTTCTGGATTCCCCAAACTTGAACTAACTATTATCATAACTCAGCTGTGCTGTTCTCGATCCAAATTTCTTGCTCAACCATTCAGTCAATCGACTTCTCTTTGTTTTAACACCAATCAAATCTTGATGTCTCAATTCTCGAAGATCAGCTTCTTCTCGATCCATTTCTTGTCGAATACTCGTTATAACATATCTCCAATTATCTGGTTCATCGCCCTGAAAATAGAATTTGTGTTCTTAAAAAAAAGAAGAAGAAAAAAATGAGTCCCTAATTCTACAAATGTACTTTTTATGGTTTTTCGTCTGTTCGTTCGACGTCATAAAAATATGGTGGTTTGTTCTTGAAAATATTTGGAAGACCTAATTTCTGTTTTCTTGATGATGTCCGGTTTTTTTGGTGCTTTTTTTTGAATTTTCTTTGAATCACTAATTTTTCAGTGTCATATTTCAATAAAATATTTTTTGAATTTAAAAATTGGATTTTAATAAATGAAATTATAATTTTCTGATTCGCTGAAAAATACTTTTCGTGTAAATTTGAAAAATATTTCTCTATGAGTAGAGAAATTAAAAGACATATTTTCCGAATTTTTTTCCGGTGTCTCATTTCAAAAACAGCATTTTTCCAGACAAAATTGATGGTTTTTCTGAATTTTTTTTTTGAAAATAAATTGAAGAAGGTAAGAGAAAATGAAGAAAATCGGGAAATTTTTGAATTTCAAAATTTCGATTACTTTTTTTAAAAACAAATTTTGAGAAATATTTTTTCGAACTTTGGAGTTCTGAAATTCCATTTTTCAGTTTCTTATTTTATTTTATTAACCTCATATTTCAACCACCCAATTAATTTCTCACTTTCTAATTCAAAAAAATATATTCAAAAAGGTCATTTCCTTCCCATTTGTCTCTCTCTGTCGCCCAAAAAACTCACATGAATTTCAAATGTAAAATGCGGTGCGGGTCCCAATCTTGGCTGTGTCGCCGGTGCTTTGATTCGTTCCGGCCAACCGAAATGATCCTCCAACAATTCAACAACACGCTCCACTGACGCCAGCGCCTCTTCTCGATCCTCCAAATCGGCTGTGTTCTAGAAAACATCTAATTTTCCAAAAAATATCCTTTTTTCGCTGTTTTGGCGGCCAAAAATAATCAAATTTTGTCTCGGCGCCGTCAATTATTTGTCTCCCTCCAAATTTGTCCAGGTTAGCTTCTTGACTCAAAAAGTTTTAAAAGTCACTTCGTTTTTAATCCCCAAGAACTTTCAATTGTTTTTGTTTTTGCTGTTTCCTTTGGAAAACAAAACAAAACGAAAATTGAATAATTAAACTTTTTTTCATCGAAAAACAAATCTAATTAAAATTCTCCCCTTTGATCAAATAAAAAATGGGAGGAGAAAAAAATTGGAGAAAAGTAGCAGAAGACTCAATTATTAATTCATATTTTCTCTCATCTTCACATTTTCCCACTAACTTCTTTTCTCGTTTTTTTGTGTGCTCCAAAATGAAGCAAAAAATTTCCTGGTTCTATTCTATTCTTTTTCCAAATGTAAATATTGCTCCTTACAAGCTTTGATAAATAAAATAATATGAAAATGATGGTTTTCCATTAATGCAATGCTAATTTGTTGTTTTTTTTGCCATTGCCCCATTCTTGTTTTTTTCTTTTTCTGGTTCAAAAATATAGATCGACGAGAAACGGCTTTCTGTTTTTTATTTTATTTCGAAAATCGAAGAAAACTACTAAAATGTTTTATTTTCTTCGTGGTTTCAGTTTCTCACACTTTCTCAACAAAAAACATCTGGCGTTAGATTTCTTGAAAAATAAAACTTTCACATGTTTTTTGAGAATCATTTTCATCATATTTGCAAGAAAAATCGGCTTTTCTCGTTTTGTTCCGAGAAAAATCGCTGTTTCTGACAGTTCCAAAAGGTTCCGTATCAAAATTTTAAAAATAATGCTCCAGCTCGGAAAATTTAAATACCAGATTGAACTTCTGAAAAGCCACGTGGAACAATTTCTTATACTGAATATCACTATTTTTGGTTTGAAAGTGACTACTAAATTTTGAATTTAGAATTTATCATTTTTCAGTTTTACGCTAATTTCTCTTCTTGAATTTGGTTTCAAAATTACCGCACTTCTTTTTTTTTTCTTCAAAATTTCGAAAATGATCCGAGTTCGTGTTTTTTGGTTCAAAAACTTTCTCATCACTGAAATCTGATATTTCATTTTCATTTTTTCGTTTTTTCGTTTTTCTTCTTGTTCGTTTTCGAGAAAATAGAGAGAACTTTTGTTATTATTTCCTTCTCAATTGCATAAATTAATTAAAAAAAAGTCTCGTCTATAACAATTTTACATACTTGCAGACAGAATAAAATGCCAAAAATGCGCGAGAAATCGCAGCAAATAATTCGAGCTCGTTGGCTGATATGTGTCGAATTATTATTGTCAATTCTATTTAATGTAACAATGTTTACATCTATTAAAAATGGACATTTTATGAATGTTTTGCTGTCAGTGGTGATCACTTTGAATCTAGTAACTGCTGGCAGGTTATTGATCAAATTATATAGTGTAAAATGTGCCAGCTCAATTATGGCATATGTTGTGTGGAAAATTATTCAAGAAATAATTATGATTCCGGTTCTCGTCATCTTCACTTTTGTTTTAATTGATGTAAGTTTCCTTGCCGATGTGATAAATTCATCTCAAAACCCAATTTCAGAAATATCTCAAATCCTGGGATTCTTCGGACACCGCCGTCCATGTTCTTGTAATCATTTGGACATATGCTTTATATTCATTCGTTCTTGTGATTTACCTTAGTAAGTCCCCATTTTTCATTCAATTTACAAGATCTCTAATTTCAGTTTGGCTAGCTCGAACATTATGGAAATCACAAAGACCTAATCAACTCCAAAAATCAGAATGTCCAACAACAATTTCATTTATCGATACAGAAGAGTTGCTGCTTCCGAGTAGATCAGAAATCGAATTACGATGTTTGAGGCCATAATGTGATTTTATTTTGGAAAAGATTTTTATTTTGTGAAAAAAACATACATTACGTGTACTAGTTGTCCTAACTAATAAAAAATTTTGTAATGGGATGTGGTAAAAGCTTTTAGGTGAAAAGAAAACCCCAATAAACTACCGTACCCAAATTTGGAGAGAAAAATTCGGGGTGCCCTACCCTATACTCACCTCCGTATCCTCTTCATCACATGGTCCAGTTCCACCACTTCGCAACAAAATCGACGCCTCATCCAATGCTTCCAAAAACGCCGAGCTCACACCCAATTGTGCAATTTCGCTTTCAACGAGTCGCAAAAATTCGGCAGCTCTTCTTGAGAACGGCACAATTTCCGATGCCGAACAGCATAGAGCGGTTGGAGTTGATGGCGCCGTTGAACTTCGCTCTTTTTGCTCTTCCCATTTTTTGAGTGTCGCATCGAAAACGGGATTTCGAACAAGCATTTGTGCCCGGTTTTTATGCACAATTTGCATGATTCCTGGTGGTTGAAGCCATGGTTCTCCATCAACTTGAACTGGAATTGGCTCATCGCCAAGGATTACAATTCGAACATGTCGACATTGAGCAATTCGATGATTTTGTAATCTAACAACATTTGGAACACGACTTGTTGCAACATGAATAACACCAAATAATGCAACAACTTCAAGAACTCGATCATCAAAACTTTGCACAGTAAATGAATCATCCTTTCCGCCTCTTCCCCAAAAATTCGCTCCTCCTGAATAACTCGGAATGTTCAGAATCACAATTCCTTGCAGTGACGGTAGATCAATCGGAACTCCGTCGCATTCCAATTTTATTCGCTGATCCAAGTTTCGATAAGTTCGATGCACAAGTTCTTTTCCGCCAAGCATTCCATACCAGAGGAATAGTTTCGATCGACTTCGAGTTTTCTCGGATATTTCTCGTTTATTGTGAAATTCGAGGGCGATTTTCGCGTCGAGACCGATTCCGAAATAATTGTTCATTACACATGTTTCTTTGTATTGATCACTGGAAAAAATTATTTATTAATAGAATCCGAAATTTCGGGTAAACATTTTCCTTATTTTCTGAATTCAAAAAAAAAATTCAAATGAAATTATTTAATTTCTAAATTGCCACGTCATCAAATTTCACGTGGAAAAAAACAATTCTGACGTCAAAATTCTAAACATATTAGTTTCTTGCAACAAAATTTCTGACAAAAACTCACAAAGGTGTATGACATTCATTCTCAAGTCCTTTACTCAAAACTCTCGCATTCAACAGCAAAACTTCAGCAATCAATGATCCTCCCGCAAATCCAGACAACATATTTCGACAACTTCTCAATTGTGACGATGTAGATGTTGCCAAATCGCCAGTTGTTCGTTTTCTTCGATTTCCAGCGTGCGATGGTGAGAGTGTTGCACCGCCTGTTCCAGATGATGAAGCTTCAAGATGATCTGAAAATAATTCAAATTTTACTGAATCCTGATTTGTTCAATACCAACCATATAAACTGCTGTCTGAATGACTTGTCTTAATTTTCTTGTCAGTTGTTCCTCTTCCAGGGTGAAGATGACAACCGTGTTCGATATCGCTGAATTTCGATTCCGAATATATTCTCGGTCGATCCGGTAAGAGATCATCCACTCCAACTGAATCATCATCTTCTTCAAGTTCTTCTTCTTCAAAAGTTGATGGTTCTCGAGTTCCACCAGGTGTTGGTGGCTGAACAATTGGATTGGGATTGGGTGATGGTGACAGATTTGAATCAGCAGCACTTCGTAATCTTGGTGAACCGGGTGGTGTGAAAGCAGAACTTGATGACAGGTTCGAATGCGAAACGCGTAATCCACTTGGCGTTGTTTTACTTCGCTTTTTCCTGAATCTCTCTCTCCTTGTTCCAACACTCAAATCTTTATAATGTTGATCGATGCCTCGTTCCGCAATTGATATCACATCTCGTAGTGCTTTTTTCAAACTATTCGCTCGATTTACCAACGAATCTCTTCTTTTTAACTCATCACTCGTTGAGAATTCATCCTCATCTCCTGGTTCAAAACCACTTTCTTCAATCTGATTCACATCATCTTTCAAATTTCTCATAAGTCGATCGAGTTTTCCCAAAAGTGCTGAGCATTGTTCAGTCATCGGATCCGGCACATGTTGTCCTTCTTGTCTTTGCCATTCTTCAACTTTTGCAAACGTTTCAGTCACATTATTCATCAATTCTCGAATTGTCGCACACAATGACGTCACCGCAACAATTATATCGTGCGCTTGTTCAGCTTCAAGAACAGCTCGAACTTTTTCAATAACAATTTCTTCATATCGTCGAACTGCATCCGCTTGTGGTCCCTCAATCGATAAAACACTCCATCGATCCAACATTTTTGTATGTGCTCTTTCAAGTGTTCGAACGAGTTGTGGTAATTGTGTATCATCATAGAATGCATGTCCCCATCCAAGAACTCTCGCTAAATCATTTCCAGTTCCAAGTGGAAGAATTGCAAGCTGACATTTTGAATGAAGGTTTAGTCGATCAAATGCGCTCAAAACCCAACCAACAGTTCCATCTCCGCCACAAACCAAAACACGAAATGATTCGAGTTGTGAGTAGAATGTTAAACTGAAAAAAAGAGGTTGTTTTTGAGGTGAAAAAATGATGAAAAACAAATTTTTGGTTGGAATTTCGTAAAAATGTTCACCGAAAATGAAAATGTTCATAAAAATAAAAAATAATTTGAATTCCAAAAAAAAACTCACGCAAATTCCGGTCCAGTCGCAATAATATCAAAAACCTGGCAAGGATTCAACAATCTCCGAAACTTTTTAATAATCCTCTGTCCCTGATTATCACCAGATTTCGAATTGATCAACACAATCAACGGCGATCCACCACCACATTCTCCACCATACGCATCTTCTCTCAACACAGCAATTCCATCTTCCGACACTTCTTTCAGCGCCAACGGTGGAATGACAGACAGACTTGCTGCTCCAAGAGAACAACCTCGACCTAATTGTGAAAGACACGATGAATGAACACAACACGCGCACCAAATACATCGCCAATCTTGTAGTTTTCGAACTGATCCACAAGGTTTATCACAAACAATACATTTTGCAGGCATCGGAAGATTTCCCTCAACCCATTGATGTGGAACTATTGCATTCTAGAAATATAAAGCTATTTGGAGGGAAAGGAAAGGTTGAAAACAACCTCTGGACTGATATATTGAAGATGTTGTGGAATGCTGGCTTCGATTGTCCATTTACATTTGTCGAGTATTTTTTGCGTACATTTTCGATGCGCTTTCACTTTACAAACTACAAAAATAAACAGTTTGAAAAGTGGGTGTGGCTTGTTTTGCAACCCTGGCACACACTTTTTACAAAAGGAAAAGTATGCCAGGGTTGCAAATAACTTCAAAATAAACTCACTGTCACACGTATAACCATGCCACGGAACTCCCGATAATTTTTCCCTACAATAATTGCAAAATGTGGGTCGCGGATGATTTGTTTGCGTCCATTGATGTGTTCCCGATGTTCCTTCCAATAGCGCTCTCAGCGGTGCCTCTTTTTCCGGATGCGTTTGTTTGGCGCGCAACACCGACTGTCTCCACACTTCCAACTCATCGCAACTTCTTGTTGACACCATTTATTTGGTGGTGCGAAGCAATTTGTCGGTCGCGCCCACTCTCACCCCCTAACCCTTCCCTTCACGGTCTTTTAGTTTGGGCGGGATGGGATGGCTGCGCGCTGCTTTTTCTTGTTTTCTGAAAAAACCAAAACTAAAATCAATATTTAATTAGATGATTATTATTATGATTACAGTAATCTATTTGAACAAAAATAGCAAAAAATGGGAGAAAAAGAAAGAAAGAAAAGTGCGTTATATCTAAATATGTGCTGGCCTAACGAACAAGTGAAAAAAATCTTGTTTATCAAAATATACTCCCTTGGGATTGATTTTCGAAAACCAAAAAAAAGGAAGAAAAACCAATTGAACTACTACAGTAATCCGCAATAAATAATAAAATACTGACAAAGACCAACAAAACCTTTTGTTCAAAAAGGGTTCGAAAATTGAAAAATTTTTGGAAGCAAGATGAAAAGATCAGCCGGAAAAAATGAGCCTAGTTTTGGCTTCGAAAATTCGAGATAAAAACACAAAACTTTAGAACTCGTTTGAAACAACAACAACAACTTTTATTCAAAAAATTTCAAGAAGTTGAATTTTTGGTCGAAGAAAATATCGAACACAATTTTTAGTTTTCAATTTTCACAAATCATAAAAAACTGTTCCGTGAGAAAATGAATAGCCAATTATTTCGTTAGAAAATCGGAGAAAAATCTATAACAACATGAGAACTACCTAAAATTAGCGTAAGAACTCAGGTCCAATTTTTTAATCCCTTGAATTAGTCTATCTTATTCTCGAGCCGATTCAAAATGTGCTCATCAGGATCGCATAAAAAGTGTATAGTACCAAAATCCATTAACAAAGGGCGTAAAAAATAAAAGTCAAGCCTCCTTAAAATCCATGACCATTAAATCAACACATTACATTTCGTTTAAAAAGGGCGAAAGCAAGAAAATGAGGAAATAATGGAGGAGCAAAATAAGAGCGACATACGAGACGACGACGAGCACTTTATTAGATAATATCCGCTTGTTGATTGTGTTTATGTCCGAAAACGGCACGCCGCCAAAAAAAGATCCGACGAGAAGAAAAAAGCAGAAGAAAATGGGGTGAAATTGAAATAGAGATGAAAAATGAATCCATTTCTTCTTGGTTGGTCAAAAAATATAAGACCACGCCTACTTTTTGAAAAATCGAAATCGGGCGGAGATTTTCTTTGTTGTTGAAAATGAAAATCATCTTGGCTGATGAGTGGGGAATGAAAAAAACGGGAAAAGTTTGTTTAAAAAATCATAAACAAACAAAATTACCAGATGTTGGTGTGGATTCGGGAAAAAATAATTTGAAGAATGTGGATTTCCGAAACGGAGGGTGTTTGGACTTTTCTTGAATTGTATGTAGACCATTACAGAGAAAAGACCATTTTACAGAGAAAAACTGAATCTATTGGATATTGTCAAATTCCCAGATATCGTATCAGCGTACCTTATTCAGAAATCTGCTACAGAACATTTTCAAGCCAATTTCAGGTTCTGGATCTGTGTGCTCTTTGGATCACTAAAAAATCCATCGGGTTGATTCAAAAATTTTCATTTCTGGGAATTTTAACACTTCTGCAAGCTCAGGCTTGAGAAGAAGTGTGCTTTCAGGCTAGATTATAAATAGGCCAAATCAAAGAATTTCAGAGAATCCCCATAACTTCTAGAGATCAGATTCAAACAAAATTGTTCCAACTTCAAGTTTTGCCGAAATTCCCACCAATTATGTTTCAAAAAAAATATTCCACAGACATCCATAAAATTCTCATGTTCTGGATCATAAACCACATATCCCAAGACTATTAGAAACTCTCTCTAAAAATAGCTTTGTTGAGCAAGAAAAAAGTATTTTTTAATTGCTCCTCTCTCCTCGTCACCCACCTACAGTATTTTCTGATCACACATACGAAACTCATAGAAAACATGCGTGGATGGATATGTATCTATTCATATTTGTGTGTGGATAGATCATTTTAATTACAGGAATGCATCTAATTAAAATAATTGAAAAGTATCGAGAGAAAGCGAGAAATGAGAGATGTGGAGGGACAAAAAACGTCTAGTTAATTGAAAAGAGCAACTCTAGAATTTCAATTGGATTACAGTATACATAGACTCATTTTTCAAACGAAAAAAAGACGAATAAAATATATATATATTGGTTGGAAAAAATGTGTGTATGTCTGGGGGCGAAGCTGAATTTACATTTTAATAAGACAAGAAAATCTTATATTCACAAAGGAAGAAGAAGAAGAAGACAAATCTCTGTCAAGACGAAGAAAAAAAACTGGGGGGAAGATAGATAAAGCGAGGACAAATATTGTTGTTTGTCGAGTGGGCCAAGTGCAGCATCATCTGGTCAGCAGAAATAAGACACAAAAAATAAAACATACTTATAAAAAAAAAGAAACAAGCATGTATGCTACAAAATATGGAATGAATGATCATCGTTTATCTGGGATGGCGAGAAAAAAATTGAAGTGAGAAGTGATATTTTATTAATGTTCGATAAGCGGAGGAGCATGCAACCAAACATCTTGCAAGACTTTTTTGCAGGAAATTCAAAGGTTCCGGGTGAAAAACAACGGAGATATGAAAATTGTTACAGTAGGCTGAGATCTCTGAGAGAAACTAGTAACTAGAAAATCTGAAAATTCGAGAAGTTCGCGGAGAAGAATTTTGAACTCAAACTAATCTCGGAGTTTCAGAAGGTCTCATTTTCGGTTAAAAAAACTAAATATTTTAAAATTAGAATTTGTCTTCAAAACTTCATCAAAAATCTTGAAAACTTCAAAAGGATATAAAATGCACGATTTCCAGACCGAAGATTCTGATATTGAAATGCCATAGATGTTCAAAAAATAAACCTAGTCCAGAAAATAATTTCAACTATATTTTAAGAGTATTATGACAAAATTTTGAAATACCAAAAAGTAAAAATATGAAAATTCCCGGAACTCACGTAAAACTGCACTTAATTCAGAACATATTCGAGAAAAATGAAAATCAGAAGTGAAACGCCAAAATTTTTTTTTTAAATTCAAAATAAAATCAAATGAGGTCACGTTAGAAATTAATTTTTGTTTGAAATTAAATTTTATAAAAAAATTATCGAGCGCTTGCGAACGCGTTCGGGGAATTCAAAACATTATTAATTTTCAGCGGAATTAAAAAAAATATTTCAAAGTTTCTATTAAAACATACAAAAAAGCACTAACAAAAATAAATCTCGAAAATAAAATACAAATTTCGACACGCACAAACCACGTTTTGGCTTGGGAGGCACGATACATAAAAAATGGTTTTTCAAAAAATCAATAGTACTTATGAGTCACTTTAAAAAATGCCAGACAGATAAAAATCGCCAAAAAATATCGGCTAAATACTCAAATCCCACTTGATTTCAGCGTATATTTTTCGTATGAATCGGTTGTCAACGCAACTCTAATAATTCCCGGAAGACTAGCCAATAAGATTATTATTATTATTATGGAAATAGCAAAACTTGATTGAATTCAATTCACAAATAATTTAAGGCTCGTTATTTTTTGAATAGGATTAAATATGATTTGTGAGAAGAAAGTTTCAAAGTTTTATTGAATAAGTTGGATAAATTATGTGGAAACCGATATAAGGATGGCCTAGAATATCTCAAGTACGGTCAAATTCATTTTGGATTTACAATTAGGGGCGTGCTTAGGTTTTCTAGACCATGTCAAATTTTAGGCTGGCCTAGCCTAGTTGAAATTGAAGGCTTTGCTTAAATGTAGGCTAGATAAACTACAAACTAAAAACATGTTCTGTTTTTTTGAGCTGAACCAAATAAAAAAAAATAAAAAACAAAAATGAGGAAGCGAGGGTGAAAAGGTTCATTTACGTGGTTGTGTAACCTTTTAAGGAGCATCACGTCATTCAGTCTTTTTTGAAAACAACAACTAATTGCAAATGATATTTGATAGAAAACTAGTTTGTGATAGAATAAGACACACAATTTGTCAATACCGATTTTTCATGTTTTGAATTACCGGTTGATGATTGATGCTAGAAATGTGTAGTTCGGAAACAGTACAAAATGTTACTGTAGATTGGGAATTTTTGAATTTCGAATTTATTTTTAAGTGAATCAGATAATAAAAAAATGACGAATTTTTTGAAGTCCTTTATTCAGAAAACATTTAAAATTCAGAAATTAGTTTAGTTTTCTAGCCTAGAATGTTCCGAAAAACTTCGATTACAAAATACAATTTAAAGCATCAAAAATAAACAAATGTGAGAAATTCAGGAATTTTTAATCGAAATAAAACTCAATCTTTGTTCGAAAACATGGGAGAATTTTAAATTATTTTCTAGAATTTTGGAAATTTGCCCTAGATGGAAATTATTGAATCATCAGAAACCAAAATTTCAAAAAAAAAAAAAAATGAAAATCCCACAAATTTTTTTCCAAACCCAAATGTGTTAGACAAACCCCAAATGAAAATGTGAGTGCACAATCAAAACCTACGTCAGAAAACAAACAGATGTAGACAGATTGGTGTAACCTAGTACTTTTTTCATATTCGTGGTGGGGAAATAATAAATTGGACCTCCGGTTTCGATTAATGGAATTAATCTTGGGACCATCGGAAATTAATCTGATTATTTTAATTTTTTTCGAAAGAGTTTCGATTTTTTCTATGTGGCCGAATTTGAAAACTTTTCCGAATAATTCGAAAAAAAAAATTCCGATTCAGAATTTTTTTTCAAAAAAAAATGAACTTGGTCCGATTTCAAATTTGCTATCTGCAGAGAACTTGAAACTTTCGCAAAAAACTACGTGGAAAACTTGAAAACCCATGAGAACTCAAAAAAATCATTTTTATGGAATAGGATTAAATTTTGCTGAACGAAGTTCTAGAGCTCACAAATGGATCAAATCCCCTACCTATTTCTAGATTTCACAAAAAAATGAACAGATTTTTCTACCAAAATCAACAAGTTAGAACAATAATCCAATTAACTTCAACGTGACCTTTAAATTTTTTTTTTCATTTCTCGTTTCTCACACTCGGCAAAAAAGGGGGAAGAGATTGGTCAAGACGAAAGAGCGGCCGAGAGACAGAAAACAACAAAACTTGGCTAGAATCCAATCAATCGTTCGGAAAAAAAAATGAATGGGAGGGGGACTAATAAATGGAGAGCTAGCTAAGAATAAGAAGGCGAACCAAAAATAGTGCGAAAAAAATTGGTGGTGGTCGAATGGAAGAAAAAAGAAGACGAAGAAACAGAAACAGAAGAGAAATACGGACGGACGAGAAAAAAATGAATGCGACACCAGTCATCCAGAGAAAATAGTGTATGTGTTAAAGAAGAGAAGGACACAACGAAAAACGAGAAGAAGAAGAAGAAGATGAAAATACATAGTAGCCAGGACGAAAGTAGCAGCCAGTCAGTCAGTCAGCACAACACGTTTTGAATGTATGTATGAATGAATGAATTGACCGACACAAAGAGTTACATGGATCAAAAAGAGACGCAGTTTTTGCAGGACGGAAAAATGACGGATAACTGACTGAAATGACCCGTCGATGTTGCAACCTTTGAACTTATTCTTGGAAATTGCACGGCATTATGGGAAAATTGTGTAATTAATTATATGTTTGGGTTGAGAAAATTAGAGGGATTCGTTTTGGTCAAAGCTGACTGGTCAAAAAATGTAGAAGACTTGAATAGTACGAGAAAAATCGAGAAAGGTTTTGTGGAAAACCTAGATCCTGACAACTTCAAAAAAAAATTGTGCCTTGAATATTGCTCGAAAACACGGAAATGGTGTAATTATATGTTGAAATTCTAAATTAAAGGGTTCACTTTTGGCCACCAAATGGACTGGTCAAAGAATGGATTAGAAAATCAATCTGGAATGATATTACTTGGAAATCTTATCGGGTTTTCATGAAATCAAGAATAAATGAACAAAAAATGAAAAACGATCAGAGAAAAGTTCACGTTTCGAAATAAAACCGGAAAATTTCATCAGTTTTTGTTGATGAAATGATTTTCAAAATTTTGAATTCGCGGGTCACGCTGGAAAACATCCTAACGGGTCTCAGAGATTTCGAGGAATAAAAATTCCTCAAACTCCACCAAACCTATTTTTTCATCAATCTACCCTACAGTATCCCAATATATATATCCGCCTACACTTTTTTTTCATTCTCAAAAAACAACCTAAAAATAGTCAATTTTTCTCTTCTTTTTCCGTATCCATAGTAATTATATCATACTTCTTCTTTTTTTCCTTAAAAAAAGGAGATGAGGCGAATCGAAATTCGAGATGATTTTTTTTTGAAGAAGAAGAAGAAAAAGAGGAAAAGCAACAAAAACAACGAAGAATCTAAAAATAGTCATAAGAGAGTAAAAGAAGAAGAAGAAGAAGAAGTGCTGCACTATATAATGTATGTCTGCAAAATTGGCCAATTTGTCGTGTGTGTGTGTGTTTGTGGAATTCACACGATTTCAGTTAATTGTTTGGCACAGAAAAAAAGCAGAAGAGGTAGATGGAATGATCAAAAATGATAAATCACCTCATGAAAAATATAAATTCATATTTTCATGATTTCAGGGATCGCTGAAATATTTTTAAGAATTCAAAAAACTTTTGAATCTTTTCCAAAAAAAAAAATTGGAAACATCTAGAATTTTGAGTTTTTTGCCTAATTCAGTCAATTTTTTCAAAAATTTTTCACCGACTCAAAATCAAAAAAAAAAATCCGATTATTTTTTCTGAATTTTTTGATAAAATATTTCGATTCTGAATTTAAAAAAATCTGGTCTACTGCAAAATATAGGATCTGAAATTTTTCAAGCACAACCCCAAAAATACAACAACAAAGGCATATATCAAATACAAAAACGACATCACAACGTCCAAAAAAACCAACAAAAATGATTTTTGGCCTTCTTATAAAATTCATTTTCACAAGAAAACAATATTATTAAAAAATGTTCACGACGACAAAAAAAGTACGTAAAAATGAAAAGCTATTCACATAAAGAGAAAAATAGTGATAATAAATAAATTAAAGGGACAGGAAAGGAAAAACCAAAAAAAAAGAGAAAAAAGTAACCAGTTTTGTTTGATATAAAAATGAATGGTAATAGCTAAAGGGAAGAGAGAAAGATAAAAATATGAAGGGGAAAAAAATGGGGAAAAAAGTTGGGTGGAAAAGGCAACCGGGGTGCAGTAATCAGGAAGAAAAAAACAATGGAAAGAGACTCGTAGGAAACCAGAATTCAAATATACAAATTAGAAATGGAGAAGGAGAAATAGAAGAAGAAGATCATTTCGACATCATGCTTTGTTGCCTGCAAAATTTCATTTTGAATTTTGGAAAAAAAAATAAACGGATTTTTTTTCAAAATAGGTTCTGGAACAAAACCTAGAAATTTTCAAGGGATTTTTCATAATTTCATCTGAATCTGAGCGTAAAGCTTGAAATGAAAAAATGAATAAAAGTCCCCAAAAAAAATCATATTGGACAATTTTCTTTTTGGAAATTTTTCTCCAAAAACTGCAATAAAATAAATCACATTAAAATAATGATAAATTGGATCATGAAAAATATTGATGTGATTGAAAAGAAATTGATTTTTTTTGATAATTATAGCGTTTACTTCAGATTTTTCAGATGTTTGAACCAAAATAATTTGCAATTCTCAAAATCCCACCCAAAATACTTACCACTCTTTGGCCGCTTTCAATCCAACAATTTTCGACTTGTTTGATGTCGATAAATCAATCAATGAAACATTCTCCGATGAAACCCATTTGAATCTAAAAATTATTCATAATTATTCCGCTGAACTTTTTTCTAATGAAAACTCACTGATCCGAAGAATTTGTTTTGTGAAAGAATTCCACATAAACAACATGATGATCATCTTCTTCGTTGATTCGATGATTTTTGTTGTTCGAAATCACATTTGCATTTGTTTGTGATGTTCGAAGTGGTCGAGATGAAATCATTTTATGACGTTGTTCTCGGGATATATCGAGAAATGCGTATTGAATGTCGATTACTCTGAAAAAATGAAAAATGTTGAAAATTCATAGCCTTTGCTGAAACCTGAAGGAATTCCCTACCAAGTCTCATCAAAATCCTATTCCCGCCACATTTTCCTTACAATTAATACAAAACACTTACTTTGCAGCTTTTCCATCAACATTCACAATTGCATTATGCGCAAAAATCGATTTTATTTCATTTTTTGCTTTTTCAATTGGCGGCGCTTCTTTTGGTGTCATAAATTTTGGCATCTTTTTGGGAGATGTTGATTGCTTCTTTTTTGATGAATATTTCGAGTTCTAGAAAAAAATAAAATTAATTAAAAAGTTTTAATTAAATAAACATTCAGGGGAAGCTTTTTGAGCTTTCCCCTTCAAATTTGAAATTGTTAAATCACTCACTTTTTGTTCATCATTCGTCACAATTTCTTCATCCATAGATTCTTCAGTCGAAGATGCTGTATCTGCTGGCAATGGACTTCTTACAGCACTACTATCTCTGAAACCACCATTTGATCTTGCCGAAAATCTCGATGATCTTGGTACTGATACAATTGGAGTTGTCGCTGATTTTTTGACAGAATCAAAAGTCATTTGTTTCGATGAATTGTTCAAAAACGGTAGAATTGATGAATTTCCAGTTATTGGTGTATCATTTTTCTTGACTCGTTTTGGTGTTGTTGTGGGAGCCGCATTGTTGTTTTTTCGTTTTATTGATCCACCGCTGAATATTGGGAATAATCCAGAATTTGGTGTCAATTTCTCTTCCTTTTTCTGTTGAATTTGTTTGGTTTCAGATTTTGTTTCCGGTTTTGTTTCAGCATCTTCTTCCATCTCACTTTCCTCTCCAACTTCCAATTTAAATCTCTTCATAAATATTTCGAAATTATCAGGATCTTCAATAGCTTTCGCTTTCTCATCTTTCCCATCATAATTCTCAAAAATATCCACTGTTGATCGTTTGAACCGTTTTCCATAATCATAATAATACGGATTCTCTCGATTAAATTTCATACAATTTTCAATCATTAATTGCACATCTTTCCGCATTTCCGCAATCGAATCATACTTCTGTTTATCAATGCTTTTTCGGATTTTCGATAAATCCATTGGATTTTTAATGATCGTCGAATATCCTTCAACATCAACAGGATTCGCAAAAACATCTTTTGAATCTGCTTTTTTCAATCGATTCCAAATTTCATCAAGAAGCACTGAAACTGGTACAGCCAATCCCAACAAAAATCGACTTTCATCCAGCACCTGAAAAATTCTCAATATAAAATTGTCTATCATACAAAGTTTGAAAAAACCAACCTTCTTCCTTTTATCAGTTTCTCTTTTCAAAATTTGTCCAGTCATTAATCGAGCTAACTCTAAATCTTTTCTAATCGTCTGTTTATCCTCATACACTTTAGTTTCTTCATCACTCATTTCATGTGCCGCTTTTCGAATTCTCTGTTTGATTTCAACATTCAATCGTTTGATAAGCGGAACTCCAGCTCGAGATCGTCTTTTTTGATACCAATAAACAACAACATCTTCGAAATCAACAATATTTGTCTCTTTCGCAATTTTATCAACATTTTCTCGACTTATCGAAGGAGTGCTGAAAATAATTATGGGGTTTTTTTCGAAGCCTAATATTTGAGCGAAAAAAACATACTTAATCATAGGTCTATGTCCTCCACTGGCAACTAGATTTTTTCTAGCGTTTTTGAGAGTTTTTTGGAACTCTTTAGCACTCAAATTCTCACTATGCCTTTGACAATAAACAAATCGTTTTACATCAAAATCTTCACCATCTCCATCATCCTCTTGCGCAGTTTCAATTTTCATAACTAGACCAAGTTTTTGAGCACATGTCACATGAAAAGCTTTGATACACATTCGACTAGAACATTGGATACAAGCTCCCTTTTTCAATCGACAATATAAACATCGAAGGGTTTTTCGAACACGCAATGTTTCGTTTACACCTTCTATTGGTTCTAAGAACACGGCATTCCCAAAATGCACTTCATTCAACCATATTGCACAAACAACATGAGCCCAACGACCATCAGATGTTGGTTTGAATGCACCATATTCATTTGGACAAAGACAGCAAGAAACGGGAAGTGATGGACTTAATTTGCATTTTCGGCAAAGCCAAGAACCTTCAGGGATATATGGAACACCGTAACAATCTTGATGAACAGCGATATTACACATATCACAATATATAATTTGATTCGCATTTGTGACTTCACCATCTGCACAAATACAACAAACATCATCAATTTCGTTATTATCAGTATGATGAGATCCCGAACCAGATGGATGATTCTGAAATTCGCACAATTTAATTAAAATACGCCAAACGCTTAAGTTACCTCAAATTTACAGCATTTTTCCATTCGATCAATTGCTAATTCAAACTTTTCAACACTTATTTCTTTGACAGATTCAGCTGCTCGTTTTTGATTCGATGCTTCAATCCACTCTTGATCTTCTTCATCAATATCATATTCAACTGTTTTTTCATTTATTTCCGGGATTTTGTAGTCAATATATCTTCAAAAAAAAACCCATTAAATATTCGTTCTTCAAAAAAAAATAAGAGAAGAAAAAACAATAAACTCACTTTGATGGACATTTGAATGTGACTCGCTGCAAAAGATTTCCTAAATCGGTAACATTTGTTGGTGGCACATTGATTTGCGATGTTCGAAAATGCGTGCGATATGTTTCAAGCTTTTTCTCAACACTTTCTTTCTTCTTTTCCGCCGGGCGACATTTGAGTTTTGTTGACAAATTGAGCAAATCGCCATTTAAAAGACGAGTGAAATCATTGACTGATGAAGTTGTCATGACAGTCGCATTCCTCAAGTTTTGGCAATTCGTATCTCTGAAAAAAAAATTGACTTGAATTATACCAAAAGCAGGACAGAAAAAAACAAAACAAAACAGAAATCATGTTCATCATCACATGTAGAAAAGAAAAGGCAGCAACAGAATGCAGAGAAATGAAGACATTTATAAGAAGAGTGTGTGATTAGAGGAGGGTGCAGACAAGTTTTTTATGTGAGCGGGGGTGATGTGAGTGTTTTTGTGAGTTTGTGTGTGTTTGCGCAATTTCGAAGAATTGGAATATGTTGAAATTCATACATGATAAAGTAATATATAATTAAAAATTGGATTAGAAATAATTACTTCAAACTATAATAATTTACACAGAATGACTTCTTGATGTTTCAATTTGCAAAATAAGAAGTAACTTTTGAAAGAGAAGAAATAGGATGAAACGATATTTAAACATGAATAGTTTATTGAAGCCTACACTTAAAAATGTCTTGAATATTTATCAGAACTTTTAACACTTACTAGAACGCCCTACTCCATGAAAACATGCAACAAAAGAACGCGAGAAAAGAAAACAAAAAATACTTTTTTGAATTTGCAATGGGGCGCGTTTGCTGACTTTTGCTCTCTGCGTCTCCATGGTAGCCCTTGTTTCTCATTTTCGAATTTTGAATTTTTTCTTTTCACTGTATTTTTTCTTGCCAGTTCTGAGAGACGCAGACTTTAACGTGGGCAGACAAATCTCTCGCCGAAAAAGGGAGAGAAATAGTGTGTGGCAGACACAAAGCGTGTCGAGACCAGCCTCTTTCTCTCTCTGTCTGCGTATCCTCGGGATTGCATTTTTCTATTAGAAAAAAACACAGTGTTTTTCACGCCAAAGTTTGACGGCAAATTTTCAGTGAAGAATGGCGTCAACATCACAAGTACCTGATCAAATTTCTCTCTATGAAGAACAAGAAGATCCTGATATTGTGGTTAGTTTACTAAATTTTCTGAAGTTAATGTTATTCTGATTTCAAGGTTCCTTTGGATTACATTATTCAACGAACTCACGTTGTTCTCGATGATATTCCAATCGATGAAGAAAGTTTATATACACTCTCGAAAGCCGTCGAATTTTTCACTAGATATTTAATGCAAGTTGGCTCAATCAACAAAACCAGTGAAATAACTTATGACTCGATTGCTGAAGTTATTAATTTGTCACAAATTACAACTCTCAAAGGTGAGAACTTACTGTTTCAATTGTTATTCATCCAATCAATTACAGATTTTTTTCCACGTCGTCAATTTTATGGTCATATCGCTGCCAAAGTTGCTGAAGCCGAGGTACAAGAACAGCAAAATCAACAACAACAAGAGCATAATCATGAGCAAAGAGATGAATAAATGAGTTTATTTTTGTCTTGAAGAAAAATCAATATTTCAAAAAATACTATAAAATTTGTCGATCTCATGGTGGTGATAATATTGCGATTGTAGTTGATGTTCGAGATAAAATTGAAAGTGAGCCAACGATCAGAAAAAGCAAAGATGATGCAATTACACCAATTAAAGAACAAGTTCGACTTCCTTTTGTTTTTGCCATTAAACTCTCAATACTTGGAGGATAAACTTGTGGTGGACAATCTTTTGGCATCAGACCGCCATAACCATTTGGTCTGAAAAATGTTTTTTTTTTGTGGAACTTGGAAAAAACTGGACTTACGCTGGACTATTTTCATTTCCAGGTGGATGCGGTGCTGGGACTGACATTTTTTATAACCAAGAAAAATAACAATGGCAAATGTAATTTTTTTGATGGTCGAAAAAATGAGGTCACGTAAAAAAAATTTTGTTGATTTTGAAGAAGAACATTCTTCTCCCAGAAAAAATCCGGCCTTAAAAAAATTTGAGAAGAAAAAAAATTGAAATTTGCGTCAACGTGGACTTCCAACAAAAAAAAAGCACAAACAGTCCCGAAAAATTGTCGGTATTGTTTGATTTGATAGAAATAGCAAATGTTGTTCGGGTTATCAGTTTTTCTATTTCTCGCCGTCCTGACAGCAGGTTGCGCCAACGACAAAAGAAATGCATCTCGAAAATCATCGAAGTCAAAAGGAAAGTCTGGAAGATCTGGAAAGTCTTCGAAATCTGGAAGATCGTCCAGAAAATCCAGCAAAAGATCGTCGAAGTCTAAAAAATCCAGAAAGAGTTCGAAATCTGGAAGAAAATCGAAATCTGGCAAATCCAGCTCTTCCAAACGTCAACCAAAAAGAAAATCGGCTTCCGATGTAAGTTCAAAACTAGGGTTTCTTCATAGTTCTATTGATAATTTTTTTTGCAGCTCCGCGTTCAAGCTGCAATTTCAGCTGACAAAATGGCTGCAAAATCGGCAATCCAACCATCATCCGAAATGACAACTCATTCCGAATGTTCTGAACACGAAGGACACAATATTACTTATGCTAACATTCGTGTGATTCCTCATGAGATTATTTTCAAGCAAATTGGAGGACTCAAAACTATTCGTATCAAAAACTCGACCCCAACTCCGATCGTTTACATGGTAAAGTTTTGAGTAATGAACCAAAAAAAAAACTAGAACACTTTTTTCGTGCACAATTTTTCAATGGTCTTCTTCTAGATCAAATGCTCGGACAATATGTTGTACAGTATCACTCCGGTATACGGTAGCATTGGTGCAAATGAAGAGACAAATGTCAATATTCTTCGTGAAAACGGTATTGCCAAACACGACAAGCTCATTCTCATCACCGCAAAACAAGAAGGCGATGTCTCACCAGCTCATATTTTTGCCGAAATGTACAAAAAGAATTCATTGGATTATAATGTGAACATGGTTCCATTGATTGCAAGAAACTAAATAGATACACTCGAAACTTTTCAATAAAAAACATTTATTGTGAAAATATTTTAATCTACAAAATACATATATTTTTCATAATCAATGTCGAGATTTCATGATAACTTTGTAATTATGTGCTTTCACAGTAACTCCAAATTCTTTTTCTGTTGATGGATTTGGATTTGAGGAATCTAGAGATATATCGAATTGGTTGAATAGATTTGCAAAGAAAATAAATAGTTCCATTCTTGCGAGACCTTCTCCAAGACATTGCCGTTTTCCAATTGAAAATGGAACAAGTTCTTCGATCTTCAAAAGTTGGCCATTTTCAAGAAAACGATCAGGATTAAATTTCATAGCATTTGGGAAGATCTGAAAATTCCAAATAATTTTTAATGGTTCAAAAAATCCTTACATTTTCATCATACATGACAGTACTGATCTGTGGGACGATTACTGTATCTTTGGGAACACTGTGACCATTTATAATAACATCGCAAGTTGTTGTGCGTGAAAGATTGAATGGTAATAAATTAGCCATTCTTTGTGATTCATTTATCGTAGCATTAATATAATTGAGTTTTGATTTATCTGATGTTGTGATAATTCGATCTGATCCAATTTCTCGATCTAATTCTTCATAGATCTTCTCTCTAACTTCAGGATTCAACAAAACATATAAAAGTGCCCAATATAAAGTATTCGATGTTGTTTCCATTCCAGCTAACCATAGATCAAAACAAACACTTTCGAGTTGTTCCATTTCATATCCCCCAAAATTAGGCTCATGTTCATGTTTCTTTCGTTCCTTTAAAAATGCTTCAACATAATCTGAATATTCATCATTATCATAATCGATGGTTTCTAATTTTTCATTAATTTGTTTTTTGAATAAATCAATAAGACTTTCCCAATTTCCAACGACCACTGAAAAAATTTTGATAAATAGTTTTTGAGAAACTGGAAAACGAACCATCTTTATATCCTTTCAAAATTGGTAAATTTCCAAGCTTTGGATACATTCCAATAATTCCACCAACTGGTTCACCCGCAACTTTCATATGTTTAGCAACTCTTGCTTTCAACACCAAAAACTCTTCCATATTTGATTCGTCATATCGATAACCAAAAAGAAGAGCATTGATAATACTACCAACAGATGCATCAAAATAGTTCATCATATCAACTGGTTCACTGCATACTTTCTTTATTTGATCACACATTGAACGCATTTCTCCAATGATTTTTTCTTCCATAAGATTTTTACCAAGGCCAAAGTCTCGGAAAATGTGGAGAGCAAATCTACGTTGTTGAATCCAGCGGTCTCCGAATGATTCAATTATTCCATAAGGACCCTCTGAAAATTACCAATTTTTTTCTTGAAAAAAATATCCTTCAAAAAATCCCGGAAAAATGCTCACTTCTCATTTGTGTCTGCAGTGGGAATTCGGGACGTCCTGTATAACTATTTCCATCTTTTATGAAATGTTTTTTGATCAAATTCCAATCAGTCACAACAACAATTGGTAATTGGGTTAACCAAAATGTATAAACTGGGCCGAATTGTTCACTGAATTAGAGAAATACATGTTTTTCTGAAGTTCCACTGATGAACTCACGCAAGATTTTGCCACAATTTATAACCTGGTTTGAATTTGTCATTCATCAGGAAAATATTTCCAACAAAAGGAAGAGGTGTTGGACCAGGTGGATAGGCTTTTCGTTTCCATATGAGATCATAATATAAATATCCAATAGTCAGAATAAAAAATAATACAAAAAACATTTTCTGTCTAGAGAGAGAGTGATGCAAAATACAAAAATCTCAATTGTTATCAGTTGATTCTTCGAAAAAAGAGAGTTTATTTAACAAACAGACGGACAGAGACCACAAATTCACCACACCAAAAAATAAAAAAGTGTTTTTTTTCTACTTTGGTTGCTATGCTAACATTGTTTATTTTCCTTATATCGACTATTTTATTAATCAAATACTTGTTTGTCAATTTTTATTGGAAACGAAGATTGTTACCAGCAGGTTTGGATGACCTTTTTCATTAAAAAATATTTAAGTTATCAATAATTAAGTACATACTTCATTCTTAACTTCTAATGTCGAGATTTCATAATAGTTTTGAAATTTGGTGCTTTCACGGTTACTCCATATTCTTTTTGAGTTGAAGGATTCGGATTTGAAGAATCTAGGGATATATCAAATTGATTGAACAAATTCGCAAAAAATATGAATAGCTCCATTCTTGCGAGACCTTCTCCAAGACATTGCCGTTTTCCAATTGAAAATGGGCAAAGTTCTTCGATTTTCAAAAGTTGACCATTTTCCAAAAAACGATCTGGGTTGAACTTTGAAGCATTTGGAAAGATCTAAAAATCAACTTTTTCTCTTATCAGAGTAGACTCTAGTTTAGTGTTTACTCACCTGTTCATCGTACAGGACGGCACTGATTTGAGGTATGATTCCAGTACCTTTTGGAATAAAATATCCATTTATTGTTGTATCGGATGTAGATTGGTGAATAACATTCATTGGTAATAAATTAGCCATTCTTTGTGATTCATTAATTGTAGCATTTATATAATTTAGATTTGATTTATCTGATGTTGTGATAATTCGATCTGATCCAATTTCTCGATCTAATTCTTCATAGATCTTTTCTCTAACTTCAGGATTTAACATAACATATAAAAATGCCCAATATAAAGTATTCGATGTTGTTTCCATTCCAGCAACCCATAGATCAAAACATACACTATCCAACTGTTCCATTTCAAATCCTCCAAAATTAGGTTCATGTTCATGTTTCTTTCGTTCTTTCAAAAATGCTTCAACATAATCTGAATATTCATCATTATCATAATCTATTGTCCTCATTTTTTCTTCCGCTTGTTTTCTGAACATTTTCATCAATCCACCCCAATTATCAACAATCACTTGTTTGTGTTTTTTCAAAAATGGTAATTTGCCAGCCCATGGATACATTCCAATTATTCCACCAATTGGTTCAGCTGCAATTTTAAAATGTTTTGTCATTCGCTCTTTGAGTATTTGAAACTCTTCAATATTTGTCTCATCATATCGATAACCAAACAAAAAAACATTAATAATACTTCCGACTGCGGTATCAAAAAGATACATCATATCAATCGGCTCGTTTTTTCTAGCTCGAATTTGATCTCTCATCGAAATCATTTCCCCAATAATTTTCTCTTCCATCAAATTTTTGCCCAATCCAAAATCTCGCAAAATATGCAAAGCAAATCGACGCTGCTGAACCCATCGATCTCCAAATGATTCAACAACACGATAGGAACCTTCTAGAAAAAACAAGGGAGAAAATTAGAAAAAAGTTAGGAGTACTGCAGCTCACTTCTAATCTCAACACTTATTGGGAAAGATGGTCTACCAGCAAATGTATTTCCATCTTTGATCACATGTTGTTTCAATAATTTCCAATCTGTGATAACGATCATTGGCATATGAGCCATCCAAAATGTATAAACAGGACCATAGATTTTGCTAGAAAATGATTATCTCAAGGTATTCATTCTAGATTAAGAAATTTTTTTAAAAAGTTTTTAAAATACCTTAAATTGCTCCAAAGTGCATAACCTGGTTTAACATCATTATTCATTAAATATAAATTACCAATTAAAGGTAAAGGCAAAGGTCCAGGAGGGAAACATCTTCGTTTCCAATAAAATTGATAGAATAAATAAACTACAATGAAAGTTAGAAAAATCACCAAAAACATTGCGAAGAAAATGATAGATGATAAGTGTTATCAGAAAAATAAATATTTTCAAATAAATAATAATCTTTGGTATTTTTATTTCTTGATTACTTTCAGGTCCAACGCCCCTTCCACTTATTGGAAATGTGCATCTTCTTGGAAAATATCCGATTCCTGGATATGAAATGTGGCAAGATTTGACAAAACAATTCGGACCAGTTTATACATTTTGGATGGGTTATTTGCCAATGGTTGTGGTGACAGATTGGAATTTGATTAAACAACATTTTATCAAGGAAGGACATTTATTTACCGGACGCGAACAGTTTCCTGTTTCAATTGAAATGAGAAGTAATTTTTGAAAAAAATTGTTATTGATAAGTTATCACAAAGAACACAAAAATCATAAGACATTCTTATTATAGGAGGATGTTATGGAATAATTGAAACCTTTGGTGATCGTTGGCTTCAACAACGTCGATTTGCGATTCATGTTTTACGTGATTTCGGAATGGGAAGAAATTTGATGGAAGAAAAAGTTTTGTGTGAAGTTCAAGCAATGATTGACCATCTCAAAAAAGTTCAAAATGTTCCGTTTGATATGGCAAATATTTTGGATTCTTCGGTTGGATCTATTATTAATAGTTTTCTTTTTGGATATCGGTTTGATGAGAACAATATTCATGAATTCCTAACTCTCAAAAGTCGATTAGATAAACATATGAGAATTGCGATGACACCAGTTGGAATCTTGATTGCTGTTTTTCCATCGCTTGGAAATTTCCCATTTTTTAAACAACAGAAAGCTTGTGAGTTCAATTCATAATTATTTGTTCAAATTTTGACATTTTCAGTGATCATGGATAATATGGGAGGGTTATTCAAAATGTTCAGAGAAGTTATTGATGAAAAACTTCGGACAATTGATTATGATAATGATGAATATTCAGATTATGTTGAAGCATTTTTGAAGGAACGTAAGAAACATGAACATGAACCTAATTTTGGGGGATTTGAAATGGAGCAGTTGGATAGTGTTTGTTTTGATTTGTGGATTGCTGGAATGGAAACAACATCGAATACTTTATATTGGGCACTTTTATATGTTATGTTGAATCCTGAAGTTAGAGAGAAGATCTATGAAGAATTAGATCGAGAAATTGGATCAGATCGAATTATCACAACTTCGGATAAATCAAATCTCAATTATATAAATGCTACAATTAATGAATCACAGAGAATGGCTAATCTTCTTCCAATGAATCTTCAAAGAAAAACATCAGAAGAAGTAAAAGTTGGAAATTTCACAATTCCAGCCAATACAGTTGTTCTCCCTCAAATAAGTTCAGTTTTATACGACGAAACCTATTTTCCAAATCCTTCGAAATTTAATCCCTCGCGATTTTTGGAAAATGGCCAACTTTTAAAAATCGAGCAATTCGTTCCATTTTCAATTGGAAAGCGTCAATGCCTTGGGGAAGGTCTCGCCAAACTTGAACTCTTTTTATTTTTCGCCAACTTATTTAATCAATTTGAGGTTTGTTGTAAATATGAGCAATAAAATTGTAAATCTAATAAACTTTTTTTTCTAGATTTCACTCGATCCATCTGGCGGCGTTCCAAGCACGGAAAAGCAGATTGGAATTGCAGTGCGTGCGAAAAATTTCCAAATACTTTTGAAATCTCGATAAATGTTTGCTTTTTGTGTTTCTTTGTTTGTTCAGAAGTCTTGTTTCATTTATTTTCCCTCATTCAATTGAAATAACCATCTGAGCTCTATTTCTCGACTTTTTTTGGTTTTCGAAAACTTTCGAAACACCAGATTTCTTTTTTCTTTGAACTTTGAACACATATCACCATCTATTTTTAGGTCAATAAAAAAGTATAATCAATTTTTTCTTTTGTTGAAGTACTACAATTCACAGTCGTCTCATTTTTCAACCAGAAAAAAAAAGAAAAAAGTGTTTTCTCTTTTTTTTTGAAGCAGTGTTTTTTTATTTTTCTTCATCTTTTTTTTCCAATAAAAAGTGTGGTTTTTCTTTATCAAAAAAATCCAATCCAATAAAAATAACAAAATATAAATACAAAATGTTTATTTGTGCACCACCTTTTGCCCATTCATTTTCACCCATCTTTTCTTTGTGTCTGCGTCTCTCACTGTCTCTCTTTCCATTTCTGTTTATTCCATTTCCTCACCACCTCTTTGAACTTCTACATATTTTGGGCTATTTTTTCTAATTTTTATAATCCATTCTTCCGGTTTAGATTTTTTCGTCAAAAATGACGATTTCTTACAATCAAGATTTATCGAAAACTTCGACGACTTTTGAAAATTTTGTCAAATTGCAATTAAGATGGCGAGGTTCAATTTGGAAATCTGTCATGAAGGTCAGTTTTTCTTTTAAATTTATGTTTGAATAAAATTTGGTTTTTGTTAGGAACTTTTCATATTTTCCATTGCTTTCGGTTGTATCACTGTGATTTATCGAACCGAACATGTTTTGGATAAAGAGAATCGAGTTTTTTGGGATAATTTTGCCGAATTATTTGATCAGAAATTAAATTATATTCCACTCACCTTTATGCTCGGATTTTTTGTGACAATTATTGTGAATCGTTGGAATGATATATTTTTGAATATTGGATGGGTAGATAAGTAAGTTCAACTAGCTGACAGCGTTTCCATGGAGAATTGTCTTTCTTCGAGAAAAAAAATAATTGATTGAAAAACAAACAATACTACTGTAGATTCAAAAGTCTGCAGAGAAATCCGCAAACACCACACAAACTGACGATCAATTATTTTTCTTTTTTTATTTCATTTTTCTCACTTTAAAACCAAGATAACTTTTTCAGCACCGCCTTATTGATTGCAACTTATATTCGAGGAAGCGATGAGAAAAGTCGAATTCTACGCCGAACTGTTTTACGATATATGGTTCTAACACAGGCGATTATATTTCGTGACATTAGTATGCAAGTGAAACGAAGATTTATGCATTTGGAAACGATGGTTGCGGCAGGTGGGCACTAGTAATTTATTGTGAGAAAAATATGTAGAGATTTTAATGGGTTTTTTCGTCTGGCAATAGTTTGAATAGGCTTCAGCTAAAATAGTTATTCGAAACGGGATGATTGTTCAAAATATTTCAAAATTTAGAAATAGAGTTTTGCTATTCACAAAATTATTTATTAATTGCCACGTCATAGGTCACGTTAATCTTTACAAAAAATATTTCTTTTGGCAAAACATTTTCAAAATTTTTTGATTGCCACTCCATAGGTCAGGTGGTTTTTTTTAATTTCAAAATTAGATCACCGAAACATAATTCTGTATCAAGTCTTTATCACACTAATTATATTCTACTTGCTCTCTAAAACGCTGTCAAATTTCCAAGCATTGCTGTCAGTTTTTTCCACGAGTTTCTGAAAAAAACTTGTCCTCTAAATTTTTTCAGAGAAAAAACTCACATCCTCATTGATATCTTTGATGAAAATATACAAATTAAGATTCTTCATCTCATCTAATTCCATCAATTTCATAAGTTCAATAAGACTAAAATCAACAGTTGTTGGTTTGAGAAGAGTTCTGAAAATGTTATCACTTGCAGCCTTTTTCATCAAAGCATTTTTGGGTCTTTTCCAACGAATCTCAAAAGTCGACGCAAAAACATAAAATGTAAAATGATTGTCGATTTTTGCCATGACTTTTTTGATAATATAAATAAGAGGTTGACGAAGTCTACCATCTGTTGGAATTTCGGTTGAACCAATACGACGTTGCATAAAATACATTTGAATTGGAACAGAATATCGAAGAAAACTCGAATCAATACAAGATGTTATTGAAACTGGAGTTGATGCAACTGATTTCTTTTCTGGAGTTGTTGATGAATTATTTTCATCAGAATCACACGGTTTCACAATTATGATATTTTGTTTCTTGTGTTTTCTCTTAGAATTCAAAGATCTTGAAGATTTCGAAGACTTTGACGATTTTTCGGAATCTATTTTTCGATTCGCTTCCCTTTCGATGATCGAACTTTGATCAGATGGTATTGGTGTGCAAACAGTTGGTAATCCTCTAAAATTTTCAGATTTTATGATTTTTCTTCAACTTTTTGAAAAATCCTAGGGAAACGTTCAATTGTCACCTTTGCCACGTCATAACTCACTTTTTTTGATTCACATCAGACTTCTTGACATTGCTCATTTTATTATCTGAGAATAGAAATAGTTTTGACACTTTTGCAGTGATTTGATCCCTTGCTGTCTATCCAAAATGAAGCCCCAGAAATTTTCTGAATTTTTTTTTAAAAATTTTTTTGGATGTCACGTTTTTTTTTCGAAAATTAAATTTTTTGCAGGTCTGATGCTTGAATCGGAACGTGAAAAGTTCACGGATCTCAATATCAAACACAAGAAATATTTTCTGCCAATTCAATGGTGTTTTTCACTTCTCTACGAAGCTCGTGCTCAAGGAAAAATTGGAGCTGATGTAATGTTGAATGAACTTATCAAAAGTGTCGCAGATTTTCGAAGAGGTCTTGGACAACTTTGTAATTATGATTGGGTTCCAATTCCACTGGTTTATCCGCAAGTTGTATTTTTAGCAGTTCGAATTTATTTCTTCCTATGTTTAATTGGTCGACAATCGGTTTTAATTGATGGCGAACCGCCAAAAGGAACTTATCAATTTATGTTTCCACTTGTTCCGTATATTATGACTTCTCTACAATTTATGTTTTATGTTGGATGGATGAAAGTTGCGGAAAGTTTGATGAATCCACTTGGAGAAGATGATGATGATTTTGAATGTAATTATCTTATTGATCGAAATCTTGCAATTGGTCTCGCAATAGTTGATGATTGTTATAACGATGCTCCGCCACTTCAGAAAGATGCATTTTGGAGTGCTGAAGTTGTTGAACCATTGTATTCTACAGATACTGCTGGTATTATTATGAATCCACAAGTTGGATCAGCTGCCAATTTTGAGTAGGTTTTTTATATTTTTTTTTTTGGAATTTTTGGGGAATTCATAAAGCGGGGATGTTCAAGCAAAACATTCATGGTTAATTTTCTGAAATTTTTTTAAAAAATTTCACCGAAAATCCACGTGGCTTTTCCTGAAAATTGAGAAGGGCCACATAAATGGAAATTTTCAAAATCTTTAAAATTATTTCAGAATTTTTCCAAAAATCCCTTTCCCCCTCCCTGAAATGTTTATTTTTCAGAAACGATGAAAATGAAATTGTAATGGTTCGACACAATGACGTCATCGAAGAATATGACGATGATATCGATCCAGAAAATCTAGCAGCTCCACGTGTTCTTCCCCGAGTTGTGTCCGTGGTTTCAGTGAATCGAAATTGTGAAAGTCGATCAAGTATAACAAGTCGACATCGAAATGGTGGAATATTGGATCGATTGAAAAGTCTTGGCGGAGGATCGCGGAAAATAAATAGACCTGGAAGATTATTCGGATCATCAACTTGTTCAATTAACACAATTACTGCTGGAAGTTCACAAAGTATTCTGGAAGATTTGGCTGAAGAAGCATCGAAAAATGCTTTACTGACACCTGATGATTTTGCTGGTTCACCGAGAAGAACTCCAATTGATGTTCTAACTTCAGTTGCAGAAGAAGATGAAGAAGCGCAAAAAACAAGGACTTCAATTGATTTGAGGAAGTGGAGAGATCAAATTAAAAAGGTTTCGAAAGATCAAGAAAAACCAAGATCCGAAGAAAAGAAAGATGAGGAGGAGAAGGAGGATAAACAATAAACATCTAAGTTTTTTTTATTTATAGAATATCACTCACTACGGTTATTTGAATCATGAAGTTTTTATTTATTACATAAATTTTGGAAAAAATATAGAAAATCTCAATTTTTAAAAAATGACCAGTATTTTTGGATGAACGGAAAGACTAGAAAAAGTGAAAAAAATGCAATAAATAAAAAATAGCACCATTGAAAAAAGCTAGAGTTCAGTAGATTGTAAATTTTCGAGTGGCGGTGGAGGCGGTGGATGTCGAACAATCGGAACATCTCCATAAACAGCTGATTTAGTCATTTGATTCGGTCGACCTAATGTCACAGTGTGTACTGTAGATGCTTGCGCCGAAATATGTCGAAGTTTTCGCTCGTAATTATTGCGTTGACGACACCAAATACACATACCAATTATGAAGACTAGGAAGAATATTAGAATTGCCATGATTATTATTTGTGGCATTTTTGATTGGACGGGGATTGGAGAAAAGGCTTCGCGAAGACCGAAAGTTGAACGAAGATCTTTTCGAGATTCAGAATTTGATGTCATCAGCAAACTGGAATAAGTGAGATTTTCTAAAGTTTAGAGTTGTTTTGTGTCAATTTTCACTTCGAAAATTTGAAAATATTCATCAAAAACTTCAAGATTCTAAATATTCTAGTAATTTTCTGGTCTAACTTAATATCATCTAGAAAATTCAATTTTTGCAAAAAATTTACGTGGCCTATGCCACGTGGCAATTAGCTGTTAATTTTCTGATTTTATTTCAAAAAGGCAGACCCAACTCACTTGACAGCTCGATCCACATTCGCAAAAGTTCCATCTTCCTCAATAAAATGAACCAACATCAAAGAAAAATTCGAATTTTGCCGACATTTATCAATAATTGCTTGAAGACCAGTGGCATTCGATAGTTTTCTACAAAAAAAATCCAGTAAAACTTTAACAAAAAATCTCAACTCACTCTCCGATAATTTTCTGACTCTTCATAATCAAATCAAACGGTGAATCAAATACAAGTTCAGTTTGTTGAGCATAAGTTACAACAGAAATACTAACACTACAAGTATCTTCATGTCCAGCTGAATCTGTCACAACAACATTGAATTGATAAGACGGTTCTTTGAGAAGTTCATTTGAGCTGATTTCTCCGCTCAATTCATCGATTGAAAGTGGCGAATCTTGAGTTGAAAATGTTCCACTTGGAGTTCGAATAAATCCACGAATATGATATTTCAATCCATCAATTTCTTCATCTAAATCAGTTGCAGTTACAGTCATAATTGGTCCAGTACTTTGTCCTTGAACAATTGTTGTTGTATAGATATTTTGTGTGAATTTTGGGAAATTATCATTTACATCAATGACATCAATCAATGCAACAATTGTCCCATTTGTAGTTTTATGTGGATCACGACATGATAAATGACAATCATAAGCTGTGATTGTAATTTGATGTTGTTTTTGATGTTCTCGATCAAAACTGCTATTTGTATAAAGAATTGGAAGTGTTGGATCATCAAATATGAACATTGGAGTGTCTGTTGTATAACATACTTTGGTATTATCAGAATGGAAATCGGAATCAAGAGCAGCTGGAATTCTGCCAACTTGTCTTCGTCCTTTTTCATTTTCTACAACAGTTAATCGAACATCTTGTTTTGGAAACATTGGACAATTATCATTTCTATCATTTACTGAAATGAATAAATGTGTTGATGCACAATTCTCCGATCTACACGCTAGAATCTTGATCTCATGCACAGTTTTCTTCTCAAAATCAAATGGTTGTTTGGCAGTCAAAATCCCCAAATCCTTATCAATATTAAACATTTGCCAATCCTTCTTAAACATCTCATCCAATTTAAAAGTCACATTTCCAGCAGCATTTTCCTCTTCCAACACTTTCACACGCAATAATTCATCATAAACAATGTTCTCATCAAAATAATGAATCGAGTTTTGTTTGGGCGAAATGACAAGTGGATTATGATGAGTGTTTTTAGCTGGATAAACTGTTACACAATATGGAGATGATGTTTTCATTGATGAATCTTTGACTGTTAATGTTGAGCAAAGTCGTTGTCCAGCATAACCGATTAAAGGCGCATCAACGAGTAATCGGAAAGTGTCATCAACTCGGAACATAGTGCTGTTTATATCAACATTCAATCTTTGTTTTCCATTTTCATCCGCATCAGTTATTAAAAGTACTGTAACAACAGTTCCGATTGTTGCATCTTCTCCAACATTTAGATGAGTTAAATCAGTGTTGTGAATTATTGGAGCATTGTCATTCACATCCAAAACATAAACTGTGATCTACAAAAAAAATACATTTTTTGAGAAATTTCCATTTTCGATAATCTAGGATTTTTTTTTTTACTTTGAAAAACATAAAAATAGTTACAGTATCCAAAAGTGATGGGATTTTTAACATGCTGAAATTAGAAAATTAAAAATTTTGGACTCCTTTGAAAATAACTGAAAACCCTAAACCCTCAGCTTCTGCCACGTCATAACTACTTCTCCCCAAAATTTTCCCCATAAACTCACCGATGCAAAAACCTCATGATGTGGAATCTTTCCATCATTATCAACACATTTCACACTCAAAGAATGTACTCGTTGTTTTTCATAATCAAGTGGAGCAACCAATCGAATCGTTGAATTACTTGCATCGATTTTGAAAAAACCTTCATCTCCAGTCATTGAATATTTGAGAAGCGCGAAATTTCCAGAATCTTTATCAACGGCTAAAGGATACGGTAGATCTAGAAGTGTTCCGAGAACAGCACTTTCCTCAATGTAGATTGAAAAAATGGAGCCGTTTTTGAAGACCGGTCTGGAAAAAGATGAGTTGGTTTTTGGAATTTTTGAAAGAAAAAATGATTAAAAAGTTAGTAGTTAGTACCGGTTATCATTCGCATCAAGAATCTTGATTTCAAATCGAACACTCGCAATTTTTCCTCGAACTTTTGCCGTAACCTTTCCTTCAATAATTTGTTCCTTCTCATAATCCAATTGTTTTTCCAAAATGATTCTTCCAGCTGGATTAATTTTCAGTTTTCCCTTTGGACCTTTTGTTATTGTTAGTGTGTATCTGTTAGTATTTGTTAGTAAAATAAAAAAAAAATAAAAAAGTTATAACTTACTCTGTGCTAATTTTCGGAGATACATTTTCAACATGTAAATCAGCAATCGTTGAGCCAATTGTTACAGATTCAGTAGTAGTGAATTTCATAACATTTTTCGGATAACTTGGGATAACTTCATCTGTATCCACAACATTTATAATCAATTCAACTGGAACTTCTCGCTTTCCTTTTCTCATACTTATATATAATTTGATTTGTTTGACAAGATCAGGATCAATTCTAGAAATTGTGTGAATTCTTCCAGATTTTCTATCAATTTCAATCCATTTTGCAACTTCTTTATCATCAAATCCATTTGCTGTTGCTCTTACAATTTCATAATTATATCCCGGCATTCCAGCATTTAACCATTTGATTTCAGATTTTGACATTGTATCATTACTATTAATTTCAGTTGTTAATTCATTTTGCAAACCCGATTTATGTTCATTTATAACAACTTGAGCAATTGCAGTGTTTTCCGGAATTCCTCCATCTTTTGCAGTTACATTAAATTCCAAATAATTATCTTTGCTTAAAATACCAGGTCCAACAAAAACAATATCTCCATTATCACTTATTTTGAATCGATTATCAGCTGTTGAATATGTTACATAATTATTTGGACTTGTTGCATCTAAATCATCTGCATGAATATTACCAAAAACTCCACCAGGTGAAATATTTGCATCAAGAATTATTGAATATCTCGAGTTATCAAAAATCGGCGAATTATCATTGATATCTCGAACTTTGATAATAACTTTAGCTTCGGAAGATCTTGCTGGATCACCTTTATCCTTTGCTTGAATTGTTAATAAAATATCCGATGTTTTTGATGACAAACTCTCTCGATCAATTGCTCCAATAAAAATAAGACCTTCGGATGAAATATCAATTGGAAGATCTTGAGGTTTGTTAAGAATTGTATAAACAATTTCTCCATTTTTCGAATCGTCTGAATCTTTTGCAGTTACTTGAAGCTTATCAGCTTTTCCTTCATCAATTGTGATAACATATTCAGATTTTTCAAAAATTGGTGAATTGTCATTTTCATCGAGAACATTGATTGTGACCGCCATTTTTGCAGATGAACCTAGAAATAAAATTATTGAGTTGTTTGTCAGAAATAATCTGAAAAGTAAGGAATCCGCACTGTGTGAGGATGAAGCAAAAAAGCAAAATACTCACCATCTTTTGTTTCAGCTTTAACAGTCAAATGATATCTCGCAATTTCTTCGCGATCCAATTTTTCTTTAGTCTTAATCTCCCCAGAACTTCCATCGATTTCAAATTTCTGTGCATTTTCTCCAGATAAACTATAATCAACATCTATTTTGCTGCCCAAAATCCTCACAATTCCAACAATTTCTCCGGGCTCTTTATTCTCCACAACTTCCAAAATATATCCATCATTTTCGAATTTGATATTCGAATGTTTGATTTTTTGCGGTGTCATTTTTGGAACCAGTTGTTCTTTTTGAATTGATCGAAGTGTTATTCGACATTGTCCACCAGAAGATGTTGATTTTATCAAAAGTTGAGCATTATCCAAATTTTGTGATGCAACTTTAACTTTATCTGATATTTTTAATTCAATCTCATTTTCATTCACATTTTCGATAGCAAATGATTCAGTGCCACCAATCAATCGAATATTTTGATTTGAAGCTCCCAAAATCTTAATCTTCACTGGATTTTCAAATTCACCCATTCCTTCAATTAATTTTGCCTCATAAATTGGATATTCGCATAATTGTTGGGTTACTGTAGTTGTCAACATCAGATTAATTTTTGCAGATGTTTTCAATTTAGCCGAATCATCTTCAGTTGCAGTAACTTCTAAGCTAATCAATTGATTTTCCGGTGGAATCTGACGAATTCGAATTTCTCCCGATTTTTCATCAATTTCGAAATATGCATTTTCTTCAATCGAATATTTGATAACTTTTGAAAAATCTTTATCAATTGCTCGAATTTTGACAACAATTTCATCTGATGCTTTGAAGTTGATTGTTTTTGAAAAATCATTTTCGAAGACTGGCGGGTTACTGTAAGAATTACCATTTTTTGTTTAAATTCAATCTAAAGTAGTACTCACTTCTGTTCATTTTTGACGTTTACAGTAACTGTATGAGTCACAATATGAGTTCGATTTGTATGTGGATCTCCATCTCTCGCAGTCACATTGAAAACATGAATCGGCTTATTTTCAAAACTCAATGGTTTCGCAAGTGTTATCGAACTCGAACATTTTCCATTTCCACATTTTCGTTTTTTATCAACTTTGAAATATTCATTATCAATTGAAAATCTCGATATTCCATTTATTCCAGTATCCGGATCACTTGTATAAACTTTGAATAACTCAGTTTCAACTTCAGTGCTCTCCGAAACTTCCAAACTCGAAATTGTGTTGTAGAAAACCGGTGGATTATCATTGACATCAACGATTTGAATTTCTAGAGTTGCTCGCGATTTTTTGGGTCCAGCGATGACAAGCGAAAATGATTGGCCCTGTCCACCAAAACCATCTTGTTTCTGGAAAAAATTGTTATTTTTGTTTTTATATTTGAATGAATAAGATAATGGTTATTTACTTCTCAAGTGTTATTTCGGCTTCCTTTATATTTTTATTGTTATGAACTACTGGTAAAGGACACTTGATTATGCAATTGACCGAAAATAGAACTAAGGTTTCACTTTTTATTTTGAACATCATAAAGGAATAGGAAGATTTTGTAATTTTGAAAAAAAATAAAATTGAGGGTCCCAAATTTGAGGTTCTTACAATCGATGAAACTCAACACAAAAAATATTTCGAGAGAAAAAAATTGTGAATTTTCAGAACTTATTTTTATTCTCTCTACGAAATTCTCCTCCCTTTCCTCTAAAAAATAATAAAATAAACGTCTTAAATTTGTTGTAAATATCAACCAACAAAATCATAAATAATTGATAAACTGCACTTAATGACATTTTTCTTTCCTCCTTCTGTCATATAGATAATTATCCTATTTTTCTTCAGGAAATGAAGCTTCCTTAATAATTAATTGTTTTTCCGATACTTTTCAACCTTCCTGCCTATCTGCCAGCTTTGAAAAAAACATACATCTAATATCAAGCTAATTCATACATTCATTTATCCATGTTTGTGTGAGAAGAATCGATAATCGAATTAGTCAACTTTTTGTTTTTGTCCTCGTTTTCGGAAGATGCGAAATAAGAAAAAAATGAATAAAGTGCGAAAACTGGTCAATTTTCGAAATAAAATGAAATGCTAACGGCTGAAGGCCGACTGGCATTCAATAAGATTTGTATTATTATATTGTTATTATGTTTTTGATATGATGGAAAAGAAAAAAAAGAAGTTGGAATTTTATGAATGTTTGAATACGCATGTGAAAACTGGAAAAAAAACGGATTTGGGTAAAATTTTGAAAATCGGATACATAGGTTACATTTTCATGAAAAGCTGTTTGACCAAAATTTTTTCTGAAACTTTAAATTCCCCACTTTCTTTCCAACTAAAACTTCAGCTAACTTCCCCTAACTTTTCATTAATTATTCATTGCTCAAATCAAACATCAAACAATATATTTTCCACTAAAAACAAAACAAAAATTAAATATGAATTAGTCGATTTCAATGAATACGTAATTTATTGTTAGTAAACCCGTTCCTCTTCACTTTTTTTTTTCAAATTAGCAGTTCCTCTTACAAGTTGAGTAAGTATCTCCTTCTTCTTTTTAGAAGGAAAATGTGTTAATTACAACAAACCACCCTACTTTTTCTTCGTCTACCCAGAAAATCTGATCCTTATGTATATGTAAAATGAATAATAAGTTTATGAACGCCTATTTGATTTCAAGGCCTTTTTCATTTCTTGAAAAGAAAACCATTTTGAATTGAAAAAAAAGTAACCGAAAGAAATAAAAAACGTGACATCTTGCGATTACAGTAATCTTCTTACTTTTCTTTCTGACAATGAGAAAAGCGTGTGTGAATTGTTTTTGACCCCTTCGTTTTTGCGAAAAGGGCAAATGTACAAAGGGTTGTGTGTTTTTGAGATCAGCTATCAGGCTGGCTTGACTGGCTGGTCATTCGTGTCAATATTTGGAAAAACATATACATAAAAATATATCATTTTGTTAACAAGGTTGGAATTTGGATGATGTCATTTTTTTAAAAAGAAATATTTAGAGAATCGGAAAAAAATTGAAAGAAAATATGGTTGTACAGTTCCGAAATTCAAAAAATAAATTGAAAATTGGTCCAAAAATTTTTTTCAAACATAACATTGTTTTTGGCTATTTAACAAGAAATTCAAAAATTGATTAAAAATTTTTTCATATAATTTTTAAACAGTTTGGAATAGTTTTCTTCAGAGTTTTGATAGTTGGTTATTTTATCTAATAAATGTTTTTTGAGCTTTAATTTTCTTGTTTCACAAATTACATATTCAATTTGACCCCTCCAAGTTTCTCCAAAATTTTCTCCAAAACAAAAACAGCAGAAAAAAGTTTGGTTCGAGTTTGCTAGTCATCAATAAATCCGTTTTTCAAACAAAAACGGGTGGAGAAAATTCATCGATGCGAAGCACCTAATCCTTCGTCTCCCGTTTCGCTTCCCCCTAACAACTACCAAATAAAGAAGAAGCAAAAGAAGAAGCCTCAAAACAAAAACAATCGAAAACTCACATCTGCGTCCAAAGCGGTATTTAATCGAAGGGTTGCGCACGTTTCGTTGATTCGAATTACGTCGAAATAATGAGTTGGATCACCGGAAATTATCTGAAATAATTTTGGAGAAATATTTCAGGAGGAAAAATTGATTTGAAATTTTTAAAAGTCATTTTGTCAAACTATTTTCATGAGGTTTTGAGATTCTATTTTTTTTCTAAATTTTGGAAAATCTTTCGGAAGATTCACAAATATTTGAAAAACATTGAAGTTTTTACAAATTCCAAGTTTTTCTAATTTTCCAGAACACATAAACACTGGTGAACTAAAATTAGAAAGAAAAATAACTACTCAAGAAAATTAAAAATTAGCTTGAGAAAAAGTTCCCTTTGACTAACAATTGTAAAGTTCCGGAATACTTTTTTTTCAAAAAACTGATACTCGGGAAAGTTTCATAGGATTTCCAAAGTTTTCCCTGTTCAAAATGTTGAATTTTTCTAACCTTCACATTTCTCGGACAAATTGTAACCGGTAAACTTGTTGACACTTTCCAATCCTCTTCGACTAATAAAAACGATGGCTCGACCAACAAATATGCGCAATCTGCAACATTTTTTTGTTGAACTTCAATTGTATCTCAATTTTTTCTCAAAAATCTTTAACCTTGAGTAATTTTTGTTTACTCTTCTTTTTTCCACAAAAAATATGGGCCAAGTATTTAATCATTATACCCCATATGGTCTCCTTATTCTTCTAAAACTATGATGTTTCTTTTCTTCAAAAAGCGACAATCGTAAAAATTTGCATTTTTTGGGTGGCTTGGTTGGTTAATATCCTGCTGCGCGCCCGGGAAAATGACTCACCACAACAATGAATTAGGAAAAGACTTGGAAGAAAAATGAAAAAAAGTGAAATCCTCATCGAAGTTTCCTTATCATTTGATTGATTTGTTCGAGCCAAAACCTGAAATGTTGTGAAGTTTTGAAAAAAAAGCTTGAACATCTAAAGCTAATCACCTTGTTAAACTAAAACCAAAACAGATTGCGGTGAAGCAAAGAAAAGGGCGGAGTTTGGCGGAAAAATGGGAGGAGTTTGGATGAAAATAGAAGAAAAGGAGAGGATGAACGAATGTGTTGGATAATTGAATAAAATCAGAGGGAAACACAAAATTATTAAATTATTATTATTGTTAGATATAAATAAATGGAAATATTTTATTTGAAATGTTTGCACATCCCAAGGAATTAGAAAATGATTGATTGGTGTCAAAATATGGGTGTAAAGGATTAAAATAATTTTGATTTTTTGGGAAACGCTTAATTTTTAAAAAAATATTACAAGTTAGTATCTGATTTTCAAAATTATGCTTTTTGGAAAATGTTGGATATTCTTTTAAAATTAAATTATCGAAAAACTGCCTGAGAAAATAGGCTTTCAATTTTTCAAACGTTCAGAAGTGGCTTCCCAAGTTTTTCCCCTACTTTCTCGAAGTACATGTTGTTATTATTAGAATAGACTGAATAATGAATTAGAATAGACTAGATAAAGAATTGTACTGGGATGATTCAGGTCGAAAAAAAAAACTAAAAAAAACGTTTTTTTACAAAAAAATTCGATTCAGCAAATGTCAAAAAACCCTATCTTTTTCCACACAAAAATGAGAGATATCTCGCAGCGAAAATGTTTCAATGAAAAAAAATGTCAAACAATGTCGAAAAATAGGAAAAAAAAATAGTTTTTTGACATTTGCTGAATCGAAGTTTTTTGTAAAAAAACGTTTTTTTTTAGTTTTTTTTCGACCTGAATCACCCCATCAGGGGTGGGGAAACTGGCCTCACGTTGTCCTCATGTTGGCTGTGGTGGTAAGAACATAAGCCATGACAGGTCCACATGTAAACCTGGCTACCTGTCCTGTCCTGGACAGGTTCTTTTTTTAGTTGAGAAAAAATACGCCGAAAAACAGAGAAGATCGCATTTTTATTTTTTTTATGCAGAAAAAAAAATTTCTCTGTTAATTTTTGTTCACGCGAGGACAGGTTGGGCATATGGCTTTAGGACATGTTCAAGCCATGTTCGAGCCAGGACAAGTTTAGGCCATATTCAAGGACAGGACAACATGAGGCCATGACATTTTCCCCACCCCTGCACCCCATAACGAAAATTCTGAAAAAAAAAGAAAAAAACATAAAAACCTCTAGGGTACACACACCCTTTTTTTGCAAAAAATGAGAGAGTGCGAGACAGCGTGCGAAATGCAATGGAGCGACCTTCCATTTTTACTTTTATTTCAATGTTTTTTTTTTCGAAAAAACGGTTTTATCTGTTTTTTCGAGTTTTTCCTGGTTATTTGAGAAAATTCATGTTTGTTTCAAATGGAAAACTATTTTTTTTGTGTTTCATACAATGATGCTCTATAATTTATTAGTTTATTTCAATTTTTGATTGAAAAATATGTTTCCTTTGGTTTTTCACTGAAATCGATGATTTGAGACGCAAATTTAGTTCAATTTTTCAGAAGACAGACGAGAGAAGACCGTATACGGTGTAAATGTTAAAGGAACATTTCTAATCATCGCTGTGTCTCGAAGCGATGCAAACAAACATCCCGGGAATTTTTATTTTTTGTTTCTCCAAACAAAAAAATATGAATTTTCTGTTTTTTGCGATTTTTTGGATGTTGCCACGTTTTTGCGTGGAAATCTGCATTTCTGCCATATTTCGATGGCATTCATTTCGAATTTAAGAGAAAACGCGAAATGCAGTTTTTTCAGACTGAAATAATAAAAAGGTACGTTTTGTTTGGAATTTTTTTCGGGAACGAGATTGAAATTTAAATCATTTCGCTTTTTTCAGGAACATTCGAGTCAATATTTGATTGGAGCGATTCGATCGATGTGGAAACCTTGGAATCGAGTGGACGATTCTGTGGAAATTCGGAACTTCTCCAAAATCGCTGGAAAGGCGAATATTTGATAGATGTGGGTTGGATTATCGAATTTTGGTCGGAATTATCGATTGATTTGTGTCCGGATATTATGAAATGTGCTCCAGCTGTGAGTTTTTTTCTGGGGGATAATTTTAAAAATTAGATTTTATTTTAAAAAGTGTATAGTGATTTGGTACACGTTTTGATTTGAAAATCATACGATTAAAATCATTTTGAAAACAATAAGGATAAACAAACAAACAAGAACATTATTTTCACAAACTTCCGTTTTTAAATGTTTTGAGTATCCCGGTTTTCTAGCTCATATGAATTAGAATTCCTTGGAGATTGAGGTTGAACTTGATTTTCTCTAGTGAATCTAGGTTTAACCATATTCCAAAAACCAATACGATAATCATCAATGATGATTAATGCAGGAAGAGGCTCGAAAATTGGATAAATTGCAATTATTGCATTAGGAATTTGACTATAAATTCCAAGATCAATGTTGATTAATGGGAAATAATTGAGGATTCCGACTGGTATAATAGTTAGAAATAATGGTAGAATTGTCTGAAAAGATCATTTTAGTTCAAAAATAGTTTGTCCTAGGAAAATCTTTTCAAACCTGAACAACAAGCGCCTTGTAAAGTTGAGTTTGCAACCGTTTTGTGCCCGGAGCACCGCCTTTCTCGTAGATTTTGCGAATTTTTCGAAATATTCGCACACCACAATAAATTATGATACCACTCGATATTATCATTGTCACACTAATTACAAGAAGACCTCCCAAGTTTCGATAAAAATTCAATTTATTTGGAGAATAATAATATTCTCCAATTATCGCAACATCTTTCGGATCAATTCCATAAGAACTTTTTAAACTTGGCCTTTAAAATGTAAATGAGGTTGTCTTGATTCTATTCAGTCATTCTGATAATCCGAATACTCGGATCTGGCTCAATTCAGAAATTAAAAACTTCTAAATTACCTTATATATTCCAAAGCTACTTGATCAATGTGTAATCCAAAATATACGGTAAAAGTCCAAAGAATTCCCATAAAAATTGGAATTGATAACCAAAAAATTATACGGTATTTTTCGAAATGCTTCAGCCGTCCTTTTCTAAATTTTGTGATCGTAACATATTTTTTCTAATTATTATTGTTTACCTTTCAATAGCCCATAATCGAAAAATGAAATGAATAACTGAAGTATACATTATCATTCCACAACAAGAACAACCAACACCTGAAAATGTCAAGATACACATTTTGAAAATTAAAAAAAAACAATTGATTTACACAAAATGATCTTATCGATCTCAAACGAGAAAATTGAATCTCTACGATCAATGAAAGCCACAAAACTTGTCCCAAATGATAAAGCATTCTGAATGAAAAATTGAAAATTCATTTATTATTTTTTTTCTTCAAAAAACTCACAACTCTCGCTACAATTTCCATAATCGATAAGAAGATTGAACAAAAAGAGGAGAATAACATGAGATATTTGTAAGATCCCAATTTTTTTGGAGATTTATACCAAATCAATAATATAAGAATCATATTTGAAAATATTGCGATGAAAGTAGTGAAGTATTTGAAATTTGGCTCCATCAGATTTTTTCAGTTCTACTTCAAGATCCAATTAAAATTTTGAGAGGGGGTTGTTATTATCAAGAAAACACAAAATTATATCATTTTTTCCCAATGGACCATTCCACTTCTGTTTTCTGTTTTATCACAAATATCCAATTAAAATCGGAAAGTGAGACTAATTAGTAGATTTTGAAGTGATCAAAAATCTTCTCACGTAATTTTTTTTTGGTATAATAGTTTTGAAAGTACAGTTTTTTCTCAAAAATCTAAAACTTTATTAACAAATAAATAATTATGCAATCTAATGAGAAGTGAAATGCAACGCGAAAAGTTTTTGGGTATTTTTATATAAAAAAATTTGTATGTTTTTTTAAAGCTTCGAAAGGCAAATTTGGGAAACTCAATATAAACCAGTTAAAAATTATAAAAATGAATAGGAATGATGAGGAGACCAATTTGAATGTTTAGAAAAAAACAAAATAACAAAATAGTATAAACTAGAGTTTTAATAATTCAGAGATTTGTTCCATATTCTTTGTATCTACTTCGAAAATGAGACCTTTGAATCTTTCCGGCGAACATTTTCCACAATAACCACCGCATCTTCCTTCGATTTTTGCGTTATTCTAGAAATATTGTGGATATTCTTGTTCAAATAAGTTAGGCTAACTCACAAATGTTCTTTCGATTCTTGAAGTTGTTCGATGACCATGATCTTCCCAGTTCAAATCATCAACAATTCGCAAACCCGAACTTCGCAAATCCAATGAAAATCTACCTTGTGGACACTCTTTCATACTGTAACAATCGCCAGCTGTGGCGAATGGTACGAAATTTCCGTGGATTTTTCGAGCAAATGTGTAGTCGGTTACTAGAAAAAATGAAATTTATTTTATGAAGAAATTCAAGACGGAACTTACAATGTATTTTGCGATTTGATAAATCTACTCGAATCTTGTCGAATTTTGTCAATCCAGCATTTGCATCTCCTTCATCTGAACATTGACAAGAATCGTTTCGTTCACCATTGAATGGACAAGTATGAGGATATATCAATTTTTTCCCGTAGACTTCGGCAAAATTCGATTCTGGATCCAAATTCAAATATGATTTTGGAATTGTTTCGTTCATTTGATGACAATAGATTTGAACAAGGAAACCATCAAGAAGAACTGTGTAATTTCCATTTTCTGTTGCCCCAGTCGTTGTTCGAATTTCTTGACACGTGGCTGGCAAACAATTACGTTCGAAACATCCTTGAGTTCGTCGTGGTTTCTTGTTCGAACATTTCGTTTTTTCAACCCGTTTTCCGTTTTTGTCAACGCATCGAACTTTTCGTCGCGAAACTCCTTGACCACAAGTTTTTGAACACTGTAATCATGATTTCTGATAAATAACTTTTGATAAGTATCTCTTACCGTTCCCCATTGTCCAAAATACCATTGATATTCAGAGTCACAAGGGTTCAAATTACATTCTTGTGTTTCTTTTGGTTTTTGGAATGCTTCACATTTTTCTTTGGGTACAGTTGTTTCTATAAATTTGATAATACTAGACATTGTAGTCACTTCTCCAGCTTTGACACGACAAGTAACTTCACGGTTTTGAACTCCAATTCCGCATGATTTCGAGCATGTTTGCCAATCTTCTGGAACCCATTCATATGGACATTTTGATACATCACAATCTCGACTTGAAGGTGGAGCTGGGACAGGTTGACACATTCTTGGAGCTGCACGTTTTCCAGTATTACTCATGCAATGGACCCGGCGAGTTTGTTTCTGTCCACGAGCACAATCATCTTTGCACTGAAAATAAATAGATAGGTTTGGGATCAAGATTAATATGATATATGCTTACTTTACTCCATGGTGTCAGTGACCAATTGTAGGCTGGACAGGCAACGTAGAAGCAATTTGTTTCGGTTGGAAGTTTTTTGGTCATTTCGCATTCCGTGTCATTGACTTTCATTTTTCTGCCACGATAACAGTGAACTTCTCGAGAACGAATACCTCTTCCACATGTTACGGAGCACTGAAAAGTACCAATACAGTTTCCAAAAGAATATTATCCAGTTAGTAACTTACAGTACTCCATGTTGTTGTTTTCCATCTTGGACAATGTGCAATTCTACATCTCATTGTTGTAACTGGCTTTTTGGTTTGATCACAACGAGTACTGGCAACAGTGACATTTTGATGGGTGTCAACGCATTCCACAATTCTTTCTTTTGTTCCTCGCCCACATTTTGTTGAGCACTGAAATTTTGTAGAAGTTAGGATTGTTTTTATTCAAAAACTTCCTATTCATCAGATTTCTGTAACAATAAGTTCCCAAAAAAAAAACAGCCAACTGAAAAAAAAGCAAACTGAAAATTGTAAGTCATGCAAATTTTGATTTACACAGACGAAAACAAACATACACATTTATTATAACAAAAAAGTTTTATGAAGTCATAATAAAAATCATCATCAAAAAAGAATAATGAATTATTTTGAAACCCGCTGAAGGCAGTTTTTGGCCGAATTTGTGATATTTGTAAAAGCATCATGCAACAGAGAACAACAATTGTTTTGAAATCGAGTGTGAGACACAAATAAAAACACTAACAAATAAAATAAAAGACGGACAAAGAAAGAAAGAAAGTGAGAGAGACATTGGACAAAACACGTATCATTATAACGATTATAACATAGTATGCACAACATTGTACGAATAGAAATTTTTGGGCACTTTTCTACGCTTCGACGACGTTTTACGACGTCGTGTCGGCACTTTTCTACGTACCGAACTCCACGATGACGTTTGCCACGTGTTTCGTTTTGGACTTGAAGCGGCGGCAGAAATGCGGGAAGAGGAAGAATGTGATGAAATTGGTGTGGTTTGGGGTTGGTTTGTTGTGAGATTAGCGGCGCATGGAGGCATTTCACAATCGCGTTGTGAAATTGGTTTCAGTTCGCTACATTCGTAATCGTCTTGAATTCGTCCGGACAACACGTCTTCGCACCAAATTCGACGTCGTTGAACACCACCACCACATGAGACGGAACACTTTAAATTTTTGAGATCTGGTTAGAGAATCGTATCTTGGGAAAATCAAACTCACGTGAGTCCATGGTGAAATTTGCCACGAGTTATTTGTGAGCGGCGGGCAAATATGTTCGTTACATCTTTCAAACATTCTAGGTTTTCTAGTTTCATCACAACTAATTGAAGAACACAAAACACTTCTACGGCGCCATCCACCTCCACACGAGGTTGAACACTGAAAAATCACAAAATTCGTTTTGATCTTCATTTTCTATTTTGAAAAACTTACTTTTGACCAATCTCCTAAATTCCATTGACCTAAATGTTCTTCTCCACGTGGACATGGATCTAATTGACAATTTCTAGTACTAATCGGACGATGTTGAACATCACAATCGACATCTTTCAAAATTCGATGATCTTCGGCACTAACACAGGAAACATTTCGATCTTGTTGAACATGTGATCCACACGTAGCTGGACAATTATTCCATTGTGAAGCACTCCAGAATGCGCAGGGTCGGATGTGACATGTTCTGGTACTTGGTACCTTCTCGAGATGATTACAATATTCATCCGGAAGATCACGAATATGATCACGGCATTTGAGAAGTCTTCGTTGTGTTCCATTTCCACAAGTTGTTGAACAAGCTGTCCATGGTCCGGTGGCCCAACGAATTGGTGGAAGTTCAGCGGTTGGTTGAGCTGCGATCATTCGTGCACCACATGGATCTTTTTCGCAGATTTTCTGATCTTTTGGTTTTGTGTGTCGATCACAGAAATATGGATCAACGATATTTCTGTTTGGTCCACGAACACAATCCACTTGTCGTTTTTGAATACCAGATCCACAAGTTACTGAACAGGGTGACCAATGTTTCACATCCCAACTGGTACAAGGTAACAGGTTGCATACTTCGCGAGTTTCTGGAGTTGAATTTTCTCCACAATAACTTGCATCAACAACTTGATCACGATGAATACATTCGATAGTTCTTTCTCGATGTCCACTTCCACATGAAACTGAACACGCTCCCCAATCGTGAACACGCCAAAATGGACAAAGACCCATGTTACAAACTTTGTGAGTAGCTGGTCTTTCATTTGGCAAGCCACATTCTTTCACATCGACTTCTTGACCAGTTCCATTCATACAGCTAATTCGGCGGGATTTCCATCCATCATCACATGAAACCTGAAGAAAAATGTTGAATGTTGTTGAAATGTATTGTTTTATTGAAACTTACACTGCATTCTGACCATTCTCCGACTTTATACTTGGGGCAAGCAATTTTATGACAAGCTTTTGTCACAATTTTCTCTAATTTATTACAATTATTTTCCGGAAGATGATTTGCTCTTCTATCAGTACATATTGCATCTCGACTTTGAATTCCTTCACCACATAAAACTGAACATTCACTCCAGGTTCCAAATTCCCACCAAGTACACGTTCTTTCATTACACGTTTCTTGTGTATGAGCTGGTCCACAATATGTGCTATGAGTTTCTCGATCAGCTGCATCCAAACATTGTCCGTGTCGCATCCGAACTCCTCCATCGCAAGATCTCGAACATTCTGACCAATGACCATAAACCCATCGTGGACAAGGTATCCGATTACATTCTTTTTCAACATTTTCCTTTGTTTCTCTTCCGCACAAACTTTCATCCACTTTTCGATTCGAATTATCAACACAATAAGCTTTTCGATACTGTTTTCCATTTGTTCCACAAGTTTCTGAGCATTGTGTCCAATCACTGTATGACCATTTTCTTCCACTACAATCAATATAGCAACTTGTTATATCATTTGGTCGCTTGTTTCGATCACAAAATTCTTCACCAACTGGATTTTGATTCGCACCATACAGTTTGACACAAGTAACCTTTTGTCGCTTATGACCACTTCCACATTTTGCACTGCATGAAGATGTATCTTGAGTTATCCATTTTGTTGAACATTCAAGATTACACATTCTTGTTGTTGGTTTTGGTTTATGAACAGTTTGACAATTTCGATCATGTGTTTGTCGATTAACAGCAGCATCATAGCAAATAAGTTGTTTAGTTTGAACACCTCTACACGGACTATCACAATTACTCCAAGTATCCGAAACTCTCCATAAGAATGCACTTCGAATTGTTGGTCGCATTGCTGCATTTGAAGCTGTCATATATTCATAAGTGATATCTGGTGGAAAACTTCCAACTGATAAAACATGAACATAAATATCGCTTCGAATCGGTCCGGTTCCATTAATTCGTTCAACAACAGCATCAGATCCAGAATATTCGAGAACAGTATCTTGGAAAGCAATTTGTTGTCGAGCAAGTGAAACTTGGAAATGACCATTCAACAAAAATTCGCCGTTTGCCAAACGAAGAGCTGAATATATACATTGTAACAATTTAAAAAAGAAGATATAAAAATCATACCCAAGTAATTGTCATCTTCTTTTTGATTGTTATATCCACGTTGTCGAATATCGATATTAGCTGAACCGGCTGGAATTTTCATTACTTCATTATATCCAAATGTTCCAAGTTCATTGAATGATCCTTTGACAATTCGACACGATGAATCATCTCCACCACAAATTCCACATTTATCCCGACGAATTGTTGATTGAAGAGTGTGATCGCATCCAGCTGGCATACAAGTTCCAGCAACGCAAATATCATCACCATTACGATCACAAGGAGTTCCATCGATGACCTAGAATTGAAGTTTATATGTGTTATTTTGTACTTTCCAAATGTACACTCACTTTATCTTTGAGCAAATAGAATGCAGCACTTCCAGATAGTTGACAATACAATTTACATCTCTCATTTTCGGCAACATTCGTATATTTTGGAACCCAAATTGTGTTTTTCGACGCGACTCCTTGTATTCCAATATCTTTATTGTTGTAATCAGAACATTGAACATCTCGAAATGCTGGTGTATCCCACGGACATTCTTGTGTATTACAAGAGCGATATCGTTCTCGTTGACCTACACAATACTTTCCGCCATTTGATGGTCGTGGATTGTCACAATCGCGAAGTCCTCTTTGAATTCCACCTCCACATGTTCGACTGCATTCTCCCCAATCACGCCAATCTCCCCATTGTCCATCAATTTTAGCAAGTGAATCGGCAGCGAGTCGAACACATTCTCCGTGATGACAAAACTGAAAACAAATTAAAGTTGGTTAGAATGAATAATTGAGTGGAGGTACCATATTTCTCGATTCATCACAAGATGTTCCATCAGCCCATGGCATATGCTGAGTTCGACAGCCCATTTGGCTTCCGTAGAATGTAGCACACCAAAGTCGACGGCATGTCGGCTGAAAATTTAATCGAATTTGTTGTGGAAGTTTTTGATTTTTCCATTTTTTCAAATCGAAACCCTAGTTTTTTCTTACCATATAAGGGCAAAGTTCGGATGAAGGACCAAAAACGAATTTACACTGTTGATGTGCATCATATTTTTTACCGGGTTCATCTCTTACTAGCACATCTTCGTAGAAACGGCGTTCGACCGGTTGATCAAATAAACATTGAATTTGTCCTCGATGATTTCTGCAAAAAAGTAACACTAGTTGTTTTTCCCCTGGATCACAACAAACTCGAGGAATCGTTCGAGCATTCCGGCTGAACAAGGTGACCAACTCCACGGATGAGTGTTGTATTCTAAAGTTGGAGCCATAATATGGAAGTTGTTTTTTGTGAGTTGCATATATTGTTTACACCTTGCTTCATCGTCATGAGGAACAGAAAAACTGAAAGACACATATGTTTTCTCTTATTTTTTGCTGAATGTATGTTCAACTTACACATGTCCCAATTCATGAGCAATCGTAAATGCAGCACTCAACCCGTTATCTTCAATTATAGCACAACTTTTCTTCAAATCACACATTGTTCCAAGCTCAGCAAGACCAAGTGTATCACATTTACCTTGTGATCTGAAATAATTCACTTGTGGTAATGAACAAAACTAGAAAACAAATGCATACCTGCAAATATCTTTTCTTGTCAATAAAATTGCAACATCGTGATGTTGTATACTATTATCATCTGGATCATTATAATACTGTTGCCAACGACAGAAATCTTGAAGTGTTTGTTGGGCATTTTGAGTGATTCGTGGTCCAGCACTTTCAGTTTTCAAAACAATAATTTTGACAACAACCACATTGATAGAAGCTCGCAGTGATTGATGGCGATAGATTGAAGCGACAGTTGAGAAAAGAGTTATGATATAATCTTCCAATGAACGACCGTGATATTCATACATTTTTGTGTCGGCAACAACAAGCACTTCAACATAATGATCCCAAGAATTTGCAGCACGACGTGATCTCGTTTTTCGTTCTGAAAGAAAACACAAATTTGTTTTTTTTTTCTCCAAAACGTTCCCTTTTTAACACATTTGTTTCACACCAATTCTTCTTATTCTTCTTCTATCTACATATCAAATCTAAATCTATTCAAATTAAATCGTTCTGCTAAATGATGCGCAATCAATTAAGAGCGCGCGCCCTAATGGCTACTATCCTCGCAAACCATATTATTGTGGTGATGATGATGACAGAAAGGGTACTCAAGCGAGTGCCTGCGCTACTAAAGGTATTTTTCGAGTGTGTGTGTCTACGCGAGCGCTCACACAGACACACACACACTAGTTTTGTTTTACGTGTAAAGGTCAGAGTTTGTTTGAGTGGGGGTGAGATACACACACAAAAAAGTCACTAACCAATAATATCCTCCCACTGATGATCCTGGAAGTTTTTCGGTTTCGATTCCTCGCCGGCTGTTGAATTGAGATGATCGAATGCTTTGAAGTGGAGTGGATCGAACTTTCTGACGAGATGATGTCGGTGTCGACCGAACTCGTCATCTCCGATGATTGGTTCGACTGTATGAACACCGGATGGTAGGGCAAGCATTCCGTACTGGAAATTTAATATGAGCAATTCATTTTTTTTTGGGTCAAAAACACTCACTAATCCTTCGTGGGAGTCACATAAATTGACGATACTTTGTTGTTCAACATTTTTGACATGAGCTCGGTAGATACAATCTGGTTCAATGCGTGACATTCTACCGCTGACCGAATCTTCCGAATCCAAATGTAATACAAGGGGTGCATAGTTGTGGTTTGAGATCGTTGGAATACTTCTAGAAAATTTGAACCATTTTGAAAAAATCAAAATTAAAAAGTAACTCACTTATTATGCGACGCCGGAATTTGATTCCATCGATGGAGGTAAACAACATAGACTTGATCATCGGATCGTAATTTGAGATGGCAAGCGTGTCCACATTCTCGTGCGACACCTCGCAATCTTGCCGATCCACCACTTCTCTTGAAACGTGTTTTCTGTTGCTCGTCGATGTCACGTCGGACCAATCGTCGTCTGATGTGCTGTGGTTCAATGGCAAAAATGCCGTTGTCAAGTCGATGTGGTGTGTGTTGCACTCGCACACCTGAGTACTTGGCCCGGGAGTCGAGCAGCAACACATCCGATGCTGAACCACGATCTGTAAATTATTAAGGATTTGAGATGCCGTAGAATATAATTATTCTAAAGAAAGGGTCATCCCGTAAACTTCAGCAAGTTCATCCTAATCCGCAATATTTCCTAACCCTTTTCTGGAAAATTCCGAAAAAATTTCGTGACGCACTAAAGCTCTCTAGAAAATGTGTATTTACCAACTAACTCGACAAGGGGCGCCGAGAAGTCTGTCTGAAAAATTAGCAAAGATCAAAAAAAGAAAAATCAACTGACCTCTGAACAATAATCCGTGTGATGATAAAATGAGCAATAAAAAAGGCGGCGACGGCAACAACGGCAACGGCAGCAGCGGATTTTGTTTGAAATAGCAACGAACGGCGCATACCAGCCGGTCCTCCGTTCTTACCCGGTGACCACCAATGTTCCGGGGATCTTCTGTATTTGTATTATTATAATGATGAAAAGAAGAAATGTTGATGTTGTTGTTGATTTCGAAATTGATTGACCATCACAGGTTTCTGAAATAAACTGTTCTATGAAGATGAAAGATAAGCAAATACTTTTGGTTGGAAACATTTTATAATTGTGTTCAAGAAAAAGATCAACATCCGCCCACTTTATCGAGCTAGAAAATAAAGAACAATCTTCTGCTCATTCTTCTTCTTTTTTTTCAAAATATATTATAAATATAAATCAAACAAAAATATTTGATGATAAGATAAGTACTAGTACATACTACTATTAAGTAAACCACACCGCCTGGTTTCACTTAACTAACCTCATAAAATCGCTTAGCTCTGATTGATGAATGATGTGTATTGGTTTAGAAGATCTTTCTGAAAAAAAATGAAAATTATTTTTTGAACGTCGCGGAGAGATAAAACAACTCCATGTGCGTATACGAAAAAATGAATGATTGATTTCGAAAAATTGAAAAACGACAGAAGATTGATGAGCTTCGAGATAACGTGATCTAGTACTTTTTTCACAAATTTTGGGATTTGATTCGGATAAGAAGGAAGGAGAGAGTTTAAAATTCAAAAGTTACGAAGAGTCATGTTTAACAACTAAAAAACACATTTTTCTGCCGCAAATTGTAATGAGACGGAACAAAAAGTGATGTTGTGATTTGAAAAATTAGATGTGGACCACAAGTCTCTTCTTTCTTCTTCAATCTTCATTTTCTTCATCTCTTCATTTCAACCCCATCGTTTTACTTTGTGTGTTTCTTCGGCCTGGTTTCATTTTTTTCTTGCTTTGCTATATGTTTTTTTTCTTGTGTCCGTGCTCTCGATGGTTTCGTCGTGCTCTTCACTTGCATCATCTTGCTCTCTCGCTCTCTTTTTTCAATCTCATCTTTTCTATAGTAGTTGTAGTAGAAGAAGAACGGGAAGGGGGAAAGGCAAAAAAGAGAGGGTGGAAAAAAGAGCAAAATGGGCAACTGACGCAAGAAACAGGAGAAACAAAAAATGAAACAACGCAAAAAATGATAAAGTGAAAGAAGATGGGATAAAACATGAATTAGTAGTCGTAGTAGTAGTAATTGTTGTTCAGACTTGAAACATGAAACTTATTGTTGAAAATAAATCGTGAGATTCTAGAAGGAGGTACTAATTTTTAGAATGTTGAGCTTGTGTTTTTATTCAGCCAAAATTTGAAACAGGGAAAATGTTGCTCAGAAGTTAATGTTTGACAATTGAAGTTAGGGAAAATCGTAGCTCTTAATTGGTGCATTTCTTGTTTTGGTCCCACGTAGGTGCTCAAAATGAGCGAAGTAGCACTTTTCGACTCCTTCATTTTTTTTCAACATGGCCGTTATATAAAATTTCACCAAGTTTCATTAAAATTGAATTCTTCTTTAGAAATAATTGCTTATTTAGATGGTCCGCTCCGAAATTGTAGAATTCCGCAAAGTTCCAGCCAAATGAATTTTACGAAAAAATCAGAGTTTCAGAAAAATTCCATTTTTCGAAATCTACGAAATCTGGGAGATTGAAAAATTTTCTAGAAGAACAAGAATTCTTTGGAATTTTCAAAAACCCACTCTTCACCTACATGTTCAATACAAATAATTCCAAATTAAATAAACGAGCATGTTTAGATAAATTTCAAAAGATTATGACTCAAAACTAGCAATTCTCAATTTTTATTTAAAAGCAGACTAGAAATTAAGATGAGTCAGAAATAATTCAAGAAATCGTCATTCAGCGTGGGTTCCGAAATACGATACGCACAGTTCCGATTTGTTTACCCACACAAGTAAGCATCAAAAGTGCATTCTTATGTATTTTCTCACACTCTTTCAACCAGCAAAAAAAACTATCTGGCACAGTTTCAATTTCTGTTTAAGTAGAGAAAGAGATACAGTAACCCGAGCTCAATGACCCAGAAACAATAACAATGAAATTCAGATATAATGCAAAAACATGAAAATAATAGTAATAAAAAATAAAAATATTTCAAAATAAGAATCTAGTTTTTTGAGGAGAAAAGACGAGAATTTGAAAAGCAAAATTTGAAATTCAAAGTGACAGAATGGGACACGTACCTGTCAAAAAATGAAGAAGAGAGATGAGATTATGTATGATTGAGAGAAGTTCTGTTTGGTGTCTGAAAATATTTTAAGTGAGTTGAGTTGAGTGAGCAAAGAAGATCTAGAATGTGGTCAAGAGAGAAGTTTTGAAAAAAGAGAAAGGGAAGAACGCAACAAAATCGGTTTGCGTTGCGCTTTGTTGGTTTGTTCACTCAGGTCTCTAAACAAGACTAGAGATTACTGTGCTTTTTTTCTCATCTCCCTCTTTTTTTAGCAAAAGATAGTGCGGAAGACGAAGAGGCGCAGAGTGTTTGTCCAGAATGTGGTGGGTTTAAAGGGTTCTCTTCTCATAAGGACGAAGTGCGCATTCTTCTTCTTCTTCTCCTCTCTTTTTTACTAATCCTACTAGGTATATAATCAGAAACCACATAAAACTTTTTGGAGCACACAGAAGAAGTCCCTAGGGGTAGGAGCAACAATTCTGGAATGAAAAGGAATTTTTTGTCTCGTCTTCGCTTGCAGATAGATAGATAGGAGCACTTTAAAAGTTTGCGCACGTAGGGAAAAGCGCAACAAAAAATGTTGTGTTTGTGCCGACGAACGAAACGCGCTCTTGATTTTTGTGCTTATTTCTTGACCAAATGCCCTTTTTTGGTTTCGGGAAGAAGAAGACCGGAAATGGTTTTTGTCTTGAAACGAAGCGAGGAAATACAGACGAAGTACTGGGTTGTGACAGTTTGGCAGATGTTAGGAACTCGTAAAAAAAATTGTAGAAGGGAAGATGCTTGGCAACAGATATGTTGAACTTTTGAACCAATTTTTTGAGAATTGGGAAATAATTTGGAGAATTTATAATATGAGCAAGGTTTCAAAATTTAACAGAAATAATAAAAAAAAATAATTTCGCAGAAAAGGTATTTTTCAAAAAAAAAAAATCGAGAGTTTATGGTTTTGAAATTTGAACTTCGAAATTAAAAAAAATTCAGTACTCACTTTTGTTTTTGAAAATAACACAAAGCGATCCTAAGATTATCTAGAAAAGGCTCATGGACCTAAAATTAGGCTAAGGCTACTGAAAGTGAGCTTCCGGTCGACCTTAAATATATTTTACAAGCCGAAAACTTAGTCTAACTCAAATATGAGAAAGTTACAAAAAAGTTTCAAAAAACATTTGGAGAAATGTGGATTAAAATAATTTTCGCGGAAAAAGTTTTTCATTTCCATTAAGAAAAGTTTTGGCGCTCGCTCATTAGCCTGGTCCTAGAGGACACGAAAAATCCAATAAATCAGAATGACCTTACGAATTGAATGATTTTTTTCGGCAAAGCAGCAAAAAATGCACTTCACAACTTTTCACTCAACGAAAAAAAAATGAATAGATAAATAAATAACAACAACAATAATAGTAAAAATAATATAATATATGGGGGGATGAGTGTTGTAAATTTTTTTTGCAGTGTATCTGGCACTAAAAAGTGCAACAGCCGCAATTTGGTTTTTTTTTGATAATAATAATAAAAATATTCACTCAAAATTGTTGCCAATTTTTTTGTATTGGGCTGGTCGCAACAATTTTGAGAGAGTGGCTTAGATTGCAAAAAATGGAAAATGACAGAAATGATGGGACAGGTGGATCTGGCAGGTGCTTAAAAAATGATTGGGATTTCAAAAATTCAAATCTTTGGATAGTCTAAAGTTTTTGGAACAGCAAAGAAAAGAGCAGAGCAGACCAGATCAAACCAATAAAAATATTAATAGAATTTTGAAACAAAACGGATATAAAGTGCTTTTTTATTGAAATTGTATAGAAGACAGATTTTATTGGATAAAAAACAACAAATATAAAGTTTTTGAGGAAAAACGGAAGAGAGAGAAACTGTATCTTTGGATTTATAGAGCACTTGAATATTAAAAGTTTTCCATTCTGACATGGAAATAGTTCAAATGAACAAAAATGTTTTCCAAAATCTGATTTTGAAATTTAATGTGAGCGAATAAGTTCATCTGTTTAATTGGCCCTCATGAACGACTCTAGGAAATTGGATTTTTCAATTAAATGTATCGGATGTATAGTATAGTTCTGAAAATAGTTTTCATTTTCAGAAAAAAATTTATTACTACTCTTCCTCAAAATTCGAGTTCTGAGTGATCATTTTAAAATAATCACAATTTCTTTTTTTTTTCGAAAAAAAACGTGAACCGTAGAAGGTGGCAATTTATATTTCTCATTTCCGGAAAATTATACATTTCTAACTTTTTCCACGTCAAGAATTTTAGCTTTGTTTAATACAAGGTGACAATTTGATTGTCATATTTCCAGACAACAAAAAACTTGCTTTCAGTTTTTTGTGAACCAGTTTTTCATGAGGTCAAAAGTTATGAAGACACATTTTCTAGAAAAAAATTGAAGGCTTTCAAAAAATGAATAATAATTTTACGAATATATGATTTCCGACTCGAAAAATTGAACGAAAACGAAAAGTTTCATATTGCAAACAGATTGCAAAAGAGAAATGAAGACACTAAAAAATATCTGTTCAACGCAAAAAAGTGCAAAATGGCCGCTGGTCATTTCACTCACTTTGTATATATAAATATCTGATATAAAAAACCTGTGAAATTGATACACTTCAAGGATCTTGGAGAGCAACATAAAAATATTAGAGAAAATGAGGAGACGATAACCAGGTGTTGGTTGAATTGGGAAAAGCTGAAGAAAGGAAAAAATGAGATGATGAAGATGAAACATTTTACGATTCAGAGATGTGCGAAAAAATAACAACAACAATTCAAATCTCAGCTAGTCTGATCTATGATTCGGGAGATTTTCTGAGGATTTCAAAAGCCACGATTCAAAATTTGAAAAAAAGAGCATACGGTATACCAAAATTTGACCTCAAAACTTCAAAAAAATGAATTTTTCCAAAAAATATATGGGCCAGTTCCTGATACTCTGACTCATTCAAAAAATAGGTTGAATTTCGAACCTGATAAAATTGAAACTTCTAGGCAATTTTGAAAGAAACAAGTATTTCTGTGTTGAAATTATTATCAGCAAAATGACGAGGAATAGAAACTGAAAGTGTGTTTTTTGCTACCATCCGGTATAATAAAACACTTGGAATTGGAATTGACACTTTTGATGAAAACCAAAAATATAAATGGTGTGACCTTTTTGTTGTGAGGTTCAAAAGCGCATCAAAAACAAAAATGATTTGAAATCCGTCAACAAAACAGACCAGAACAGGTAGCTTGTTTATTTGAACTGTCCTCGAAATTTCTACCACAGAAGATAGAAAAAACAAATAATTGAAGAAAAAATATATGTCACTTGTAATAAGATAACTACATATTAACTAACTAAATATCATAATCACATATATGACCTTGCGCCTCCGGAAGAAAATAATAAGAAATGAGGGAGAACAAAGCATTGGACTGTGGAGGAATACTATATATATACAATTAATCACACACAAGGCCCGGGTATTTATGTTATGTACAAGCGTACTATTAAACAATACCATACTTTTTTTGCTTGGCCTTTTTTGTGTGTGGAAATGAAAACGATATAAGGAAAGTGTGAACAGATGCGAGAAGATTCGTCATTTTTAAAGTAATCGCTTTTGAAATATTTATCACATTAATTGTTTCATCTTTTTTGAATGTTCCGAAAATTTTTGATAAGTTTCTGAGAGAAAACATTTTGAAATATTTTCAAGAAAATTTTGATCTCATTTTTTTCTGGAAATCAGAGATTAAATTTTAATTTTGCGAAATGTAAACTTCGGATTATTCCAGAAAAATTGAGAATAAAACAGAATTTTGGTTCAGGAGAATTTTTATTGAAATTTTCCAACTCAAAAAAGATTTGAAACGTTTTTTTTTCAAATTCTTCTCGAGTTCAAAAACTTCACTTTCGAATTTCCGGGAAACATTGATAAAACCTCTTAACTAGAACAAAGATCAGATGTTTGGTAATTTTCCAAATATTTTATGAGAATTTTTCAGGAAGTTCAGAAAATCAACAAAAAAATCCAAGGAACCCAACAAAAAACCCTGTCGAAAAAAAATGTCGAAACGCGTAATTCAGAGTATGACAAAGACCAGCTGCATTAATTTCATTCTAAATAAGGTCCACCTGCAACACAAACACTCACACACGCGCGCGAAAAACTGTCACAATAAATGTATGTACATAAAAATTTCTGAATTTAGAGGACAGACACATCCTTCCCTAATTTAGCAACATTTTGCACGATGTTATGTTGAAAAGTGCAAGTGATAAGAGACATGTGGCATTTTAAATGGTCTTTTTTTTTGAAAAGGATTATTTAGAAACAAGAAATAATTAATTAATTAATTAATTAGTAATTCCTAACAATGAGTGTCTGGAAAAATTGATAATGAAATAATAAATGTTTATTATTTGATTATCAGAGAAGAGAATCAAAAAGACCGCAAGCAGCAGCAGCAAAAAAAATAATAATCATAATCAAACTGGCACCATCATGAATGAAGTGCAGAAAACAGTAGCAATGAGAGATCATAAAAAAAAAAGAAAATTCGTAACCATCTTCGAGAAAAGTGGGCACTGGGCAGGCAGGCAGAAGAAAAAAAAGCGGAGGGAGGGAATCGGGCGCCGGAATTCTTATCAGCAGCTCAAACTACTTTAACGACTATAGTTATTTTCGTGGAGGGAGAAGAAATGAAACATTCTGGGTGCCCTCCGATTTTTTATTATGTGCTTTGGGTTGCGTTATTATTTTCTTTTTAGTGTTTAGGGTGTGGCTAGTGTTTTATTCATGTGTGTTGATCAGTAACTTTTTGATCCCTTAGAAAGTTAGCTCATTTTTTAAAATGAGAAATTTGGAAATTTCGTTTTCAAAATTTGATTAACTACAATTTGTGTACCTCGAAAATTTTGAGCGCAAAACTTCTGGAATTTTTAGAAAAAATTATTAAAAAAAAGATTTTTGTTCTTCAAAGACAATTTTTGATTTTTTGATCGGATTTTTTTCCACAAAAAAAATTAGCTACAATTCGGGTTTTTTGAAGATCAGAGTTCTTCGTGAACATTTTTGTGTTCAGAAAATTTCGAAACCAATCAAAGTTCGACCCGAAAAAGTAGTCAAGTTCAAAAATTTCCTATTCTGCTAGCCAGAAATTGATAGCTTTGGTCAGCGCGTTTTTCATCAAAAACTATATACAAACATTTTTGCAAGCATTTCCTTTTTTGGAAAAAAATCTGCAAAGGCATTGTTTTTTGCCTGGTACGATATAGAACTTCAAATTCTAAAAGTTCGAAATTTTCCCTGGAGGTCTTTAGAAAAACTTAAAACTAGAAAGAAACTTGGTTTTTTTCAGCTAGCGCATTAATCAAGTCAGTCAAAAGTTCGAAAACCACGAATCTTATTCTCGAAAAAATGTTTGTTCCAAAAATAACCTCATCTATCTTTTTTCTCATCAATTCAATTCGTTAGTGGTCCTTTCGAAATGCGTAATTTGATTATTCGGTTCAGTTTTTTGTTGTGCAATTGCAAAAACAAAAAAAATGAACCGGCAGACCAAAAAAGGCAAAGACAAGAGCAAAAAAAAACAGAAAAAGAAGCATAAACCCGAGAATAACAGGCTTGTACGGTTTATGTTGATTTAGCAGTTGTTTTGTTGTTTTGTGAGAGAGCAAATAGAAGTTTTGCTTCTTCTTCTTATTCTTATTCGTATTTCTTTTGTCTTCAATCTGTATGTTATGTGACACTGATGCCGCTTGCCAGAAGCTGATGTTTTTTTCTGCGTTAAGAGGCTTGGCATTGTAGACATTTAGGCGACTTCTTTATATTTACGCAACTCAAAGTGAACAATGATAATATGCGCTTTGATCATCATCCAAAACTCCGCCTTTTTTTGTAGAATTTTGGAAAAAGTTATATATTTGGAAAAGGAGCTGATGTTGATCAGTGTTTTAACTAACAACATTTTGTAAGCGGAAATAGTTTGGATGAATTTCAGAAAACAGAAATTTATGGAATTGTAATTCATAACTCAAAAAAAACAAGAACGTTGAAATTTTTCAAAAAAATTCTAACATGGGACTATTTTATTTTTTTCTAACTAACGAAGTTCAGCCCCTCAGGTTTGGAAAAAAAAGTTCTAGGGATTTTTTTGGAATAACACAAAAGTTACAAAAATTAGTAATCAAAATTTTTCGAAACAATTTCAATAAAATGGCTGTCAACACAATATTGTAATTAGAGAAAGTAAAACAGTAAACGAATTCTCAAAACAGAAAATACCATTCAAATGATTTTGAAACGTATCAAATCTTCTTTAGAAAAATTAAGAACAGGGATTGGTTTTTGGCCAGAAACAAAAATTATGGAAGAAGGGGAAGAACTGAAATTTGAAAACCTTTGAGAAACTCGAGATTTTCAATTTTATATCAATTTTATCGGGATAAATTCGACTAAATATGTTGATGATGAAAATCCATTTTTTTTTCTCAAATGTTTCCCATTTTTCGAATTGTTTTCCGAAAACACCTTAAATTCTGAACACTGTTTTAAATAAAACATTGAAAAAAAATCTTGATACTGATTTTTTCCATTTTACGAGACATATTTGAAATTTCATCTCATTTATTTATTTTAATCATGAATACCGAATTCTCAAAACAGAAAATACTATTCAAATGATTTTGAAACGTATCAAATCTTGGAAATAGACAGAATTTTTGAACATGCTTGCACAGAGAAAAATCTAACAAAAAACCGTACAATTTTTTTACTACAGCCCAATTTTTCAACAACAAAAAAATTAAAATAAAAAATAAAACAATAACGGTTTTATTTTCGTCCAGCAGAAAAAATGAGTCATTTTTCGAATGAACGCTGACGATTTGAAAATATTTTTATTATTTTATTTATATACATATTAGAATTGGAACCGGCTCAAGAAAAATTGGGAACAGGGATTGGTTTTTGGCCAGAGACAAAAATTATGGAAGAAGGGGAAGAACTGAAATTTGATTAAAGTTTTGTTGACAAACTTTTTTTTTCTTCTTCTCCTTTTTTAACAACAATAAATAAAGTTTTTGGGTGGAATTGAGAAGAAAAAAATGAATATTGGTGGTGGAAATTATGCGGACGCAATAAAGTTTATGACAACACAATTTATCAATTATGCAAAAAAAACCGAATGAATGCCAGAAGAAATTGGAGCGATGATTGTTTTTTTTGGGAAAAAAGGATAATTGGATTTGCTAATGGGATAAGCGATTTTTCGAAATAAGAAAATGAAACAAATGTTTTCAAATCATATTGAAGTTGGTCAAAGAATTTTGGAACATCTCGGAATTTTTTGTAAGTTTTGAAATCTTATCGAAAAATATTCAGCAGAATTGTTTGATATCTAAAACACTTCAGAAAATTTTTACAAAAGAAATTTGATTTAAAAAAAAACAATTCTCATCCTGGTCCGATTCGAAAACTCCCAAGTTTGTTTTTTATTCCACCCTTTCCCCATCCTATAAAATTCGAGGTTGATTTTCATTTATCTAAAAATCGAATCTTCTCAACCTTTCCCTTTTGTCCTCTCTGTTGTTGGCCTCTCTCTATCTACTTTTTCCATGCGAAATCCCATTTTTTACCTCATCCAATTTCTTGTATTCCTATATTTCCTTATTTTCATTTTATATATCAGAAAAAAATATTCGAAAATCTATGATGTTTATGTGACCTCGGCAGTTCTAGAGAAATCAAATCAATTGAGTTTGATTTTCAATATTCCAAAATTTTCCAAGTTTGAAGAACGTGATATTTTTCTACTCGATGGTGAAAATGAAATACATTTAAGGCTTGAAAGATCAGGAATTTCTGGAAAATATTCGGAAATTCAAACATGGACTGGGGAAATTTCAATGAACAATACAATATTAGTAACATCCGAACATAAGAAATCAGACCTGATTGAAGCGTTTTACGGAAGACCTGCTTTGAAAATTCAACCAATTCGAGCACATTCAGAAAGACATCGAATTGTAACTTGTGCATCAATAATAAATAAATCAAATCCAATGAACACAACAATAACAGGTAAGTCTTTTTTATTTAGAAATTACATACAAACAAAAAAAAAAACGAAAAAAAAAATAAAAACCTATTAAATTAGCCATACTCAAATCAATTTCAATGGGCTCATTTGTCAATCTTCCTTATGAGGAACTACCGGGAGAAATTTTCAAATATTTGAGGCAATTCGAAAAATCTGGGAAATTACGATTGGATGCGAATCCATTGTCAAGATATCCGATTGTCAAATCTGAATTGAAATCAGAATTAGCGCAACTTAACTGTATGCTGATGTATAGGTAAGGGAACTTATTCATAGCAGGTAGAAAATATGAAAATAAATAAAAGTTTTTGCAGGTCGACGGCGAAGTTTCTGATATTCCAGGATATTGATCAAATTGTGACACCACTTCTTGGACATCAAAGTTATTTTGCAGAATTTTCGAAATTCCCCGAGTTTTCAATTATGCAATATAACGCGTTTATTAATACTACCCATGGTTATGAAATCAAAATCGGATCCACGAAAACATATATTTTGAGAACACCATTTGATCTCAATTCAGAAATCACTCCGATGTTTAGCGACAGATTGAATAAAATGAGAATATCTTTGAAGAGAGATGAAACAAATATCAAAACTTGTGATAATTCTTGGAATTGTGATTCGAAAAAATGTGTTGGAGCTGATGTGATTCATCGAAGTTTACATGCATTGTATTCTTATAATTTGCATCAAACAAAATTTAGACAATTTAGAAGTTTTGATTGTTCTTCATAAGTAAATAAAAGGAGTTTTTGATTATTAGTTAAATATAATTTTATTTCAAAAAGATAGCTAAGTTCAATTAATTCCAATCATATGTTCTCCTCTCTTATTCATTTCTTCATTCGCAATCGCTAAAAGTGATCTTCTCTTCCTTCCGCATCCTCCACGTGTACATCCACAACTACAACCTCCTCCAGTTACACAAGCATTTGTACAAACTGGTTGACAACATTTGCAACAACTTGTAACTTGCACAGGAACTAAAACAGTTTGTTCCACACATTGCATACAGCCTGGAGTTCCACAAGCACATGGATTTGGCTGAGATGGCATACAACACATTTGACCGCATTGTCCCATATCTCCACAATTACAAATTCCAGCACAACAACCATTTGATCCACCGCATTGTCTTTTTGAGCGAACAATTGCAAGTTCAGTTTGTGGCGGGATATTAATCTAGAGAAAAATGATTTTATAATAAGCAGTTGCGGTGGAATTAAAACATATTTGGGCTCAAATAAGTTTTGATAAAAAATTTGACTCTCAAAAAATTAAGACAGTAACTCTCAGAAAAATATTAGGAGAAAATACAGTAATCTTTATGGTTAGAAAACTTTGATAAAATATTTTGGGGAACCTGATATTATGCAGTTTTGTATTTACAATAACCTCAAAACTCCCGAAAATTATATTAGCTCTTGAAATCTCCAGGAAAAAAATTGAAAATTACTGTAATTCTCAGAAAATATTTAGAGAAAATACAGTAACATTCATGGTCAGAAAATTTTTATTTTCTAAATTTGTATCCTAGAGTCTTCAAAAAATCCCACAGTATTTATTTCTGAATAAATTCTAGAACTCACAATTTCCGAAAGGCAAACTGTGACCACTAATCCAAAATAGAAAATTTCTCCGAGCATTTTTCAAAAAATCTGATTGATATTCCGTGTTTTGAAACTCTCTTTTATATTATCCCGCAGACCAGGATATTTGATTAGCTATCAACAAAAAAACATATTTATTATTTACACAATTATTCAAAAAGCGTTGATAATCAATTAAATCAAATTATAAAAGCTTGACAATAATGTGTTCCATTTCTTGCTCCACAATATGCCGTGTCATGTCGAACTGTATAATGAAATGGATGTTCGGAACATATTATAACATATCTATTTGGTTCGAAGTCTTCCAATGTTTGTTGAAGGATTTTGCTGGATTCAAAAGCGGAGCTTTGCATACTATTCACAATGACTTGTTTTAATTCTGGACTATTGCATAGCATGTCTTCGTCTGAACTTTTGATGTGATCTTCCATTTCAGCACTTCTCTTTTTTCTTCTTCCACATCCTCCGCCACATCCACCACAGCAACCGCCGCCGCCCCCAAGAAAACCGCAAGCATCGCAGAATGCCAAAATTGCGAGAAGGACAAATAAAAGTTTCATTTCTGAAAATAACAAAAAATTTAAAAAAAAATTTCTCCCCGGCCGGGAATTGAACCCGGGTCTCGCATGTGACAGACGCGGATACTCACCACTATACTACCGAGGACACGTTCTCGCCAGTCGAAATTGTTTGTGATATCTTTGCTTCTCTCTCATCGTTTTATATACGCTCGATTGAGAGAAATGAGGGCAAACTTGTTAGGCTTTTTTTGAACGAAGAATAGCGTTTTTGTTTTCTTATTGAGGAAGAATTGAAAAATAAGTGACTTTCACTCGCTCGAAATTTTGAGGAAATTGGATCAGGTTTAATGAAGATTATAGTAATAAGTGGAATGTTGTTGTTATTTTGTTTTTTGGATCGAAAAAGGGGAAAAATATTTTGATTCTTTCTAATTGAATAAGTGAAAAGTTTTTGATAACAATAAAAAATCGAGAAAAAAAGTGATAAGACATTGATTTTCATTTTGTTTCAATTGTTGCATTTTTCAAGAGCAAAAATAAAATTAAGATCGATTTTTCAAGAATTTTCGGGAAAAAAATTAATTTTCCAAATTTTACCGACAATATTTGAACTTAATTTCTCGACCCTGAAAAAATTCCTACTAGATGTTTTCTGGATTTTTCAACCTTAAATCTCTTTTCAGATGTCTCGATTAACAACGCAACCTCAAATAATTGTAGAAGAAGAAGAGGACGAGGAAGAAGACGAAGATGTTGCAACTCCACTTCGACCTTCAGATACATTTCCACTTCGTCGAAGAAATTCACCATATTTTGCAAAACCTCTTCTTGACACCGAAGAAATAGTTTATGCTCCCTCGCCTACGCCATCTACAGTATCCACAATGTCTAGACATGATTTTTTGAATTTCCGAATTAGTGATGAAATTATGACTGGAATGATTCCAATTAGTTAGTTTTCGTTGCTTTCCGTTTAATTAAATCTCTAATTCATCATCTTTAAAAATTCAGGTACAATTCACGAACGATCGAAGGGTTGTAAAACTGGAAAATACGTATATACAGCAACTATGGCGAATTATACGGTCGCTGAATATCTTATTGAAACTGGAGAGGATGATAAAATCACAAGTTCGATTGAACATTTGTGTCAATTGAGGCATCGAAGAGTTGCGAGAACTTATGGTTATCATTGGAAAAATAATCAATTGTTTATATTTCGAACACATGTTCCAAATGGGACAATTGCAGATCGATTGAAGAAATCTTCATTGTCTGAGGAACTCGCATTGAAATATACTTGTCAAACTTTGGATGCTCTTTCTTATTTGCACGATCGGAAAATTGTACACGGCAAACTGAATGGTAGAGATTTTTTTGATTTTTCCCCAGTACATTTTTTTCCAGCATCAAATCTTCTTCTCACATTATCCAATGATATTTTATTATCCGATCCTTATATCGAGGGTATTCCACAAAGTCAAAAACGTCGTGCTTTGCTCAGTTCTCCACCAGAAGCTTTCAAAACCTATGCCTCTTTTCCTTGCCTCACAATGGCTTCTGATGTCTGGTAATCCATCCAATTTTTTGATCTACCTTTTTGTTTCAAACCCAATTTCCAGGGCAGTTGGTTGTCTTCTAGTTGCGATGATCACTAGATTTTCACCATTTTCTGATCACTTTTTGCATTTTCATGGTGAAAAATTACACTGGGAATTGATGAAAGAGTGGACATCTCAGCATTCGTTGAGTTTCACAAGCCAAGTTTTATTGCCATCAAAAACTTCGAAAGATATCTGCGATCTAGTGGATCAAGTATTCACAATTGATTCTGATAAACGGCCAACATCTTCATTTTTATTGGAAATATTTGGACCAAAATCGAGAAAAACATCAATTCGAGCATCATTGACATCGATGCGAAAAGAAAGTCGAAAAGAAACACAAATAATCAAAATAGCATCAGAAGAAGTTGATGAACATCAAGAATTTGTTGATGAAAAAATTGAGAAACTTCGAAAAACCTATGAAAAACATGTGCAACACAGTAATGGAGAAGGTTTCCGCGCGTTTTTCCGCTGGTATTTTTCAAGATTTATTATTTTTTCAATTCTTCTTATTAAATGGATTGGAATGGTTCTTTGTGCTGGTTTAAGTCTTGGACTTGTTGCTGGAACTGTTTTTCTAGCTATTTATTTTATTTACAATGGAATTCAGTTTGTTTGTCAATGCAGTTTGAATGAGGGATTTGTTGTCCTTATTGCTCTAATTTTATTACCAATTATCATACTTTTGACAACTTTATGCTGTAATAACTCACTTGAAAAATACAACAGCGATGTTGAGAGTGGAAAAGTGGAAAGATCTCGATATGTTATGAAAACTCCTCAAAAAGATGTAGTTTTATGTGGATATATAGTTATCGAAGGAAAACCACGACAAGAAAATGAGAGAAAGGTAAGTTAGCCTAATTTCAGTTTTTAAATCTTTATTTATTGTTTGTTTTAGCAAGGAATTTCGGAAGGAATGGCACAGCTAATGAATCGCGGAGATTTTCTATCAGGTGTTGCGAGGATCGCCTAATTCTTCCTTTTTCTTTTTTTTTTGTATTTTTCATAAAAAATTCCAGTTTTCGGTGTTTGATTTTGACAGAGATACGGCTCTAAATAAAAAAAAAAATAAATAAATAAATAAAAATAAAAAATTTTATTTTTACGTGACCTTTTCATTTTACGTGAAACATTTGAAATTTAATCTTATTTCTTATTTATTTTAATCATGAATCCCGCTGAAGATCAAGTGCTCCGACAAATTTCCCGAAAGCAGGATTGTTTGTTGGAATTGTTGGTTGATGAGTTGAAAGAAAATCATTTGAAGACACGAAGTAAGTTTGCTGGCAGGAATTTGTGTGGCTCTTTGATGTATTAGATAAAAAGAAATATTTTGTGATGATTTTCAGTTATCAGAAACAATATGTAATTTCAGTTCAACGTTGAAAAAGTACAACCTATTTTGAAAATTATATATTCAATACATTATTTTCCAGAGCAATTTCTGGAAGGCTACAATTACACCGAATTGCGACACTTGGATGGGATTGATCTCGTCAAAAAACTTGAACAGTTTGAAGTGTTGAAACGTCCAGTGTGCGAAAATGGATGTTTAATCGAACCTGTTATTGGAGAAGGTGAAGCAGTGAGTTTGTAACAACAACACGTTTTGTGATTACCAAAATGTTCATATTTAGGTATGGTGCTGTAACCACCAAGTTTCAAACTTGTTCGAATCCAGCATTTTTGACAAGCTGCAACTTTCAATTGGCCAAATTATGGATGTTATTTTTCGGATTTGCAATGGGTAAGTAGATCGAGTTTTTGAATCGAGAAAAATCAATTAAAATACAAAGATTCAAAAGAATGTGTGTTGGATTAGAAAGTGTATCAATACTTCTTATTTCAGTGAAAAAGAAAAATCAATAAAAGCATCAACAAAAATTCCTCTATGGAAATTGCGACCACTGTGGCAACTGTTCGAGAAGGCCAAAGTTCCGTGAGTTTTCATTGAAGTTTTTAGATATGACAGTTTTCTTTCAGAAAATCTGTATTGAAGCCGGAAGGGAAGAGTGAAGGATTTTTTCGTCAAAACGATTTATCAAAAAAATCGTCGAAAGTTACGAAAGTTAAAATAATGGAAGAATTATTTGGAATAAATGTTATTTGGAAATAAAATACTTTTCGATAAAAATATTTCTCTTCTTTTCCTAGAAATTGTGATTCCTTTTTTGCAAATTAAAAAAATCAGGAAAAGCTTCAATTTTCACAATCACATATATGTATTGACAACAAACCACATTCCAAAAATCACTTACTGGTAAAAAAACCACGGCAAGAAAATGAGAGAAAGGTAAGTTAACCTAACTTCGTTTTTATCTCTACACAATGTGTCATTTTAGCAAGGAATTTCGGAAGGAATGGCACAGCTAATGAATCGCGGAGATTTTCTATCAGGTGTTGCGAGGATCGCCTAATTCTCCCTTTTCCTTTTTTTTTGTACGTTTCATAAAAAAATTTCCAGTTTTCGGTGTTTGATTTTGACTGAGATAGGGCGCCGGTAGAGACGCATTAATTTTTGTCCCAAAAATGCGTAAAAATCGGAGGACATTAGCTGCTAGTTTTTGTATTTTCGCGATTTTGACTTTATTGGGTTAGTTTGTGAAAGTTTGTTTTTTGTGGAATTTGGGACTTAGGGGATTTTTTGGAAAAGTGGTGTGAGGGAATTGCGGTTTTTAGTTTTTTTTTTCGGAAATTCTGAAATATCAGATTTTTTTTTGAATTTAATTTTTCAGAAACCGAAACATTTTTGACACAGATCTTTTTTGAGCTCCCAAAAAACGGCCTAGAATAATTTTAGAGAATTCTTGATTTTTTTATTCAATAGTGAACGTGGAACTTGGTAAAAACAATTTCTATTCCATAATTTTTTTGACTAAAAAAAATAAAGAATATTTTCAGTTATAACTTTGAATGTGGTTAAACAACATGAACGTGATGAAAGAGAGCAAGAAATCACATTGGGCAAAAAAGTCGAAAATTCAGAAATGAAGAGAAAAAGAGACATGAGTTTGAAAGGTTAGTTCAGAAAATCAAACATTCTCTTATTTTTCAATTCAGAAGCTTGGATGAGCCGAAAAACAAAAGTTGGCGGATTTCCTGGAATTTATGTTCGTGAAGCATATCGTGTATCAAACGATGAAATTCGAATGGTTTATCTGGAAAATCAGGATAATGCAATAAATTTGAAAGCGCGGTTAGCGAATCAAACGTGGCAACCAGTTGAATGGTCTTGTTTTAATAAAACATGTATGGATATTTTATTTTGTTCATTGGCTACAAGATTTGGATCACTAAAAATTGATGAGAATTCTGGAAATGTGGCTGAAATTCATGTGACATCAGAAATGAATGATGAGTATACTGTAGTTCCAGTAAGAGATGTGAGATTTCGAGGAAAATATGAGCATCAACTCGGAGTTTGTTTGAATCCAATATTCTTTTTTACTGATTGGACAGCAATTGTGCAATTTATGGAATCTTGGTTGGCTCAAGGAGCAACAAAGTTCTATTTTTATTTGCATAGTTATACTTGGCAAACTAAACATATTTTGAATTTGTATAAGGAATCATTGGGTGATTCATTGGAATTAATCGAGTGGAGTGATGTGCCAGTTGCGGAAAGAGATCGAGGAAATTATGAAAAAGATCCGAATTCAAGAATATTTAGACAAGGTGCGACTGCTTTTATGCATGATTGTATGTTGAGAGCAAGATCAAATGTGAAATTCATTTCGAATACTGATCTTGATGATTTACCAGTTGCTCATAATTTGAATATTGCTCAAGTTTTGAATGAGGTTTCTGAACGACATCCAAATGCCGCGCAATTCAAAGCTGATTGGATTTTGAGTCATCAACCACAGAATTGGGATTCTGTGAAAAGCCCAAATGATATACGATTTGATCTTTTTGCAACAAGAGTGTTACAAGTTGAAAGTGTTCGATGGGATTATCGAGTTTCGAAAAAAATATTCCATAGACCAGAAAGAGTGATTCATTTTGATATGCATTCAATTTATCGAAATGAATTAATGCCAGATGATGAGAATCAATATACAACTATCGAAATGTTCAATAATCCAAAATTATTTTTCCTTCATTTGCGAAGATTTGAAAGACATTTATTGAATCCTCCAATAGTTGACTATAATAATTCATTCGATTCGGAGATTTTGATGAAATTGAATAACAAGATGCATGCATCGTTTTCCAAAAGAATTGAAGGAACTAAATATGAAGGTAGACATTTATCTTTTTATTTTCGGGAACTTTTTCTGTAATTCTAGAAATGAAACTTGCTCCTTGGGCAGTTGAAGCTCGACAAACAATGCGGGACTTGGAACAATGTCGACGTGAAGCTTTTGGATTCAAATTGGATGATCAAAATGAAATGTGTCAGCAAAGCGCGTCTGGATGTGAAGGAATGCTGTCAGCTGGTATTAAATTTATAAAAACTGCACAAACTTGGACAAATGTTGCGCATAAAGCATATTTTAATAGTTATGTTGAGCAGAAAAGCGGGTTCAGATTGTTTTAATTCATGTTATATATTCTTAATAATTTTTTTCATTTTGAAAATGTTTTTCATAAACTTCTTACAATTCCTCAGCCTCCCAAAACATATCATATTTGAGAAAGTGCATACCAGGCACGTAAATGAATCAGCCGGATTATGCAAAAGTAAATATTCGACAGTTTATGAACTGATATTTTTCTCGTATTTCTAAATATTTCTTCTCAACAAAATGCGCGTTCTATTTTTTCTCTTGACTTTTTCGTCTATTTTTGTCCAAAATGTTTTTGCTCAAAAATTATGTTATTCGGTAGGTTAAAAATGAAGCCGTATGTATTTACAGTAACTAAATGAAATTGCAGTGTGCCAGTCAAGGATTGAGAAGTAAATGGTATTTGACTGGACTTCCACCAGTTTCAAGTTCACTTTTTACAACAAGTTGTGATCATACTCCAGCAGTTACTGCATCTTGCGCAGGTCCTTGTATGGTTATGAGTTTCACTGATCCAGGTTTGTTTGCATTCAAATTTCCAGAAATATTTTTTGAAAATGTTGGTTTCTAGATACATCTGGAAACACAATTCAAACTTATTATGTGCGAGGTTGTCATCAAACTCTAACACAATCTCGCGCTGATCGTTTTGATGATAATAGCACCAGAACATTTTGTGAAATTGATGAGACTTATAGTTTGAATGGGCAGGACAAAACAAGTGGACAATCGACTCGAATGGTGTTTTTGCTTTGTAATGACAATGAGTGTAATAATCAACAATTTGATGTGAATTCGAGATTTACTTGTGATAATCAAACAACTGGATGTAAGTTTTCGTTTGGCTTTTCAAAAATATAAACCTTATCACAATTTTTTTAGTGTTGAACGGAAATGCTGTGAATTGTTATGATTGTTTGGCAAAACAAGGTTCAAATTGTTTCGACTCGCGTTGTAGCAAAAAATATTGTCTCAAGAAAAGTGTGTCAATCGGAGGAGGAACACAAATTCTCAAAACTTGCTCAAATGTCAATATTTATGGTGTTGACAATACTTGTCAAACCAACGATGTTTCGATGAATCCAGCTGGTGTTTTGGTGCAAAATAGTGTCACTCAATGTTTGTGCAAGGATAAACAATTTTGCAATTCTGCTCCATCGAAATTCTCAACTCTTTTAATCTCATTCATTTTTATTTACATAATTTACAAGTTTTAGCACAGCGTTCTGCTTTGATATTGATATCATAAAAAGTGTGTTCACAAAACCCGTTTTCTGCGTAACTTGAACATTTTGGATCAGAATCTTGACAGGAAGTAGAAGTTGAAGTGGAATTTGAAGGAGAGGTAGGTGTAGAATTTTCTATTGGGTCTCGTGAAGAGTTACAGAATCCACAAGTTTTTTGACAATTTGCAATCATTGCCCGGCGATATAAAGAATTTTGACACATTCCATTCTTAAATTTCGCTTTGTTTTTTTTTCCCAGAATTGAAAAATACTCACTTTTCGATGTCCTTCACAATTCGAATACGCATCAACACAATCTCTTGATCCACTGATTGCATTTGTTCCAACTGATCTACATTTTCCTAACCGATTCAATTTTCGAATATCAGTTGCACTAAATCGCGTGTTATCATCCAATTTGATTCCATTTCTGAGCGGTGTCATTGTTGCTAATCGAATTCTCCTTGCTTGATCAACTTTACCAAATGCATAACCATCGTAATGCATTATTGATTTATAGTCATAATTATCAGGAAAATCAACAAGATTCGATGAGAGTTTGTCGAAGTTAACTGGAAGAAAATTACCGTGACTTATTTTCAATTCGAATCAACTCACTCAATTGATTTGGAATAACATTCTGATAATCAACCCGAATAAACGAGTCTCGATCTGGCCGCTGATGTTCATGCTCAAATCCGATCGCGTGCATCAATTCATGCCAAATTATATAATCCGCGATGCAATCGATTGCAAGAGATAAAGTTTGACGACCACCTAAAATATAGAAAATTTTGAAAACCTCAATTTCTGAAAAAACTTCTTACCAATTTTTCCCACATACGAATAACATCCATCAAGTGGAACTATGAAAATATAATCTCGTTGATTAGATCTTTCAATGAATTTGAAGCAAGATACTTGCTCGAAATATCTGATTGATGACAGAAGAACCGCTTTTCTAAAAAAAAAAAAGTTCATGAAAAAAAATACAGTAATCTTCAGTGGAAAAACTTACTGTTGTGAAGTGTATTGTGGAGATATGAAATAAGGTATTATGTTATTCTCCCATCGATTATAGGAAGATGCTTTGACTGAAACACCTCGAATTGTTTTATCTTCTCCACTTTCATATCGAAGTAATTGAGCAGGTGTCAATACTGAAAAAAAACTTGTTTTCGAAAAAAAAATCTGATTTTAACTCACTCATATCTCCAAAAACTGAACTTCCACCATCTGAATATTCTTCATTAATTTCCCAGGCTTGTTTTGAATCTACCACATTTTGTGAAACAAAAAACAATACGAGAAAAAAATAAATAATAACTGTCATTGTCTACGGATGGTCACTTTGTGCCATTTTGTCTGTTTTTATATGTTGGATGGCTCGAAACGGCTGTTCATACATGTTATTATTGTGAAGGAACAATGGGCATTTTTTTTTTGATTTTTTTTATTTCTTTGAAATGAATAAAAAAATTTCAACAAGAGATCAACAAACTAACAAAGAACAAATACCTGATTTTAAAAAGTTTTCATTGAATCGGAAGAACTCTATCGATGTTCGATTTATCAATGCAAATATATGGGGATTCTAAATGTTTTCAATTAATTTTTAAAAGAAAATATTCAAAGAAAAAAAACTCACCAAAAGTTCTGCAGGTTGGGCAGTTTGAACCACTAAAAACAAAATTTCCCAATTTTGCTCCACATGTATGAGTGATCTAAAAACTTATTTTATCCATCGTGGAATTTATTAACTTTCAAAAAAAAAAATACCGTGCAACTCGTGTCCGATAAGTTCAGCCAATTCATTGGTTCAATTATAATTTTCTGACAATTTTCTTCACCATGTTTTATGTTTGAGATATTGAAAAGGATTTTCCGGCATTTTTGGCACCTAAAATACTTTTTTTTTAATTTTAAACTGTCACCACTTTGATAATAAAACTCACTTGTATCTCAAAACATTTGTATTCTGTTCAACTGGATGTCGATATAAAACTTGATCCGAATTGGGAATCTCAAGTCTCACAGATGTATACAATTCATGATTCAAGTTGAAGTTTGATTTTTCGAAGATTTTCAGCTGCTCGAGAAAGCCGTTGCTTGGACTTGAAGGCATAAAATGTGTTATTGAAATTTATTCATTGAAGAAAAAATCACCTGATGGCTGGTCGAATTTCTTTCATATATTTTAACGATTTTTGCAGAGACCATTGATTTTTAAACATGAGATAAGCCAGGCAAATTGTGACACTGCGAGATACTGCGACCAAACTATAAAAAATTGGATTTTTAAAACCAGTCTTTGATCAAAAAATCAAATTCAAAAACAATTTACCAGTGAACCAGTATGTTCTCCTTTTTCTCTATCGATTCTTTCACAAGTTTCACACATTTCTCCAATAAACCGTTTCCCAAAATCTCTTGGCTATCAATATCAAACATTTCGAAAAATATGTATTCCACTCCTTTTACTCGAACTTCCTCTGATATTGCGGCATCTGTCACGGTCAACACTCTTTTGATCTGAATTTCGGAATTTTCTATTTAGCAAATAATTTAAAAAAAACTCACATTATGTTTTTCGAAAGTTTGTTTTCTTTCTGAACCATAGACTACTGAATATTGAGCTAAATACAGTCCATCAATAATAGGCCATATCATTTTTCAACTGAAAAAAAAGAAATAAAAAATGAAAAAGAACAATTTCATTTCAAATTTTTGAAAAACGCGGGAGTACGCTGGTCCACGTTTGCATTATACATGACATTTCAAAAATTTGTTTTTTTTTGTTTTTTGTTTTTTTCTTGTTTTTCGTGCAGAAACTAATGGAACTTGGGCAGAAAGTGTGATAATATTATCACACTGCATGACTCTGAATCTAACGTAGATCTTCAGAGGCAGGTTATAATGGTCTTTCATATGTAAGATAGAGAAAATTGGTATGCCAATAAAAACAGCCATTTTGCTAATTTTTTGTTGTTTTTGCGGGTGTGATATTCCGAGATAACTGACGAATTGGAAAGCTGTCAAAAATGTTTCTGTGCATATTTTTGTCAGGGTTTTTGCAGTTGTTTTTTTTCGTGCAGCACTCTTATTTGTTTTCAAAGTTTTAGTGTGTTTGACAAATTGAACATGAAATTTTTAGCTCGAAACATGTCAGATCGAGAAATCATCTTGAGAGAATGCGAAAAAGACCCGAAATTCGCTGAAGTGTGGCTCAGCGTTCAACGAGGCGTGGCGCGAGATTTGACTTTTGAAAGCGAAAACACCACCACAACTGAAGAAACTGCATCGCAAACAATGGATTCTGGGCCGTCTACATCAGAATCAAAATCGTCATTTGTATCACCGGAATTGTCGGATGTAGAAGTGAAAAACTTAATGGACAAATATTAGTAAGTTTGAAATTTTGAATTATAATTTTGATAACAATTTCTACTTCAGCTATGGAAGTTCCAAACTATTGCACAAAGTCGATTATCCATTTTATGCGGAAGGAATTGTTCTACCAAGTTTTGGTAAAATCGAGGTCTTCTCACGCCGAGTCGGAAAATTTGAAATATCAGGAGATATCGCTCGAAATTCGAAAGATGATTTTGTATATTGGTTGGAAATGGGAAATGGAATACGTCGAGGTTTCACGTTTTTTTCACCAAAAAAATCATTGGCAATATTTCGCCCAGTTTTCAAATATATGAAGAAACCAGAAGACGTTTCGATTACAAGTTTCGGAATGTTAGGATATTCGAGAAGTGGCGATGAAACCACTTGGATTGTTTGGAACGATCACTGTGGATTGATGAAAGCAAAATTTGGATCAGCGCGAATTTCGAAGAACAAATATGGAATTATGCATCCAAGAATGGAAATTGTGAAGTTCACTGGAAGTATTGGCATGGGAAACCAGCTTGAGATAAGTGAAATCGTTCACCACACCGATACTTCTCTCCAAGAATCCGGATTTCCAACTGAAGTGGTTTATGTGGACGATCTCGAATACGACTCAAAAATTGGAAATCGGCATAAATTTTGGTCTCAAAGTTTGAAAATTTTCTGTATTGTCAATGATTATCAATTCGCTATTTCGGGATTCGATGAAAATCAAAAATATATCAGTTTCATTGTGCCAAATTTTGAAGATTCTCGAGTTTTGGAGTGGCGAGGTTTGATTTTGACAACATCAGAAAATGCGAAATCGAACGATCAGTTGGGAAAATTCGAAAAGTTGGCAATGAAAAATAATGTAAAACTTTTCGTAAGTTTTTTTTTCTATTTAAAAAATTCTAAAATTAGTAAAATAATAATTTTCAGCCATTTGACAATAATTCAAACGTAGCACCACCAACCACGAATACTGTATCCTGTGACGTTACTTTTATCAAATCAGAATAATTCCAATTTTTCATTTATTTTTCCTTGTGAATAGTCTAATTTTTACTGCATAATTATTGATTTTTCATACTTTTTCATTTGAATAAAGCAATTTACTACTCCAAAGTTTCATATTTTTCTTGAAAGCTATTATGTTGTTATTCGTATGAATTATCTCAAAATTCTAAAGTTTCAACCTATTTTTTTTGAAACACTTGTTCATTTTTCAAAAGATCGAAAAGATATTTATCTTTTTTTTCTCAAAACATGCTTATCCTATCAATCATCACAGGTCAAAAATATAAAAACAAACGTTTGAAAAAAACAACTGCAACATTTGTCCTCATTTCCTCATTCTTCTCTTCCACATAACATAATCGCTTCACATATAAAAACCGTTTGTCCGCCTGCGTCTCTTCAACACACACACTACTGGCTACCGTAATCGAACTGCAAAATATAGACGCGCGATGGGACCCAGTGCATGTTCAGCTTTGCATGCATCGTTGATTTTATAAATGTGTTCGATTTAAAATGTAAGATTAAGTATTTTGTATATTGGAATCTTTTTATTTATTGATCTTTTTTATGCTGTTTTTTCTTAGGCTAAATTGGTTTCAGCTCATTTATGCTCATGCCACATAACAACGCAGCACTCTCATATCGATTTCAATTTTCCTCCCCCTCCCCCTCCCCCTTCGCCTTTCTAGCTTCATTGAATTAAACAAAGTCATATATCTCACATTCATGTCACTCGCTTATTGCTCTTTCGTTTTTCTACTCTATTTTCAAAGGACAAAAATTCTTGTTTCAGAAATGGTAGAAACCCGGCGAGCTGTTGGTGGTCCGAGAAACAAGAAAGTTACACCGCCAGTTTTCTCGCATGAATTTATCATTCAAAATCATGGCGATATTATGAGTTGCGTTTTGATGGTTTTCATCGTTGGACTCATGTTTCCATTAACATCTTCGTTTGCCGGCGTTTTTATTGCTCCACAATACAACGAAACTCAACAAGTTGTTTTGGATGGGAATGGTAAGCTTTTATACTTTAAAAAATAATTTAAAATCAAATGTATTTGCAGAATATTCATACAGTGGATACAAGAACGGAATTCTCGATTTAGGAACTATTTTCTTTTACACAGTTGCTTGGATTGTTGTTCATGCAATCATTCAAGAATATGTTCTCGACAAACTTCAAAGAAGAACTCATCTTTCAAAAGTGTCCACTTTCAAATTCACTGAATCTGGACATACTTTGGTGTTTGCGATTTATTCAATTGTCCATGCTTCTCAACTTGTTCAAGAAATCTTTGTTGGTTTGAATGATTTCAAAAAGTGAGTTTTTTGATTAGTAAACTGATGATTTTCAAATATGTTTGCTCTATTCAGAATCTGGATCGGTTATCCTGATGATCACCGTTTCATGAGTGCTTCCTACAAACTTTTCTTCATCTTCCAAATCGCTTATTGGCTCCATCAATTCCCAGAATTCTATTTCCAAAAACTGAAGAAAGAGGAAATTCGCCAAAAGACTGTTGTTTCGATTGTCTACACTGTTTTCATCACCGCCGCCTATTTCTTAAAGTAAGAATTATTTCTCATTTGTTAGGTAATAATGGACAATTTTCAGCTTCACCCGAATTGCATTAGTTTTACTCATTTTGGAGTATTCTGCTCAAGTCATCTTCCATTTTGCTCGTCTTACCCATTATTTGGAAAAGAAATCAATCTCAAAGCCAGTGTAAGTATTTAGCTTCTATTTGAGTCACAGAAAAATTTAGAGTTTAGCCTAGAATTGCAGGGGGACTAGGATTCCTGATTTTATTGATTTTTTCTCGAGAAATATTTTCGTTACTTCATTTTAGATCATTCAAACTAATTAATTAATTTTTCAGCTTCAAAGCTTGGAATGTTGTGTTCGTTTTGGCTAGAATTGGATCAGTCATCCTTTCAGTTATGACTTTCTGGTATGGACTTCGTCAATCTGAATTACCATATATTGATGCATCAATCGGAAACTTCAACACAACATTTGTTCGATTGAATCTTCTTCTCTCAATTGTTATCCTTCAATTGGTTCTCTTCTGGTCTTTCATCTCATTCCATCTTGGAAGATTCCGCGACACTGGAAAGAAGGACAAAAAACGCCCAGCAGCAGCACCAGCTCAACCAAAGAAAAAGAGAAATGACGAATCTGTGAGTTTTTTTTCCACGTCCCCAATTTTTGTCTTTTTCTGGTAACTCCTACGTGTAAAATATAACAATAAAATGAAATTTTTGCAGGAATCGGAAGCTGACTCGAAATCATTGAAGAAGAAAAATTAGGCACACATTTTCCACCTTTTCATGTACAATTTTCATTTTTCCGGGCTTCTCCTATTTTTTTTCGCTATCTCTTTTTTGAAATTATCTATATCTATATAATATTTATAATAATTGACGTGTTTGAGAATCAAATCTTTACCATACATTTCCTAAGTCCCCATCCCGTTTCAACTTGTGATCATTTATTTAGTAATTTATTGCATTTCTACTGTCCTTCTATTCCTTTTCTTTCTTTTTTTTATTGAAAAAATATATATTTGTGTCTAGATGTTGGAATAAAAAATTGGATAAGTTAGGCTTTTCTGATTGATGAGAAAGTTCTTGAGTCAAAAAATATATCTATTTGATTTGAAACAAGAAAAACTATTGTTATCACTTTTTTCTATCTATTTCTGTTTCAGGAAAACTTATCGATTTTTTACAGACCAGAATGGTTTGGGATCGTCGAACACGTGTCGCCACGTGTACTTTGAATAACTGGGCATTGGATTTCAAGGGAAACTATGAGCGGATTGTAAAAACTTGCGAAGAAGCGAATTCGATTGGCGCCAGAATTCGAGTTGGACCGGAACTTGAGATTTGCGGATATGGATGTTCGGATCATTTTTTCGAATTGGACACTGAACGACATTCGTGGGAAATGTTGAGTCGGATTGTGGAGAAGAGTCGAGAGGTGAATTTTCGACCATTTTTTATTATTGAAAGAATTTTTCCGAAAAATTTAGAAAAACAAAAATAAAGCTGAAAAACAGAACCAATCAGATCCCGAATTTTGAAGAAAAAGGCTAAAGAATGTTTTTTTTTCGAAAAAAAATTCAATCTGTATTCGATGTTTTCATTGGAGTACATATATGAGTTATTTATGACGTGGAAAATTTTGAGCAAAATTTCAGAGAAAATATATACAACAGCTAACAAATAAACACTGAAAATAAATCTTGGAAGTTTCAGTGGCCAAATCTTTTGGTGCTAACCGGATTGCCTGTCAGATTTCGAGGATTGCTTTATAATTGTATGGCTGCTTTGAAAAATGGGTGAGTTCTATCGATTCTGAAAAATTTGTGATTCAGACAAATTTTTTAAACGTGACCTATATTCAACTAGAACTAAAAAAACAAATTTCTTTTTAAAGAATTCATTTCTTTTTAGAAAACTTCTACTGATTCGTGCTAAAATGGGATTAGCAAATGACGATGTTTATCGAGAAGGTCGATGGTTTGTCAGATGGACAGAACCATTCAAAAATTATCAATTCAATATTTTACCCGATTATTGTTTCGAACAATCTACAGTACCATTTGGTGATGGAATTCTCGAATCTGAAGACAATGTTCGAATTGGATTTGAAATTTGTGAAGAATTGTGGTCGGCAAGATCAACAAATATTTCATTAGCCGAACAAGGCGTTGATATAATTTGTAATGGTTCGGGAAGTCATCATATTCTTGGAAAATCAAATTATCGAATCAATCAATTGATTCTTGGATCGTGTGGGAAAGTTGGAGGTGTTTATATTTATGCGAATCATCGAGGATGTGATGGCGATAGAGTTTATTATGATGGAGCATCGACTATTGCGCATAATGGTGAATTATTAGCACAGATTAATCAATTTGATATTGAAGATACTGTAAGTTATTATAAATTAAATTGTCTGAAAATCGTTTTATTCTGTTTAGTGTGTAACTTCTGCATTGGTTGATTTGGCTGAAAATTTGACGTTTCGACAAAAGAAAACGAGTAGCCGAGACACTGCATCTGAAAAATCAGCAGTTGAAACAATTCGATTTGAAGGAACTTTTACAAAAATCGCTAAACTCAATGAAAAATGCACAGCTCCTATCCAACACTTCGAAAAACTTCAATTATCTCCCATCGAAGAACTTTGTCATGGACCACCTGCATATCTTTGGACATATTTGAGAAGATCCGGAATGTCTGGATATTTTGTACCACTTTCTGGCGGACAAGATTCATCGGCTGTTGCTGCGATGGTTCGACTTATGTGCGAAAAAGTATGCGCGGCTGTGAAATTTCGAAGAGAAAATGGATTGGAAGATGATCCGGCGTATTTTTTGAATGGAAAGAAGGTGACTGAGAATCCCGAAGAATTATGTAAACAGGTGAGAGTTTTGGAAAATTGGGTCTAAAGTTTTCTATCAGGAGTTTTCTAAGTTGTCAGAAAAACTTGGGATACCTGAGAATAGGCTTGGAAACTTGATTTTGAAAATTGAAGTTTCAAAAAAAAATCAGAGTTAAATTTTTTGTGAGGAGAGGGGTTAACCCAGAAGTACACCAAATTCTACTAAAATGCTTTATTGATCGATAATTTTTCAATAATCATTTTCTAACGACGTTGACCATTTTCGAAGAAAACACCACCATCAGCAGCACAATATTTTGGACAGATTCCTTTCTCTCCAGGTCTTCCGTCTTTTCCAGGTTGTCCTGGTGTTCCTGGTTGTCCATCTCTTCCTGGTTGTCCTGGCTCCCCAGTCGCTCCCTTCTCTCCTTGTCCCCCTTGTCCACCGTCCTTTCCTGGCTCTCCAGCTGGTCCTTTTTGTCCAGGTTGTCCTGGTTGACCTGGCTCTCCTGGTGATCCTGGTTGTGGCTCGCCGTTCTCTCCGTTTTGTCCTGGCTCTCCTGGTGGTCCTGGCTTTCCAACTGGCCCTGGTGGCCCGATTGGTCCCTTATTTCCTGGCTCTCCCGATGGTCCTCCCTCTCCTGGTGGCCCTGGTGGTCCCAAAGGTCCCTTGTTTCCTGGTTGTCCTGGTGGACCTGGTGGTCCTTGTTCTCCGACTGGACATGGTTTGCAAGGTGGATTGGTGACTGGCTCACATGGCTCCTTTGGTGGACGACCTGGATTTCCGTTAAGTCCCGGTGCTCCAGGCTTTCCTGGTCGACCAGTTGCTCCTGGAGTTCCTGGTGGTCCTTGAGCTCCTGGCAAACAGCAACCTTCACATTGTCCGTTTGAAGCGACAGCTCTTGCGGTACGATTTGATGGAGCGAGTTCAGGAATCATGTTGACTTTGGCAAACAATTGACGAGCCTCATTTTTGCATTCAGTAATCTCGACATGCATTGTTCGGCGAGTATGATGAATGTAATTGTACACCATTGGCAAAGTAACACATACTGAAAATATTAATTATCCTATGAAAGAGAGAGAAAAAAGTATACTTACCTGAAAGAACAGCAATTGTGGAGAATGTCAACGCGGCATAACCGACGAATCGGTAAGCCTTGATTCTTGAATCAATGTCCATGATCAGAAAAAATGTGATGGTAATACTGCGATCCGGAAAACTTTTATACTCCTGTGTTTGCGCGCATCCAACCCCAACACTTTCACTTTTCGCCCCCGCTGTAATCAGGTTCCACTAAACTGAAAAAGGCAACTAACTTCCTAGCAAAAAACTGAACAAAAAAGTTTATAGGTTCTCTTCACTTGCTATATGGCAAGCCAACATTCTTCACAAGAAACAAGAGAATGCGCGGATGGTTTGGCGAAAAATGTGAATAGTAATCATGTTGGGTATGCAAACGAAAACTTTAAGAGAAATTTTAGATTTTTGATTTTCAGAATATTCATCGATTCAGTTGTCAGTGCACTTTTGGGAGTTTTCCAAACCGCTTATTCATTTATGCCATCTTTTACAAGTTCGGATAATCGAGAAATTATGGCGTTGCAAAATATTCAAGCGAGAATTCGAATGGTTTTGGCATATTTGATGGCACAATTAGCATTGGTGAAAGAAGGAAGACCTGGTGGATTACTTGTTTTGGGAACTGCAAATGTTGATGAGAGTTTGGTTGGATATTTGACAAAATATGATTGCTCTTCAGCTGATATTAATCCAATTGGAAGTGTTAGCAAAATTGATTTGAGGAAATTTTTGGAACTTGCTTATAATAAATATGGAATGACTGCGTTGAGAAGGTAGATTTTTGGGGGAAAATTGGAGAAAAAAAAGCCGCAGTTTTGGAATCGGATCATTTTTCGATACGAAAAAGTTTCACGTGGCGAAATGCTAAATTTAGAATAAAAATCCCGTGCTATTTTACATTTTGCCACTAAAAATCCACGTGGCAAAATTCTAACATTTATTTTAATATCATTTCAATTTTTAGAAAATTTTGAACCGAACTGCTTTTTTATTCAATTTTTCGTGGTCCCTCGAAAAATTTTGGTCCTATTCAAAAACATTCAAAATTATTTTATTTACAACATTTAATTTTCAGTGTCATCGATTCTGTTCCAACTGCTGAATTACGGCCACTCGTCGATGGAAAAGTTGAGCAAACTGATGAATCAGAAATTGGGCTAACTTATGAAGAATTATCTGTAATTGGAAGATTGCGAAAACCCGGTGGAATGGGACCATATGCAATGTTTTTAAAATTGTTGCAAATTTGGGCAGATAAATATACTGTAGATGAAATTGAGGAAAAAGTTCGAAAATTCTGGTGGAGATATCGAGTGAATCGACACAAGGCGACTGTTTCGACGCCTGCAATTCATGCTGAAAATTATAGTCCGGATGACCATCGAAATGATCATCGACCATTCTTGTATCCTGATTTTTCGTATCAATTTGAACGAATTCGCGAAAAGATTGAACAAATTAAAAGAGAGCAATGATTTTCTTTGGTAATTAATTAGCTTTAATTAGATGTTGATTTGTATATTTATATTTATATTTCCCGATGATAAATAAATTCCATTGATGTTTTTGATTAATTTTTTAAATGAACTTGTTTTGAAATGAATTTTTGAAGAAAACAAATTTTATAAAGAATGAATGACAACTGAAGTTTTTGATGGAATAACCACATCTTGAAAAAAATCCATGCAGAAAACTAATTTCAAAAAAAAATTGATAAAATTTCAAAAAAAAAAAATTAGAATCGCGTCAAGACCACGCAAGAGTTTTGTGTGTTCCTTTAACCGTAACCCATTTTATTTTCAGTTTATTTTTTTTTTGCAAAAATGTTCGCTTTTGAAAATTGGTGAGTAATTTTTGAGTTTTCCGCTCCAAATGAATTATATGACTCACTTTAAAGAATGTGCGAGGCTAAAATCGTATGTTTATCATATTTTCATATAGATAGTCAGTTTTTTACCGATGGGAAATTATTTAACAATTCCAAAAACGAAATATTTACATTTTTATTTATTTTCACCCAAATTCCGTTCTCTCTCTCATTTTATTTTCCATCTGCTGCAAACGCGCTCTATTGCACACTCTGGTCTCGGGTCGATTGTCGATTTTTGGCCACTCGCATACCCTCTCTGTTTTTTTCAGTCTTTCATCCTTTTTCCAACTTTTTAACTGATTACTTTAGTTTTTTTCAGTATGAGGGTACTTATAGCCGCGTTGTCAGTGATTATCGCGGTTTCCGCATATGATGCCGTATATTTCTCCAACCAACGAGATATTCAGTGAGTTTTTCTGAGAATTTGAAAGATTTTGAAATCAAATCATTTTCAGATCATCGAAACTTGAAAATATTGTGAATTCAGCTAGTGCAGATGAACCAGTTGTATTTATTGTGAATCCAGATTTCACATTAGGTAAGTAATTTTTCTTGTGTCGATTTTTATTCAAACATCTTATGCTTCAGGTCAATTCTCTGTGAAGGCTAATGCTTATTCAAGTGAGCCAACACAAGATTATTTGGCAAAATTGGTGAAATCTAGCAAATATCATGGTGCAACTTATTTCACTGAACAATTTATTGTGAGTTTTTGTTATCAAATCTTAATTTTTCTAATACAGAATTTAAAAAAAATGTATTTTCAACTGAACATTTTCAGGTTCCAACAGCTAGTGTTCTCACAAGTTCTTCTGACTTCAAAACCGGTTCATCGGTCTACGTTCTCGCTGGAGAAGAATGGACATCAGCTGAAGAATTGGCTCAACAAGTTTTGGAGAAAATCGAAAACGCTGTTGTCATCATCACCGCAACCGACGGTGTTAGCCAAGAAAAAACTCGTGTGAAGCGTGTCGGACTCACTGGTGGTGAAAGTAGACAAAATGATGCAGAGGCGACTGGAAACATTGCTTTGCCACTCATTTTGCCACCATATAATGTGACAGGACTCACAGCTCCAGCAAATGGGTAAGTCATTTTGTTTTGAGGAAATGCAAAAAAAAACAAGGTTATTCGTTTTTCAGCGATAGCAGCTGTTTGTTCTATTTGGAAGGACTTGATGTTGTTGTCCAAAAGAAGGATTCTGGAAAAACAACCTATTCAGCTGCAGCAATTCGTCAAGGAAATGCTACTTGGAGTTATGCTGATGGTTATGCTAGTTGTGTCAATTCATCAGTTGGAAGTTTTGTATTCCGTATTTCTTTGACAACAACTGGAGAAGTTGCCGATAGCGGAGATTTGTTCACAATTCCTTCCGGTTCAAATATTGATGTTTCTTTGACTATTAATGGAACCAAAGATGGATATTGGCAATTAGTTGGAGCTACTTTGAATAGCGCTTCGATCAACTTGAAAAACGGAGGAGTAAGTTCATTTAAAAATTGACTAATTTATAATTTATGATCTTTAGGCAGTAACAGCTTCTGGTGTAACAGTTGGAGAAGGTGCTACACAATACACAGGTCTCAATTCAGTCGCTGGATTTGCTCTAACTTGCAGTCAAACTCAAGCAGTTTTCTTCGCAACCAACAACGATGCAGTTAGAATTGGATTATCTTTGCACAATTCGCAAGTTCAAACATACGTTGTTATGCCAGAATGGAAACAATGGGCGTATTTCACAAGACAAACTGAAGATTGTACTGGAACATTCTCATCTGGATCATGGATGGGTAAGAATTTCAACTTTTAAAGGAAAGATTATTGAAATCTTGTTTTTTTTTAGGAATTTTATCAGCACTTGTTCTTATTACTGGACTTATCTTTGGTTATTTGATGCTTCAATCAGTCCAAACACAAGATCGTTTTGATGATCCAAAACAAAAACAAATTGTGATCAATGTTAGAGAATAATTAGTATTTGCACCAATTTCAAATCCAATTCCTATCATTAAATATACTATGCTAAAAGGGTATTATTCTATTCTTTTCTCAATCATTCCTCCCATTTTTCTTGTTTTCGACGATCCCAAAAATACAGAAAATTGCTGCACCCCAGTTACCAGAATCGACGGTGACGTACTTTTTCGCTTACTTATTTTTTTTTTTGAAGTTTACTAATAGATGATGTTATTATTTTTATTATCAATTTTTGTGAAATGACAAAGAGATACCATATGTAAATAAAAATAGTTATTTACTAATTGTTGTAGTTTGATTCGCGTAAATTGTCGAGAACCTTCGATGGTTTTGTCAATTCGGGATAATCGGTGAGGATTGGAATTTGGAGAGTTTGAAGCATCCAATGCATTTCAGCAACATCGTTGACTGTCCAAACTGCGACTCGAATTCCACGACGACGTTGGTCGAGAATCAAGGCTCTAGAAAATAGAAATATCAGATTTTTCAGATTTTCGTCATCGTTTCAAGATGGAAGCTAAAACTCACTGTGAAATATCCAAATTATTTGTAAGCAAAAGATCGGCTCCCAAATACCACGGTGTAAATCGTTTAAGCAACCAAACATTCAACAAATCAATTCCAACAAACAAAATTTGCTTCAATCCAGAATATCTTGGCTGCACATTTTCAATATCGTGGAACGACCAGAATTTCAATCTCCAGGTTAAACCAGTCAAAATCTTTTGATTTCCTCGTTTAATCAAATAAACAACCCATGGGAAGAAACTGCAAACAATCGCTTTGTCATATAAATCATATTTGACAAAAAGTTCGGAGATTTGTTCGACGAGTTCAGTGTCGGAATCTTTGACATCGAAAAGCATTCGCATTTGATTGTCAACAGCCCATTTAACAACATCTTCCATATCTGGAACTCTTTCGAATTTCACTTCACCGAGTCGAGATTGATCACTGCAAACAAATTTTTCAAATGTTTTCCTCAAAAAAACCATACCCAGGAGCAGTTCTTTTGAAAGTTGCAGAAATATTACATCTATCAAGTTCAGCTCGAGTTTTATCACGAATCGGTCCGTTCATATCTGTTGTGCGATCCAAAGTATCATCATGCATCAGAACAGCTCGCGCATCTTTCGTCAATGAAACATCGAATTCAATCAAATCAGCGCCATCGATTTTCGCCTGTGCAAAACTCGCCATACTGTTCTCGGGAAAACTTTTCGGTGCTCCACGATGTCCACCAATTCGAAAACCGCTGAAGAATTTGTCCACATTTTGCGGTGCACATTTCTCATTTTTCGTCGCATATGCAATGATTATCAAAGCTGGTGGGATGATTAGAAGAAGTGGTGGATAGATCAAATATAATCCGAGAACGACTGCAGTCGAAGCGGCAATTATTGTTGTCGCTGATTCTTCGAGGCTGAATCGACCCATGTTTTCTGCAAATCAAAATCAACTCGCTCTATAGATAGATCTATCTAGAGACATTTCGAAAAATAAATCAATAAATGATAATTTTGCCAACCAAAAAAGAAAGTTCACGTCTTATCGCAAAATAAGAAAATTCAAAGGTTTTCTTTTTTTCCGTGACAGAAAAAAGAGTGTGCGAAGAAAGGAGACGCAGAAAATTATAGAGAATGGCATGTGCGCTCTATTGATGAAATGGCGGAAACAAGAGAAAATTTATCAAAAAAAATTTCTCTCTGAAATCGCTGAAAATTCATATATGAATATACATAGTCCGTATCATAAATATAATTTTATGTTCACAAAAAATACACAGACAAGGGGTTTTTCGAGAAATAAATAGTTCAAAATTAAATAATCAAATAAATAAAAAAAGAAAATAATTACAGACAAATTGTGAATATTGAGAACCGTTTTTCCTGAGTGAGTTACGGTCCGATTACGGTATTTCAAAATTTATTAGATTACGGTTTTTTTGTTCTATTCACGAGCGACGTCGACAAATTCCAAGCGCATACCCGACAGATCTGAAAAGTTTCAAATTGATATGTAAATGTGGGAATGATTACGGTACCTTTTACTCCTACAAATTGATCTTGGCTGAGGACAACAACAATTTTGAGGTGGTGGAGGTGGAGGGCAACACGTTTGAACTTGTTGATTACAACATGGCATTTGCTGCGGTTGGCAGCAGGCTGAAGATTGTTGATTGCAACACGCTGAAGTTTGTGGTTGAGGGGGAGGGCAACATTGTTGCTGCGGTTGTGGCTGACATCCGCCTCCGCAGCCTCCGCCACAAGATGGTCTTGGTGGAGGAGCTCCGCAAGGATTAAAGTTGACTGGCATACAAAGTCCACCTTGTTGCTGATTGAAGAATTGTCCACCACAACATCCAGGTCTTGATAAACCATATTGTTGTTGTTGTGGGAATGAAGGTTGGAAACGAGGTGGATATTGATATTGTTGAGGCTGGGGTCGCTGTGGTGGATAATATGGAGGCGGGCGAGTAGGCGGAGGTCGATATGGTGCAGTGGCCGGGGCAACTTGAATTCGAACTGGTTGTGGTCGAGGTTGCGGCTGTGGCTGTGGACGTTGAGCTGTGCTTTCGATTCGATTGCTTCCACCTCGATAGGTATTTCCACCAATTTGCTGTGGTGCTGGCAAACGTGGTGTTACCACTTGAGGAATACTGAAAACATAACAGTTTTTTTTTCAGAAATTAAAAATGTTTGTTATCCAAAAACTGAAACAGGGGTTTAGATTTGTGAAAATATGAAAAAGTTAAGTAAGATCCACACCACCACAGAAAAAAAGTCCAAAAACACCACAGAAAATTGTTATTATAATGGAATTACCCGATATCCTCTGTATCCTCGTCATGAGTTTCTTCCTCATGATCGGTCTCAAGTTCGCTGAACAGGAATTTTAATTTTAATTGGGAATATGTGAAATAGTTTTGCTGATCTTGAAGTGCCTGAATCTAAATGACCTACCTGTAGGAAGATCCACCAGATGAAGGAAGTGGAGCTGGTTGGACTGGAGGTGCGACTGGTCCTGGAGCTGGTTTAATGTCGTGATCTTCTTCAAGATTTCCATAGCTAGATGGAGCTGGGCCAGATGGTTGATTATCCTCTTCAATATTCCCGTAGTCACTACCGCCGTCGTCTGGAGTTGCGATATTTTGAGATGGATTTGGTGGAGCAACTGAAAATATTAATGATTTTTTGTTAGTTGGTGGTTTATTTACAAAAAAAAAATATTTTTGATCTCAAAAATAATACATTTTTTGACCCGATCAATAAATATTTTCACAAAAACACACAGTTTGTAATTTCAAATCGCTAGACCTCAAATTTTTTCCAAAAAATTTTGGTAGATCAAAAATAATTTTTCTCCTCTTTCTCTCGCTATTTCTCTCTATCTAACGTTGCGTTCTATTCTACCCTTCATAACCATTTTTTTTTTTACTTTTTTCTATTTTTTCCAAGCGATTTGTTTTTTTCAAATTTATTAATAAGTTCTGCAGTTTTTCTCTAATCTTTTGTGTTTTTTGTTGGGGGAAATTATTATTTTTCTTTTTTTTTCTTTTTCTAAAACTTATGGTCCTAACTTTCAAAATTACCTGTATATGTTGGTGGCAAAGAGAATGGTACAGTTGTTGGGATCTCGTATTTATGTTCGATCGGACCTGGGGCACTTGTAGGTGCTGGAGGCGGTGCAACTGGTTGAGCTGGCGATGGAATTGCATAAGTGTGCTCAACTGGTTTCGCAGGAACTGGCGGTTGAACTGGAGCTAATGTTGGCGCAGGACTTGGCGATTCGTAAGGTGATTCCTCTGATCCATCTAAATTAATCAAACTGAAATGTTTAGTATTGTAAGTATCTTACTTGGTGCAGTTGGTGCAATAGTTGACGGTGCAGCTGGAACATAGGAAGATGGTGAAACTTCTATCATATCAGGATTTGTGTTATAAACTGAGGTTGTTGATGGATTAGTTTGAACTAAGGATGGGATTGATGTTTCGGTATCTGTGCCAGGTGCATCGGATTTCGGGTAAGTGTTTGGTGGAGATAAATCAATTGGTTGGAATGGTGCGGAAGGGGGATTTATTGCGGGAAGATCGGCAGATGTATCCGTAGCTGGACTATACGCTGTTTCTACTGACGGTGTTTCAGTAGATGGTGTTGATGGTTCAGCGGATGGGGCACCGGTTTGATCTGGATAACCTGGAGAGTTTGTGGGTGAGGGCTGCGCAGGGGAAGTAGATTCTGATCCCCCATAAGCTGTGGAAGGTTGTTGTGAAGATCCAGAATATTCTGGATTTGATGGCGCTACTGAAGTAGGATAATTATCTTCTGGAGAAGTTGATGTAGCTTGAGATGCTTCTGAAGAAACTCCGGAATATTCAGCATTTGTAGGTGGAGGTGGAGGGGCTGCAGATGTCTCAGATCCAGAGTATACAGCTGATGTTGGAGCTGTTGCTGGAGGTTGTGGTCCTTCAGAAGTTGGGGGAGGTGGGGGTTCAGAAGATGCCCCTGAATATTCTATAGGTTTAGATTGAGGTGCAGCAGATGTTTCTGTTCCAGAGTACCCAGAAGTTGAGGGAGGTCGAGGTCCTTCCGAAGTTGGAGGAGGTGGTGGCTCTGAAGTCTGGCCTGAATATTCCGCACCAGACGGTGGTGGTTGAGGAGCTGTAGATGGCCCTGATCCAGAATACTCAGATGGTGCTGTTGCAGGAGGTTGTGGACCTTCTGAAGTTGGGGGAGGTGGAGGTTCAGATGATGGTCCGGAATAATCGGTATTACTAGTTACGGGAACTGCAGTCGTTCTTGATTCCGAATACGAAGTTGATGAAGGACTTGTAGAAGGTGTTGCTGGAGGTTGAGGTTCAACGGGAGGAGCTGGGGGAGCTGTTGCTGGAGGTTGTGGCTGACTATTTGTTGAAGAGCCAGAATATTCCTGTGTTGTTTGGGATGTTTCAGTCGGTGAAGATGGTTGAGCGGAAGGTTCTACTGAGGGTGGAGATGAAATTCCAGCTGGGCCATACTCTGCTTGAACCGTTGGAGATTCAGTAGATGGTGTTGATGGCTCAGCTGATGGTGCTCCAGTTTGATCTGGATAACTTGGAGAATTTATAGGAGCTACAGATGTTTGTGATGAAGCTGGATAACTTGTAGATCCCTGGGTTGAAGGTGGTTGAGGTGAACTTGGCTCCGATCCTGAACTGGGAGAGGGGGATTCTGAAGAAGGTGGCGCTGTAGATGGAGGAGCATTTGAAGATGCTGGCTGAGTCGATGGTGGTTGCGGTTCAGAATTCGGTGTTGTGGCTGATGGGTAAACTGGCGGAGCTGGCGGTTTAGGTCCTTCTGAAGTTGGAGCCGGTGGGGGTTCGGTAAAATCTCCTGATGGTTTTTCAGAAATTGGAGCAACCGTTGCTCCAGCTTCTCGATCATACGATGAAACTGTTGACTGCTGTGATTTATCTTCTGTAGTCGAAGATGGTTGAACAGCGGGAGGTGAAACAGTGATAGGCTGACTTGGTGCACCAATAGTTGTTGGTAGTTCTGAAGAAACAATGAGTGTTGTGCTTTGAGATTGTGTAATATCTTCGAAGCCAGTCGTAGCCATCATTTCATCTGTTATTGTTGCTGGTGCTTGTGGGGTTTTTGTGGTGGAAGATGCAGAACTAAGGAGCGGTTGGTTAGTAGCAAAATAGGAAAGTGGCGGAACTGAAGAAGGCGGTGCAGGTGTACCTGGTTTTGAGGGAGGGGGTGGTGGTTGAAGGGAAATTGGTCCGATTGGTCCTGGAAGTGGAGGTGCAGGTAGAGCTGGTCGATAGATTCCTCCGCTTGGAGCAACAGGTGGAGGTGGAGCTGGTGGAGGAGCTATCGGTGGAGGAACTGGCTGTGGGGAAGCAGGTCCATAAGTTTTCTCACTTGTCGGTATTGGAGGTGGAGGTGGCGCTGGTGTAAGAATGATTGGAGGAGCTATTGAAGATGGCGATGGAGAAGCTGGCACAGGTGCAGGTAGAGCTGGTCGATAGATTCCTCCGCTTGGTATTGGAGCAACAGGTGGAGCTATCGGAGATGTCGGTGGGGGAACTGGCTGTGGGGGAGCAGGTCGATATGGCTTCTCAACTGTCGGTATTGGAGGTGGAGCTGGCGGAGGAGCGATTGGAGAAGGCGGTGGGGGTGCAATAATAGGAGCTGGTTTTTGTGGACTTGGCTCTCCGTATCCCGGCGAAGGTGGTTTCACTACTGCGGGCGGTGGGGGAAGGGCAATCATAATTGGAACTTCAGGCGGTAAAGTAGCTGAAGGAGCTGCTGGTTCCGAAGGGGGCACTCCAACTGATACGGATGGTGTTGGTTTGGGCGCAGGCTCGGGTGGAGGAGGAGAAGGAGCTGCTACAGAAGGTACAGGTGGAGGTGGAGCTGGCTTTTCTTCTGTTGGTAGTGAAGGTGGCGCAGGCTCGGGTGAAGAAGTCACAGGAGCTGGTACAGCTGGGACAGCCGGAATTGAAGGTGGGGCAGGTTCATATGTTTTCTCAGATGGAACTGAAGGTACAGCTGGTGCAATAGGTGGAGGTGCTACTGGACTCGGCGGCGGCGGGGGTTCATAACCACCTTTGCCCGAAACAGACGGTTCAGTTGCTGGTGGTCCATAAGAATCAACAGATGGTGTAACTTTAACAGAAGGTGCTGGTGAAGGTTTTGGCAATGAAATCATAACGGGGACATCTGGTGGTGCTGGGATAGGCGCAGAAGTAGAAGGTGGTGATGGTGCATCAACAATATCCACATATTTTGGCTCACCCTCTCCTGGTCCGACTGGAGCAATTAACGGTGGCTCATATGGATTAACAATTGATGGTAGTGGTTTTATTGGAGGTAGAATAGGGTTTGTTGGGGGTTCTGGGTCAGTTCCAGGAGCACATGGAACACATTTCAGTTTTGTGTTTGGCGATTCTTTAGCCGCATTATCAATTGTAGCATAGGATGTTTGACGAATTCTTTTGAGACCTGAAATTAACACCTATCACCTTTTTTTAACACCCAAACTGAAAATATTGAACGATAGATAAAATCAATGCATACCACTCTTCTTTGCAGCACCCTTTGTCGAGGAATCTGAAAAAAAAAATCTTATAATAGGATTAAAATATACAAGATAATCTATGTTACTTTCAATTAGAACCTCGTTGGTTACGGGTGCTATTAATGTAGAAGTTGACATGCTAAAAATATTAGATTCTAAAACTTCATCAGCTGCTTCGACGGTTGTTAATGATTGAGATGTTGGTTGGTGGGAAGTGACACGAGTTGTTATCAGAGTTGAAAACACAGGTTCTAATGTCATTCTTGCAGCTGTTACAACTGGTAGCATTGTTGTTGCTGTTGGTAAGGTTACAGTTGATTCATCGACAACTTCAAGTTCTCCAGCAATTTCTAATGTGACTGGAGGTCTTTCAGATATTTGACTGATAGTTGTTTGTTTTTCCTCTTCTTCTTCTTCTGATTTATAATCAATATTCGTATCTATTGCATTCACCATTGTTGTATATTTCACAGATTTTGTAGTTTCAATAGAAGTTGAAGTTGAGGTATGAACTTCTGTCGAAGTTGATGTTGAACTTGAATGTGTTGTTTCTGATGTTTCAGAAGACTCGGCGGAAGTTTGTGTTTCAGGAGATGTATGAGGCTCAGAAGTTGTTGTTGAATAAGGACTAGTTGATTCGGAAGATGTTTCTACTACCAAAGTTGGATGATCGGTCGAATACGAAACTCTGTTAAGTCTAGTTGTTATTGGTTTTGTAGTTGTTTCGGAAGATTCGAAAAACTCTTCTTCAATTGATTTTGGTTTTCCTGATGATACAAAAACTGTAGTTGATCTTGGGGTTGTTGATTCTTCTGAAGTTGTCGGTTCAATTTTACTAACTTCAGTAGTTGTATCAAGTACATCAATCAGCTCATTGGAACCTAAACCGTTTCCACCATTCTCTTCTTCTTCAGGTTCTTCAGTTGTTGGTGGAAAATGTGTGGACGTCGAACGTTTCTCCAATTCTCTCAACATCTCTTGACGAATTTCAAACTCTTCTTTCTGACTTCGTTTCATCGGAACAAGATCTTCAGTTTTCCAAGGAGCCAAAGTCACTCTAGTCGTGGATTTTTCCGAATTTCTTCCAAATCTCGCATCGGGCAACGCCTCAAAATCGCCACTCAACGGCGACATGAAATTAAGTTCAGGAGGAATGTATTTAGTCGGTGGTCGAAGAGTTCGCGGAAGCGCTGACAAACCTGTTAGACATATATTTTTAAAAAGATTAGCAAGAAAATTGAAATGTTACCATCATATCCATCAGGAAAGACGTTAGTTCTAGAAAGTTCAGCTTGTTGCCATGCGTCTAGGTTATTTCCTAAAAAGTTACGTGCGGTTAAATATTATTCTTGTTATTTGGAAAATTCAAAAGTATATTTGACAAACCTTCATTACCGCCTGTATATCCAGACGGTTCCACCACAAGTCTTTTATTCTTCGGCGAAAATTTTCGATTGAAATAATTCTGATGCGCTTCTTCAGCATCTTTTTCAGTCAAAAGTTCATCACTTTTCAAAACTTCTATAGATGTTTCCAGAATTGGTTCTGCAAAAAAATTAATAATAATATTTTACTAATTGTTATTATTATTAATCTACACTTGATTTTACATAATAATAATATAAGTTAGCCTCGTATCAACAAGATGGTTATCTAGTAGATCAGAAACCGACAAAAATACCAACTTCCCCAAACACAAAACAAAACCTGAAAACACAAAAAATCGTCGTGGAGCAATTGGAGGCCGCGCGGTGAATAATTGAAGACGATTCTCTTCGGAATTGAAGCCGGTTGCCACGTGGCGAGCTGTTTTTTGATTCGAAGACGCGCCGAGTAAAAACACTGAATTGTTATTGAACATAAATAGATTGGTTGGACAAGAGTGGACATTTTAGGGAGGAAATAGAAAAATAAAAAACGTTGAACTTACCTAGATCTTTGTATTCTTTTCTATCATGATTCTCATTGACATAAGTTCTGGAAAAAAATAGATTTGCGAACTTTTTGGATATTTTTTCTTGTGAAAAATTGGTGTTATAATTAATTTTTTTCAAAGATTCAGCATTTATTTTTTTTTCTTTTTCACCTACAGTAACCCAATCATCTGATTTTTTCCACACTGGTTAAAATTTATTCTTCATTCAATTTTTCAATTTCCAGGTAAGTTTTCTCTATTTTTCCACCTACAGTACTCTAAATTCACCTTATTTTTTGACACGGATATTTTCATAAAAAATATATTTTGATCGGTCTACCCCTTTTCAATTACAATTAACTAACTGACTAACCAACTAACTACTAAAAGCAGTGTGTGTCAGATAAGTGAAAAATACTACCAACTAAAAAAAACTTGTTTTGTTCTTTTTTTTTGATGTCCGACAGTTAAGGAAAGAATTGGTTGCGACCGACACACATATAAATCCTGTATATGGATATAATATAATACAAGTTGAGTGATGTTATTATTATTGGTTTAATTAGTTTAAGGCAGGACCAATCAGTGACGTAATTATTGGTGAATGAATGGCGTTTTATTATATTGTGGTTAGATTTTTCGTGGGATATGTTGTAAACTACAGTATATATCTACATATATTTTTTATTTGTGAACAGGTCTTTCTAAAAATATAGTCTATTTTTATTGCTTGATTATGGTAATATCGTCATGTTTCGCAAGCAAAATTTGAAGATTGATTCTACATAATTAGAATAATTCAATCCCGAAAGAAACAAGAAATTTTGGTGATCGTAGTTCAACAATATAAACTTTTTTCAGAATTAGATTTCTGGCTTTAAAAAACCAAACTTCTATATTATTATCCCGCTCTTTCGAGGGGATTCCAAAAATTGATAAACACTCATAAAGTGTCCCTTTGCACGGAAATCTTTAGTAAAAGGCGAAAGATTTTCTCGGTTAAATGCAATGGAACCAGAGATACCAAACACTTCCCCTTTCCACTTTATATGTTTCTTGTGTGACCGACAAAAAGTGAGCAAGGTTGTTCGCTATGTTTTGTTCGGTTTCTCTGCGCTCTCTCATTTTAGTGTGTGTGCGGCTGTGAAGAACTGGTAAAAAAGCGAGGAGAGCGAGAGAAAACGAGCAGTGTAAAGGACGAGAAATAAAAAGGGCAGGAGAGAGATGGAAAAATGTGACTGCTTGGCGCAATGGTAGCGCGTTCGACTCCAGATCGAAAGGTTGGGCGTTCGATCCGCTCAGTGGTCAAAATTTTTGCATTTTTTTTTTAAAAATCTAACTATTTATTTTTTTTTTGGAAAAATAAAACATACCGCTTATAATTCACTGTTTCAACAATTATCACTAATATACCAAGTATAATTAGAGAGTATTTCATAGTGCAATATTCAGGTGAAAAGTCCGCATAAACAAGTAATTAATTCAATCAAACTGTAAATTAATGAAAAGGAGAGAAGACCGTTGCGCGAAGATATAAAGAAGAATCGAAGGGGTGGAGCGTGTTAGCTGCTTCTTCATCCCAACTACTAGTTTGATCGGATATAGCGATTGCCGACGAAAAAATTTCGAACAACATATATGATTAGAATATGAAAGAAGTTGTTAGAAAATGACAACCTCTGTGACTTTTTTATTTGAAACGAAAAGATTTGATCCAAAAGCGGGAACAGAAAAAAACAATGATGATTGAAAAATGTTTGATCCGGATTTATTTGTGTATTTATTTAATTAGTTAAAATAGAAACATTTCGTCATTTTAAAGAACACCACATCCCTCAAAAAGTCATTTTCATAGTTAATTCTTATAATTGACTGGAACTTTAGGCGAAAAACAATAAATACAAAACATAATTATGAATTTTATGGGTTTTCGTAATTCAAAATGTTTTGACCTTTAGAATAATACTGTAATTATGAATTTGAAAATTTGAGTAGCACAGGAAAAATTGTGCCCGTTGAGGTTTCTAGATTTGTCGAATTTTTGAATTTATCTTTTAGTTTCCTGAACTTTTCTTGAGGTCTAAAATTTTTGATTTCGAACCTGTTTTGAGAAGTTGAACATATTCGGACAAAACATTAAACTGATTTGAAAAAATTCCAGATTCTCTTCTGAATAAATTCAGACTTTTGAATCCAACTAACGTGAAAATTCAGAACATTTTAGAATCTGTTATGATTTTGTAGATCATCGGATTTTTATCGGATTTGAAAGTTTCTGGGGAACTGGAATTCAGATTATTTTTCAAATACAAATTTTCAGCAAACTTCACTTCTCCTAATTTGTTTTACTTTTCAAATAATCTTGCACGAAATCAGTACTTTCTAAATTCCATGTATAATTAATTTTGTTTCATTAATTCACTCATTTATTGTTTTGTTTACATGACCAAAAAACAAAAAGTAAAAGGAAAGATGAAAGTAAACTACCCGTTCAATCAAAAAAACAAATCAAAAATAGATAACCATCAAGTACCTAACATTTTCACTTAGAGTTCATAAGTCTCACGGAACCGGTGAATATCGTAAACATCTTTTGACGAAAGTGAAGCTCGTGCCATAATCAAAGATTGCAATCCATATTGACGAATCTGAAAAAATCGAGATTACATAGAGAACATTTTTTAAAAAAATTGAGTTAAAATTGTGAAGTGGCTTCTATGTTATTGTAAGCCTCTAAAAGACACTGCAAATCAGAATTTCTACTGTTAGTGAGGGTGAAATCAAAAAAAAATCATAATAAAAGATAAGGAAAAATCACAAAATCAATCACAAGTATACCTCTTCTGGTTATTCAACCGGTTTTGTCCACAACTGCGTCATTTCATGCTGAATTTCATTTTATTTTATTTTTAATTTGGAAACTTCTTTTTTTCCAAAAGATTTTTGAATTCATTTTTTGCTGAAAATTTTTAGATTCAATTCAACAACAAAAAATACCTCGAGTTTGGGGTCTTGCGGATTTTTAGGCCAGAGTCGTTCAGTTTCCATCTGCTGTGCATCATACAGTTTTTTATGTTGAGAAGATGAATCGCCACATAAATTGCAGCCGCATTTATTGACCAGATTGCAGAATTTGCGACGGACCTGTGAAATGGTTTTGTTGAGGAATGAATGAATGAAAATTCAAAGTTCAGGTTCTTTTTTATTTCAGATGACATCGCATAACTTTCTTACGAAAATGAACTTTGAGAATTCAGCTGCGTGTGTTCATGCAGATCATATTTATATTCGAAAAATGGAACTTCTAGGAAAACATTCGAAAATCTATAACAAATTCTTTCAAGGGAACATTTTTGGAATCAAATTTTTCAGGAATATCAGGCTCTGCGAAATCTATTCTGTATTATATGTGCGCAGGGTCTTTTTAAGTCAAACTTTTTAGGCGTAGGCTATATCCAGAAATTCATATTGTTATTCGAAAAAAGTCCCAAAATTTATGTTTGTTCTAAGTTACCTCAACTCTGATTTGTCTATCATTAATTGTATAAATCGGCAATCTCAAAGCTGTCGCCGCGATCGGAAGAAATGATGAAATATCCGACATAACTGTATAAAAAGCAGGAGATGCCAATAAACTTTCCATGCTAATCGCTTCCCAACAAGCAATAATCACATCTAAAATATTGGCAAAAAGATATCCAGTGACAACCATTACTAGCATTCTAGTAACAGCTCGAAGACGTGAGCGAAGGCGGGTTACTTCACCTCTGAAAAAATTTGAAATATTTTTGATAGAGAGAGAATTGTGAGGGTGATAGTGAGAAAAACATTTTGATGTTCCATGAAATCAAAAAAAAAGTATAGTGAAGGAGAAACACGTGGCGGGAATTTTTGGCGTTTTTGGAAAATAAAAATCGCATGTGCTTTTTTCGTGAATTTGTGACACACTGAAATCGAATAAAATTTACTTGAACATTTTCTGGAAGCTCTTTTTAGTGTCGAATCTGTAAGAGAAGAGGGAAACATATAACAGGGACATGCTGAAAATATAGAAGGAAGAAGAGGGAACGGAAAGGACAATTTGGGGAAAAGAAAACTTCGAGGACAATTCAATTCAAACATAAATATGCTAGGATTGAAGAAACATTCAGTTTACCTTTGATAATTGCCAAGAGGGCTGAAAAGTTTGTTTTGGGTTATTAGAGAATTACATATTCTAAGGGTTAGGTAGAATAAAATTAATGACACACTAAAAAGGGATTTGGAATTGATAAATGAAAAAGGTTACCTGGTTCCAACAGTTATGAAAAGGACTAATGCCTTTACAGTTTGATCTCGATCAGTTCGACGAACATTCATAACAATTGCTGCATTGAAATATGCCAGAACTGGAAATATTTCAGATTTTGGCATTTTTTTTGAGGAGCTTCATAAGTTCATTCCTCACCTGCAAATGGTAGAAAAACGGTCACAATCTTTCTGACCGCAAATCGCCAAACAATATCCGGCAATTCGCCGAACATCGGCGTCACAGCTAAACCAAGCGACGAAAATCCGGTGCAAATCGGATTTGTGATAACTCGAATCTCGAAAAACACAGTTCCCCGGAAAATGATGGAAGCGACGAAACAAAGAATAACAACACTTCCACGATGAGTTGCCAAAAGATGGAAAAGTTTCAATGTTCTGCAAAAAAGAAGGACCCCTTGATGTGTTCAAAAAGTTCAAGAAACAAGAAACATTTTTTTTCTCAGAAAGGATAATGTGAAACTTCCGTTGATCGGAAGAAGAAAAATAGAAAAAAAACTAACCGATTATCGGCCGTAGATTGAAGATATCGTTCAATTGTTGCTGCCATCAAAAGAAAACTCGAAGCTGACAAAGTGATATGTGAAACAGTAAAAGCGACCCGAAGATAATCATGCCATAAAACATAGAGTTGAAATGATTCGAAATAGTCCGTGTAGACCTGAAAAACTTATTTTGTTTCCTTTTTTTCGTAATTTGGCTCTTTTTTTTGATGTGCGAAAAAGGGTCTAAAAATACATATTTTTCTTATTTGACTAATTATTCCGGGTTCATTGTGAGGACTCTCTACATACATTTTAATTATCAAAATTTAGATGATCAAAAAACACTTCTTTCTTTTTATCAAGGTTTCTCAGAAAACCTTTTTGTTCGAAGTTCTGTCCCCGATTTTCCACATCATAACCAATTTTTATAAGCAGGTACAATGAAGGATTTTAGATACAAAATGTTGATCAGCTGCTCGCTCATTTTTTAAACTATCAAATTTTCGGAACTCACCTGAACACACATGATAGCAATATAACAAATTGAAATAAAAACATCACAACCCGAAATCCACATCAAATATGTCAAATTCCTTTTCCTCAACATTTTCGATGTGTTGAATGTATAAAACAATAACAAGTTGTGAAATATTGATATCAATGCGACAAATAATCCAACAATTCCAACAAAAGCCATTTTGAAGGTGAGAAATGCTGGTGGCATATAAACACATTCATCTTCTATTTCACCTATACTAGTCATATTTGATGAATCTTCCATTTTTTGTTGATGAGATTTTGGAACCCTGGAAATATGTATATACGATCCTAAATTCTGCAAAGTTCTAAAAAGAAATAAATAAATAAATAAAGAAGGGGTCAAAGTACGTGGCATAATTTTGCACATATGGAATTAATAATTCATTTTCAAAAATGACGAGATCCTCATCCTCATCCTCCAAACTTATTTTTTTGAATGACTGAGAGTGAGCTAAAGTGGGTGGAGCTAAAAAAGATTTTTGATCTGGATTGGGTTGGATAAAAGCTAATTGAGCGTTATTCAATTTCAGAAGTTCTCAACTCAAAAAAAAAATCAAGGGTGATATCATTTGGAATAGGCGGAGCTTGTAATTGAATTTAGAAACTTGGAATAAAATAAAATATGATATCAAGGATTAAATGAATCAAAGAATAGGAGAGAAATGAAAAACTAATATTTTCAGACTAGGAAAAAAACAAATAAATAAAATATGAGAAATATAAAAATCTGGAACTTTCAGATCCAAGAAGCAGTAAATTTTGAACCGAAAATCGGAATCATCAGCTGCAAAAAGTTTATCATAAATTTGGACTTACAATTAGTCAGGCTCTCAAAAAGTGGTCCAATTTAAAACATCTTCAAAATCGAGTCTTGTTTCAAATTCAAAAACTCTAGAAGAAACTTTGAGAACTCTGAATCACGAAAACGAAAAAAAAGAGAGGATTTTAATTATTTTTTCCGTCGAATAATTGGCAGTCTCAAAAATTATTATTTTACTTTTTTCTTCGAATTCTCCTTCGAAATGAAAAAGAGTAAAGATTGTGTAATTATAGGAAGTGAAGTTTCTCAAATATCAGAAAATTATAGTCTATGTACGTGAGCAGCTGAATTATTCACTGATATTTTATGAGATGATTTGGAGGTGGAGCTTAAATTGAGAAAAATATCCGATTACAAAAAAAAACGAACAGGAAAACACGCCCAGAAATTCTTCTTGAAAAACCCGCTTCCAAGTTAAGCCTACTTCTTCTTTTTTCGCTGAAAACCTTTGAAACATGAAAAAAGATGGAAAAAGTGTGCAATACAATCAGTTAACTGGCTCAATTATACGCTAGATTGGACTGGAAAAAAGCAGAAGACGAAGAAGAGCACAAAAAGAAGAGTGGAGAAGAAAAAGAAGACTTTAATCAGATTTTTTTTGTTTAGGTTTTGATCTTCTATTTTTTGTCTTGTTAGATTGAATGTTGCCAAAAAATGTTGTGAGGAAAGTTTCAAAAAGGGATAAGGATTGCGTTGCTGAATTCAGGGAAAATAGAAAATTAGTCCAAGTTGCCACGTCATAAGTTTGTGGGAAATTTATAAATTCATAATAATGAGTTCTTGGGAACAAAAGAATCTGGACAATCTTCAAAATGTTAGAATCAAGACTACTCCAAATACCGTAACCCGAAATTCAAATTCCAAAAAAAGCAAGAATTCCAAATTATTTACATTCTCCTGAATGAATTTTCAAGATCTTTTGATTTTCGAAATTTGACTAAAAGCATCCTTTTTTATTTCCTTGAGAAAAAAATTTAGAACAATTTGTTTGAGTACACATTTAATGTAAACCCTTTGTGAACATTGAGCTTTAGTTTTGTGACCTCCGCGTCTGGAAAATAGGAACAGAAATAATATTGAATTTCGGTTTTTTGGATGTCAAATAATTAAATAAAGATCCAAAAATAAAAGAAAAAAAGCAGACTAAAAAATAGATTTATCTAGGATGATCCAATAAAATCCAAAGCGGATTCCAAGAATTCTATGATCTTCTATCTGAGCCAAGAAAACACTCGAAATCCAACAAAACACTTTTTTCTTTGCTCAAGTGTCTAAAAACTGTTACACTTAAATAAACTTATAGTTGTCCTTTTTTGAACAAAATTCAATTCAACTTGAATCATGATTCTTGTGACTAGCAGATGTTTTTGAGGTTTTTTCATCAAATCAAAAACATTTTTTTCATATTTCACCTGTTTGATATTGTTTCAAAAAAATACTGGAATTTTTTTCAGCTGGACATTTTTTGGTTTAATGAAATTTAGTCTAACATTTCACATGAAAATGAAAAATCTGGAAAAAACCAAAAATCGAAAAAAAAATTCGTGAATGGAATGAATAAACAAAGAGTATCTCTTTGAGTTTTTATTTCTGTTTCTCAAGAAAAAAAAATTTTTTTCGAGAAATTTAGAAAAAACAGGAAATTGCGGATCGAATTTCTACAAGAAAAAGTGAAAAATAAAAACATAACAAGAGTTAAACTTATCCGGAAATGAGAAATTTCAATGAAAATAAAAATAAAAACAAGACAAATCTCAACAAATATTTCTTGTAGACGTTTAAAAATGCATGTTTTTGTTTTTTTCTTCCGAAATTTTTGGTCCGATAAAATTGGAGCGAAATTAAATACATAAATATTTCCGGTTTCGGGAAAAGTTCAACATTTGATTTTTTGAGCTTGGAACCTTTAATTCTGGATGAACAAACACATCAAAGAAGTTATTTGAACTTGAAGTTTTAAAATGTTTTTTTTCAAAAAAAAAAAAATCGAGAGAAAAAAGTTCAAAATGTGATATTCCATGAAAAATAAAAAACAAGAAAATATTGTTTTTTTTCTCTCTCCAAACTTCCTGAATAAATTTAAAACTCAAGATTTTTATTTGGAATTTCCTATTCCCGCACTTCAAACTCAGTCAAAGATTTTTTTGAACTGGAAAAATTGAGAGCGGGTAGACTTCCTAGATTTAGGCTAACCTAAGCTAAGCTCTATTTATTCCGAAATTCTTGCACTTTATATCTCAACTTCTGAATCTTCGTCTCTTCCTCAAACAAACTTTTATCTAACTTTTATCTAAAAAACTCGAAAAACAAGAAAAATTAGGAGCCAAGCTGTAAAAGTGTTTTCTTTGAAAGACAACATAAAGGATGTGCAAAAAAGATAAAGCTGTTTGGGTGGCGAAAAAAAACAACAAAAAATTGACGTTTTCCTTTTCGAGCAGCAACACACATAGAAAATAAACCACTTTTTGATCTCCATGGTAAATTTTTACTGGTTTTTAGTTGAATTTTGAATGAATGAATGATGTAAGGAAGACAAAAATGTGTGGTGAAAAAATCTCTGGAGGTTTTTGGTGTTTTGAACAAATTTGGGCATCAAATTACTTGGGTTCAAATGACATTTTTGTTGACATTTTCAATAAAGGAAGGAAACGAAGAATGACAAGAACAAGGTACTCTTAGAACGTATATTTTATTTTCTTTTTCTACTTTTTTTTTGAACATTCTATAGTCACTTGTGAAAAAAATAGGTTAGGAAAAAGGAAGTGAGTTCAAACTACAAAGAAACTTGAACGCGCATATATTAATTGGAAAAAGAGAAAGAGCAAAAGCTGCAAAAAATAACACCTGATTGTGAAACAACATTTTCAATTTAGATAATTTCAACAATAATCCAGGAAGTTTTTTTCTAAAATAAAAAAAACCAAAAAAATAAGAATATTTATATGTCACAACAATGCATTTAAAAATAGGTTGAAAACGGGAAAAAAGAAGAAGTTATGATGATGATCAACAAATAATACCACATCTCTTGTTTTGACATTTTTTGGGGGGTGGAAAATAAGAGAAAAAGAAAAAAATGAATGTGGAAAAGAATATGGAAAACTTAAATATTTTCATCTCAAAAAACTTGCAACTTTTGTTTCATAAAAATCTAGAAATGTGGTTTTTGTATTTTTAAGACCGGTTTATATCGGAAAGAAGTTATGACGTGGAAGTTTTCAGATTTCTCTCTTTTTTATGATTTCGTTGATATCAGACATTTTAAACTTAATTTCTGATCAGCGAAAAATAATTTAATTTTAAAATCAAAAGTTTGCAATTTCAGAAAAGGTCCAGCTGAAAAAACAATTTGAGTTTAAAAATTTCTAAACAAATTTTGAGGTGAATAAATAAAGCCATAAACAAAAATTTTCAATTTACTTTTTATCCTCAAAAAAAATTCCTGACCTAACTTCTGATAATCATACATCATTTCTACAGTAACCTAGAAGTTCATTAAAATTATACGCCTCACACAAAGTTCATCACTGAGTGTCTAATTCGTCGAAAAATCGGGGTTGTCAACAAAAAATTAATTTGCTCATCTGCCCCTTTTTTCCCATTTCGCCCCCTGAAAACGTTCAGAACACCGTGAGTAAACAGATAATCTCTGATTTTTTGTGCCAGTCCACCAAAATCTGGAAATCAGAGATTAGAATGAGAATTTGCGCGATAATGTTATTGAGGCCCAGATTTTTCTATGAATTTTATGTGCAAAAAGGACACAACTTGAATGAAGTTTGATGTTGTTGTTGTTATGATGGCCGCAAATTTCATTTCGAAATAAAAAAGAACGCGAAAATCAGAATAATATTTTTTTTTGAAAAGTTGTATTTTCATTTCGAAAAAAACGGACATGAAAAAAAATAAAATAAAAGAATTAAAGTCAGGAAAAAATACAAGAAAAAATAAATAAAATTAAATTAGAACGATCAAAAAACATGATTTGTATGATGTGGGAACAATTTTGAATTTCAGGATTCCTAGGTTTACGCTAACCGAAACCGCTAAGCAGAATCTTCAGTCTTGTAGGCGTGTAAAACTAAATAAATTGTATACATGATAAAAGCAACACTTTTTAAACGAACTAACTAAAACTAAGCAAAAAATGAACCTAATTATAGTCTTCAAACGGATCGGAGCACAAAATGGCATTTTTTAACCAAATTAGCGAGAACGAAGACTATTTTTATATTTATATTTTCATTTTTATGAATGAAAGAATGAAAAAAAATATACAGGGTGCGCCATAAATACGTGGACAGCTATAATTCAATATTATTTTCAAATTTAGAACAGTTTTTTGTATATCGTTTTCAAAATACTTAATTAGGTCCCTAACGAGTAAATTAAAACCAATATCTCTTACTTTGGTCGATTCTGCGACCTGGGAAATCTTGTAGAACTTCGGGGAAAATTTCATCACGGCACGCAAAACAATGAAAAAGTGGTCTCGCTATTTTTGGATGCAATTATTTTTATTGTGAAGTCTTCATTTAAGTTGTAGAATGTTTGAGGGGTTGTCAGAGAGTCCCGAGAAGCCAAGAAAAAATATAAAACTGTCCACCATGTCTCACACCAAGTTTGGGTGGAGATTTTTTGGAACAGTCTGCTTCATTGGGAGAAATCATTGAACTCCATTGATTTTGGGGTCAAAATCGGGAGTAAAGTTGAAATAAATGTATTTCTGGACTAACACATGTACCTAAGAATGAAAATCAACCTCGATAACAAACATCAAGTGCTCCAGCCAATCACAGTACACAATAAAAGATAAAATCTCCCAAAATCGCTGTTGAGAAACAATTTTTTCGATTTTTGCAACGTTTTTAAATTGATGTTATTTTTGTCAGAAACGAACCCATTGCATAATTCCTTTCAAATTAGTTATCAGAAAGGTTCTAGGTAAACCTGCAATCATGTATTTAGACTATACAGAACCTAGTTTTCAAGTATTGGGACAATATGTCCGACAAATGCCTGCGTGCCGAGATGAAATTTTCCCCGAAGTTCTACAAGATTTCCCAGGTCGCAGAATCGACCAAACTAAGATATATTGGTTTTAATTTACTCGTTAGGGACCTAATTAAGTATTTTAAAAACGATATACAAAAAACTGTTCTAAATTTGAAAATAATATTGAATTATAGCTGTCCACGTATTTATGGCGCACCCTGTAGTTTAGCTTCTTTGACGCTGGATTTTTTGGTTAACAGCTGGAAAATTTTCCACGTTTGATATTTAAAATGAAAATGTTATTTATTTATCAGAAAAATATCAAAACTTAATGAACAATTGTTGAATCGCACTTTTAGAACACTTTTTCTAACAACACAAAAAATCTATGAGGCCCAACAAAATTTTTTAGTGTTTGCTCAAAATTAGAATCTTCTTCTCCTCTAATTAATTATTTTGACAGATATGATAAATTGAAGAATATTTTATAAAAGACAAGACCAAAGAAAAGGAAAATTGTTTGGTTCTATGAAAAAATTCGAGCAAAAACCCATCTAACACCATAAAAATTTGGGCCAGACAGACTATGTATTATTATGGTTTTGGACGAAAAATGTTGGTGGAAAACAACGAGCTGAAGAAGATCTGCCATAAAAGTTTTGTTTTTTATTTCCTTGTTTTTCTCATTTTCACGTTCACACAAACACTAAATTTCTATACTGATTTTAACACAAAAATTGGAGAAGTAAATAATTATGGAAAAAACAACGTGCACATTTGAAGGTTTTGAGAAAAATGACGAATTTTTTGAGAAATGAAGAAAAATTGGAGGAAGACACTAATGATGATTAGGGTTATTTTTTTGAAACTTTTTTTTAATTGGAACTAGGGAGGAATGAAAGATAATAGATAGATGTGGATGTATTTGAATAAAAAAAACAAGTGGGAGCTTTTGGGAAAATTTCTCGTGAGTTGGGCACAATTTGGAGATTCAGAAGCAGTCTGGAAGCTTAACCAAACTCAAAACAAGTTTCAATGAAATCCAGAAAAATCCAAAATCCATTAAGTTATGAGAAAAAATACTCTCATTTCTCCTCTCACTCATTAACAATTCGAAAAATAGATGTATCTAACTTTGTAAAATGTTTCTTCGAGACCAAGATTTTGAATATATTATTATTATGTTATTATACACTTTTTCTTCCATCCCACCATGACTAGTCTATTTGAAAATGAGAAAAGAAAATCAAAATACATACACATTTTCAAAAAGTAGTTCATAAATAGAGAAAAAGTCGCGTGCGTGAACAAAAAAAACCTTCCGCGTTGGATTAGATTTCCTGTTGGAGAGAAGAGTATTTTTAAAAATTTTAAAGATAAAATCAGGGTGCGTTTGAATTTTCACAGTTTGGAAAACAGATTGAAAATTTTCAGTTACAAATTAATATTCAAAAAAATAAATAAATAAATGGCACATGAAACAAGAGAAGAAGAAATTCAACCAAGTTCTTCACCTCAATCACCAGCTCAAATAGAAGTTCAAAATCCAATTCGAAATGTGCCGTATGATTTACCAAATATTCCATTACCAAGGCATGGAGCATTAGATGTGATACAAATGACAAATGCGTTGATTGTTGTACAATCTATGGAAACAATTGAGATTCTAACTGGATTTGAGACACAGAATCGATATGTTGTGAAAGATATGTTCATGAGACCAGTGAGTTGAATTCAGGTGTGATAAGAGTTAGGCTATGTCAGTTGAAATATCAGAAGCCTTAAGGAATATTATGTTTTTTTTGTCTGGGCCTAGTTTTTGATGAGTTGGCCTAACTTTTTTCAATTTTTTAAAGATTTTTTTCCTAATTTTCATATATTTTTCAAATTTTACAGAATTTTTTACCCTTTTTTTATTTTCCCGAAATCCCTCTCCAAAAAACTCACCAATCGCTTCTTTTCCTCAAATCACACAAAAATAATCGAAAATCCCAATCAAAATCCTTGATAAATCCAAAATCCTCCTAGTTTTCCACGTTTTTGACATTGAAATCCAATTTTCCATCAACATTTCAAGCTGAAAATCAGAAATTTCGAATGTTTCATGTACCACTGTTTTTCCCCAGAAACCTGAAAACCCAGCGAAAAAAAAAACGAAAAATGAAAATATTCTCGTGTTGCGCTAAACAGCGGGTAAGCGGAGTGTCGTTGTAAAAGTCAAACGAAAGAAAAAACGAGAGAGTGTTACGATAGGAGAGAGCGAACAGACACACACAGTTTAGTATGCCGTGTGTTAGAGTGCAGATAAGGCAGAGTTTTTCATTTGTAGACAGCGTGCCAACATTTTTTAATTTTCTTTTTTTTCTTGGGAACCCGCAAATCACTTTCTGCGCAGGGTCCCCTAGTAAAAGGAATTTTGTGATCATTCGTTTTAAAACTGGCTAAAATGAAAAACCAAAAACAGAATATTGTACAAATTTAACTCACGATGCGACTACAAAACCCGTCACCCTATGTTTTTGAGATTTTTTTTCAATTTTTGTCCTGCTTCCCCTTATAATTTTTTAAAAGCACAACTCAAATATTTTCTTCTTTCAGATCTTATACGCTTTTGAAAGATCAAATGGATTCCGAAGAAATTTCAGTGGAAACCGTCGTGATTTCACAATGGAATTTGCGGATATTTATGGAGCTGTTATCATGAAAGGCAGAAGAAGTCTTATTTGTTGTAGTGATGAGTTTAAATTTCAATACCCGGTTGGACAAACAGTAAGAGATCATCCCAAATCTCATATCATATTCAAATTTTTTCAGATTGGCACAATTACAATGGAAGGCTGTGATCACTCATTTTATGTTCATCCTTCAGTTGGTCCTCGATTTATGGCTCAAACACCGTGTTGTTCTTGTGGTGACTCACATTTTCCAGTTGTTCTTTCTGGAGGTGGAAAAGTTGGCGAAATAGTTCGATTGTATCCAGGATATTTCAAAGGAATGATAAGTGATGCTGACACTTTTATGGTTCATTGTAAGTTTTTTTTATTGGGAACTCTAGGTTATTATATTTTTAGAAGGAAAGTCTTTTGATGTTCCCCCCTGAAATAAAATGAGACTAGGTGGAATCAACTACATATTGATAGGTAAGAAAAAGCCCAACGGGATTAAGGAAATAAAAATCTATTTCAGGAGTTACGGTAACTCCTCAAATTTTGAGATAAAAAGCCTATGATTTCAAAAAATCGTAGTTTGGCTCAAAGTTAACGAAAATGATCGGTCAAAAATGCATTTTGATGCTAAAGTGCTCAATTTTTTAGCTAAATGGCGCTCGTAATCTCAAAAAATTTTTCAAAATGAAAATTTTTCAAAAAATGACCCCTTTCTCAAAATGTTGAAATTTCACCTCTAAAACGCTACGAGGGAAGAACGACGTCCAACGCACCGTGTTCTACGTCAAAAATTACGTATATTGACATATTTAAATATAATACCTACCGACCTTTTAACCTGGGAAAAAAATGATTTCAAAATTTTTCACACAAAAAATCATGTTTTCTCAGAATAAAATCATTTTTTTGAAACAGTAATCATTATTTCTTTGTTATTTTTTTCTCAAAACATATTTTCTGATTGTTTTTCACCTTTTTGTATGATTTCTGAAAAATTAAAAAATTTCAGTTTTTATATCATCGATTTTGGAACCACTTCGAAAATTAAAAATCAATTATAGCTCGATGAGAGAAGTTAAGGACTTTTTTGGAAGTTCTAACGCATTACATCATTTTTTGCAACTGGGAAAAACACTTTTAATAATGTATCTGTCAACGGACAATTTTAGAGACCTTCGAAAAAATTATCGATAAAAGTTGTTTCATTAAATAATTCTTGCCATTTTTTCTCAAGACGATTATTTTCATCTGGGAATTGGAAGTTCAGATGTATAATTGGAAGTGTTTTTCCCAGTTGCAAAAAATGCTGTAATGCGTTAGAACTTCCAAAAAAGTCCTTAACTTCTATCATCGAGCTATAATTGATTTTTAATTTTCGAAGTGGTTCCAAAATCGATGATATGAAAACTGAAATTTTTTAATTTTTCAGAAATCATACAAAAAGGTGAAAAACAATCAGAAAATATGTTTTGAGAAAAAAATAACAAAGAAATAATGATTACTGTTTCAAAAAAATGATTTTATTCTGAGAAAACATGATTTTTTGTGTGAAAAATTTTGAAATCATTTTTTTCCCAGGTTAAAAGGTCGGTAGGTATTATATTTAAATATGTCAATATACGTAATTTTTGACGTAGAACACGGTGCGTTGGACGTCGTTCTTCCCTCGTAGCGTTTTAGAGGTGAAATTTCAACATTTTGAGAAAGGGGTCATTTTTTGAAAAATTTTCATTTTGAAAAATTTTTTGAGATTACGAGCGCCATTTAGCTAAAAAATTGAGCACTTTAGCATCAAAATGCATTTTTGACCGATCATTTTCGTTAACTTTGAGCCAAACTACGATTTTTTGAAATCATAGGCTTTTTTATCTCAAAATTTGAGGAGTTACCGTAACTCCTGAAATAGATTTTTATTTCCTTAATCCCGTTGGGCTTTTTCTTACCTATCAATATGTAGTTGATTCCACCTAGTCTCATTTTATTTCAGGGGGGAACATCAAAAGACTTTCCTTCTTAGTTAATTCTGCTCTGCCAGTTTATCATAAATTATTGATGATGGCTACAGTATTCCTGATGGATTTTGTTTACTTCGAAGACAATGATCGACGTCGTCGCAGATAAAATCTAGTAAATTCTTTGGTCTCCGTTTTTCTCGTTTGTTTCAAATTAAATAGAAAGAGGGTAGAGGAAAAATCTTAAAACTAGTGCATCTAAAAAAGTCACACTTCAACTTTGAAGCAAACTTTTTATGATTTATTATCCCGCTCTTTCGAGGGGATTCCAAAAATTGATAAACACTCATAAAGTGTCCCTTTGCACGGAAATCTTTAGTAAAAGGCGAAAGATTTTCTCGGTTAAATGCAATGGAACCAGATATACCAAACATATCTCTTCATTTTTAGGTCAATTTTTTTTCCCAAGCTATTTTTCCCAAATTTTTTTCCCAAGTTGATTTTTCATTTTCCCAAGTTTTATTTTTCCCAAATTTTTTTCCCAAGTTATTTTTTCATTTTCCCAAGTTTTTTTCCCAATTTTTAGTTTTTTTCCCAAATTTTCGGATCGCATGAAATTGGTTCGTTTTTTAAGAACATCAGGGATTTTGATTCTCTATATGAGGATCTCGAAATTTTATAAAATAGAAGGGTCCGTCAAAAATAGCTACTAGAAAAATGAGAGTTTTTCTTGTGTAAAGTGTGGTGTGTTTTTTTTCAATTTTCGGCGAGTCTGTATGTTTCCAGGAGGGTTCACTAAGCCTAAGCCTAGAAAGAATAATAGAAAAATTAAAAAATCTTACTTTTGGCTTCTCAACTTCAGAATTAGGCTTAGGCTTAGTTAAACGCCCAGAAAACTGAATGTTGGTTTATTTTTTACAGTCGGCCTCTCAAAATATCAGTCTGAATCTGCTGTTTTCGTTCCGACAAACTTGTGAAAAATCACAATGTTCATTCCAAAAACAAAATTTTTTTTTCGACTAATTTTAGCATTTTCGCATTTAGGAATTGCATAACTTCAGGTTATGACCGGGAGAAGCTGATATGTGGGATCAGTACTCAATTGGCTTTGAAAAATAGGGAATACCGGAAAAAAAACTTGAAGAATTGGGTAAAAAACGACAATTTGGGAAAAAAAGAAAAATTGGGAAAAAAACTTGGGAAAAACAAAAACTTACTTGTGAAAAAAATTTGGGAAAAATAAAACTTGGGAAAATGAAAAATCAACTTGGGAAAAAAATTTGGGAAAAATAGCTTGGGAAAAAAAATTGACCCATTTTTACCTATGTGTGGTTGTGTGCCGACAAAAAGTGAGTTGTGCCTTCTGCCATGTTTTGTATGGGGAATGTGGAGAGCTCGTACAGCCTTTGGGAAAATTCATATATGAAAAATTTCCCAGATAAAAATATGACTGCTTGGCGCAATGGTAGCGCGTTCGACTCCAGATCGAAAGGTTGGGCGTTCGATCCGCTCAGTGGTCAAATTTTTTTCATTTTCAAAATTTTTATATTTCCCGGGAAAATTAGGCCAACTACAATATATTCAAAATCTAATAAATCTCACGCATCCAACGAAACAAGAATTTTGTTGCTGAACTATTCGAATTCAAAAGAAAAAGGTCATTTTCATCAATTTCTCTCCCTTTCTCTCTCATTTTCGCAATGCTATTTATCTTCAACAAAAAGAGTCGACATCAACAACACAACTTTAGTGTAGTGGTTAGAATGTTTGACTACCATTCACAAGGCCACTGGTTCGATTCCTGCTGTGACGATCATAACTTACCTACTAAGACTTCACAATGGTTAGACGTTACTCGTACTGTCTGAGCAGATTTTAGAATTTTTCTCATCGATTCTCCGTTTTGAAAGATCGCTTCGCGACTACACAATCTATCAAAATGATCTAACTAAATATTTTTTATGTCGCGGCCTCGATATACACACACTGACTGATATTGATCAAGATATTATTTTCCGAAAAATATTTCCTTATTCTATTCTATTCTTGTTTTGTTGTAGTCAGGAAAAGAAGTCGATTTTATCAACATTTTCGCGATAAGAGAGAGGGTTTTGGTGTCAAACTCTATTCGAAGTTGCTGATAACAGTCCTTTTTCCTCTATTAGGCATAAAAATCATTCTAACCATTTTGCTTTTTATTCAATTCAATTATTTTTTCGCTATACAATGGCGAACAATGGTTTCGAGTTCAAATTGACGCCTGAATTATTGCTGGAATTTTCCAGACTAAATCAGCAGCAACCTTTTCTGGCGTGAGTTCTTTTTTTGTTGGGGAGCCATGGATGAATAGACATTTTTTGTTCTTTTTTTGAAAAAAAAAGGTTTTATGATCTTTGTTACATTTGTGTTAGTTTTGCAGCTCTTTGTTGATTTAGTCTTTTTTATTGTTTCAACATATTTTACGCACATTTTATGTATGTGAATTTTATTCATTTCATTTTTTCTCTGATAAAATTTTGTCATGCTTTCTTTAGATATCGGTACTCTTTGGAAGTAAAAATCATCAAAATTATGTGGTTTTTTTTTGATTTTTCAGAATTGTAATTAGGGGTTTTTTGAAGAGGTCATATGATTCAAACTAGAAAATTTTAAATTTAATTGTTTTTAATTGCAGTCGAAAAATATTAGTTTGGAAAAAAATGTTTATTTCCCAGTAAGAAAAAATACACTTGAAAATTATCCTGCAATTTCTTTTTCAAAGCTCCTCTAGAAACTTAACTCATTTTTAAATTCGAATTATAGAAATCATCAATAATTAATTATAATGTGACAGGCATATAATCGGTTCCAAGAATAATGACGTATAATTAACGTTCTCAAAAAAATCATTGTCTAAAATGGCAGAGTTCAACAAAACAGGCCGTTTTTAGTCCAAAAAAACATAAAACGGATGCACGACAATAATTTTAATGGCTATGTTGCCCCCGTTTCCAAAATTCACCAAGGAGACCCGAATGAACACGTGGTTTATTTGTTTTCTGATTTTATTTTATTTTTTCATTCTTCTTCTTTCCAACAACATTATATTTTTGTCTACGTATACATTATTTATTTACAAAAATTGATCGAGATCTTTTAAACAATTTTCTTCTGTATCACATCACTTTTGCTGTTGTTGTATGTGTATGAATAGAAATCTGAACTTTTCCTCTTACCCAAATAAACCTTGTTCCATCCATCTGTTTATTCAGGAATGTTTCTCTGATTTCTCGCCACGCGAAGAAAAAAAGAAACGAGAGCGACTGGTTGACTGTATATTTTTCGCTACTTTCGTTGTGTTTTCCCCCTTTTTTCTCTCCCGTTTTTCTCTTTGTAGTTCTTCTCGTTTGTAAATAAATATCGATCGAATTTCACAAAGTACATCGTCACTTTGATTTTTTCTTTAGATTGTGATTTGGAGTGAAGTGGAGGCTACTCTTTTTTTGGGTTTTTTGAATGGAATTTCAAATTTCTCAACCTAGATAAGGTTTTTTTTTCGAAAACGTCATTCTCAAATTTCTTGAAGTACTTAAAAGTTATTTTGGATAAATAAGAGGGAACAAAAATAGAGCGAGTGTAGCCTGAACCCTATCATAAAATAGGATTCTACTAGTAATTAGTTCCGCCTTGGTCCTAAATTTGAATATATAGCTAGATAATTATAGGTGAAGAAATATTGATTTTCAAAATTTTCAACTCACATTGGAATTTTTTCGAAATTATATTAGGTAACGGGTTTGAGAATCGCGATTCTGAAACAATTTTTTTAAATTTAAAATTGTGATGAAAAAATTTTCACTTAAAAAATTCAGTTTTTTCAGCCCAAATAAACCATATCATTATTTTTCTTGAATTGGGTTCTGAAAACATACATTTGGTCATGTGATAGTGTTTAGTTTGACAAAATTGATCCAATATTTTTCTAGTCTAAAAGTTCTCGGTCTAATTTAAATATTCTAGCTTCGAACCTAGTAGTTTAAAACTTTTCTAGAATTTTTTCTCAATGCAGATATGATTTTGAAAAATGAATTACATAACTCAAATGTTCAGGTACAAATTTTCCTAATCTAAAATCTCCAAAAAAATGTTCTCGATCTTTTTTCTCCGGCCACGTTACCACCAAATACGGATTTTCCGTTTCATGATCAAAATATCAACTTATTTTGCATGAATATAAAATACTGAATTTTGCAGCTGACTTTTTTTGAAACACACACAGACATAACTAGAAATATTCAGAAATAATAACCGAGTATGTGAATTAGGCGTGAGAATTTTTGGCTCTAGAAAAAGGGTAGAATTCTCTCCTCCTTTTCTGTTTTCCATCAATTTTCAAAACATACTCCATTTTTTGTGGTGTCAAATTTCAAAAGTATTTTATGACCCGTTTTTTCTTTGTATGTATTTTGCAATCTCCATTAATGCAGAAAAAAGCGGGCGAACGATAAAAAAGAAAAACAAAACAAGTCTCATGTTTCCGAAACTTTCTATAGATTGATATATAAAAATTACTTTATCAATCAAAAAATAATCAATTTCTATTTTTCTTTCCGTTTTTCAGTTGTCCCTTTCTGAAGAATGCATTTTTATTGAAGTTCTGACTTGTTTTTTGAATTGTACGCGATGTTTGACATAAACAAAGCTGTTTTGATGATCATTCGCGTCTTACGCTCCAGACAGTAATATTTCTGCGAGATTTCCGCGGAGATCTTGTTTTTGATTCGATTCGATTTGGTGTTCGAGCGACAAGATTTTTCATGACGTTTTACGATAAGAAAATAGGATGTATCTCTTATTTCTCCCCAATTCATCATTCTCAGATTTGAATAACTTGCAAACAAAGTTTTCGCAAGTTTTTTTTTGAAAAAATTTAATTGAAAAAAAATTTAAATAAAGTATTACTGTAGATTTCAAGGCGCACACAATTTTGTTTGTGTGTCACGTAGCGATTCCATTCGTTTTCTTTTTTAAAGTTTTCCCGGACAACTCGGGTTGTAATTTTTTTTTCGTTTTCTCTTGTGTTTCATTGGTTTCCAAGGGATTATCCGTCGCCCTCCTTGCAGAAACCAACTAATAATTTCAAAAATTAAATATAGGTTTTCTCCTTCACCCAACTAACGCTGCAAAGTCGTTAAAATGAACTCGCGATGGTTGCCTAGTGTTGGGTGTGAAGCCATTGCAATAATTTTCTGTTCTATGCACTACGTACGGCTTTAGTGTGTGTTGTTCGGAATTTTTCTCCTGCTCTGCTCTCTTTTTCGTCTCTTCTGCACCACATGTTCTCTCGCCATCCTGTTTCTCTTTTTCTTCATTCCAAATTTCTGATTATATTTTTTATTTAAACGTTTATTGTTTCGTTTAATTGGTTCTTATAAATAATTTAGAGTGGCCAAAGATCTATGGTTTTGAAAATCCCAATTTTGAGGGTTAACATTGAAATTTACCTGCTGGTCATAATGATTCTTATCAACCATTTTTCTCTGGTCTAGACGTATTATTGACATGTGAGAATTTTTCATTTCACTTTGTTTCCAAGGTTTTTTATAATTTTGATTAGTGCTATTCGAAAAGCCTCTAATCTTCTGAGTCAATGTACTCTTAATCTCAAAATCATTGCTTTTTCTGAACATTCTGTCTTTTTGAATAGAAAATCTTGCGCGCCATTTTCTCGTTTGCAAATTTGTTTTGTACAAACTGTAAAAATGACCGAAACATGTAATTTTATTCAAATAGTACCTATTTTTGACCATCGAAACAAAAGCAACTCTTTATTTCCTTTTTCCCACTTTTGTATACTCAAAACAGAGGCGTAACACGATATAGTGTATGTATGTATAAATAAAAAGGGCCAGGCTATTTGAATTTTGTTGTTGATCTATGAACAAATATGACTTGGATTTGAGAGAGTGTGAGAGAAAGAATGCATGAGACAATGTACTTTTTAATATAGCCAAAGTAGATCAGATTATTATCATGTCTGGGATATGTTCTCGTCTATGATCTTTAAATATTCAAATGTAATTATGTCTGGTGTTATTTTGCTTTTGAACTCTGTAAGATAATGATCTAAAGATTTCATATTTCGTAGGTTTCTTGTCTACTCAAAGACCCGCCCATTCTGTCTCCTCATTATTCAATGTTTTCTTGCAGACCTATTCAACCACTGGTCAATACATATTACAATAATAGTAGTAGTGAGGCAGATCCATCAACAATAGTTCTGCCACCACCTCCACCATCTTCAGCATCCTCAAGTTCATCAATATTATCAGTTTGTGGCGGGGGTGGAATGACATCATGTTCAAACGGTGTGAATAACAATCCCGCTGAAATTCCCACAACTTCACAATTTATGCCAATGGCTGCCGCAGCTGCTGCTTTCGCTGCACAAAATCCGCATTTGAATGCGTTTGTCGCAAATCGTAGGTTTTTATCTTGAATTTTAATCAAGGAAGCGAATGACGTTTTTACGTTTAGATTTTATGAACAATGAAAAAGCAATGTTTGGTCTTGATTTGATTCCGAAACATGAATCGCCTATTGGAATATTCAAAATCGCAAAGAATGAGCCAAGCAGTTCGTCTAACTCGCAACCAAGTACACCCATGCAAACAGACAGGAGATCTGTAAGTTTTTAAACTAAAAAATGAATAATTTGTCTTGAAATCATAAGTTTTTCACTCCTAGAAATCTTAGCCATTCACAAAAAATCTTTCAATTTTCCAGGTCCCCGCCTGCGCGATTTGTGGAACCGATTCAACTGGAATCCATTTCGGAGTTGATGCTTGTGCAGCATGTTCAGCGTTTTTCCGACGAACTGTGGTTTTGAATAAACAATATTTATGCAATAAAGGTGGAAAATGTATTATTGTGAAAGATGGTTCAGCTGGTCAAAAGTGTCGATCTTGTCGATTTAGCAAATGTTTGAATTCGGGAATGGATAAGAATTGTGAGTTTTTTTTTTGTTTGAAAGAAATTGGATTCGAAAATTATACCCAAAGGAAATATTTATAAGTACAAATACAAATGTTCTTTGAAAATGAACATTTGATTGATAATTCAATTGAAAGTTGAAGTTGAAGTTTAAGAAAAACTAAAAGTTTTTAAAATCATTTTACTTGTCCGATTTTTCAAAAAATCTGAAATTTGGGAGTTTTTTATTGAAAATTTTGATGTTTTTCAGTTCTTTCAATGTGTTTTCGACCACTTGAATTCAAAATTTCGATTAAAAATTCTTTCCTCAAAGTTTCCCTCAAAAAATTCCCCAATTCCAGCGGTCCAACATCGTCGAGATGCAATAGGAAAATATTCAGCCGGTGTGAAACGCGAAATCAGTCCAGATCTAGAAATTGAACCACCGCCGAAACTTTTCAATGGCAATTATTGTGAGCCAAGCACTTCGAATAATTTGAATTTTGTTTTGAATAATCAACAATCACCGCCAAATAATCATGAGAGGACAAATAAAAATATGGTAGACTTTTTTTTTAAACCAAACAAGCATTTGGAAATGTTACAATTTTCAGTTATTAAATGTGCGTTCAAATATTGGTTCTCCACAAAAATCAATTTTATCGGAATTGATCATTCGACAACAATTTATCTCCGAACAACGTAAATTATTTTATTCCGAGCGGAATTTGGGAGAATGGCTTGATTCGGATATAAAACCGATTGAAGAGCAGGAATTATTCGAATTGACAAATTTCTCAAATTGTATGTTTCATTTATGGAAAGTTGAACCAAGGTTAGCTGCAGATTTTATCAATAGAAATAAATATTTGGATGATATTCCACGCGATGAGAAGGTAATTAATAAATTAATTGATCTTATGAAATTAATTAATTTCAGGTCATTATATTGAAGAGTTTTGTGGTTCTTCGACAATCTGTAGAAGAACCATATTTTACTTGGAAACATGGAGGATTAGAGAAAAGATGGTTTGTGATGCCAAATAACACTTATATCAATTGTAATAATGCGGAACACTATTTTAATAATGGTGCATTGAAAGGTCTTAATTTGGATTTGAATACAACTCGAAATCTATTTCTTCCATCGCTCATGTTATCAATGGATTCTGTTGGGAATTTGATGAAAAATATTGAGATTCGGGAAATTGAGATTATTGTTTTGTTAGGACTTGTTATGTTGGATCCTGGTATGTTTCTTTTTTGAAATATACATATTTTGGTATAGTAAAAACCAAGAATTTTTGAAATTTCTTGGATTTTCCCTCATTATCAATATGAAAATAATATTGTTTTTTTCTAGCAATCCTTGGTTTGCGCGAAGAAACTCGTCTGAAAATGATGGCAATTCGAGATCAACTAATTCAAGAGATTTTCAACTATTACGAAGATGAAGAACCTGGATTAGATCCCGTTATTCGAATTGCTGATTTATTCATGATTCTCGCCGCAATCAAAACGCATGGATTCAAAACTGCTGAAAATATGCAGATTTTAAGAACATTTGAATTGATACCACATGATGATTGTTTCAATCAGATTTTACAAAGAGAACAAGGAGATTCGGTTCTGGCAGAAAGTGAGTTTTTGATGCTGATGTTATTGTATAAGGTCGTTTTTTTTCAGTTTTGCGCTTGGGTGCAAATTTGTCAAATGGATCGTAGAATATTCTTGTTATCAGATCTTTCAAGGGAAGCTATTTAGAATACAATTCAATTCGTCATAGTTATTATATTTGCATGTTCCAGGGCTGCCGTTGATATCTGGGTATACCCGGGCACCACCCGGGTAAATCGAAAAATACCCGGGTATTGAGGCCCATCGACCTGGGTGTCAAATACCCGGGTTGGGTGTGGGCACCCTTAGGGCACCCTTGGGTATGATGCAAATTTTTGATTTTTTTGTTCTGTTTAGCTATTATCCATGTTATTGGACGAATTTAGCTAAAATATGAGTGATTTTTGATTGAAAAACTAATATGCAACAAAAACGATCGATAAAGTTCTATTTTATCGATTTGGTTGACTTCTAAAATAACTTAAAATGCATTATATTTTAGAAAAAAAAAAGAATATGTTTTTCTTCGACACCAAATTACATAAAAATGAAAGAGTTCGTGATAAAATCAATCTTTGAAAGAATATGTGCTCATACTCAACTTATAGAAAGTCTTTTGTGTGTTTACAACACGAAAAATAGTAAAATTTCGAGAAAAAAGCTGATTTTTTGAAAGTTTTCTACAGATTAGACCAGTTTTTCATGTTACTGACCACTTTTCATGAAAAAAACACAATTTCCAAAAAAAAATTCGAAAATAAATTAGTACGAAAAATCAAATACGAAGGCCCATTTTGGGTATCTGGGTGTGCCCGGGTATACCCACCCGTTCTGTCATTTTTCAATGAAAATACCCACCCGGGTGTACCCGCCGAACTGTGGGTATTAGGGTGCCCTGTGGGTGCCCAAACGGCACCCCTGAATCAATATACACATTTTAACCTCATCATACTATTTTGAAGTGATCTCGGAAATTGATTCTATATGGGTTTTGTTTGTTTGTTTCATTTATATATTTATATAAATATTCGTATTTTATTTTCTTTCAAACTTAATAAATTATATTTTTCTTCGTTGTTCTCTTTTTATTGGGCGACATATCTGATGATTTCGAAAACGGCTGAACCAACAACGACGAAAAGGAACAATGCGATCAACCATTGAGATGTTGGAAGCTTGTTTTGAGACGATTTCTGGAAAAATGCAGATTTTCGAAATGAGGTTTCCTTATTTCTAGTTCGGAAAACGTGAACTTTGCGTATGAATTAAATGTTTTTGAAAATGAGAAAAAGAATTCAGATTATTTTTTGAGCGTGAACTCTAATGGGGTGATTCAGGTCGAAAAAAAAACTAAAAAAAAACGTTTTTTTACAAAAAAATTCGATTCAGCAAATGTCAAAAAACCCTATTTTTTTCCACACAAAAATGAGAGATATCTCGCAGCGAAAATGTTTCAATGAAAAAAAATGTCGAGAAATAGGAAAAAAATATAGTTTTTTGACATTTGCTGAATCGAAATTTTTTGTAAAAAAACGTTTTTTTTTAGTTTTTTTTCGACCTGAATCACCCCATAAATCTTACTTTTCTTTTCCCAAAAAAAAAAACACAATTTCTCAATCATTTTGACTTTCGATGGTTTCGGTGGCAAATTCAAAATCAAAACTCACATTTCCTTTTGGCACATTCCCGCGTTGAGTGATATTTTTGCTGAATTGTTGATTCGCTTGAGCCATGCGTTGTTTTGGAGCCATTTTCGATGTATGTACAAAAATATACAATTCGTTTATAGATACACTGAAAACTGATTTTTCTTGAAAATAGGAATTGAAAGGTTTCGGTGAGTCTAAAGATAAAGAAGCCTTGCAAAAAGCGCGTGGAAAAATGAAAAATGACGTCACTGCGTTGGTGTGCAGTTGTGCGTCGCAGTGTTGACACATTTGCAAAAAATTTCAAATTTTTTATTTTTCTTTTTTTCACTTTTCCAAAGGTTTTTCGATATAAAAAAGGATTTGTACTTAGCTAAAATCTTTAAAAATTTCCAGAAATAATGGCTGACGATCAACAGCCATCAACATCAAAAGGAGATACCAATGAGCGTGAAGAAATTGTACAGTTATGGAAACATTTGGATGAAACACTTGAAAATAAAGCGAAATCAATGAATTTGTCATCGCTGAATGTGAAATCTATTCTTCACGTAAGTATCATTTTCATAAATATCAATTTTGTTCAATCGAGACAATTTCAGCATCTTATCAAATACCCAAATGCTGTTGATATTATGATGGGAATTCGAGGAGAAAGTGATGTTCCAAATATGCGAATGACAAGATCACAAAGAAAAGCAAATGATAATGAAAAAAGTGAAGATAATAATATGTCACTTTTATGCGCACCGAAAACTTTTCTCGACTTGAATTTTGATGATAATGATGAGTTTGATGAAGATTATGCGATTGAAAAAGAAAGTGAAGAAGAAGAGGAAGAATATGATGAAGAAGAAACAGAAGGAGAAGATGATATTGAAGAAGGTGGAGAAACTGAAAATGAAAATGAAACCACGTTTCTAGATCCTTATGATACATTAGATCTTGAAGATGCGAGAAATAAAAAACATTCGCATGAAAATTTGAATGATTTATTGATTCGTGATGATTATTATAATATTCCAATAATGAATACTAGCAATCACGATGAGAAAATGCGAAATCCAGAATATCGAGATTTTTTGAATGCTGTTAGAAATGAAAGTCAAGATGGAGTTACTGAAGACGACCCAGACGATGAAGACTATGATGTTCAGATTGATGATGCTGATTTAGCATTAGATGTTGATGATTGGTATGAAACAAGACATGATCGAGCTGCGCAAATTCCAAGATATGAAGTTGAACGATTGATGATGGATACTATATTAGCTGAAAAAGAAATTCCATTACCAAAAGAAGTTGTGATATGTAAAGAAACATATGTTGAAGTCAAAAAGACGCAAAAACAAAAAGATGCTGAAGTTGTGGAAAGATTGAAACAATTGCAACCAACATCAAGTTGCACATTATTTGTAAAAAATGTGACATTTCAACAATCTGAAATTGAAATGCTTAAACTTCAACTCGAACAACATGTTCAACTTTTAACGCAATCTGTGGTGACTTGTTATCACGATAAATCATTGTTTCATTTGAAAAATCAAGCACAAGTTATGATAGTAAGTTTTTTGTTAATTAAGATTAAATAAAAATATAATTATTTTCATTTCAGAACGAGTTAGATCAACGGTATTTTGATTCGCCACGTGGTTCCGATTCAATTTATAATATTCCAAATCTCGCTGGATCCATCGAAACTTGTCATGATGTGATAAATATCACAGAAGTTGAGCCAAAATATGTGAAATGGGCACATAATATTGATGGTTGTATGGGATTTGCTCTTCGTCCAGAAATCATTGCTGTTCTTTCGAGAAGTAATGCAATTCGTTTTCCACATCTTCTTCCGAATGTTCAACCTTCTATTCAAGAAAATTATATTCCTTTTTTGAAATCTGAAAATATTATGCTCGCAATGGCGCTTCTTCAATTTGGCCATCTTCCAAGAAAATCGGAAAATACAATAAATATGGATAGATATTCAGCGATCAGTCAAAATTGCCTACCTTCTCGATCTGCGCTTAAAATTCGAAATCATATGAAAACTATTCGAAGTGTTGGAGAATCATCATCACCAATTCATCAAATTATTATCGTAGGTTTTATTGTTTAACAAAGTAAAATTTCTATTTTTGTAGCAAGCTGAGCAAGGAATTTCAAAAATGGAATTCCCGCCACCAAATGTTCTTATAATCGAAGGAACTCTTGAAAATTGGCCACCAGAATATCAACCAAATTGGTATAAAACATTCACACAAATTTTCAAAATTGTTGGAAATCGTATAATGCATATAGTAGACAGTCAGCCGAAAATTATAACAACTCCCATGAAAATGGCGATTGATAATGCGAACTCAAAATTTATTGAAGTTGGAACATTGGGAGAGACACCAATTATTTTGGAAAAATCTCATATTTATAATATCGCAAAATTGATTATGGAAGAAAATCGAGAAGAAAGTCAATTATCCGCGCCGCCGACACCTGGAAAACAAATAGAAAATGGAACAGCAGAATATACAGAATTTGGTATGAGTTTAGATGGAATGTCGGAAGGAGGAAAAGGAAATACCCAATCTAGAATGTCAATTCGACCAATGACACCAAGACCTGGAGATGGGGAAGATAGTCAGATGACAACTGTTAGAGATTTTCGAATTGGTCATGGACAAACTGATTTTTCACATGTTTTTATGGATGAAGATGATGAGATGAATTTGCCGAGTACGTCGAAGAATTTATCGATTGATAGACATGCTCAAGTTAGTGTTTTTTTAATTTTTGATATTCAAGAATTGTTGACTCTAAAAAAAACTTTTTCTTTTTTGGGCACAATTTTAGAAATCCTTGAAATTCAACGAAATTTTTTTTCTACCAAAAACAATTTCGAAGTTTGCGGTTTAGCGATTCCGGTTAATAATTTATACACTGTGATAATATATAAATGTTTTTCATTTTAAATTCGTAGCCAAATCTTCAATGTTTCAAATTAATCAGAAAAAAACAATACCTTCACAAAATCAAAATCCAGTTCGTATTTTTCAGAAACGAAAACATGCCGATATGCAATCAGCAATTCACTTTGAATCCGACGATGAAACGAACAAAAAATGGCGAAAAAGATCGAGAGTTGAAAAAGAGATGATGGGAAAATTGGGAATGGACGATGAAAAATTACGAATGACAAGCAAAATTTTGATTGCCAGAAAAATTATGGAAGATGCCAAAAAACGAATGTTTATGCATCAGGAAAAATATTCCAAGTATCAAAAAATAATGATGGATAAGACTTTGAGCGAGGCACAGGTTCAGCATTTTTTTCTATTTGAATTTTTAACAACAAAAAAATTTTTTTTTTCAGAAAGTCAAAAATATTGTGGAAATTTTCCGAAAAATGCCCGATTTAATGCATCTTATTCTAATTTTCACACCAATTGAGAATCTTCCCGAAGAGATTTTGAAAAGTCAACTTCGGCAAACTTATCTGAATGCGATTGAAATGATGATTGATATCAATTGTTATATTTTGGGAGCTAGAATAAAATCACCAACAGTTCGACAGATTTTCAAATTGATCACGAAAATTGGAGAGGTTCGAAATACGAGTTTGGAGGCGGCTGAAAAAATGAAACAATTATTGGGACATGAAAGACCGCTTTGGGATCGTATTGAGAAATATTTCTATTCGCTGGTTTATAGGGATAGGTGAGTTGTATTCAAAATTTGAATTTGAAAAAGTACAACCAAAAAATTTCTTTAAAATTTGTTGTTCATTATTTTTCTTGAGAAATGTGCTTGGAGACTTCTCTAAAGCTAAATTTAAAGAAAAATTAAACATTTTCAGATGTTTTTTTTGAACAATTTAGCCTATATTCTTGGAAATATCCGCTCTATAAACGTTTCAAAAAATATACGTTTCAAATGTTGTTTATTCTGAATCGATTGGAATCTTCAACAATCGGACCGTTTTGAAATTTTTAAAAATAAATTTTCTTGAAACCTTCAGAACCTTCAAATTATATTTTTCAACAGGTTTTCCCAAATACTAAATTATCCTCTTCAGATCGAAACCTGAAGATTTCGAATTCATCGATCTAACAGATGATAAATTTTTGGATCAATTTGACTATGAAATGATTGATGATATTGACTCGGTTCTAAAATCCTCTTCGAAAGACAATACAACATCAACAATACCAGCTAATTTATTCGTCAAATCTGGACAACTTATGGCAAACGGAAAAAATGGAATTGTTCCGGTTGAAGTCCGAGAATTTGTGAGTATCTGTCTAACAAATTGTTATATCTAATTTTGTTTTTTTTCAGAAGTGGTCAAAAGATGATGACATGAAAATCCTATCAGCCTACAATCAATCTGTAATAAGCAATTCGAAACATCCAATTGAAAATGCCGCCAAAAAAGTTTCATTAACAAATGTCGACGCAAAAAGTATTGAAAACAGATTGAAATATTTATTGAGTATTATAAATGTGTAACCACAGGTTGTAAAACGATTGTTATTGAAGCTGCTTGATTGTCATTGTTGTGTTGTTGTGGAATTTCTCCAGGTAAATATGAATCGGGGGATTTTTGGGTGGTTGCGACTTGATGACTAATTGTAGATAGTGGGATTTTATTAGTTGTTTTGAACATTGGCTCCATGGTTGTTAGGGAGCTGAAAATTAGTGTTTTCGTACAAATATTCACAAGAAATTTCTCTCTGACCTTTTTAAATCTGGAATCAACGCCAAAAATGCGATCATAACACAAATCGGTTTCAATTCGAATGCTTTATAGCGATAATTGCTCATCAGAACATAAGCTGAAAAATGTAATCTCTAGATTATTAATATAATCTTTAATAAACATAACACTGACAAGTGGGAAACACTTCGGAAACACCAATAATCATGTAGAGAAGATCCATTATTGTCAAAGCGGCATTGAAAATGAGTGGAGGAGATGAGATGAGCATAAATGCGACCAAATGAAAGGTTTTACATGATCGCACGATTCGAATTATGTAGAGTAAAATCATTGGAATATAAATCGCTTCGTAGAGATAAAATGGAGCATTGTGGAGAAAAGTATCGAAGTTGACATTGAGAAGTGAGAGGAAAAGGGAGAAGAAAAGAGCCAGGAAATAGTGATGGCTGAAATTTTCAAGGAGATAAGGGTTAGAATATTGGGGAGTAACCGGGCTCTAAGAACTACACTTTGAAAAACTCACTGTCCACCATTTGGATTTTTGACATAAAGAATAACTGAAGAAGTATACTGTAGATAAAAAGCGTAATGAAGAGTTGTTTCGATACTTGAAGCGAAAAATAGAAAAGTGTAAGAAGGATAGGCGATCAAAAGAAGAGTAACAACTTGAGTAACACGAATTATGACGTTGACAAGGATTTTTGATGTTGTGATGGTTATTAGGGTCTGAAAATTGAACATTGGGATTGGAAGTTGTTTGTGTACTTGCAAGTGATCAGGATTTATGGTCAGTTGACTACAGTAATCCCAGTTTTTATGGTAAACAAGTAGATTTATCAGCTGCTTTATCAGGAGAACCATGGAAAATGTTGTTCGTGATTTTTTGAAAGTAAATTTTTGTTGAAAACGTTTAGCACCACAGAATAATGAGAAGAGGACCATAATTCTTCATTTGGGTGGCGAAACATTTTTTTTAATATGGTCCCATTCAACTGGATCAGACCAATTCTGCTATTTTGCAAAAATTGGTTGATCGCATCTATTTTTAAACAAGTTCCGAATCATTCAGAATTTTCTCACTTTTTTCGGGTTTGATAAGGAAAATCAGGTCAATGTTTCTGATATTCAGCTGTGAAATTCTGCTTCAGAATTACAACCAACTTCAAAAACCCTACAGTGAATCTAGATTCTTCAGAACTTCTAACTAGAAAATTAGACAAACCTTGGCTGCAGATTTCGATTTTGAACAAACACAACAAAACATCATCCAAGCAATTGCCATCACAAAAGTCACACTCAAAAATACCAAATCGATGAGTTCGGTGCCTTGAAACATATAAACACGCGGTTGATTTGTGTAGAAAGTATTGTATGGAAGAAGTGGCGATAACGCCAGCGTATAATTTGTCCAGTCAAACGACATTTTCTAGAAGACTGGATTGAAAACGACTGGACAATTCAGAATATATGAAAAACATTTATTTGGAAGACAGGTGAAAAATTGGGGAGTTACTTGAATAATATCGAAAGCAGATGTTATATTACAGTTTGGTGAAAATAAAAATGAAAATAATCAGAACAGACAGTAAATTATTACTAATGTAAGAGGAAATACAACAAAAATTATGGTTTCAAGTGGAACTCTTCTATTAAAGTGTCACGCATTCCGTATTTATCCGCGGTGCAAAGAAGAAGAATCCAGTTATCCATATAATTTGAGACAAGCTGGAAAAATGAGGGATTTGGATAGGGACTCGAAATTTTCAGAACATTATTTTTAGTCGATTCAAAAACCCTTACTCATAATTGTTCCTAACTCACTTTTACAGAATTCACAATTAGCATAAGTTGTGAAAGACGTTCGAGAGATTGATTCTCAGAATAATTTTCTTCCAAATAGCATTTCAACAGATTATAGTATTTTCTCCGATGATCCGGTAGATTTTCGTAAAGTAGAATTAATTTTAATAGTATCATTTCGTCAATTTTCATATCCATTTTGATCATCGGTTCTATGATTGAAAAATATGACTGTTTCAAAAATTTGAAATCCGTGATCTTTGAAAACTCTCCAAAGAAACTTTGAATGAATTTATCAGTTGAATCACCCGTCATATTCATAAGTAACGGTTTGTCCAATTCAGCGTAGCCAAAAAATGATACAAGTGTCATCACTGGAACCATTCTTGATTTCACAGTTTTCTCCACTATTGAATTTTCTAAAGATGAAAAATCATCAAGTGAAACAACCCATTCCAAAAAATGTGTTGTATTTCGAAACCAAAACCATTTCAAATTTTCGCATGGATTTTTACGAAACTCAGTTCTCACATAATCCATTGGAACTGGATCACATAATTTTTGAGGATATTCAATGGAATCGCGAAATGAATTATTGAGAAGAAACATTGGCTTGAAGTTTTCAGCATATGGCAAAGACATTTTGTTATCTTTGCTTTTCTCGAGATTTACAAGTTGAGCAAGTAGTGAAGATTGAGAAATGTATGGAGAAACAAGAGAGGTTGATGTGTAGATTGATGTTTTTGGAACTGGTTCTTCGGTTTTAGGAACTATTGAGTTCTCTTCTTTGATTCTAGCTGCGAGCCCATCATTCATTCGAAGTTGAAGAAGTCGCCCAACATCTGAAATATATCACATTTAGATTTATCTGAATGAATCGGACCGCTGAAAATCAATCATAAATTTTGGTATTCTGAATCTAAACTTCAAATATCCAAAAATTCCCGAACAAACTAACTTTCTCTCTGCATTCCAACTTTCAAACATCTCTTCATTCGACAAGCCTGACATATCGTTCCCTTTTTCCGTTTCACCAAACTACACCCTCCACCATTTACACAAACATAACTTCTCGAATTTCGAACTGCTCGACTAAAGAAGATCTTGCAACCAGCGCAAACTGTTCCACCATAATGATACGTGGCTTTTTTGCCTTTGCAAACTTCGCAACTTTTTTCAACGTTCTGAAAATTCATTGAAATAAATCAAATGGTCATTTATGATTGAGATGGGATAAATAGAAAATTCAAGATTCAAAGAACAGCTTATGATTGGAAAATATGGAAAATATTGAAAAGAAGAAGGTGGTGTTTTGTTTTTATGTTGAATCGTAAATCTCAAAGATTGATCATCTCATAACAAAGTTGTTCGATGATTTTTGACGTTTTTTGATGAATCAAATAAGCATATGTATCATAAGGGGGTTTTTTTGAATCACTTAATGAAACTGATAAATAGCTTTAGAGTATAGGACTGAAAACTACAGTTTTTTTTTGTTTTTTCAAAAAGATCTGTAGATCGAGTTGTAGTTAGAAACTGAAATGAATCCCTAAAGTCTTTCAAAAAATGTAGTTATATATTTTTCTTACCTCTTTCAAAGCACCAACGATCACACTTTCTTTCACTTTTGCTGGTTCAATTTCGATTTCCAATGAAGAATCACTCGCCCCATCTTCAAACTCAAAATCCACTCGAAAATCTTTGATTATATTTATTTCATATTCTCGGAATATTTCCAGATCCAAAGCCATTTTTTTACCTAGAAAAAATGAAAAGTTAAAAATACAACAAGTTACTATGGCTACTGAAATCTTTTGATCGAAAAAATAATTTAATATTATAAAAATCAAAATAACAGAAAGAGATTAAAGACCGAGAATAATCATGTTTTTTGAGTTTCTGATCATGAATAACGGGTCTCAGACGTCATCTATTCAACAAATAATTGTTGTTTTTGTTGCGCATAATAACTACAAACTATGTTGGAAAAAGTTTTGGATAAAAATATTCAGAAAAGAATTTTTCAAAAAAGGCGATTCCCAATTTGGCATCAATTTTTTTTTGAAAAAAAATCTAAATTTTTTTCGAGAGTTCGCCTGTACTTTTATTAATTTTCCTAATAAATTTTCCAAAATCTTCTGAACTTTTTTTTTCAAAAATTTCATTTTTCATTAGTTATTAAACTTAAACCCACGTAAGAATGGAAACTAACGTGGATTTTCAAAGGAATTCAGATTTTTTGGAAGATTTGAAGTATTTTTTCATAATATATAACTTTTCAGTCTTTCTAAACGAAAAAGTCTTTCAAAGATGAAATAAATCCGACTTCCGAAAAAATAGGAAAATCCTTCACATCATCAAAACTAAAAGCGAGAAGCTAGAAAAAAAGAAATATTATCCCATTTTTCTGTTGATAATCTTATGCGAATAGAAAAATCAGAGTGAAAATACCATGGAAACCATTGACTAATACATATCAAGAGAGCAATTAGATAGTGTGTGATTTGAGAAGAATTAGACATTAACACGTTGTGAGCATACTTTGTATTATTATTATTCTTGAAATCAAAAAAGCGGAGCATATGATTCATGATAATGTTGTTTGTTGCTCACATGCTCTCATAATTATATGGTTCGAATGATCTCGAGCGGTTTTACTTATCAAAAGTTTGAATAACAAGGAAATATTTTGAGTTTGGAAGGGGGTGTGATTTTCTGAACTTTTCAAATGCGCTGATTACCACGCCGTAAAAAAATTTCACCTAAAATTTTGCTAAAGTAAACAGGGATCTATTTTTGGAATATTGCGTCTATGAAGGAGTGAACTTGTTGGGATTATTTTTATTTGAAATAAAAACTTTAGTGCAAAATCTTTCTATAATCCGCAAGAGAGTTTGAAGATTTTTCCACGTGGCAGACACTTATATTTGAAAACTCTCGAAAAAAATTGTTTCAAGATCATTAGGCTGACAATTTCAAAATTCTGAACAAAAATAATAATTATCCTGTTTCCAGTCGAATTATGGACATCTGACTCTAAAAATCAGATTCTTCCACTTGTGAGTCAGTCAATGTTTGATCTTGTGTAATAAAACGAGTTGTTCAGAGCCGGTTTCGTTTCAGAACATTTTAAGTGGGTTGTTAAATTTATGTGATCTGAACTGAACTTTTCTTCGATTATATGATAAATTGATGGGCATCGCAAAAACACTGTGGAGCTACGCCCTTGAAAAATATGGGTGTTTTCAAAACTGATAAAACATTGACCCTACCCTAATTTGTTAAACGCATTAAACGTGGAATTTTGATATTTTTGCAAAAGTTTATTATTAAGAAAAAATGATAAACTTCTGACCATTGTTGAAAAATGATAAACCATGTGAAAATGTCCGAAAATAGCTTTTTCAAAGGTCAAGTTTCAGAGTTCAAATATCTGACCTGGTTGTGAAAGTGTAATAAAATAAATTGTCGAATTTCAGAACATTTGAAGTAGGTTGTTAAATTTATGAGATCTAAACTTTATGTGAACAAATGTTCAAAAATGATTCAGGATCTTATCACTGTATTTTTTTTGCAATTCGAGGGAGACGCAGACTTTAACGTGTGCAGACAAATCTTTCGCCGAAAAAGGGGGAGAAATAGTGTGTGGCAGACACACTGCGTGTCGAGACCAGCGAGTGTCTGCGTCTCCTCGAAATTGCATTTTTCTATTGGGAAAAAACACAGTGTTATTCATTTGAAAAAAAAAGAGAAAAAATATGACGTGGCAGATTTGGCATAAACGTTTCTTGGAGTACTGTATTATTTTCAGCTGTGGGGTTCTTGCATGTAAATTTCAGAAAAAGTCTTATCAGAGGTTCAGTTCTGTTCGGTAGGTGACTTCAAATTTATATAGAAACTTGAAGTTTTTGAATTCCAATGTACAGAAGATTCAAGATCTCCACGTCATAATTTTTTTGATAACAAAAATATGCGGTCAGAATTTTTTTTATGAAATTCTTCCGGAAAAGTATCTCATGGCTTTTCTATTTGTGAATCATCATGCAATGTGCAAAAAACAACATTCCAATCCTTTCGGAATTTCAAAATCTCAAAAAATTCAAGCTATCCGATCACAAACACACGTCACGAGTCGAGTTCAATTCATTCAAAAAATTCCAATCCTCCAAACATTCTTTCTTTTTTCTCGCTTCTCAATTTCCTCTGATAAATAGTTACATTTTGTTGTGTCTGTTTAAGTGTGTGTTATTTTTTTCTCGCGTTGTCTTCTGTTTTCACCTATTTTTTATGTTCTTCTCTTCACATCCGCCACAAATGTGCCAACTGTCAGCCGCATTCCTCAAATTCCAGAGCAAGGCCTACGACGAAGATATTTCCGTCCCCTCTGACCTAAAATTCGCCGCTCCGCCTCTTTCGATAAGGCGAAACACAGTCAGTCGAATTCGATTGCGAGTTCGAGTTTGAAAATAAAACAAAATGAAACTTCTATTGCTCATTGTATTTTTGAGTTACGTGAACTCTTCTGTAATAATTCCAAAAGATAGAGAAGTTGTTTTCGAGTTGGACAATTTTGAAAAACGATTTTATTTGGATGCCGAAGAAGAGAAACCACTTCATATTATAATTACACCATGTGGAGCACCAGTTTATTATCAAATTTTTAAAATTGCTGAAGGTTAGTTGGAAATTATGGGTTTCAAAACAATCTGGGAATTTTTGTAGTTTAAATTCAGAATTTTTTTTAGATTTACCTCAGCTTTCCTTTCCAAAAACCCAATGTTACTTATTTTTCTCGATTTTCTTTTAAAAAATCACCCGTGATGAGTAACAAGTGTTTTTATCAGCGTTCATTGGAATGCACACTATTTCTCAATTTTTCCTTCACGAAACCCCTAATTTTTCTTTTTTCTTCCAGACCTCAGTTTTGATGAAGAATTAAACATCATTTCTGATCATTCGATTGGTCTTCATCAATCTGAGCATTTACAACTTTTGGTGGAAAAAGAGACTACAACAAGAACACAATATTTCATCGAAAATGTTCCGGGAAAACTTGTTTTAGTATTGGCAACACCATTAGCTGCTTCAGTTCGAATTTTCATCACTTCTGAATTTGAAAAGAGAATTGAACAATATCCAGAACTTCCAAATGATTCGAGATTGGCAATGACTTTGGATTCAGATGAAGAATATCGAGATGATGTGAAATTGAGAGTGACATGGAAAATTGCAGAAAAAATCAAGTATTCGGAAGAATTCGGAAGATATCGATTCTGTGCAATTATTTCACAACAACCAATTGAATATGCTGCACAATGCAATCATTTTGAGGAAAATCTTGAGACTATTCGCTGTGTTTCAAAATTCAATAACTCGATAACAATCGATAATTTGAGACGAGAAAAATCATATTATGTGCATTTATTTTTGCGAGATTATAGAATGCAAACATCGTCAGAATATGAGAAATCTGTGGTTAGAATTCCAGCAAAAACAATCGTCAGAAAACATAGAGTAAGTCGAGAATTTCGAGAATTTTGAGAGTTTAAGAGTTTTTCAGCATCTTCAGAAGAAATCGGTGGCCAGAAATTTGTTTCCGGGGAAACTTCAATCAACTCAACTTGAGAATAAAAAAGGGAGCTACAAAAATTATCGATTTACGGTTCCTGAAGGGAATGGAACACAGACAGTGAGTCAATTTGGAGAAAAAAATAAAGAGATCAAAAAATATGAAAACTAAAAATAATAAATTCGGAATGAAAAGATAATCCGTTTTCTTGGAATTTTAGTCTTAGCTTTTGAACTTTCGGGATTTCATTTGGGATATTTGAGATAAAATTTTATCAAAATAATTTTTCATTTGGAAAAAAAGTAGAAAATTGCTAGATTTATCGAAATCAGAAAAGTAGTTTTATGAAAAAAAAATTACAATTTTAAAATTTCATAATTTCCACGTAAAATTTCATAATTTCCACGTCATTTTTTGTGTTGAAATCGAACACTTGTGTTTTGTTTTATCCGATTTTCGTTCGCTCATCTCATCATTTTTTCTTAAAGCGAGTTCAAGTTTCAGTTACAACAAACAAAAAACACATTCCTCTCTGCAAACGAGATCGTTTTTCTTTTCGTGTTCTATTTTCACACATTTGTTCTAAAAATACTTCGACAAAGGTATTCATTGACGTCACAACACATAACAGTTGTCATTTTATACGAACTTGAAGATATACTAATTTCACAATTATTTTTTTGTTTTTTCAGGCAATGTTAATTGTGCATTCATGTAATGGATTGGTTCGTATCAACATTTATCGAAATGGTCAGATTTTGAAAAAAAGTGAACGATTCTCAGGGTTCCGCAGATTTGTTGTGACGAATTTAAGAGGAGGAACTATGAAAATTCAAATCGTTAATGATGATGATTCATTAAAGGTTGGCATAAACTCTAAGAATCAGAAAAATATTTGTTTTTTTTTTCAGACAGTTCGAGTTTGGGCGAGCACTGATCTTTCAACATCACCTTATCCAAATTTACCAGACGACACTTCGATTAAACTTGTTGGCCGAACTTGTCAATCAGTTTCTATTCAATGGCTTCGCGCACTTGATGATAATGTTAAATATTGTGTTTACAAGCGAAAAGAATCCTCACAATTCATCGAACATTTAGTTAGCACCGTAGACAATCTTTGCGACAGCACTTTCGAATCATCGCACATTGTTGGATGTTATAAATCGCATACTTCACCAAAATCATTGATCGAAACAACTATCAATGATTTGGATCCATTCAGCACTTATCGATTCGATTTGTTGGCGACTCCAATTAATCGACCAATGGCACAACCATTGCCTTATAGAACTATTTGGGTTAGAACCAATTTATCGTGTCATTTATAGATATTTTTTTGTGACTTGATATATTTTATTGGAAATTTGATTTGACAAACTTTTTTACGAGTACTAATTTTTTATTGTTTTGAGATGCGTGTTTTTTATTTATCGGGTTGAACTTTAATAAATCATTTTAAATAAAATTTCGAAATTGCCAAGAGTTTTAGGAAAAATTCCAGAAAATGCAAATGCAGGAGTAAATTAAAATTATTCCAGAATATCTTCAAAGTTCTGATCGATTTCGGAGAAAATATTAAAATTAAAATATTTTCAAAATTCTGAGATTTTTTCTTGAATTTTTGGGATTTGAAGAGGTTTTCACTGCAAAATGACAACAATTTTAAATTTCTTCGAGAATTCTGTAATTTCAGCAAAATTTCCGAGGATACAACAGTCTTCCCATCTCAAATATCCTACAGTCTTCCCTGATTCTCATTTTTGTACGAACTTTGAATCAACCCCGATAAATAGCCAATGATCAAAAAAAATTGGCATTGAAAAAGTATCATCTTCTGATAAACTTCAACTTTTCGAAAATCGAAACCTTTGGGGGAATACCCTTGACTACAATATTACATCAGACAGAAGTTATCTTATCATAAGCTCGATTGATTGTTCAATGAATTTCACAAATATGAACAAAGTTTTGTGTAGTGAAAAAGAAAACGGAAGTTGGTGAAAAATTGATATGGTTTTTGGGAATGTATAAAGTTTTAATGAAGATTCAAAATCTTCGGTTTATAGCAGCTATTAACAACAAATATATATATATATAGTTTGATCAAAGTTTGAGGGATACTAGAATTCTATTTGTATTTGTATTTTCAGATGGAAATCTCTGAAAATTTACCAATATGCTTGGTATTGAATTCAAACATATCCGAATTGGTGAAAAATATATTTTGTTTTGTTTCTAAAGAGACATTTAAATTTTCAATTAAAAAACTCCTGAATTATGCTCTTCTCTAATTTTTCAGCTGGATTTGGTTTTTTTTTTTGCAAATTTCGCAGAAGGAAAAGTCATTTTAATAGGAAATTTTAGAATTTAGAAATTTGAATGATAGGAATTTTGTCGTATTTTAACAATTCCTTCAAAACTTCTTCTTGGACTCAATATTTTTATCAAAAATATTCCCTCATTTTCTCAGTTTTTCCCTCAAGCTAACATTGTAAGCTACGGGTCAGTTTATCTTTCGAGAGAAAATGCATTTCCTTCAAGATCAAACCACGTGCATACGCTTTCGTTTGCAATTCAATTTACCAGCTGTTGTTGTCAATAGTGTAAAGAGCACAAAAACATATCTGCCGAGGAACCTATCAAGCCAATTGGTCACCATTTATTTATTCTCAAACTTTATCGCAAACTGATATTATTTTCTCAAACTTTGACCAATGAATATAGTTTTTTTTATTATCTTTTATCAATTTCCTGAAACTGTTTTTTTCTAGTTTTCTTCTCTCTTTCAAAAAAAAATATATTCACAACCGGTTTTCTTTTTTTTTCTGAATAAAGAATACCCAAATAATTTTTAGTTCTAGAACAATTCGATAATTTCCCAAAAATCAGCGTTTTTTGTCGGGTTCCCCTCCAATAAATCATACTTCTTTGGCTCCGCCCACGTTTGGAAAATGAATAAATACAAAAAGAAATCAGGTTCTAAATATTCAGGAGAAAATGACTCGACTTTTGATCAAAAATGGAACTGTTTGTAACGATGATTCGATGTTCAAATCCGATGTTTTGGTAGAGGATGGAAAGATTGTGTGAGTTTTTTTTTACTGGGAATTTTATTAGTTAGAATAACTTGAATAAAACTGTTCTTTTTTTATTAAAAAAATTAGTCACTTTTTTTCATATTGTTGTTGAAAAGGTTTGGAAAGATCAAAAGAACAATATTTGAAAGGTGAATCTAATCATTCTCGATGCACAAAGAAATCTGGAACAATTTGAAACATTTTCTCGAAAAGTTCAAGTTCTTAATTAGTCTTTGTGCTTTTCCTCACTCAAATCAGTAACATGTCAATTTTCTGAAATGCTTATCTCGTCAAGATTGACAACAAGATTCTAAACAATAATTTTTCTGATTAACAACAAATCGAAAAATCAAACTAGAATGTATATTTTTTTTTATTTCAGAAACATTGCTCAATCCATTGATCCGCCATCTTCTGATGTTGAAATCGTTGATGCGACTGGTCGATTGGTTATTCCAGGTGGAATCGATCCACATACTCATATGCAACTCCCATTTATGGGTGAAATCGCAAAAGATGATTTCCATCGTGGAACTGAGGCGGCTGTCGCTGGTGGAACAACTATGATTATTGATTTTGTGATTCCAAATAAAGGAGAATCACTTTTAGTGGCTTATGATAGATGGAGAAATTGGGCTGATCCAAAAGTTGTTTGTGATTACGGTCTTTCAATGGCAATCACTTCCTGGAGCCCTGAAATTGCTCACGAGATGGAACTTGTGACTGGTGAACAATACGGTATCAATTCCTTCAAATTCTTCCTTGCATACGCTGGCGTATTTATGGTTCGAGATGAAGAATTCTACCAAGGAATGTTGCAGTGCGCAAAACTTCGCGCGTTGGCTCGAGTTCACGCCGAAAACGGAGCTGTTATCAAAGAACGCGCCGATGATTTATTGCAACAAGGAGTGACTGGACCAGAAGGACATACACAAAGTAGACCAGAAGAATTGGAAGCCGAGGCAACATTCCGTGCGTGTACAATGGCAGCACAAGCCAATTGTCCGTTGTATGTGGTGCATGTTATGTCAAAAGGTGCCGCTGCAGCCATTTCACACCACAGACAACAAGGTAAATTATTGGGATCTTCTTGAAAGCTGAACTTTGAATTTTCAGGAGCAATTGTTTTCGGAGAACCAATCGCTGCCGGTTTGGCCACTGACGGTTCTCATTATTATCACGAGGATTGGCTCCACGCTGCTCGTTATGTTATGTCACCTCCTTTATCTCGCGATCCATCGACACCAAATGCACTTATGAAACTTCTAGCAGCGTAAGTTTTCATAAATTGGCAGCGTACATTTTGAATTTTTCAGTGGTGAACTTCATTTGACAGCCACTGATAACTGCACATTTGATTGTAAACAAAAGGCACTAGGAAAGTAAGTACTTAATTCAAATTGAAATTCTTGAACCACGAAAGTGATTTTGTAGAGATGATTTCACAAAAATTCCAAACGGTGTGAATGGCGTGGAAGATCGTATGTCTGTTGTTTGGGATCGTGGAGTTCATCAAGGTTTGATCGACCCAATGAAATTCGTATCAGTGACAAGCACAATGGCGGCAAAGATTTTCAATTGCTATCCACAAAAGGGTAGAATTGCGATTGGATCTGATGCCGATATTGTTATTTGGAATCCAAATGCGACTAGAATTATTTCAAAAGATACACATCATCATGTAAGTTTCTCAAAATAATATTCAGATACAGTTCTCTATTGATTGATGTTTTAGGCTGTCGATTTCAATATTTTCGAAGGAATGGAAGTCTACGGTGTTCCAGAGATCACAATCTCCCGAGGCCGAATTGTTTGGGCTGATGGAAAACTTCAAACAGAAGCCGGCTCAGGAAGATTTATCAAACTTCCACCAGATTCACAAATTGTATTCAGTTCAGTTGACAGAAAGAAGGAGGCGAACAAACCGATTAAAGTTGAACGTGGTGAAGGAAAATCGAGTGAACCTGCAACTTCTAAACTGATAACAACAGCATCTTCGGATTCTAATCATAATTTTGTTAAAAAACAACCACCCGGTGGAGCATCTTCGATTACTTTTTAATTTTTGAACGAATATAAAGCTTTAACTTTTTTTAAATACTAAAAATGGCCAAGATTTGTTGATGAATTTCCTCGTGAAAATATTTTTTGTCTCAAAAACTTTGAAAATTGAAAAGATAAACTCACGATTAAAAACAAACTTCAATTAACAATTTCCAACAGTAACAATATAGAGAGAAACACAACAAAATAACAAAACCTCAATTTTTCTTCGATTTTTTCGGATTGATTTTCTTGAACTTGTTCGAAGCTCGAGCCTTCTTCACCTTTGGAACTTGTTGTTTCGATTTTTTCGTTCCCTTTTTCTTGACAACTTGAATTTCGTCTTCATTTTCATCTTCTTCATCATTCGAATCATTTTCAGCCGCTGCCAAACGTTTTTGACGAAGTTCTTCTTTTCGTTGTTTCTCGCGGATTTCGCTGAATATTTATTTATTAAATAGAAAAATTCCCATTTTGAATAACTCACATTTTCATCTTCTTTGCTTTCAGTCGTTCAGCTTTTGCAACTTCTTGTAACTCAACAATTTTTCTCTCGGATTCCTCATAATCTTCTCGTGTCAAAACATTTTGAGGAACTGGAATTTCGAAGTGCAATGGATCTTGTCCGGCCACACATTTTTCGAACTTCTGAACCAAATCGTAAATTCTAGCGCGTCTTCTGGCTGGGATATTTGCTTGCTTTCCGATTTCGAACAAAGATTTGGCAAGGTCTTTGTAATTGAACTGAAAATATTATCAATTAATAAATTATAAACAAGTTAAAAGCAAAACTCACTTGAATGCCTCCTTCAACAACTTCCATCGATTCGTCTTCAGTTCCTTTTATCTCTTCAGATTTTTGAAGAACAATCGCATTGAAAATTTCATCAATGATCGAATTGAAAAGATAATCACTGATTTTCTTGACTCCAAGAAGGTTTACATAAGGTTGAAGACAAGAATTGGTTTGCTTCTTCGTAAGACCTCCAGCAGCATCTAATTCGTCCAATAATAATGAAGCGAAATGCATTTTCAATCCTTCGTTGAATGAATTGTCAGCAGAAATTGTTGTTTCTTCGAAAACACTCCAATATTCATCACGAATTTCTTTCTTCCATTTCAAATCTTTCAAATGTGCAAATGCTGCGCGAAGCATTCGACGAACTTCCATCAAGAATTTATCCATTCTCCATCTATCAATATGTGGCCATTCTTTGTTCAAACTTTTCAAAAAACTCTTGACATAGAGAACTTTTTCTTGTTCGCTTGTGAAAATATTGATAAGTCCACCAATGCGATCAGCCAATTCCTCTTGTAAAACCATTTTGTCTTGCATCCACATAACATAATGAAGACCTTTACAGAGGCGAGTCAAATCTTCTTCTGTGAAAGCTGTAAAAACGGAAAATATGATTTAGAATTTTAATTAAACCCAAAACTTACGTTTTTTCGAAGATTGATCACGAATCCAATCATGCAATACTCTCAAAGCTCTCTGTCTAGTTGTCGGTTCTCCGCATGCCAATTTCTGTGCAAAAACGACTTCAACGCTAGCCAAATCAACATCCATCTCTGAAAAACTAACTTTTTAGGGTAAAAACAAACTAAATAAAAGTAAAAATGAAAGCGCGCTCTAACGCACGCATCTTTTTGTGTCTGCGCCTCTCGAATCCACACACTCTTTCAAATTTTCAAGTTTAATTTTTTGTTTTCCGCGTTTTGCACGCTATTTTAAAAAAGAAGAAGAGCGTCCAAATCGAGAGAAAGGACAGAGACGCGAAAAACTCCCTTTAAGGACGCATGCGAAGCAATTTCTACAGTAGTTTTACGAAAATCTGTTTGTTCGTGTCGAGAAACGAGCGTCTTTTTCTCTGCGCCACTCTCTCGATATGGACAGCCAAAAATAGCGTGTTTGAAATGTGTTTTCATGATTTTTGATATAAAACTGAAAATGAAACAGCCGTAGGATAACCTATCCAAATTATCGGTTTCTCGTGTTTCTTAATTACATACAATAAAATGATATTTTCAGGAAAATGACACATAAAAAAGAGGAGAACGACGAAGAATGGTTGAATGTAAAATACGAGGAGGAAATATTCATTCAAGAGATTATGCAGAATAATCGTAAATTCGTGGATATGGGAGCACAAATTTATAAAAAGTTCAATAGCTCAGAAAATATGACATTCATAGAAGCCCGAATTAAAATACTCCGCATTGCCTGCAAAATTGATTATTTGAGTCGAATGATTTCTGCAAAAGGTCAACTACCAATGAAAGAATTATATGAAAATGTTCGATGTCAATTTGAATCCGAAGAACATCTCGAAAAGTTTATCATTGAAATGTGTCCCATTTTCCTCTACTTTCCCGGCCGACAAAATCCAAGAAATACATCTGATGGTTTCAGAAAATTAGTATTTGAATTAGCGCGAATTTTGAGATCAGGGTTTCCTGTAAATGAAGAAAATATTGAAAATATGTGAGTTTTTTTTGAGAACGTACGTGCACGTATGAAATTTTATTTATTTTCAGAATTCAACAAATTCATCCAGATGTTGAAGTAAATAAAGGAACTTTTGGAAGGCACGAATTTTATTTGGACTTCAAAAGTCTTAAAAGTTTAGCCGCCCAAGTACATTGGTTCAAATATGGTGAGTATTTTTTGAATGAATTTGGAGCTCTACATTTTGCTCCTCAAAAATGTGATCAATTTCTAAGTTAATTCTGAAAACGCCCACCAAAAAACCATTAAAATTCCAGATTCAAAATCAAAAAGTCTGCAACTAACCCCAGAATCAGAAGATTCTCTAATTCTATCAATCGATATTCTCCGACCGCGAAATATTTTAAAACGCGACGCGAGTCGATTATTTTGCTGCAATGCTGTTGTAACTAAAAGTTATACTTATTATCTGAAAGTGGGTTTGACTTCATCAAAAAAAGAAATAAAAATTATTTTGAATTTTTTAAGGCAAGAATTGTGGGCGCGAATAAATTATCAGGATATGGCGCATATATTTTATCAATGTTCCAAGATGGAAATGAAGCTGCACTAATTGGATTCAACATACCAGCTAAAACTTATATAAGTGTAATTGGACAACTAACTCCTAACGAAGCTTGCCAAATAACAGTCCGATCAATAACTTCAAGTATAATTGGTCAAAAAATGTTCGAAACTGATCCAACATTTTGGGGAGATCGAAATGATTTGAAAATGGTTTATACTAGTTCTCCTGATAAGATTAAAGATGAAGAAACAGAAGTTGTTGAAAAACCAGAATTCAAAATTCCTAGTATTCAAGAACTGTGTGATATTTATGAAGAAGAAATGAAGATGCAAAAAATCAGAGAAGCTTCGAGAAAACTTGAAGAATCTGGAGCATATAACACTGAAAACTTGTTTCGAGAATTAGAAAGACAATGTTGGACAGCTGATGTTAAATGTGATGATTGGATTGAAAAACATAACGATGTTGTACAAAAATCGAAGAATAAAAAAGGACAAAAGGAATTATTATTTTTGAGACCAAAGCCTTATCGATTAACAATGGATTTTGAATCCAAGGAAGAACTCGAAAATTATCTGGTAAATTTTTGAGGAAAGATTTCTCGAAAATGTTGATCCTTGACCAAATTTCACAGAAAGTTTCTTTGGAAAAAAGTTATCAGCGAAAGTTTTTTCTATATTTAATTTTTCTGATTTGTAGGTTGAAACTTCAATTTTGAAAATACTTTCAAAAAAAAATCACATTTCAAAGTTTTAAAACTGAAAAAATTTTTAATTGTGAAGGAAATTCGGTTTAGATTTACATTTTTTTCAGTTATTTTGGATTTAGAGTTCGAAAATTAAGTAAAAATCTAATTTGATAGAAATCACTTCGATTTTGATATAAATTTCCGTAAGTCTAACTCAACGAGTGTTTGCCACGTCATCATTTTTATCTAAAATTTTCAGGACAAATTTCAAGAAAAAGTTACCCTAACTCCGTTTTTTTCGTAATCCCTATCTAATAAATGTTCATTTTCAGGTTTCCAATTCTCCTTCTACTTGCCACAACTAAATTGTAAATAATCTGTGAATCTAAATAGTTCTCATGTCAAAATATAAACTTTTGAAATCCATTAAATATTCATTTCTCCTTGCATAATACAATTAAACGAAAAACATAATATTTTTGTAGTTTCTTCGGAAAAATGTGAAATTTGAGGAAATTGGTAAAACATAAAGGAGCAAAAAGTATCATCTAAAAATATATTTCAAGAAAACAAACTTCCCACGCCAAAAAGTGCGATAAAACACGTGAAATATGTAGTTAAAGAAGAAGCATTAGTTAAATTTATTCAAAAGAGAATCCTCTAGAAAAAAGAAGAAAAAACTTTCGATAAAAAATAAAATAAAATTATCATAAAAGGTAAAATAACACAGCTGTGGCGAATTGAATGAACTCGACAAAAAATAATTGTTTTTTGTTGTTTTTGTTTTTTCGAGAAAAAAAATTTCAGGAGTGGGTGGGTTGGGGGAACAATTTTGGATGTGTTGGTGAAAATGATTGGGTGGGTGGGGAAGACAAAAAAGGAAGCAGTGATGATGATAAATCCTAGGGGGAAACGGGGGAAGAAAAGAAAACGATTAATTGGATAAATTCAAATCAAAAGCTAAAAAATTTTTGAAAGAAGTCTTAAAAAATGTATAATTAAAATTCCGGGGGGTCGATTGTTGTGTGGAAAAAATCGGGGGAGAAAATTGGAAAGGAAAGGAAATGAAGGAAGGAATTGAGAAGAATGATGATAATGATAAAAAAACAAAAAGTTGGAAAACAATTGATTTACAAAATGATGCATTTGCTCTTCTTCTTTTTCTTTTGTTGAAGCGCGGCTTGTGTGGCTTTTTCGAAGACCTGCAAAAAACAAGAATTTTGTATTTTTATATGAAATTGTAGTTCCAACGACAATATAGCACTACCGTATATTGAAAGTGCTACTACGTAATCATTTTTCTCAGAAAAAATGCTTACCTCACGAATTCCGTCTTTCGTCTTCGCTGAACATTCCAAATATGCGAAAGCACCAATTTGTTCGGCAATCGCTCGTCCTTGTTCTGGTTTCACTGGCTCTTGTTTCATTTTGGCCAATTCTCTAACTGTCTGTGGATCGCTTCTCAAATCCTTTTTGTTTCCTACCAAAATTATGGGCACATTCGGGCAAAAATGTCGAACCTAGAAAAAACATTTATGATAGACTTGAAGCCAATGAATTCTATTCAAAAAACCTACCTCAGGTGTCCATTTTTCTGGAATATTCTCAAGTGAGTCTGGAGAATCAATTGAAAAACACATTAGAATAACATCAGTGTCTGGATATGAAAGTGGACGAAGTCTGTCATAATCTTCTTGTCCAGCTGTATCCCAAAGTGCTAATTCAACCTGAAATATTGGATATTGTAAACTAAAAAAAAACTATGTCTCAAATGTTACTAACCTGTTTACCGTCGACTTCAATATCAGCGACATAGTTTTCGAATACAGTCGGTACATATACGTCTGGGAATTGATCCTTACTGAACACAATCAATAAGCATGTTTTACCACAAGCACCATCGCCGACGATAACCAACTGAAAACAAAAACCAATTATTTTTAATTAGGAAACTCTTCTTTTTAATTAATCAAATTTTTTTTTCGAATAAACTTTTTCTCAAAGATCAACAAAAGCTCACCTTCTTTCTAATTGCAGCCATCTATCTAGAGATAACAAGAGGGAACACCCGTAGAACCCTGAAAAAAACGAGGCGTAAGAAATTATTATATAATAAATAAATGTTATCGATAAAAAAACGATAAGACAAAATTCGTTGGTTCACACAGAGCGAAAAAGAAAATGGTGACAAAAAATATTTTTTCGAAAGAAGAAAAAAACACACACAACAATAACAACGCTGGCCTACAGTGCGATGGAGCGCGCATTCACACTGTGCAGGTGTTTGAATGGAAAACACAATAGAAAAAGAGGAGGGTGGTGAGAGAGAATAACGGTGAACGCAAACGCATAAAAAAGGGTGTTAGGTAATGATGACTAAGATGATGATGACAACAAGTGTGGGAAGGGGGATGAATATTACTATTTGGGGTGGATAGAAAGCGAAAGAAAAAACATCTGGTGACAAAATTGGAACAAAGAAAACGAATAAATATGTGTCTACTAGGTAAAGTGCATATTATTTTGGTCAGAAAAGTGACTCACAACAAGGGTTTTTTGGAGCGCCGACATCCAGAGGGGAGAGGTTGATTTTTTCAAGGGAAAATGAAATTCAATGACACTGTTTTAGATTTTGAGATCTGGGATATCTAACTCTCATTTTAAAATCATTATTTCGAGCATAAATCCAAACTAAAGCGGCTCAATTGGAAAATCAATGCCGCACGAACTGCGACCACAAATTTTCCAGAAAAAAAAAATTCTGGAAAAATTACCATATAAGTGAGTATACGAAGAAAGAGATGGAGAGAAAATGAAAAAGACGACGAAGAAAAACTTCTTTTTTCAGGCGACTGATGAAGAGGAGACGAGAGAGCTCGTTTTTTGTGTATGTGTGTGGCTCACACTTCTGTCTCTCCTTCTTTTTTTACATCGATATCTATCCATATATGTGTGTACCAATCTAATTCGAAAAAAAAAAACGCGAAACAACTTTTTAAACCACCGCCTTTTCTCTCTTTTCTTTGGGGCATTTTTTTTGAGAAAAGCTCAAGAAAAAAAGAGGGGAACGGCTTTAGCCATAAAAGGGCATTCATTGTGACAACAAATGACTAATTGCACCACACGATTTTTTTTTGCTTTTGGGGCCAAAAGACTATTTCAAAATGAGAAAAAAATATATTTCAGATGGCGAAGCTTAACGAACAAAAGAGGGTGTCAACAGACACTTTTTTAGAATCGAATTTTTGGTAAATCAAGGAAGAACAGTTTCAAAGAACAGTTGAAAATAAGAATAATAATTGACATTTTCCATATCAGACAGCTCTTTTTCTCTCAAAATATTTTGTGGAAAGGTCGAGGATAGTAAGTGTGGGGAAAAAGTTCATAGATAATCAACAACAGAAGTTGCGAAATAGTCAAGATGGAAAGAATTCGAGAAAAAGTGTTAGTCACATCAGCTGATTTCCGGCACTGTTTTGTATTTACTTTGGAAACAAACTGATGTCACTGTCAAATACTTTTTTTTCTCCGAAAATCGAAAGGAAAAAGCAACAAAATATAGATGAACATGGTGGTGGAGGTGGGTGACCGTGAAAATACACATAACTCGTTTCAAATTGCTTTCTTGTCGCTGACTTTGAGAAAAAAATACGTTTTGTTGTCTGTCAAAACAACTTTTTTTCGTCGGCCGCTCAACTTCTGAATAGATGGTGGTTGATGATGAAACATCGATAAAGATGACTCATCGTGTTCAAAATCAATCAAACGATTTTGGAGGACCGATGTGAGAATTATTACAAAAATATTGATAAATAAACGGACATTTTTCTAATTATCAATGTTTTTGTTGCTATTTTGCAAACGAGAAAAAAGATAGAACAGAACAAAAATCGTAATAGTAATCAATTACCAGAATGTTGGGACCAAAAATAAATAAACAAATGAAAATGTATAAAATGGGACCAAAATTTAATTTCGAATCCATTAATTCTCTCTTTTCATTACTCATTTTCCCCTTTCTTTCTTTTTTCTTCTATTTAAATTTTTTTCGGGGTGAAAAAAACGAGAGGACAACAAAAAATAATATAAATGAATGTGCTAGAGGTAGACCAGACGAATGACAAAAATGAGAGAAGACTTAAAATATAAGAGAATGAAGATGGAAGAAGAAGGAAAAAAGAAAGAAGGAGGGCACCACGGCGAACGAAACGAAAAGAACAAAAAATAAAACAAAACAAAAATAATCGATTGTTTGTTTCGCAACAATAATACAGAATCTTTTTGTTTATATATTTTGAGATGAGACAATTTAGAGAAAATAACTTATGCCGAAAAATATAAGTGCTAGAAAATTTCGAAGAATTAAATCATAGTTCAAGTTTCGTAATGATGTCAAAAAGACAAATTATCTATTGACAACTTCAAAGAATCCAACATAACCTATATAATATTAGTATAGACATAAAAGGACAAATGATAATAACGAACGGAAAGAGAAATATAATGAGAAGACACTCCGTTCGTTGTCGATAAAGATTATATCTTATTCGTTTTTCCCTTTTTCTTCTTTCCTCATCTCAATCGATTTATTCTCGAGGTCGAATCGAACCAATATGGTATAACTAAACAAATCATCAAAAACAAAAAGAAGAAGAAGAGAAAAACGAAGAGGAGGGATGACCATTTTTGCCCGCGACAAAAGAGCAGAGACAAGAACAAAGTGTGAGAGAGATAGAGAGAAAGAAACCGGTCCACCTCAAAAGCATAACAGCAGCAGCAGCAATAGCAGGAGTAGAAGCAGAAGCAGCAGCTCCTCACTAAATTGTCAACATACAAACACATTGCAGGCAACAGAAAGAAAGCCAGCCAACTATCAAGTGATTGGATAAAAAATTGGATTGATCAACAAAAATGTATGGATAAATGGCGAGAAATTGGTAAAATAAAAACAAAACGGCGGGCAAATACGCGCGAAGCCATCGGCCGACACAAACACAAAAAATAGTATTTCCGCTTAATTCGATAACAACACTCAATGCCAATCAAATTATTCGCGTATTGGATGGAAAATGCACACACACACATGAATATAGATTCGATAGATATCGATAGACAAATGAAATAGACAGATAGGCGACGGGAAAAAATAGGGGTAGAGCAGATTGTTAATCTCATAAAGGGCGATATAGTACAAAAACTATGATCACATCAGCAAAACAAAGCTAGTTTGCCGAAAATAAATTTTCAAGGGAATTCAAATGAGATTTTCAGATTTTCGGCTTGCAAGGAATCATACAACCAATTTTGTAAAAGAGTCAAACATAATTGATTTTCACGCATAAGTTTCAAACTACAAACAAAGTTATATTGTGCGAAAAAACGAGGAAGAAACTGAACTGGACCAAATGTTAGAATCTAATTTCCTTTTCCAAGAGAAGTTTCAAAAAAGAAGAAAAATGGGTAAGCATTCCCATTCTTTCCAACATAAATACCAAAAAATGTCACATTTATCTCAATTTTTTGGTCAATAATTTATGTGAAAATCTGAAGCTGATACTAAAAAGCAAAGAATGAAAAAAAAAGCGAGGGAGAGAATCATCATTTTCTCCTTCTTGCTTTTCAAAGACATCATTAGTTCAGTTTTGTTAGCGTGTTGTCTCTTTTTACTGCGCCCACATGTGTTTGAGGCAACAAGAAGCAGAAGATGTCATCGAAGAGCACAACAATTCCCAAACAAGTTCAATAACACAATTTGAGAAGAAAACTTAACAATTTCTGATGTTATGCTATGTTAGTTGTGGGAGGAGACATTTAGATGACCAAGAAACTATGGACACCAAAAATGATTTTGATATTTTTTTTGGTAAACTGAAAGGGAATGGTGTCAACAACACAAATGACATAGAACAACTTGTGCATTAGCAAATAGTTATACATGCGGACTCGACCAAAAAAAACATCGTTTCGTAAAAACAGAACAACAAGCATCTTTTTTGCTAGGTCTTCCTCCGAAAAAAAAACATAATCAAATGAGTGAGTGACGGCAAAAAAAGAAGCAGTAGAAAACTATAATGATGAAAAAAGAAAGGACGAAAGTTTTCTTCTTTTTTCTTTTATCCCGGCTCGCGCACACGGGTGTTCGAATAATCAATTGTTTGTTTTTGTTGTCATATCTTTTCTTGCCCAGATCACCAAGAGGCGAAATATTTAATAATATAATGAGGAAAGATATAATAATGATAATAAATATGAAAAAGCTTGGATATCATTATGTAATGATTAAACTACAAGTTGATCATATTTTTTGAAAATATGATTCATAGACGAAAAAGAAACAATCAAAGTTTTTGCAAGCAGAAAAATACCTAAATTTCAAGACAAATATTTTGAACTTAGAACAATAGTACATTCTTCATCGAGAAAAAAGCGAAAAAAAAACGTCAGTCATAAATAGAGCATTATTTTGAGGTGAAAAATGAGAAATGCGAACAATGAATAATGATATTCATGCATGAATTATACGGTTTCCGTCGTTTTTTTATACTATGTTGATTGAGACGAAGAATACTCAAAGAATATTTAAAATCTACTTTTAGTTTTCATAAAAAGACAAAGCTATTAAAATTCAATTCGTCTTCGTGCCATCGTTTCAAAATAATGCACACACATATAAACTAGAATTTATAGTGGTCCAAAACATATGAAAAAGAGACGAGAAACATAAAAGATGTTTTCCCAGATAATAATGAAAATTTGCTTGCTTTCTTTTGCTCTCTTTCTCTTATTTTCTTTTCATTCAATTTCGCAGTAGTAAAGTGAGTGCTTCGTTTTTTTTCGGCACAACACAAATATTCACACATTTATGGAACCTCCCATTATAACTGGAGCAAAGAAAAAACGAAGAAGGTCCTATGTGTGCACATGAAAATGCTTAAAGGATATTTTTTGAGAAGGAAAATATCAAATTACTCGGAAAAAAACGGGAGCAACCAAAGATTTTCGATGTTGTTAGAATGTTTTTTCTTGCAAATACTATCTAGGAAATTATAAATGAAGATAGAGAGAACGCATTCTAAATGCATGATAAGAAAGAAACTAAATATAAAACAAAGATGAGTGACAATCGAACAATATCTGTCGGTTGTGAAATACTTGACCAAATTGAATTATACATTAAAAAATAATTAGTATTTTTAGGTCACGAGTGATATAAAACATCTTTTGTGGAATGAAAAACTCATTATTCAAAGAAAAGCTTCTGATCCAAAAGTATACAAGAATCGAAAAGTTCAAACATCTCAGAAAGCTCTGGAACAAAAAATTTCGAAATTAGGCATTTCGCAATAAAAGATTGAAAATCCTAATTATAAAATTGAGGAAACTTGGTGTGGAAGAGCATCAAGTAACAAGAGAATACAAATCAAAATCAAAACAACAAACAAAAAATAGGAACGCGCGATGCAATGTATTCATCGGCGCGTAATTTGAAAAAAAGGAGCGAGGAAGGGAGAAACTGAAAAACAAAGCTGGCCGCGACGCGCATATCCTGCGTTGCGGTCAATTCATGGCTCTTCTTTCCCTCTATCATCAGTCGCTCTTTTTCTTTTTCTCATTGCGTGTAGGCTGCCCATAAATTCGTCTATTCCTCTCTGTGCTCTCCACACTGTTCACTCTGTTCTGATATTTCTCTCTTTTCTCTTCCGCTATAGCATAAGGGCTCATAGCGTTCGAGAAAATTTGTTGAAAATGAAATCTTGTTCGACATTCCGGCTGTTCCTTCTTTTTTCTCTCAGTTTCAAATATACTCACATCATAGTTTTCTTGACAAAAACATATCGGCAAATACGAAAAGGTCCTCGCGAAAATATAATCTGTTTTCGATCGAAAACGGAAACCATTTTAAAGAAAATGATGTGCTACTGAGCTGAAGAAATGAATAAAAATATATGAGTATCGGATACGAAATGAATTTCACCCGAACACACGCCGAAAACCAGAAAACAAAAGTTAAATTCAAAATCAAGAAAAATCTCATTTTCCATGAGAATTTATGAAACTACAGAACTACTATCGAACTATGTTAGTCATTTGATCATTAGAAGTTCAAAAATACCTCAAATACAGCGTCGGGGTTGACGAAAACAGCAAAAATTCCAGCTTTAGGCGTGAAAAAAGAAAAATGAAAAAACGCCAAACATGCGCGTCACATATGATGTCATTGCACACATTTCTGTCTACCGTAGTAATTTATTACGCGGCAATTGAAAAAGTCATTTTTTTTTTCTGTCGAATTTTTCAAAAACAAAAAAGTTGAAAGTATATTTGTTGTTTTTTCGATCATTGCGGGTGAGAAAAAAAAGACGGGGCGACGATTTTAAGTAGTATAAGGAGCAGAGGGTGGCATGCAGATTGGATGGGAAATTCGAGACAACCAAGGGAAATTTGAGCGGCACAATACTTTATTAGCAAAATTTCCACAGGAAAAATGATGATGAGGCGGAGGAGGAGGGGGAGAAGAAGGCTTGAGAAGAAATAAGTGTAGAATAAGTAAACTAAATAGTAATCACGGAGATTATGGATGAAAAGAGTACAAGTAATATGATGGTTTTCCTGATGGCAAGAAATATATACAAAAAAACAGTGAGAATTATAAGTTTATCAGTAACTTGGCGGGTTTTGTGGTGGTTGGGTTGGTGGTAAAATTTGTGAGCCACCATTCGCTGACATCATATTCATTTGAGAAGTTAGACGTGCAAATGCATAGCGGAGGTTTTCAACTTCCGTGTTCAAACGATGAACTTCTTGTTTCAACAAGAAATTTTCCTGAAAAAGGTTATAATTCCAAGGGTCTAAGCTCGAAAACTCCAAAAAATTACTAACATGTTGTGCAGCTTCTAATCTTCTCCCAGTCATATCCTCATTTTTCTTCCTCGCTTCTCTCGATTTCCTAGCCGCTTCATTATTTCGTCTCCGACGTTCTCGATAACTCTGAAACATTCTTTTTTAATTTTTTCAAATCTTCAACCCTCCCTCCCCAACTTTCTTTCTGAAAAAGTTGATGTCGATAGAAAAACTTCTGAAATCAAACAATTTTAGAGATTCTCTTTTTCAATTTCAGTTTCTACATAGTTTTCTCACCTCATCTTTTTGCTCTTCTGGAACTGGTTGTGGTTTTTTCTTCGATGGAACTGGAGAATCTCGACTTGATGGAGTTGACGGCGGAAGTTGGCCGAAATGCGAGAATTGATGGGCGAAAAATGGGTGGAACATCATGTTTTCGGATTTCATTGGATCGAACTGGAAAGAAAATGGTTGGAGTTTAGTATTCCAGAAAAATTCGTCAGATTTTCAAGATTTCTGAATGATCCGTCTTTGATTGAAAACGAAAACACGATTCAGACAACCGAAAATTAGAAAACTAAAGTTCAACCTGTAGATAAAAATTATTTTTCGTGTAATTTCATTTCAAAAATTCAGGATACGTTCAATACTTTTGAAAAGTTCCTTGAAATCTTCCAAATTTTTCAAATTTCAATATTCATTCCGCAGAATTATAAATAACCACAACTACAGTACCCTTTGAGAAACCAGGCTGTCACTACTTACCTTATCCTCTTTCATAGTCATTGGATATTGTGGTGCTCCATGATAATTCTCAAAATTCCACATTTGGCTCATCGCCTTGATTTGTTGTTGAGTCGAATCATAAATTTCGCTGGCAATTTGTTGTTGAATATCAGCGGCCATTTATGTATTTTCTGACAAACTGAACTGAAAATCCCAAAAACTAAAAAGTGATGTATTCTGGTAAGTAAGTACGTATTATTACGTAAAAAAGGACGAACAGAAGAGCGATAATGAGAAAACAGATAAGTTTGCTGTAGAAAAAGTGGGCGGAGTCGACAAACGAACAAAGTCGGCACCTTTTAGTCCATTCTTTTCGGTGTGGGTGGCGCAATACAAGCGGACTGGTTACGCAAGTTTCCAAAAATGGTAGATTGTGCATTGATGACTGGAGAAGAACAAAACAACGACATAACGAGCTGACAAGATAAGTTATGAGAAAAAAATAGTTTTAGAGATTTACACCACTGGAAAATAAATAAAAAAAAAAAAAAAATGAAAAAAAAATGATATATCAATTTTCTACTGTACGTGAAATTTCTTGAATTCCAAAAATCCACCAACAAAATCTCCCAATTCTCACCCACTTACAGTACCCTTCTTCTCTTCGCTTCCACATCGCTGCTGTGTGTGTCAAATTATTAGCAGATCATAAAACAACTTGGCTTCTGGGCGGTAATCATTTTATGACAAGTGTGTTCCTAAAGTTGTAAAACTACTCTCTTCTTCTTCTTCTTACCGCAAAAAATCATTTATCAAGCACAACATTCAATCTAGTCGAGCTCTCTTTTTTCGCCAAATGTCGACCGCGATCTGCAAATCAAATTCAACAGGGATCAGAATTTTCAAAAAAAAAAAAAGAAAAAAAAAACAAACTTGGATCAGGACTTGGTGCCAATAATTGATTATAGTTTTTCTCCATAGATTGAGCTAGTGCAAAATTTTCAGAGGTTGCAATAATTCGAGGGCGAAGAACTGTGAATGATACTTCGAAATTTGGATCAACATGCATTATTGCTCCACAATTCGAATCATTTCCACAATAAAATGGGGCCGAAAACACGGTGACCACACGTTTTTGAAACATGAATTGGAAGCCTTCCTGAAACACATAGAAAATGAAAAATTGCTCAAAACTCTGCAAAATTACCTGTGAAACTTCATGCGCTCTCACAATCAGACTCAATCCCAAAAGTTTCATAAAATCTGTGACAGCCTGTTCTCCAAAAATCACCGAAATACTTCTCAAATGATTTATCGAATAAGTCGAGCATTTTTCTTGTGATGGATCAGCCCACATCAAATCCAATGCCAATCCTTCGTCACATTTTTTTGGTTTATGCGGTTTTTTCAAATCATAAAATGATTGCCACGATTTTGCGTGTTCTGATATTCCGCCGTGCATACAAAGAATCTTTCGACCAATCAATGCACACAATGCCATTTCGTTGAAAACATCTTGAAATTTATTCCAGATTATTGAATTTCTTTTTCGTTTTAATTCTTCATGAAATCCATAAAGTCGATTCATTTTGAAGCATTCGTGATTTCCACGTAGCAAATGGATTTTATTAGGGTATTTGATTTTGTAGCAAAGAAGAATCATAATCACCTGAAACATCATTCATTAGTTTCTTCTAGACATACTACAGTATTTCCCTCACCTCAAAAGAAAAACCACCTCGATCCACATAATCTCCTAAAAACAGCAAAGAATGTTTTGGCGGATATCCAATCACATTAAAATATCTCAAAAGATCTGCAAGTTGTCCATGAATATCTCCAAATATTGTGATGGGTGCTTCTAATTCAAGCATTGCTGGAAGTGGTCTCATAATTTGTTTCGATTTTTTCAAAATCAATAAAACTTCCGCATTGCTGAACCCTTCCAAATCTCGAAATTTTATAATTCTGCAAATCATTCGCTGTGCCAAATTTTCGATACTTTCCATTTTTTCTGCTAGTTAGTTACTAATTTCTAAAATATTCAAAATAAATCAATTTTTGTTTAATCTGACCCGCTGATTTTTCTTGGGTCACGCCAAAAATATTTATCCTTCCTCGGATAATGCAAGTATTTTCGTTCAAACACTTGAATCCAAAAGTTGCGCAACAATTTTTTCCGTTTCATGTGAAAGAGTGCCGAGTTATTGCGCAGCAATGGAGCAGCAGATGGAAATATGACACCATAAAGGGTGCGCGAAATGGTGTAATCGTACAGGTGATAGCTGTATTTATTTATTTATTCTTCCGGCTGAGAAAGACACAAATTTTCAATTTGGCAAATTTCATTGTTCTCTAAAAATTTGATTAGGAACAAAGAACGGAATATTTTGAACGAGAAATTTTTGCGATGAAAATTTTTGCACAAAAAAATTGAAACTTCGAATAAAATTTATTAGTTTACATTCATAATTTCTCTAGTTTTCCAATCTGGATTTTTCAATCGATAATATCCAATTCTCGAGCATTGAAGTGCTCCCATCAAAGCCACAAACACATTCAAAGAAACCATATACCAACTGAATGGTTGAATTTGGAATGTCAATCTTGTCCAGAGCACTCCAGTTACAGCAAATGCCAGGTTCTAAAAATTTCACATTCTCTCTATTTCAAAATGAAAAATCAAACCTGATTCAGCGATAATTTTTCAGCTGGTCTAACCGCTTCGGAAAATCCAACAAAAACCAGAATCCACTTGAAAGTTGGTGCCCAGAAAAAGACAGTTTTGAAACCAGCCGGGTGATTCCAGGCAGGTTTTGCGATTTCTGGAAGACGTGGATAGACGTGGCGATCGCCGAAACGGCAGAGATATTGATAAAGACGACGATGTGGACCCATTGAAATTGAATAGATAATTAGAAATGAACGGAAATTGTAAAATGAAGAAACATTAACGTGTGAGTTGGAATTTTGAGAAAAAGGCCACGTGAATATTAGTTAGGAATTCGGGTTGATGTGTTAATTTTTGTATTGAAATTAGGCTGACAAAAATGGAAGTGTGGTCCCAAAATGCAATTTTGAAATTTACAAGATATTTTCCCTCTATTGCAAAAAATTATAAAATCCAACGTTCCAAATTTTTAGTGCTAAATTTTGAGTTTTACAGATGATTTCAACAACTTGTTTTCAAATTTTCTAAAATTTTCAAATTGCAAACTGAGCTTCAGAAGTTTTGGACCTTAATTTCTAAAAAAAACTTCCATGTCTCTACTCCACCCCAAATTCTCAACTAATATTTTCTATGCTTTCAAGTTTATTCACTCATAAATCCTAATTCACACTATTTTTTATGTGTCCAAAAATTCCTTCCGAAATACGTTCAGCATAAATCAAATCTTGTTTATTCGTTTTGTTTACTGAAATGTTTTTTTTCTGCTCGTAAGAATTTTGTTTTCTTTTCCATCTCTCTCCTCTCTTTTTCTCCTTTTCTTGATGTCCATTTTTAGAGGAACAGCTCCTCTCAAACCTATTTAGCCATCGAACCAGCCCCCGTTTTGTGTCCATCTGTCTCTACTTCTTCCTTTCTCTCCCAATTTCTTCTCGCTCCTTTTCATGTCATTTTATTTTCTTCATCACTAAACTAAAAAATGTATAGAATAATATGAGCAACATCGATATTTCGTTGCGATGCATATTATCTTTTTCGTTTTCCTCAAATTGTCTGAGAATTGTGGCAATGTTGGTTTTGTTGGCAATATTTTTAGTGACTGTTCTAATATTTTTTCTGTTTTATTCGTTTGATCGACAAAATATGGCGAGAAGACGGAGAAGGCGATCGAATTCTGTGTTTTCGTGTGAAAATTTGAAGGATTATATGGAACATTATACTTTGGTTGATGAAAGGATGACTAATTTAGAGGTTTGGATTTTTCTTTTCATAGTTGTTGCGGTTCAAAATTTTCGAACATTGAAAAAAATGCGTTTAAAAAAGTGACTAATTTTTTTAAAATTTTAAATATTTCCACGTCATAGCTCGCATCCAAAAGTATAGCAGATCCAGAAGGTCAAAAACTACTGTCATGCATAAAAACTTCATTCATTCATTCCAATTTAATTTCCTAATGCATTCCCAATTTTATTTTGCAGCTCGACCAATCTTCTTCTTCTCCACCACCAAAAGATCTTCCAATCGAATCTCAATTAATTATTCCATCATCAAAGACTCCACTCTCCCCGATTGAATCGCTCTACCTCGAACATCTTTTTGGAATTTCCCAGAGTTCTTCTCTAATTGATTCTCTTGCTCTCGAAGAACATCCAAAATGTGCTTCTCCAACATCAGAAAATTGTTCGGAAGAATCTGGATTTCAAGAAGGAGAAGAAGAACCTCTGCGTCGAATTCATCTACATGAAAGACCTCGAAATTTTCCAGTTCCAATTATTCCTCCAACCCCAATTTTTTCTGATCTACCAGTTGACAAAAATCGAATTGATTGTGAAAGGAGAATTCTAATGGAAGATTTGAAGTTTGTCAGGAAAACTCCCGATTTTGTTCCACGAATGATGACTGAAGATTTTGAACGGATAAATAAATGTATAGAAAAACGGAAAATTGATATTCGAGAACTTCTGAAACGCGTTGAATCAGCAAAACATCAACATCGAGTAAGCTTTTTTTTTATTCTGGATCTAAAAAAAATAGAAATTTTCAGAGATTCTCCGAACATCTTCAAAGCGCTCAAAATCTGACGGGTAAAATATACTGGAACTCATAACATAACAATATGAGCGATATCAATGTACATACATATTTATCGGAATAATATCACTGATATTTTAGAAACAGTTATATGAATATATTTGACGGGATCCAAGTGACTTCCAAAATTTCGGCCAACTACACAATTCCAATGTCCACCTATAGGAAATTTTTTTGTTGTTTTTTTCTAGAATTTTCAAAAAGAGTGTCTTACCATAAAGATTATCAAATTTTTTCTTGAGAAACGTTGCGATCTCATTCTCAATTCCACAAAGTTGAAGAGCATCTTGTAATTGTTTTTTGACTTCTTCAACTTGTTCATCTTCGAAGTTTGTTGATCGTATTCGAACATTTTCAAATCGCAAACTTTTTTCTGGAGGTTCACGCCATTTTCGAGATTCTCTTCTGGAAAAAATGGGAGGATTTTTTGAATTTGATGTTATGAGCGAATTTGTTTAAAAAAAAACTGTTTTTCCTAATACATTTTTTATTAATGACAGTGCTACAAAAAAATTGTCACAAATTTTCTTCTGATTATTTCCATTCGAGTTGAAACGTATATTTTTCCGTTGTTTGAAATCTTATTTTTTTTTCTTAAATTTTTCAGAAAAATTAAATCAGCTCAAATAAAAAATTCTCAAGAATTCCAAAAACTCACAAATCATCAAAAACATGTTCATCACATTCAGCTTGTCTTTCAAATTTTTCTCGCAAAGATTTCGCCGATAATTTTCGAAGTTTTCTCGTCAAAGACGACATCTTTCTTCAGTTTTTTCGAAAAAATTTGTGAGACTGCGAAAAAATGAAAAGGTGCCAGATCATATTTCAAACTTTTTTTTCAAACTCAAAAAAAAATGAACGTCTCATTTGTCATCACTCATTTGTTTTGAAGAAGCAGAAGAAAAATGGAGAGAACTTACCTTCGAATACTCAATTTTTTCCTAGCCATCGCAAACATTTTGGTTTTTCGACAAGAATGAGAAGATAGCACAAATGAAAGGTTAGATTAAAAAATGAAGAGAAAAAATGAGATGACAATTGACCCAAAAGCCGAAGACGAAAGATGCAACAACAGCTGGTAACATGGAAAAAATGAGATGAGATGAAAAAAAAAACATAAATAGTTTTTGAAAAAAAAACGCGTGAGATCTTTTGATTTTTTAATGGAAAATTGACAAATGAAAGTTGTTGATGGGGTTGGAAAGGGTTCAAAAGTTAAAGTCTGTTTTGAAATTTTCTTTGGGTTACAATGTTGTGCTCACAAAAATGAAAAGAAAAATTGAGCCTGGCCCAGGATGGACCAATTTTTGGGCCTTAGATCAACTTACCTTCTATTTATTCCTATCCTTCTATAGGCCTAACTTAGTAAGCCTAAAACAAAATTTTGCTTTTGAAAAACAATATTTCATTCACAGAAAAATACACAATTTGAGAAAATATCAAAAGTATCTTGAGAAACTTGGAAAAAACTCTAAATCTAGAAAAGTTTGTTCAAAATCTGTTCATCAGCATCATAAGGCATAGTAACTTCCATTCCTTCCACTTGCATTTGTGATCTTCTAATAGCCTCTCTCGCTTTTTCATTTCCACTCCAACTTCTTCTCGCAACCCCATTTGGCACATCCCAATTCAACATTCCTTGCGCTCTTCTTTCCGCATCTTCACTTCCATCTAATACCAGCCCAAATCCACCATTAATAACATCTCCCCAACCAACTCCTCCGCCATTATGAAGTGAAATCCAAGTTGCACCACGAAATGAGTCACCAATACAATTTTGAACAGCCATATCAGCTGTAAACGCACTTCCATCTGTGATATTTGATGTTTCTCTGAATGGCGAATCTGTTCCCGAAACATCGTGATGATCTCGTGAAATAACAATTGGTGCAGATACTTTTCCATTTTTCACTAAATCATTGAATCCTTTTGCAAGTGCAACTCTTCCAGCTCTGTCAGAATAAAGAATTCTTGCTTGAGAACCAACAACCAATTTATTTTTCTCAGCTTCTTCTATCCATTTTTTATTATCAGCATATTGTTGCTTCACATATTCTGGAACTTCAGTTGTTTGAAGTTCACTAATAATTCGACATGCCAATTGATCAGTTTCTCTCAAATCTTCTGTTTTTCCAGAAGTGCATACCCATCTGAACGGGCCGAATCCAATCGAGAATATGTCTCTGGAATGTTTTGAAAAATGAAACAAATTTAACAAGTGCAAATCTTACCCCATAATGTCTTGCATATAACTTGGATATCTAAAACTCTTATCATCTTGCGCATCTTTTTTCAACAAATCCGCTCCCGATCGATGACATTCCAACAAAAATGCATTACCGTAATCCCAGAAATACATTCCTTTCGCAGCCAATTTATCAATCGCTTTAATTTGCCTCAACAAACTTTGTTGCACAAGTTTCTTGAATTTGTCTGGTTCTTGTGTCATCATAATATTCGATTCTTCAAATGTTAATCCAACCGGATAGAATCCTCCCAAAAATGGATTATGCAAACTTGTTTGATCAGATCCTAATTCAACCAAACATTCTTCTTCTTCAGCTAATTTTTCCCAAAGATCAACAATATTTCCCAAATATCCGATACTAATTGTTGATTTCAATTTCCGATGTTCCTTGATCAAATAGATTATCTGATCTAAATCATCTGAATAAACATCCAACCATCCTTGTTCATGCCGTTTCAACAAAGCAGTTTTCGAAATTTCCGCAATAACTCCAATACATCCGGCTATTTTTGCAGCTTTTGGCTGTGCTCCACTCATTCCTCCCAAACCTGCAGTCACAAATACTTTTCCTGCCAAATTGTCCAATCCTTGACGGCGACCAGCATTCAAAACTGTGATCTGTATACGAAATTCTTTGGATGTTTTTTGGAAATAAATTCAAAATTCAAACTTACAGTTGTTCCGTGAACAATTCCTTGTGGTCCAATATAACAAAAACTTCCAGCAGTCATTTGTCCGTATTGAGTTACACCAAGTGCAAAATATTTATCATACAATTCCTTTGTTGAATAACTCGGAATCATCATTCCATTCGTAATTGTCATTCGTGGCGAATCTGGCGTCGATGGAAAAAGTCCCAAAGGATGTCCCGAATACAAAACCAAAGTTTGATGCATTGTCATTTTACTCAAATATCCCAAAACAAGTCGAAATTGTATCCAATTACTAAAAACCTGACCATTTCCACCATAAGTCACTAATTCTTGCGGGAATTGCGCGACTTCAGGATCCAAATTGTTGAGAATCATTAGAATGATTGAGGCAGCCTGTTGACATTTTGCTGGAATTTCAGAGATTTTCGGAGCCCGTAGGTCAAAGTTTGGCATGAATCGGAATGCATAAATGTGTCCGAAGGATTCGAGTTCTTCAGCAAATTCTTTGGCCAAAACATCGTGGAATTTTGTGGGAACATAGCGAAGAATATTTCGAACGGCCAACTGAAAATTTCTTGTTCGATTTTCATCAAAGAAAAAAGCTTGAATGTTTCGTTTAAAATGATAACTCACAATCTTTTCCGAAGTTGTCAAATTATTTGGTCTTTTTGGAGCATGCGCCACATTTTTAGCACGTTGTTCAGTTGGAAAATCAAATAATTTCTCAAAAGGATCGACGAACAATTGCGACAAGATCATTTTGAAGAAGAATGAGAAAACAACACGTGGTTGAACAAGATGATATTAACCATAAAAAGGTATTGGATGATAGAAAAGAAGGCGGCGCTGAATCGAATATAAAAAGTTTATGATTTTGTTTGGACGATGTCAGGTTAATTGTTCCAGTGTTTTCGGCCAAACAACCAAATTTGGATCATTATCAAGAACGTGTTTTGAGAAATTTAGAAGGGAAATAATAAATATTTGAAACTCGGGTTCAAAATTCTGGAAATGACCAAATTCTGTGCAATTTTTTTAGATATCTGAAATGTAAATTTTCCACGTTTCAGGCAAAATGTTATATTTTATATTCAGATTTTTCTGAAATTAAGATCCTTTTATATTTTGGAAATTGTTTTGCATGTATTAATAATTAACATGTCAAATTATTTATTCTATCAAGCTGAAACGTATATTTTCAGAGTTTTGCAATATAATTTTTTTTCAGAAATATTTTCAAAAATTCAAAAACATCGGTCTTATTCACCCCTTCCATATCCTATTTGATGAAAAAATCAACTTTTTTTTTCAGCGTGCGCTCAAATCACATTTGCCATTTACTGCCTATAATAATTACAAGTTACACATTACCCATGCCTAAGTACTCAATTTTCCTCATTTTTTGTTGCTCACCGAGCAAGCGGAAATTGGAATTTCCCACGTTTGCTCAAACTTCCGAAGCAACCAGCCATTTTTTCAATATTCCCGAAAAATGTTTTGTTTTTTTTATCCGAGAAAAATGACTGGGGCGGTGTGAGAAAAAAGGGAAAAGAGTTACCCAAGTAACCGATTCCAATTTGATTTTGCGCAAGACAACAGCTGAAAAATTTGATTATGTGACTCTTTATCGCATTTCTATTAGTTTTTATTACATTTTTTTGTGTTCTGACGTCGGTGTTCACATTTTCAACTTTTCATATAAAAACAAAATAATTATTTCTATTTTTCAAAATTTCAAATGACTCAGTCAGTCAGAATTTTTCTCACAGTTGATCAAACATTTTTTAATTCAAGCGAGCAAAATCAATACTTTTGAGCAAGTTCAGACAATCAAAAATCAACAACATTTTTTTCTCGAGTTACCGTATCTCTAACCCAACCCATAATCTGATAATGTTTGTTTCATTTCTCCAAAACCAATTAAATATTTCTTTCAGATTTCCATTTTCAGCTGTTCATTTCAAACATGAACACATCAACATCTGAGATTATATCAACAACTTTGATGTCGATCATCGAATATGCTGAAGAAGATCTTTTCGATGAGGTAACAACAAAAAAATCGAGTTCGAGAACTTTTCCAACATGTTCTGAATTGTTGTGTGGTGAGTTTTTTGAAAGCTTGAGATTTAGTTTAATTCGAAAATGTGTTCATCCTCACAGATGTATACTTCACACCTCGAAAAATTATCTCAATTGCAATTATGTTGGGAAGATTGACCATCGCTTTGCTTATCATTTTGCTAGGCACAAAAATGGAGAAAGATTTTATGAGATCAATTTCGAACGCGATTTTTATTCCAATTATATTCACGGAACTTTACACAGTGTATATTGAAGTTGCGTTTTATCGCCTTCTTTTTGCAGAAAACAAAAAAGATTACGATGCTTTTATGGTGTAAGTTCTAGAATTGGGTAGAAAGGGAGCTTTTTTTTTTGTTTTTTGTGGGTATTTTTCGAAAAGGTTGTGATGAACTTGAGGCTAGAAAATTGTTTGCGAAAACCGTAGTTTTATGAAAATGTGTAGAAAGCGTGAAGTAGGCTAGGATGTTTGAGATTCAAATTCAAAAAAAAATCCTCTCATCCCAACCCCTCGTATTTTTCTAGAAACTACATAACATGGACCGATCAATTCATGACATTTTTAAATGATTATGTGCATATCAATATAATGTGTTTACTTCCGCTTATTTTATATTGTGGTCGAATTGCAACACTTCCTGCTGACAGAATCAACGCATTTCCAACAAAGTAAACAACTTTATTTCACAAAAGTGCAACTCTTTTAAAATAAAAACAATTTCAGCACGATTTGTTTGATAATGCAGATAATCCCATTTTTTGTCAGTATTCTGAATTACATCAATACAGTAAGCAGTGCTGTCGTTCTAGCACTTCTCGCAACATTGTCACAGATTCTTACAATTATTTGTTTCTCGATTATTTTCATACAAATTTTTTGGGTGAGACAATCATATGACTCACATAACAATCAAAAACCAAACATTTTTCTAGTCAATGTTCATTATGATGCGTGATCTACCGTACGAAGCGGCAACTTCAACAGATATGCAAATTCGGGATGCGAGAAGTCGATTGGCTTGGTCATTAGCCTATATGGTTATCCCATTCCTAACTTTGATTCCTTTTGTGATCGAAGCGATTTTTGTGATCTTCAAGATTGTTCCAGCGAAAAATGGGGGATTGTATAAACTTCGTGTAATCATGGAAATTTTGATAATTATGATACATTTTTATCGACCAACTTGGATGGTTTTGATTACTATGATATTTTTGCCACCATATCGGTAAGGGTTTCAGGCTGGAAAAATTTTCCCTTGAATTATATTCAACAAGGTCCATCTTTTTTGCAGTCGCGCAGTTCCACTCCTTTTCTGCTGCTGTTCTTGTTGTCCAAAAGTCGACGTCGAACCATTGCCACGAAAAGCACCGGACACAAGTCTTATGTACAAATATGCTGATATCTAAAAATAAAGATTCTTACCGTTACAGGAAGCAGCAGATTAATTCAACACAAAAAAAATAATTCCTTTTGATAAACCATCTCTCTTATCTTTGACATTGAACCCAATATTTTCCAACAAAAAAAAATTATTTCATTCGAAATCGACTGGACTTTTTTTCGAGACTTTTTTTATTTTGGGGTGGTTTCCAAGTTATCACCACGTTGTGAAAAATGCAATTTGTGGTCGACAAATTTAGTTTGCTCTTGCGATAAGATTGAAAACCATGTGCTTGCATTTTTGTGGGGTGGGGATGATAAGTTTTTGATGATTTATATTCTCAAAGAAAATGTGGCATTCTTGATTTTTTGTCGATAGGATTATTTTTGACAAACTTTGTTTGGAAGTGAATTTCAAGATTTTCCAAGATTCTATTGTTTTCTCTCCTGATATTTAATTTAGAAATTTCAATTTCTAGTTAATGAGGCACCCCCCAATATTATCTGGTTTTTGAATGAGAATTTTCATTTGAAGTTATGTTTCAGACTTTTCGTGATTTCTGTTTCAAAATTTACAATTCTTAAAACTTTTAGTGTGTTGTTTTTGAGGAAAAAATGAGAGTAGTAGAATTTTTCTAACAAAATATTTGACGAATAAGACATCAATCTATTAGTCAATTTTTCTTCGTAAAAATATTCCAATAAATTTTGAAGCGTAAAATTATTGGGTCAAATTCTTAAGTTCTTTCAGAAATTTCTTGATTTCATCATTTTCCTAACATCATTCCATTCGATTTTTTCAAAACACCAACAACAACTAACAAAAAAGTTAACTTGATTAATTTCAAAAAATCTCCAACAGTTGCCCTTCTTCTTCTTTTTTCTCCCTTCATTCTTTCTTTATCCACCAAACAATTCAAGCAAGATATAATAAAAACTCCAAAAAAACACGTGATATTCTGGTCATCCGGCCCGTGTCATCCCGCCCCAAACAACTGTCACCATCTGCGTTTCCACATCTCAAATACTCTCTCGCCGATTTTTTCTTGGAGCACAACATATCTCTTCGCATCGTTCAGACGCTGTGTTCGTTATTTTTCTCGTTAAAAGCTCTTCATTTTTTGATTTGAGATGTTTTATTATAAAAAATTTTTATATTATTATAGATAGAATGAAATTCCTTCTCATCGCACTTTTGTGCGTTACCGTAACCGCTTACCATGACAAAAAATCTATGCTCGAATCGAATCGCATTATGGATCCTGAAGAACTCAAGGGTATCAAATCTGCAGCTTGTGACGAATGTCAAAGTGTTATCCAAAAAATCATCGACGCTTCAAAAGATCCAAAGAAATTGGAAGAATTGAAATTGGTTTTGAGCATGTTGTGCAAAGAAACTTCGTATATTGAGGAATGCCGATTGTTTGTTAATAACATTGACAAATTCATTGATACTTTGGCTCCATATTTGGTAAGTCCATAAATTATGGCTTCAATATTTCTTGAAAGAAAAACGTCTTCAAATTTTCATTTTCAGAAAAATCCAAAAGCCATTTGCTCTCGCGTCCATTTGTGCTCAAACAAGAAAATCGAATCATTCCACAAACTTTTGTTGGAATACACAGCTCGCGCTGGAAAAGCTCTCACCTCCGGACCAAAGATCGTTTGCGACGAATGCGAATTCGCCGTAAAGGAACTTAAAACCGCTCTTGAAAACAAAGATCTTCAAACTGATGTTCGCAATTTCTTGCGTGAAAATGTTTGCAATGTTTTGGGAAGCTACAGAGGATTCGTGAGTTTTTCCTGATTCCTCAAAAACTTCAGTCAGCTCTTACAATTGAATTTCAGTGCGACTTGGTTGTCGATGAATATTTGCCACAATTCATCCAACAAGCTGACGCGATTCTTTCCGATCCACACCAAGTTTGCGTCGATGTTCATGCTTGCGATGCTTCACGTCAAACTCCACGCAAGAAATATGTGGGTCTCATTGGATTCGTTCAACGTCACATCCTCTAAATATTTTCCTATTGTGCTTTTTGTATTTATTTTTGTGTCTTCTTCCCATAAATCGCATAATTCTTACCTATGTTGTTTTTGTGAACGTCAAGGAATTTTGGAAGAATTGTCAGATCACGAAAAATCGTTTTCTGAAAGTTGGAAGAAATCTGAATACGATTCAGGACTGGTCGATATTGATATCAAAATCCAATGTTTCCTTGTTAAAAGAAGTTCAGGCTTCCAAAATCCAGACATTCTAGACTTCTATTCAATAATTTTCAAAATTTCAGAACTTCAATAAAGGTGAAGTTGAAAACATCGAAACAGAAATGGAGAAATTCTGGGGTGGTTTGACGATGAAATCAAAACACGGAGAGGTGAGATATTTTGAAAAAAACATTCAAAAAAGTTTAATCCAATTTTTTTTCGTACTTTGATCTCTCGATTCATTTCCCAGACCAGATCACGAAAAGATCAATCGCCCCCACATTTACAAAAGCATTTTCAATATTGTTCCATTTAGATCCTTGCAATGTCTTGTTTCGAATGCCAATTGATGGTTGATGGTTTGCAAGAGGAAATGATTTCGCAAAGAGTGATTTTTTTCAATTCCTCCTAATCTTCAACAAAAAATATTTCAGAAAGAGATTGCTGGCGATATCCAATCATTTGCTTGCAATAAAATTGTACCAGAAAATATGACAGCTTCTTGCAATGACTTTTTATCAATCTATCTTCCAACAGTTATTCAAATGACCATTGAACAAGTTACTGCAAAAGGAATTTGTCAAGCTAACAAATGTTGTCCAGTTAATTTGGATCAAAGTGTTTACAAGAGTTTCAGCTATCAAGATTTGGAATCGAATAAATGCGGAGTAATGAAAAATCTTGAAGGATACATGAAGGAAAATCTCGAAACTTCTGCTCTCAAAAAATTCGTTGAATCATCTTTGACCGGCTCAATTTGCGAGAAAGCCTTCCGCATTTTTGCTCCAATTTGTCAACAATTTATGGGAGTGACGGCAGAATCATTCGTCAAAACTACAGTATCCCTTGCTTCAAACCAAAAATTCAGCAGAGCATTGCAATGTCATTAAAAGATAACGGGAGAGAGCAACTAAACTTTTGTTTGTGTGTGTGATAATAAATTATTCGAGAAAAAAAATTATGTTGTTGATGAAAAAGAACAGGGACGAGCTATGATCTATGAAAACAGTTAGAAAGTCGATCCACAATTTCGAAAAAAAATGAAAAATAATTATTTGGGAGTCGGAAACCTTTCAAATGTGATCAAATTTTCACAGTTCTCCACAGAGACCTAAAAATGTCCCACTTCAAAAATGTGATCTTACCGATCTCGATTAAATTCTGCCAAATCCATTTTTTTAACATTTGTAAGTGTATAAGTTTCCATCGTTATTTTTCATAAATCTTAACCGAACCCTATCCGATCACGTGAAAATTCTTCTCATAGGTAAACTATAGCCAAGCCATAATTCTTATTTCCACGAAATGAATTATCACCATTAATTTTTGCTCGGTCCAACACACACTACAATAACCAAGCACGTGTCCTCAAACCGACAAACCCAACATTTTTCTCAATAAATCAAACTCATCAAACTGATAAACTCCTCAATATATAAACTCATCGGCATAAACATCAATTCTTTATCAGTCTCCGAAAATGAAGCTCTTCATTTTGCTTGGACTCATTGCTCTTGTATCGGCTGATATTCCAATTGTTTGTCAATCATGCCAAAAACTTGTTCAAAACTTTGTCGATGCTTCAAAGGATCGTATGAAAATGTCGGAATTAAAAGTTTCATTGGCTGTTATGTGTATGGGAACATCACACGAATCAGATTGTCAAAAAACTTTGGATAAATTGGATATCATTGTGATGAAGTTGGCACCATATTTGGTTAGTCTATCAGAGAAGCTTGATCATAAACAAAAACAACATTATTTCTTTTTAGAAAAACACCGCAGCTGTCTGCTCAAAACTTCAAATGTGCTCTGATTCTCCAATTGCTCGACTCGTCACAATGTTCTTGAAAAAGAGCAAAGCCGAAGTGACAAATGATGTCATTGCAAAACACGAAATTTGCGAAGAATGCAAATACGCAACATCGCAAGTTCAACAATTCTTCGCCGAAGAGAACACAATGATTGCCACCAAATCATTCATCGATCAATTTATCTGCAAATCATCCGGAAAATACAACGACGCTTGTCAATTTGTCTCCTCTTTCATGATTCCACAATTCATTCAAGAAATTCAAACAGTTCTTGGTGATCAAGATCAAGTTTGCTCTGATCTTTCATTCTGTCAAACCAAAAGATCTACCAGTCTTTTGGAGAAACCAACAATGGAATTGTCACAAATTTGGGGAAAATTGGGCAGATCTCAAAATTCAGAAGAATTGATGAGTTGTTTCGAGTGTACTTTGACTGTTGATGCAATGATCGAAGAATTCATTAACAAAAGGGTAAGCTTTTCAAATAAAAAGTCTGTTGACAAGAAAAACCATCAAAAAACCATGTAAGCTTATATTTACAAGGAAACAACAGAAACAGTAGTGATGAGTCAGACAAAATGTATAAACAAGGAAAATCATTTTTGTTGTTTGTTGTGAGTAAAGTATGTAGAACACAGACCACGAAATTCTGTGAATGAGAAACTGTTTGATCTCTGCAAAACCAAATATGCTTTTTGATGTATTATGAGCTATGACTCACAGAAGTTTTTAAAACTTTTGAGTTCAAAAACATTTGACTGGAAGTGGAGAATCACAACAAACATATTTAGTTTTAGACTAGCTAGTCCAATTAAAAATTTGGTGAGAGGAATTAGAGCTTTCAGCAATCTAAATGAAAAAATCGAACTCCAAAGCTTGAATTTCGAAAAATAGATTCTGGCGTTGCTAAAACTTTCATGACATAATATTTTAATGACCACAAATCTATTTTCAGCAAGGAACCGCTGATGATATCCAAGCTGCAGTTTGCGCTAAAGTCAACGGAAACTGGACCGCTGGATGTAACGATTTCGTCCACATGTACATGTCAACTGTTCTTTATCTCACTTATAATCAATTCGATGGTCGTGCAGTTTGCGAAGATATGCATACTTGCGAGAAGAAAGAATCATACGCTACCAAGTTCTCAACTCCAACCATTTCAACATGCGAACGTTGCAAGACTTTCGAGCATTTCCTCGCTGAAAACAGCGCTTTGCTCCAACCACACGCAGCCCAATTTTTGGAGCAAACTGTTTGCGCCAAATTGCCTCGTTCATTTGGTCAATTGTGTGCTCGAAGTGCTCATCGTCTAACTCTTTCATCTTTCAAACAACTCGAAATGGTTGCCAAAACTCGTGTTATTTGCACAACGGTTAGTTTTTTATTTCGATCGTGCTGACAAATACAATATCATGTACTTTTCAGGCTTGTTGATTGTGAGAAAAGGACGATTCTTTAAAAATGTTGAAACTGTGATAAATAAAGAGTTGTATTTGCATTGTGTTTTTGCTACAAGATACAATTTGGAGGGGGTGATAATTGAAAATTCAAAAAATACTAACTAGAAAGATAGATTTTGGAAATGATCTATTGGTAAAACAAGTCCAAATTATGAACTCATCTTTTTTTTTCAACAGAGGATTAAATTTCACAACTTTTTTGTTCACAGGAAAACTATTAAAAAACTTGTGAAATAGAAGCATTTTTCCTACACCAACTATCAATTGTTCTATGAAAATGTAGTTATTAAATACAAGTTGAGTCATACTTATATCCAAACATCAAAGTTTCTCCATTTTTTCCTCTCTCTCTCTCTCGGAAAAATAAATATATACCAGGGAGGAGGGAGGAGCTAGTTACCAAACAGTAAAAAATGATCACGACCAGTAACTACTATAAATATTCGACCAAGTTTGTATAACTTTTCAAAGTGAACTGTGTCTCGTGTTTTTTTTTCAACTTTGGTTTCTATTCACTTTCCAGTTATGTAAATAAATAAATATGTAAATGAAAACATTCATATTTTTTTGTTGTTTTTCTATTCTCCAAATAAATTCTAGTTCCAAGAGCAGTATATTTTTACAGAATGTTCACAACACTTCTTATCTCATCTCTTGTTGTTTCTGTTGCCTCGAGAGGATTCGGTGGAAACCAACAACAAGGTGGGCAACAGCAAGGTGGATTTGGTGGAAGACATCAAGGACCACCACCACCTCCATTTTTGCAAAATGTAACACAAGAGGCTCGTCAAGCATTCTTTGATATTGTCAGCAATCAAAATTTGACAATCTCAGAAGCTGAAACTCAAACTGCCGCATGGGCACAAACATATGGAGTTAGCGTAAGTTTTGAAACCAATTGGATTACAAAAATATATTTAAAACAACTGTTTTGTTGTTCGAAATGAAAGTGAGAGTAAAAACAAAGATAATATTATTTTTAGGACGTTTACAATGAGTTCAAAGCTAACGTTACTGCTCACAAAAACGAAATCAAGGCGAATATCACAAGCCTCATCTCGAATCTCTCTGCTGCACAATCTGCTGTTCAATCAATTCTTGACAACAAAGATCAAACCCGCCAACAACAACGTGAAGCTTTGGATAATCTTAGAACTCAATACGCTCAAGAAATCCCAACACTTTTCTTCATCGCCAGTCAATTCAGACCACACGGTGGACCACAACAAGGAGGTCGTGGATCATTCGGTGGAAGATTTGGTGGAGGACAAGGTGGATTCAGATCTCAAGGTGGAAACCAAGGAGGCTTTGGAGGTCAACAACAAGGTGGATTTGGTGGAAACCAAGGAGGCTTCGGAGGAAATCAAGGTGGATTTGGTGGACGTGGTGGAAATCAAGGAGGATTTAACCAACAACAACAAGGAGGATTCTAAATACATCAAAGATCATAATGATAATTTCCACCAATTTTTGATACTGATCTTGCCTTTTCTATATTTATTCCAGGAATATCAAATTTCAAATAAAAACATCTGAATCATATATTTTTTCGCATTCGCATTCTCATTCTCTCTCCCACTCTTTCTTTTATGATGATCATAATCAAAATACAGCAGAAGGCATGACATAAGGAAAAATAGGGGGTGGAGCTTTATTGTGTTTTTTTTTCCTACACAGTTCAGCATCAAAATGTGTGCTCATCCTCAATTGTCACACTATTTCATCTTACAATTTGCTCAGCCAAGGTCGTATTGAAAAACAGCGAGTAGTATAAAAAGAAGCTCGGAACGGTCAGTTCCTCATCGTCATCAATGATTTTCAAAGTTATCATCGCATCAATCGTTTTGTGCAGTGTGTCTGCTCAAAGAGGACCTGGAGGTCCTGGTGGACCTGGAGGGCCAGGTGGGCCAAGTGGGCCAGGAGGACCAGGAGGTCCAGGAGGGCCAGGAGGACCAGGCGGACGTGGGGGACCAGGAGGGCCACCTCCACCTCCACCATTCTTGGCTAATGTGAGCGATGATGCTAGAAAAGCGTTCTTTGACATCGTCAGCAATGAGACCTTGACACTTTCGGAAATCGATTCTCAAACCGCTGCATGGGCTGCAACAAACGGAGTTTCGGTAAGATTTTGAATCATATTTTTCAAGAAAAATATAAACTATATTTAGGATATCTACAATGAATTCGAAGCCAATCAAACTGCTCATCGCGCTGAAGTCAAGCAAAACGTGACATCAGTCATTTCAAACCTCTCATCAGTTCAATCTCAAGTCGAAGCCATTCTTGAGAATAAAGATCAAACCCGTGCTGCTCAACGTGAACAACTCGATGCTTTGAGAGAGAAATATCCAAAAGAAGTTGGAGTTCTTTTCCAAATTGCTGGACCACCAGGAGGAGGACCAAGAGGCCCAGGTGGACCAGGAGGACCAGGAGGACCAGGTCGCGGAGGACGTGGTGGACGTGGTGGACGAGGAGGCCGACAATAATTCAATTTTTTTTTGTAAATAACAAACACCTCTGAATAAATTATCTCATCAAAATTTCTTTACAAGTTTTCGAGTCGAAAAAATTGAACTTTGCTTTGAGTCGAAAAAATTGAACAATGCAATTTTCCAAAAAAAAGTTTCAGAAATCAATTCCTCCGAATCAAAAAGTCAACCTTATCTCAAAATTCAGGTGTGTGTTTACAAGGGGGTTTCCCTCGATGAACCTAAAGGTCAAAATTGCTCGTGGGGAGGGGGCGACGAGAGATTTCTGACTGTGTTGAATGTCGGCGTCAGACATACATGTTGTTTTTCTATTCCACTAGCACATCGTGACGTTTCAAGTCGTGGAAGAGGAAACCAAATGTACAGTAGACTTCGTCGGCTCATTTTGTTCGAAACTATGTTTTTGGTTTTCTAGGCCATCTCGATTATTACAATTTCTTCTTGAAAAAGTCTCTGGAGCCAAGTTCCTTCAGTTTTTATCTTCTCTGTTGATTAAACGAAGCGACCCAAGATCGCGGAAATTTTCGCCAAATAGTTTTGACCTATTATTAAAAACACATGTCTAGACAATTCAATTTTTAACTTCCGTGTTTTAAATTGAGTTACTTGTATCTCTTATCACTTTTATGTACACACATAAAAATTGGAACACCTTGTCAATATTGGTTTATTGCATAATAAAAAATCGAAAAACTTATACACAAACAACAATGAATCATTGAATTCTGGGAAGCCCGATTCGTCCGATATCTCTTGGTCCTTTTTGGAATCCAAGTCCAATCAGTCCAACAAGTTTCAGAATAACTCCAACTTCCTGTGGATATTTATTTCTTAATTCGTCAAGTTGCTCTCTTTGAGCACTACGAGTTTGATCTTTATTTTCGAAAATTGATTCGAGTTGAGATTGAACAGTTGGAAGATTCGAAACTACAGATGTCACTTTGGCCTTGATTTCAGCGATATATGAGGCTTTTTTAGCTTCAAACTCGCTGTAGCTATCCTAAAAATGATATTTGCAATATGTATATCTTCAAATATTTCTCACCGAAATATCATTTGATTCTGCCCAAGTTGCAAGTTGTGTGTCGATTTCAGCCAGAGTCAAATTATCATTATTAACAATGTCGAAAAACTCTTTTCTCGCATCATCACTAACATTTTTCAAATATGGAGGTGAAGGAGGTCCACGTGGATGTCCTGGTCCATTATCAGTTGGAGGTCTAGAACTCACAAAACCTGACAGTACTGCCAAAACCAAAACAACTTTCAAAGTCATTTTTGTTGAAATGAATATATTAGAGATTGTTTATTTCATCTTTTTATACGATTTTCTGACCCCAGCTGTGTAAATTTATCAAGAAAAATTGCTATATTGTTTATTTATAGTTATACTACAATTTTTTATTCCATATGATTTGAACAGTTCAATGATAAAAATAGGAATGTTGAAAAACGTCATTCTCAAATGATTCACAAAATTCTTCGATTTTTGCCAGAAAATCAACGTGTCTTTCTTATGCAAATCATTCAATGTTTCCCACAGCCACAATAAAAATAAAAATATAATAATAATACGCCCTATTTTCGGAGAATATTATGCATATAAAAAGTCAACGCTGAAATCGAACAAAGTAACAAATATGCTTCAGAAATATTTGATAAGCTTTTTCCTAATCGTAGCGATTGTCTTCGCTCATCGTGGAGGACCACCATTCCTAAAAGGAGCAAGCAGAGAAGCTGTCAAGGAATTCTTCAAGATTCAGAATAACAAAACTGCTAAGATCTCTGAAATCGAGAGTCAAACTTCTGCATGGGCAGAGAAATATAATGTTACTGTGAGTCTTGGAAAACCAGTGCCAGAAGATTATTTCAGAGTTCGGTTGGAAATCTATAACTCATAGAAAAGTTATTTTAGGCAACCTACAAAGCTGCTGAAGCCAAAAGAGTTGAATTCGAAACTGGAGCCCGTAAAAATGTGACAACTGTCATCGCAAATCTTCCAACAGTCAAAACCCAACTCGAAGCAATTTTCGACAACAAAGATCAAACATTCGCTCAACAAAGACAAGCAGTTGATGCACTTCGAACAAAATATCCAAAAGAAGTTGTGACACTTTTCCACCTTTCTGGACCTCCCCCACCACCACCAAGAGGTGGAAGAGGTGGAAGAAGAGGAGGGCGAAGACATTAAATTATTTTATTTTACCAACGATAAAAATTTCACCATTTTTGTTTTACTTCCGGGGTCTTTATCAAGTTGAGTTATATTTACTTTTCGAATTGCAAACTTTTCTTGAGCTACGGAAATAAATAACACAACACAAAGTTGATCGGGATTATTTGAACCCAGATTTTTTTGCGAGTGAGAGATCAATTTTCAATGTTTTATGATGTTGATCACATCAACCCAAATCTTGTCTGATAGAAAAATCATGTCAAATCAGAAAATTACTTTTATAATAGCCAAACGTCCAGAAAAGTCTGCTCAGAGCTACATGAAGTCCAGGAAACCCGATTCACTTTCCTAATTTCTAAACATCGATCAAAAATTGAAAAGTTCCTACTATTGAAAATACAAAGTTCAACAACAAACCAAAAAGGTGTTAGTCACTATGATTATAATCCTTTGTCAAATCAAAAAATGTATGTTGGGTGAAATAGTATAAAACAATTGAGTTGATTCAATTGAGATCACATAATTCAAACATGGTTAATTCTAGTGTTATTCGTTGTTTGGCTTTAATTGCACTTGTTGGAGCACAAGGTTTTGGAGGAAATCAGAATTCTAATGGTTTCGGTGGAAATTCAAATTCAAATGGATTTGGAGGTAACCAAAATCAAAATCAAAATTCTGGATTTGGAGGAAACTCAAACTCTAATGGTTTCGGAGGCAACCAAAATTCCGGATTTGGCGGAAACCAGAACTCTAATGGTTTCGGAGGGAATCAAAATCAAAACTCAGGATTCGGTGGAAGCTCAAACTCAAACGGTTTCTCCGGAAATAGCCAGAATGGAAATCAACAAGGTGGAAACCAAGGTGGATTCGGAGGTCAACAGCAACAACAACAAGGAGGAAGAAGTGGATTCGGTGGAAACCAACAGCAACAACAAAATAGCTTTGGTGGAAATCAACAAGGTGGATTCGGAGGCAATCAACAACAGCAACAAGTGAGATTCGGATTCTCGCAACAAGGTGGAAATGGTGGATTCGGAGGTAACTTCGGAGGAAATAGCCAACAACAACAACAACAAGGAGGAAACCAAGGTGGATTCGGCGGAAACTTCGGAGGAAACAATCAACAAGGAGGATTTGGAGGTAATCAACAAGGTAACAATTCAATTTGTTTCGAGAAAAAAAAAATAATATATTTTTAAGGAGGATTCGGAGGAAACTTCGGTGGAAACAGCCAACAAGGTATCAATTAAAACATTTTTTTGTTGAAATAATTAACTTATGATTTTATAGGAGGATTCGGTGGAAACTTTGGAGGAAACAACCAACAAGGTGGTTTCAGAGGTCAGCAACAACAACAAGGTAACTATCATTTGTCCTTATTCAGTAGCTATATCTAAAATGATTAACAGGAGGATTTGGTGGAAACCAACAACAACAAGGTGGAAATCAAGGAGGATTTTCATTGAACGGATTCTCTGGTTCAAACTCCCAACAACAATCATTCCAAGGTCCACCACCAGCATTCCTTCAAAATGTCAGCCAATCTGCTGTTCAAGACTATTTCCAAATTATCTCAAACTTATCGTTGACAACTGCTCAAATCAACAATGCTTCAGCTGTCTGGGCTTCAACCAACAATGTCACCGTAAGTTTAAACAAAAAACGAAAATCATCAGATAATAACTGGATATAAATTTAGGCTGCTTACAATCAATACCAAACAAATCTCACCGCTGCTCATGATGCCGCTGTTCAAAATGTGACAAATATTATCAATAACTTGGCTGTTGTTCAAGCTTCAATCGAAACAATTCAAACCAACAAAACATCAACAGCAACTGAAAGACAAACTGCTTTGGCTGCTTTGGCGGAAGCTAATCCAAAAGAGTTTTCGATTATTATGCAACTTCAGAATCATCATGAAGATCAGAATATTCAAGAATTCAGTGGAAACCAGCAACAACAACAACAAAACGGACAATTTGGTCAACAACAACAACAAAATGGATATGGAAACGGAAATGGAAATAACAGCAATCAAAATAATCAATTTGGATTCCAAAACAATGGAAATTTCAGCACTGCAACAAGCACAGCTTCTTCAACAACCAAGAAAAATAAGAGCTCATAATTGATAAAACGATAATTGAAAATAAACTAATTTAGAAAAACAAGTAATTTAAATGTAAACTGAGAAAACCTCAGAAAGAAAAGGAAAAATTTCGCAGCGAAAATCAAATTTTTCGAAAATAAAAATATTTTTCGATGGGGTACTGTACCAAAGTGTTTGCGGAATTACGTACAAACACACCAAGCCTGACGCGCAGACTTTAATTTTTTTTTCAATTTGTCCCTCTTCTTTAAAACTTTAGCGATATTTAAAACTTTAGCGATAACATTGAATTGCGCTAATTAATCTAAAACTAATTTGGAGACTTCTTATCTATCCCCTGACAATCAAAACCCAAACTCACAGCGGGTATTCGACTTCCAATCAACATCTTTGAACTTTTGTCGTATGATACGATCGTATCTTGTAATTTATATCCATTCGTAACGATTTCGACATCAAAATCCACACTTCAAATAATTGTTCCGTCTATTTCGAACATCTGAAAGACAAAGAAATGTTTTTTTCAAAAGTGTATTCACGTGTTTTTTTCATCTGTCTGTCCGCTTTTTGTGCCCTAGATTTGAATTTAAATAATTTGACGTGAATTATTTCGCTCATTTCTGATTTTTCAAAACGTTCGGATTGCCGCATTTATTTTCTGCATTATTTTTTGAAATGTAGCATAGCCTGTGAGTTAAAAAGGTATAGTACGATTCATCATTTTTATCCATAAAATTGAGCTAGATATGAAAATCGGGAATTCGCAGTGACTCCGAAACCACGATTCATCATTTTTTTAGATAATAAATCTATTCTATTTCCAATTTTTAACCCTTTCCAATTTTTTTGCTTCGACATCATTTTTCCCGCAAAACAATGAACAGTTCCAAAACACTAAATCAACAAAACAAACTTTAGTTTCAATTTGAAAAACCACACACAAATATTTATTCTACTAAATAATCCCTTTTGGAAAAATAGTATGTCACATGAATAATTGTATATGACTCATCCAGGATTCCGGAATTTTTTTAAAAAATAAAATTGATGGTCAGAAATTTTATTTAAAAAATGGGCTTTTCGGAAAACTATGGGTTTTTTGAACGAGTTTTAATTGTGATTTCAAAATTGCATTTGAGTTCAACATTGGACCAACACCATTATTATCGTAGATCATTCTACTTTGGTAAATATGAAATAATGAGGAGTCTGAAAAGCGAGTGTTAACTAACTACAAAAAACAATCAGCCGCCCCTTCATGATCAACATCATCTGCGGATTTACTATAAACCGAATAAACCGTATATAATACCAGCCATCGGGTAGATTTTTATTAAACATCAAAATGTTATCTAAATTTGTTATTCTATCAATTGTTCTTGTCGCGGCTTTCGCTAAACCACGTGGCGGAAACGGAGGAAACGGAGGAAATCAACAAGGTGGACGTGGCGGACAACAAGGTGGACCACAAGGACCTCCACCACCACCATTCCTTCAAAATGTCACTGATGAAGCTCGTCAAGCATTCTTCACAATTGTCAGCAATGAAAATTTGACAATCACTGAAATCGACTCACAAACTGCAACTTGGGCATCGACTTATGGAGTTTCTGATATTTACAATGAATTCCAAACCAACAGAACTAACTTCGAAACTCAAATCCAACAAAACATCACAAGTGTCATCTCAAACTTGGCAACTGTTGAAACTCAATTGGAAACTATTTTCAACAATAAAGATCAAACAAGATCAGCAATCAATGCATCAATCAGCACTTTGAGTGAAACTTATCCAATTGTAAGTTATCTACAAAACTAAATTAAGATAAATGTCTGAATTTCAGGAAGTCCGAGTTCTTCTTCAACTTCGTCGCCCACCACCACCACAAGGAGGACCACAAGGTGGATTTGGTGGACAACAACAAGGAGGTAACTTTGGAGGTAACTTTGGTGGAAACTTCAATGGAAACTCGAACAGTGGATCAAGCGGTGCTACCAGGAAAAACAGAAATAACAAGAAGGCAACAACTGTTAGCAGCAGATAAATTGTATGAGATAAACTGTTTGTAAAGAATTACCCAGAATATTATTTTCAATGAAGATTTTGGCGATTTTTTTGTACCGTAATTGATGAATGTAAAAAAAATTTGCATGAAAGCTACCGTAACTTGTTATAGAATAAATTTCATTGAACCTTTGGCAGTTTCTAAAATGTCTTCCATTTTATAACTGAAATCAACAAGCCCAACAGAACTAACCTTATGAAATATCGGAAGTGTCATCTTTTTTTACATTTTTGGGCCTAGATTTTAATGAGTTTGTTGAACTTTTTTCAATTTTTAAAGATTTTTTTTTCATAACTTATATATATTTCACATTTTACAGAATTTTTATCGATTTTTCAATTTTTCCGAAATCCCTCCCCGAAAAACTCACACAAAAATCATCGAAAATTCGAGAATCCCTATCAAAATCCTTCGCTTCTAATTCATCCATCAATCGTTCTCCTCACATTTAAAAACATTTTTGACACTGAAAACTCACAAATTTCAATCGATACATTGTTTCTCTAGAAAAAACCCACCTTTCTTCGATAATCCTCGGATTTTCTGTTGAAAGTGATAATTTGAGCCTTGAAGAACATCTAAAAATTCAATTTTTGACTCAAATCCACTGATTTTCCCCGGAAACCTAGAAACCCAGCAAAAAAAAACGAAAATTGAAAATATTCTCGTGTTGCGCTAAACAGCGGGTAAGCGGAGTATCGTTGTAGATGAGAGAGAGAGTGTAGAAAATGAAGAGAAAATTAGAGAGAGAAAGGAGACGTATATTCAAAATAATATATTTTGTAAAAGTCAATTATTGATTGAGTAAGGAAACAAAAAAAAACTTTTTTTTTTCATGTCTATTTCCTTGCCCTGAATTTTTTCTCTCAAAAAATGTACATTTTCTGTGCTCTTGGAATTTTTTCCTTATATATATATATATATATATATAGAATACATTTATTCGTTCTTTCAATTTCACATCAATTACTTTCTACGATTATTTTTCTTTGTCTTCTTGGTTGTTGATGTACTCGATGTTCCATTTTGTTGTGGTCCTCCAAAGCACAGGCAATAACGGAAGGATCCATAATGGATCCATTATGGATCCATCACCGATTTTGACCCATCTTGGATCCATCTGAGACCAATCAGAGACTTATCTCGCATCAATCAGTGATTTTGATTGATCCATGATTGATCCGTGATTTATCAAGAACAAGAGTTTATAGAAGTCAGAAGTATTGGGTCCAAGAACAATTATTTTAACTATTTTTTGAAAGAATATTGTTGTCATAACTACAAAGTGTTAAAAAATAACACTTGTAGCCCAAAAATCATTCTATTTTTTCCAAAAAAGTAAACTCAAAAACTTTCACAGAGAGGGATGATTTTTATATCATTTTACTCAGCGTGAAATTCTGAATCGAATGGTGTTTACCATTTTTCATCAAACTCGATTAATTGATGCGCGAAAACAATCAGTTAAAGGCGCACACATTTGTTTGAGTTGGTCTCGCAGCGCACGCCGTTTGTGTGCCACACCCGTTCAAGCCACGCAATGAGTGTTTTCTACTGTAAAACGAAAAATCTGCAAATGAAAAAAACTGTGCAAACACTTTTGTCTAATTCTCTCTGTTCGCCGTTATATTTCGCACTACAGTATTAAAGGAGCATGATAAATTTCACGCGTTGGGTCTTGTCGCGATTGCTAACTTTCTTCGTAGGACCTCAAAAAATAAGAGAAGTAGCAAGTCAGGTAGAACTCGAGGCGCTGATTTTCATGCTATATTTAGTTTTTCATGAACCTTATCTAGATTTTGAGCTACAGGGTGCACCGTTTTTACACCGTTTTGCTGATTTTTGTGTTGCTTGAGCGGGTGTGGTGCTTTTCGAAATTTTCTTTTTTTTTCTTTTTTCTCGTTTTTTTCTGTTTTTGAGGGGCAATGAGTAACTTATGAGACGAAGAACGAATAGAAAAATCTTTTCCGGACTATTGACGAGTGAGGAATTATAGTGGGACATTGGAAATCCTCTTCAAACGCCTGAATTAGGCCAAAATGTGTTTTCTTCATGTATTTCATAGATATTTAGGCGTGTGAGCTATTCATTTGTAGTTTTTAAATAATTTTCTCCTGGTGTGAAGAACTTATTTCAGCTTGGAGCATCAAGTTTCTCCTGGGAAGCTTGAAATTCACTTGGTGACTGATTATCTCCGCTCAACAGTCCCTAGAACTATCTTTAGCTGCTCATTTGAGATTTTCTGGTTGAATTTTATAATTTCTTAGACGATTGAGAGAACATCACACCTAGTGAATGTTATTAGTCATCAATTCAACCTATCACGTTTGTTCTTACAACTTTTACTATACTTCACTTCAAATTATTTTTTTTTAACTCATATCATCGGTTCTGCCCTTCACTAATCACATAATGGTGTTAAGTTAATTTTCTCCTAATTTTTCGTAATTCTCATTCTCTCAAATCGTAATTATATGGTTTAGTTTCTGCTTAACTCTATATTTTCAGGTATATTCGTCACAAAAATGCTCGAGCGATCGAACATAGCGGAAAATGGAGATGTTCTTGTAAGTTTCTCCTAAAAATTTACAATGTTCCACGATAAGTTCAATCTGATTGCAGAAGCGATGGACAAACAACTGGGAGGCCAACGACAGGACTGCGCAGCTCGGCCAACTACCTTATAATAAGATAAGTTATTAATTTTTTGTTAGATTCGCAACCTGTATGAAGTCTACACTCAGCAAGGCAAAGTTTTTGTTACTCACAAGGGAAGTGTGTTATGAATCATCAGAGATTTTCAATGAGACATATATGTTTCTGTGCAGTTTTTCACGCTGAGAAAGATCCCGTTTTCAGTTTTTTCTGAGCGACTATCTGAAGAGCCCGAAGATGATCCATAAGTCCAGAATTTTGTGAAAATTGTGTTTTTTAGAGCGCATAGCTCATGTTCAGAGGGGAAAAACAGGATTTTCACAAAATTCTGGACTTTTGGCTAATTTTCGTTGTCTTCAGAGAGTCGCTCGGCAAAATCTGAAAACGGAATCTTTCACAGCGTGGAAAACTGTACAGAAACATAAATGTCTCGTTGAAAATCTCTGGGTTCTCATAACACTTTCCTTGTCAGAAAAACTTATTCAAAAGTTTCTAAAGGAAACTAAATTCCTGATATTGAGAAAAAAATAGTTGTAGACTTTTAGCAGTTCGGATTATTTTTATTTTATTTTCTTCTATCACTGTTTTTTTTTTGCTTCAATAAATTTTTTTGTCTTAAAAGTGTTAAAAGTTTTGAATAAATCAAGCATCAATCATCGATCCATCAACGATCAATCAGTGGTCGGTGTGATGGATCCATTATGTGCACCTTATGGATCCATCACCTCGGGGGACTTGATGGATCCATAATGGATCCATTATGGATCCTTCCGTTATTGCCTGTGTAAGTTTCCCCCTTGTTGCCCTCCAAATCCACCTTGTGGTCCTCCTTGTGGTGGCATTGGATTACGAAGTTGGAGAAGAACTTGAACTTCCTAAAAAAAACAACAATTTTTGAAAAGTCAATTATACGCTAACACTAAATACTTACAATTGGATTACTTTGAATCAATGTGCTGATTGAAGCATTGATTGCTGATCTTGTTTGATCTTTATTGTTGAAAATAGTCTCCAATGAGCTTTCGACACTTGACAAATTTGAAATAACACTTGTGATATTTTTCTGAATCGCAGTTTCAAGAGCAGTTTGATTGGTTTGGAATTCATTGTAAATATCAGAAACTCCATAAGTCGATGCCCAAGTTGCAGTTTGTGAGTCGATTTCAGTTATGGTCAAATTTTCATTGCTGACAATTGTGAAGAATGCTTGACGAGCTGCGTCAGTGACATTTTGAAGGAATGGTGGTGGTGGAGGTCCTTGTGGTCCACCTTGTTGACCATTTTGCTGTTTAGCAGAATAAACTGTCGAGATCAGCAAAACACAGACAGCAAGTTTAGAGAACATTTCTGATGTCGAGAGAAATATTACGCGTTCATATTTATACGATTATTTTGATGTTGATCGATGCCTGAACATGCCTACGTAGAAAATAGACAGACGTTGATCTATTCGTCATATTTGATAACTTCCAGCATATTTTCGAATGATTTTTTTCTTTCTATTACTTCTATAATCTTTAATTTTCTAATTTTCTAATGTTTTTCTTCGAGAAAAAAATTCCCAAAAATTAAAAAACAATTTTAATATTTCAGAAAACCCAAATCCCAAAATTCCGCATTCAAGGTCAAACATCGAAAAAGTCCACCTCATCCCAATTATCCAAAGTTCACCCCATCATCGTCTTATTTTCCCAATTATGCGGGTTAATCCCCACAAGTTCCACATTTTCTTCCGCAATGCTTCTCGGATTTCTACCGGTAAGTTCAATTTCCGGAATTTCTGAAAAATGTGTTTTTTTTTCTGATTCAAGATTTTTCTCTTGGCTAATTTTCGAGCAACTTTTGGATGTGCAAGAACATCATCAACAACAACACCAACAACAACATCGGGTATTATATAAAAAATTAACACTCACTGAAAATAATAACACTAACCTGCACACTAATCAAAAAGGTTAACAATTTTCGAAAGAATTTTTCGAAATTTTTAAATTTTTTCAGATTGTTGCTCAGCTTTAACCCAAACTCTGACATCCACGTCATTTCCCGATGGAACAATGACTTTTTCTTATGATAGTGACACGTGTCGAACTACAGTTACAGCAACTTGCTCGTGAGTTGGAAAGTTTTCGTTAAAATTTAATCAAAGTTTTCTAGCTCATCTGATTCATCACTTGGACTCTATGCAGCAATTGTTGCGAATACTGATCAGTTTCTCGACTATGCTGAAAATACTGTTTCTTTCCCAGGAACTTGTACAGATGGGGATTGGTAAGAACATCTAATCAGGTTCTGATCAATAAGGCCCATTTCTGAAATTTCCAAATTTAACCGATTTTTTTGAAAAAAGTTCGGAATCTAACCCAAAATCGGACTTTTTTTAATTTCTAAAATAGTGGAATATTCCTGAAATGTTTCAAAAGTCCGAAGATCCGAAATTCTTTCAAACTTTTTTTTCAAATCTTAATTTTTAATTTTAGGTTCATGGGAACTCCATCTCTCGAAATCGTCACTCTCGAATGCATTTTGACCAATCCATCATAATTCTAATTTTGTACATATTTCAATATTTTATTCCCGGGTCATTTATTTTCTTTGTAAATATAATATTATTTTCCACAATAAATTGGGCGGAGTCCTTCTGAAATTGTCGTAAAAATGTCCTTTTCTAACCTCTAATTATCCAAGATTAACCATTTCACTTTTGATTCAGAGTTTAGTTGTGAAAACAAAACGATATTTGAACTTTGAAATGTTGCCGGTGAGAAAAATTCAATTTTTATATTGTCCTCCCGAAAAAAAAAGAACCTTGGAAGAGAACCGAAATGGCCTAGGAAACCAAAACTACAGTAGACTTCGCGAAATTTTGGAGTCTATTTGAAAAATAAAATGCGAAATTTACACGCTGGCTATTTGCCAACCAGTTTGATATGCATGTGTCACGTCATTTTTAGTCTACTGTACGTGAGCGCCATTTCAAACGGGGGTTCTTTTATTTTCGGAATGACAATATTTAATTCATCTAATTTTTTAAAATAATTTTCAGCTACTATTTGCTTGTTTTCAATTAACCCATGGATGCGCTCAAACTCTTGGAACAACTCCAATAACAACCACGGGTAATTTAAAGATACTAATTAATTAATTAATCATACTAATTAACTAATAATAATTTTCCATAACACACTAACAACAAGTTCTACTAACTTCAGAATCATCATCAACCACAGGTTTTGTTTTTTTTTTCATGAAATTCAGATTCAAATTGGGCCAACTGTTTTATTTTCAGATTGTTGTCCGGCTTTGACTCAAACTCTAACATCTTCTTCATTTCCTGATGGAAGTATGACTTTTGCTTATAACAGTGATACGTGTAGAACTACAGTTACAGCAACTTGTGTGTAAGTTCTACCACACTTGAAATTATTCAAAATTGTTTTATTCAGATCCACTGATACATCTCTTGGACTTTATGCTGCGATTGTAGCGAATACTGATCAATTTTTAGATTATGGTGAAAATACAGTATCTTTTCCAGGAACTTGTACAGATGGAGATTGGTAAGTTGATATATTTTATTGAATTTTATATTCAATAATAAAATTATAATATTTTAAAGGTACATGGGAACTCCTTCGTTGCAAATTGAAACCCTCGAATGCATTTTGACAAATCCACCAAGCGGCAAATAATTAATTTTTCAATTTTTTTAAATTATTTTTCAAAAACGGGTCAATAAATATTTCATTTTTGCAACAAAAACTATATTCCGGAACAGTTTAGGAATGAATAATTATTAGATAATCCTGTCAAGACCCATTTTTTTCTTATTTTTTGTTATTTTATGCGAAATTATGTTGCCGGTTAGTTTTTTTTGGTCCAGTAAATATTTTTTAAAAAAAAATGTTTTTAGCTGATTTTTGCGTGTGTGAACTTGATAGATGGATGTGCGAGAACAACTGGAACATCGCCTGTTCTAAATACAGGTAGGTTGTTTTTGGGAGAGAAAACAATTGGGTTTCAACTTTGATAATTTGCAATTTTTTGTTCATTTTGAATTTTCTAGGGTTATATACGTTTCAAAAAAATTTTATTATCATGAAAACGAATAAAAAATGATTAAGGGTCTATTAGTTGCAACCCCCGAATTAAAATCTGCAAAACAAGCAGCTCATATTAAAATTTTGCAGAAAACTGTTGCCCAGCTCTAACTCAAACCCTCACATCTTCTTCATTTCCAGATGGAACTATGTCTTTTGCTTATAACAGTGACACGTGTCGAACTTCAGTTGTTGCAACTTGCTCGTAAGTTTTTGCCTGAAATAATTTTTCATTATTTTTTCGCAGATCCACTGATACATCTCTTGGACTTTATGCAGCGATTGTAGCGAATACTGACCAATTTTTGGATTATGGTGAGAATACAGTATCTTTTCCTGGAACTTGTGAAGATGGAAATTGGTGAGATCAAATTTTAATTGAAAAATTATTTATAAAATTGTTAGGTACATGGGAACTCCGGCACTCGAAATTCAAACTTTGGAATGTATTTTAACAAATCCGCCATAAGATATGTACAAGAAATGAATAAATCTATCTATCTATCTATCCGCTTTTCGTTTTTTTTGTCGGGTGTTTCATGATTGAAAGTTTCAATTATCAAAGTTTGTAATTGGAAATGAGAATGGCATTGTGACTAAATAAATTGTCCTTGGTGACTTGATTTGCATTTTCTTTTCTCATAATGAAATGGCAGAACAACAAAAAAAGTAAGCGAACAACATTTTCCCGCTGGGTGAAATGGCCCGTTTTATGGGAGAGAAAGAGCGAAATGTGTGGGAGAAATAATAACAAAAATGAGAGGGAGAGGTTGAAAAAAATACGGTGGGAATGGGAGAATGAATAAGGAAAAACAAGAACATGTGACTTTTTGAAGTTTGTTGGTGGGAAACAAAATACGGTAACTTTAAGAGTTGGAAAAAGAAAAAGGAAGCGGAAAAGGTTTTTTATAAATCCGATTTTCTTTAAATTTTATTTTAAAAAATTCAGTTATAATTCTGAATTCTCTAGATTTTATTCAAACTGTAGATTTTTTTTTGAATCTAGAATGTTACCCAAAAAGTAAAGCTGTCACTGCCTGAAAAGGCTCACGAAGTTCAGGAAAAAATTCACCAGTGATGTCATCTTCACAAAAAAATCAATTCTAGTTCAATCTCTATCACTTTCTCCTCTTTCATCCCTTCATTCCCCTTTCTTTCAAAATAAACAGAAACCCAACTTTTAGTTGGTCATCCAACCATATCACACAATACAATTTTGTAATTTTATTCAACAACGTACTCGTTTTGACTCCGCCCACTTTCCTCAATTTTCTCATGGTATAAAAGTTGAATGGCAAACCAAATTTGGCATCGAAAAATATGACATCGACGTCTTCAATTTTGCTAACAAGCAGTGTTGGATTATCAACATGTGCGCTGGTTGCAATTATTTTATATTTACCACAAATGTATTGGGAGATGAATGAGTTGAAAGAGGAAGTTGTTGGAGTTGTCAGAAGTTTCAAGGTTTGTGAGATTTCTTCTGATTTTTTTTTCAAAAAAAAAATCTCAAACTCATTTTCCTCTCCACATCTTGTGTAAACATTCATATTTTATGAAGTCGTTAAAAATCGCATTTCGAAAAATTTTATATTTAACACATTTAGGTCGAAACCGATTCAATTTGGATTGATTTAATGGATGTTCAACTTCTTCATTCTCCACCCTCTAAACCGCGTGAAAACCCACTCCTTCGACGTGACAAACGTTTCGCCAAACTTCCGGATTGGTGTCAATGCGATAATGCGCCACAATGTCCACCAGGCCCTCCAGGTCCGCCAGGAGCACCGGGAGCCCCGGGAAGTTCAGGAGAGCCGGGAGTTCGAGGAATGGATAATCCACATAAGGTTGAATCAGTTGGATGTGACTCAACAATCACTGGATGTGTAAAATGTCCAAGGGGAATTGCGGGACCACCAGGACCACCAGGACCAGAAGGACAACAAGGGCCAAATGGATCAGACGGTGCTCCAGGTGCACCTTCACAAATTCATGGCCCACCAGGTCCACCAGGAATAATCGGAGATGATGGAGCGCCAGGACAACCAGGACAACCTGGAGAACGTGGAGCACCTGGAAAAGATGGACAAAAACAAGTTGGAGTTCAAGGGCCACCAGGTCCACCAGGAGCACCTGGAAAACCAGGAACAATTGGGGAAACTGGATTGAAAGGACTCGATGGTGAGCCTGGATCTGAGGGAATCAGTGGAGTTCCTGGGCCAAGAGGTGGACCGGGAGTTGATGGAAAACCGGGAAGTGTTGGAGGACCAGGTGTGCCAGGAAGAGATGGACAATATTGTCCATGTCCACCGAGAAGTTTTATGTTGGCAGCGACGGCAAGAAGAAGACATGCTAAGATTTGATTCTTTTTGGTTGAATAAATTTTTGAATTCATTTTTGGCTTAAAAAATTTGAAAAAAAATCTATTTCAGATCCATACAGTACAAAAGTTCTCTCCAGATCTAGTTTTGTTAAATTCGCTAATATTTTTTCTCTCTCGCTCCCATTTTTATCAGGTTCAAACTATAAACATTTTTTTTTTGAAAAATTCAGATTTGCGCTCCTAGAGCTCTGGGGTCAAACTAGAAACACTTATCTAGTGTATTTTTGAGCATCAAAAACTGTGGAGTATTTTTAAATTTTAAAATCCTTCGAGCCCTTTTATGTTTCAAATAGTTTCGAAAAATAATATTCTCGAAGCACTCGAAAAAATCCGTCCTCATCCATCGCAAAAATTCGCATCCAAATAATAACAAGACAAAATAAATGAGCGAATGCATGATAAGCGTTTTCTCCGTCTTCCTCCCGTTTTTCCTCCTGTTCACTCTCATTTTGCTCCCGCCGGCCGGCCATTTTTACTACAAACAACCAACATGCTTGCCTCCACAATCAGTGCACTATTTTGTGTTCGGGGCGAAATCTCAAGCGGAACTTTCTGATAGATGATAGATAAGCGAAGAGGAAGATGGTCAGAACACAAAAGCGATGAGCAAGAGCAAGAGCAAGAAAATCGAGAAGAAAATAAGAGGAGGCAAGCGGAGGAGGGACAAAAACGAAAGAAAATTGAAGAAAGAAGAACGAGAAATATACATACACGAAAAACGTATTTTTGTGTTTCTTGAGAGAAAATGAAAAATTATTTTCTTGATTTTTTTCATTTTTTTTTGGAGTATCGTATTACTAATTTTCTATCTCGGAGATATAAGATTTTCCAGAATCCTGACAATTTTAAGAATATTTTTTACTTCAACAATTTGCTTTTTTTCGCTGAAAATTGAAGAATTTCGGATTCTGAGCTTCAAAATTTTTTACATGCTTCTAAAACCTCTATACGAAAATTTTTGGAACTTTTTTTTCTAAAAAAAAATCTAAAAATTTCTCAACAAATGTTTTTTTTCTAACAAAAACCACTCAAAATTAGTTGAACCTACTAACCTAGGCTTAATCCCAAACATCACCTGAAAGTCGAAAAAGTAAACAAATAAATCGACTCTTTCGAATTTTGATGTCTCTGCGTCTATTTGAACTTTCTCTACAAATCCGCAACAATACAACAAAAAACTTTTCACCAAATAGTTTTTTTTTTTTGAAAAAAAATGATGTATATTTTTTTTAATATTGTGTATGTATGTTTTTAATAAATATCACTTTTGATTTCGATTTTTGCAGCTTCAAATAAATTAGACCAGCCCCAACACAACCAAAAGATGGAGCGTGTCACAGTTCGAATGGCTCGATCGGACCGCAGAACTCCTTGGGGTTTTGGAGTCACTGAAGCACCAGATGGTAATGTTGTCATTGTTAATGTGAGTGATTATTTTTTGTCAAAGTTTCCAAACAATGTTTTATCATTTTTGAGTGGCAAAAAATATCTTTTCATTTTTTTGTGCCCACAGAAGAGTTGTGATATTTATTACAACGTTCTGAGTTGAGATGAGAAAAGTTGTGGGTTGTGAGACGATTTGTGAATTCTAAAAGGGCATACGGTAAATTGAAAAATGGGAAAATATTTTTTTTTTGTAGATCATTGGTGGAAGTTTGGCGGATCGAGCTGGATTGAGAAATGGAGATTTGATTGATCGATTGGAAGGTGAGAAACAATTTTCGAGTTGCTTTTAGATTTACTGACGCGGTTTTTCAAAATTATTGGGAAACAAAGAAAAAAGTTTCAATTTTTAGACAATCAGTTCTAAATTAATGAACTATTTAATTCATTTTCTGAAACTCCTAAAACTCTTCTTTTTTTCAGATCTTGACAATCTGGACATAAATGCAGTTGATCGTCTTCTTGTCACCGCTCACGAAAAAATCGAATTAGTTGTCAGCAGGTAACTTTTGTTTTATCTTTCATATTAAATCAATCTCCTAACTAACCTCTAACTATATATGCTTTCTTCATTCATTTTTTATCCAAAATTAAGGTCATAACATATAAGAAGAGATAACAATCATCCGTCATTTAAATTTTCACTTTTCCCGTTTTCTGTTTCCAAAAATCTATTTCGCATCAATTTTATATGCAAATATTTTATTGCTATTTTCTTTCCTGAATATATTTTTCAATTTCATTTTCATTTTTCAATAATATCATCATAATATTATTATTATTATTATTATTATTATTATGGTTAGAATTACAACCACACCAAAACCATGGTAAAATTCAGATTTTTTATTGAAATCGGTAATTTTTCTGTTTTTTAGGAACTCTTCCGGATCCGGAGCAACACGAATTTGGCGACCTGAAGTTAGCGAAACTGGAAGACAAGAATCACCATATAAAGTGAATTTGCAACACAGTTCTGATGTGAGTTTTGTTAGAAATTAGAGATTATTGAAATGAGTTATGACGTGGCAGAGCTGGGACTAGAAAACATAATTTTTTTGAAACTTTTTTAAAAGTTCAGATATCCGATTTACTTTGTGCCTTCTTTTAGAGTATTGTAACTCGGAATTCTCATTACACAAAATCAAAACTGAGATTAGTTATGATGTGGTACCAAGACAAATTTTCATTTTTTTTAAAGTTGCCAAAAATAATTTTTGACATCTTTAGGACTCAAGCTTGATTATCCCTTTAAAACGAGCTTCCGAAAAATAACTAATTCTTGTCTCAAAAATCTCAATATTCCAGACTGTCCCACCAAAAGGCTTCAATTCCTCGGCTCTTCCATTCGAGACCGATTCTCGTGTCCAACACATTCAATACAATTCCCCATTAGGATTATATTCGGACAAATCAGCCGCCGAACAATATGTTCAACAAACTACCGGATTTGTTCAAAACAACAAGTTAGTTTGTTTTTTTTTGTTCAAAAAAATGCACTAAAAATATTTATTGAAACTTGTTTCTATTCATTTGACGATAAGCAGCCGCGATATTTTCGAAGAATGCGATATGTCTTTTGCGGCGAGAAATTGTGTCGGTATCCGGCTGGAAATTTATTTTGAAGTACATTTTTTTCAAAATTTGTCAAGCTTACATCATCAAAACCTTTTTGTGAAGATTCTGCGGCGGCTGCTTGCGCAATTGGTGAATTAACTTTACAATCAGTTGGGAGCAACGGGAAAATCAATGCCTTGATTTCTTTTCCATAATTTTTAGCGAAGGTTTTAACATATGTTTGATCTGACTCGCTGAGTTCTTTGAATTGTGATCTGATCGAAGTTGAAACTTGATCATGTGGAAGGAATAATTGACCATTTGAGAATTCGGTAATTATTTTAACTGCTAATTCTTTAGCTTCATCAGACGGCATATTTTTAGCAGCATCTGCTTTTGCCTCATCAATCAGATCCCAAAAATCTTGTTTAGTTGTAGATCCCAAAGAATCGAGGAAATTATTCCAAGCTGCTAGTTTTACAGTAGAATTATCGCTGGACTCAAGTTCCTTTCGAAGCTACAAGAGAATCTCAATTACATTTTATATTATTTTTCTCGAAAAAAAATACCTCTTCACATGTTCCGCCAAGTTCTAAATGATGCATAGCAACAGCTGAAGAAAAAAGTACCATCAAAATGTATAGTTTCATTTTGAAAAATGAATTACTGTGAAATGAAAATATCAATTTGTTAGTTTATTTTATTTTAAAAAATAATCTCTAGGCCGATTATCTCCCCAAATAAAAAAATGAAACAATATTGTCCTCCACCTCCCAAAATTGAACTTCGATCTTTTCCAGCGATGCTCGTGCAACTGCCGCCAAACAAGATGAGCCAGCCTATTTACGAAGTGAAACTCTTCGACTTCTTAAAGAGCAAGAACGTAATCAACCAGCACAAACATTGTCGAATCATCCAAATCCAAGCGGTTTGCCAATTTGTTTCATTTGCACTCGCCCGATTTTGGGAGTTATGGCAAGAGCCGCGGGACGGGATTTGCATGGAGATTGTTTATCGTGTGCCACGTGTGGAAACTCTTTGAGAAATGTTGGACATCATTTTATTGAAGACAAATTCTATTGTGATATTCATGGAAGTCAAAGAAAAATTGGAGGTGGAAGACCTGGAATGGATCCTAATATTTTTGTGTTAGTTTTTATTTGGGAAATAATACGAATATAATTTTTTCAAAGATGTTTCCAAAAACACTACCGTCTCATAAAACTTGGTTTCCAGAAAATCCTCGCCAACCGCTTCTCAACCAATTAGAAATCAATCACCAAGTCCACGTGCCGCCTATCATCCACAAATCAATCAATCTCGCCCACTCTCTGTTTCACCAGCACCAAGTGTCGGATCTCGCCAAATTACAACACATTATCACACTCCAAAAACTCAAGGAATCTTGAGCCCAGGACAAAGAGGAGTTCCGACCGCCGCTTTTGGAGCTGATCTTCAAAAAACTGTCTACGAAAATGGTTCAGGAGGTTATGATTCAAATCGATTGTCTCCAGCTCCATCAAGAGGATATCAGGCACCACCTCCGCCATCGAATCCGCCACCAAGTCAAGGTAAGTTCTCACTCACTATTTTCTATATGTTGCATGGCTTATTGTCTTTGTTTCATTGTCTCTCGTCCATTTTCAGGTCGTGTTCCTGATTCAATTCGATCTGCAGTATCGCCAAGAAGATCGGGAAAATCTCCACGAGCCTGGCCACCGCCGCAAAGTTCAGCTAACAGATATTGGCAAATTGATGCAGCTGACACATTGAAAAAAGAAAAACCAAAATATGGTGAAGATTTGGTTGATTTGATAAAAGAGAACGATAAAACGACGAAAAAATCGACGCGAAAATCGAGACGAACTTCGAATATTTCGAAAGAGCAAGTTCAACAGGCATTTGAAGAATATCGAAAAGTTGCACCGAAAGGGATTAGTGAGAAAAAGGCAGTGGAAACAAAAGAAGTTATAAAACCAGTTGCGCATCGAGAAGAACCAAAAATTCAACAATTAGAGGAGCAAACATCACAGGTTCAAACATCATATATTGTTCGAACAACTCAGAATCCGAATCCTAATCAAAATCCAAAACCAATCGATATATCAAAAACCGAAACACCAAAACCATACAAACCTGTTGGAACAACTCCAGTAAATTTCCCATCTGAAAGACGAAAACCAACCGAACCACAAATTTCAATAAATCAATATCAAGTTCCGCCTGACAATTTCAAACCACAACAACAAAGAGGATTTGAACCAGTTAAGCCAAATGGATCTTCTAGAAATCAAGAATCAGAATATCAATCGATATCCACATACAAAGTTCATTCAGAACAATCAGAATATTTCCAAGAACTTCCAAAATCTTATATTCAAGAAGCACCAAAAAGAACATCTCCGATAAAATCGTATGTTCAGCAAAGCGAAGTGCCATCAAATTCATATCAGCCAGAGAAAAAACAATTGCCATATCTCATTGAACAGTTCCAACCACAGTCTTACATTCAAAATCCAACTAAAAATCAGAATATCGAATCAGAGAAATCGATTCGACAAGAACCAGTTCAATCTTATATTCAGCCACCTACAGTATCATATGGAGTTAGTGAAAATCATAGAGAAGATCCTAAAGCTGTTCAGCAACATGTTCGAGAACAACACAGTCATTCATATATTCAAAAACCATCAGCGCCTTTAGAAACACCACAATCGTATGTTCAACCAGAACAGGTAAATTCAATTGATGTTCAAAGACCAACAGAATTACCGGATGAACCAATCAAATCATATATTCAATCACTTCCACCTCAAGATTATCAAAAACCGATTCATCCATCAAAAATCGAAGCTGATGAATATTTCAACAAACAATCAGTTCGACCTCAATATCTTCTAGCTCCACTCAATTCTACAACTGATTCAAGCACTTCGCCAATTCCAACAATTCGATTAATCAGACAAGAACCAAAGAAAAAAGTGGATTTTTCAATTCCATGGGAGAATTCAGCAGAAATAATTGATGAATCAGATATTTTATCAAGAGAAGATGACAGTTTATCACTTCTCAAAGCAACTTCAAATGCTCCAGCTTATGATGGAGATGAATCAGAATTAATTGACAATAAAAGTGATATAACAAGTATGACTGAAGAAGAAGTTGATTGGAAAAATCAAGATGGACCAATTCGAGTTATTCGAAAAGGAAATGAGGAAGAGGAAGAAAAGGAGAAATTATGGAGACAAAAAGCAATGCAATTATTGGATGATGATTCACAAACTGAACGAGATTTAATGATTGTTGCTGCATTGAATGAGAGATTGCAGGGTTTGCGAGAAATGGAAGATGAAGATCGAGTTCGAGCAATTGAATGCATTTCAAGACATCAAAGTGAACTCGAACAAACACAAACACAATTGAGCACATTGCTCGAGTCAGCTATTGTATATTTGCAAAATCTTCAACCAGAAAATGAATCAAAAATCCGAAATTTCAAAATTGAAGCCGAACCACCAATTCCCCCGGAAAGACGAGTTTTTCCATTTCAAAAATCACCTGATACACAAAGGTAAGTTGAAATTTCTGTCAAATATTTGTAGCGTTCTGTATTTATGTTTTGTCTTTGTCTTTGTGTTTAGTTTGCACGATGTGCTTGATGAGTTTCGCATATTTCCAACAACAACATCAACACCAAGAACATCAGATGCTATCGAAGATTCTCGAAACTTCCTCGCTGCTCGTCTTGGACAATATATGCATTTGAATGAAAAAGAGAAGAATGGTAAGTGATTGATTGCAGTGCTATATGTGCTTTTTGAATAGTGGGGGATAGATTTGGAAATGATTTTGAAAATTGTAGCCCCAAGCAACATCAAGTCAACTTTTGAAAGATCAACAAATGAATCGACCAGAACTTATGATCAAGTTCAACCAAGAGCCGGAGATTTCAGAGGAGGATTGAATTCATCAGTGAGTTTGAGATAGGCCATAATTATGAACCAGATTGTGTTTTTTTTTTGTAAATAATTTCAAAATCTGAATTTTCAGTCAACAACAGTTACAACTGCTACAACTCAACAAGCAGGACAAAATGGTGGAAGAATTCCATACTGTGAGGCTTGTCACCAACAAATCCGGTGAGTTTTTTTTTTCAATTTCTCCAATCACACTTACAAAACTCCACATTTTCTAGAGGTGCTTTCGTTCTTGCCACCGGCAAATCATGGTGTCCAGAACATTTCGTCTGTGCCAATTCCTCATGCTCTCGCCGACTCCTCGAATGCGGTTTTGTCGAAGAAAACGGCAAGAAATTCTGCGAGAATTGTTTCGAACAACACATTGCACCACGTTGCGCCAAATGCACAAAACCAATCATTTCGGATTGTTTGAATGCGTTGCAAAAGAAGTGGCATCCAACGTGTTTCACGTGTGCTCATTGTCAAAAACCGTTTGGAAATAGTGCATTTTATTTGGAACAAGGATTGCCATATTGTGAACAAGATTGGAATGCGTTGTTCACAACTAAATGTATTAGTTGTCGTTATCCGATTGAGGCTGGAGACCGATGGGTTGAAGCACTTGGAAATGCTTTCCATTCAAATTGTTTCACTTGCGCTGTTAGTTTTTTGGGAAAAAATGTTCAATTTTAAAAATCTGCTCTGAACATTAGTTTTCTGCACTTCAAGTACATCTTTTAATCACCAGATTCCACAAAAGTACATCCAACAAAATCCATTTTTTTCAGCGCTGCAATCATAATTTGGAAGGAGAAAGCTTTTTCGCTAAAAACGGTCAACCATTCTGCAAACTTCACGCATAATAATAATAATAATGATGATAAAATCAATAATAAAATAATATTTAGTTAGCACTTTCAAAGAAAAGTTTTGGTGCATTTTTGAGTTTTCTCAAAAGTCGTTAGCATTTTCTTGCTCTTTAACAAAAATATGTCACAATCAGTTCTCGCAATTTTTTTTGAAATATATTTTTACCATGTTTTATTCTAGTAACTTTATTTAATTGTTTTTATTGCCTTCAAATAATAAATGCCTTCATTTTAATATCTACTAGATAGAGAAAAGTTGAAATACAAATGTCAATTCGGTATCGAAATTTTTGTTATCGAAAAAAATCGAAAATGAGAAATCTTTCCTTTAACATCAATAGTATTTATGAATAAAAAACTTAACCCAATATTTTCCAATCTCACCTGTTAGTTTTGCCCCCCCCACCTCAAAATAAACTAACTTGACTGTCCCGTTCCGTGAGAAGTTGTTGATCTCGTTGAATATGTTGTCCAAACGAAACATGTTGTTGTTGTTGTTGTTCGGAAGCCTGAAACTTCTACATTCTTTTTCTCAAAAACATTCCTCTCCATAAAAGTAAATTTATCAAATACAAAGGGACATTTACGCTATTAACACTTTCTGCGCAATTCACACAAAAAAAATCGGCCCGAGTTTTTTCGTTATCGAAAAAAAATCGGCCCGAGATTTTTCGTTATCGAAAAAAAATCGGCCCGAGATTTTTGTGTTATCAAAAAAAATCGGCCCGAGTTTTTTTTGTTATAGGAGGTGATAGCTCCCAGGCGTAATAGTCTTTTTGAAAGACATCTTTTTTTTCTCACGTCAAAATTTTTCTTCGAGCATTTCTAAGCAAATTGATGGTAATTTCTTGTAACGGAAATGGTAAAGTGGTTGGATCACGTGTTTTTTGTTCAGAAGGTGCAAGATCGGATCCTTTTAGACGTTCGCAACTGTATGATTTTCGAAAAAAATCCGCAAATGTCCAAAATTTAGACATCCAAAAAATGAGAACATGGGGAACCTCCTTTGAAAAATGCTGCTTCCATTGAGTAGAAAAGTAGAAAAATTTGTGTGTGTTTTTTTTTGTTGCAGAAAGATCGACATCAGATATTTTCAGCTTTTTGATGCAGATTTTTGTTGAGCATATATTATTATGCATAATCAACATCAAAAAATATCTCGTGACTAATAGAATAAGCTGAGATTGAATTGGGATTAATTGGATTTTGGTCAGAGAACTAACTTCAGAATCAAGATTTGATTAGTGTCAAGGCTAAAGAATATATTGAGAGATTTAGGTCTTCCGAAATACTTCAGATTTAGAAGATTTAGATTCTCAAAAAAGTAGCAGGAGCTCCAAAACAGATATTGAACAATTTCCAGTTAATTCAAGAACAATCACACATCACTCATATGTTCTCTGCTAAAAATATCAACACCTATCCAAAAATAATCGTTTTTCCCACACCTCCAATTTGTCATCGCAAAAAACTGTTCAACAAAAATTAGCGACAGCTCCTAGTGTTGCGATGAGTAATCCTTTGATCAGCAGCAAAAACCGGATTATACCTACATTGTATGTTATGTTTTTTTCGAATCACGTTCACCTGGCAACCGCGCATAGACATTAAAAAAACAACACATAGTAACTTTATAATAAATCCCCACCTCTCGATCAGCATCACATTTTTGGATATATAAATGGAGATGAAATGAGATGAAATGAACATTATTAGAGCATGGTTCTTCTAACTCTTCTCTTCACTACTGCTTTTGCTAGACATATTCAGGGACCACCTGGTCCTCCACCGCCGCCTGGGCCACCAATTCCACCAGGACCTCCGCTTCCAGACTTTTTGCGCAATTTGAGTTGGGAAGCTCAAAGAGAATTCCACGATATTTTCAACAATGCATCATTGACATATGCCGAAATTGATGAAGAAGCTGAAAAATGGGCGAGTGAGTATAATGTTAGCGAGATTTTCGAGAAATTCCAACAAAATCATACAATTATGGAGGAAGAAGAGAGTCAAAACGTCACAACATTTATCAAAAATTTGAAGAATGTTCAAAATGAGATTGAAGCAATCTTGTCGAACAAAAATCAAACAAGAGATGAAGAACGAAAAGCAATTGATGAATTGAGAAAGAAAAATGGAGTTGTGAGTTTTATATTCAAAATTATCTTGGGCAATAGTAATTTTGGATTTTTAGGAAGTTGATATCATTCTCCACGTTCGTCGTCCACCTCCACCACCAAGAAATGATGAAGGACCAGGACATGGTGGACAATATCCACCACCACCCCCACAAGGAGGAGACAGATATGAACCACAGGGAGGACAAGGATTCCCGCCAGGGCCGCCACCGCCACAAGGAAGAGATAGATATGAACCACAGGGAGGACAAGGATTCCCGCCAGGGCCGCCACCGCCACAAGGAAGAGATAGATTTGGACCACAGGGAGGACAAGGTCACTTCCAACCAGGGCCAGAACAAGGAAGAGATCGTTTCGGACCACAACAGGGAGGACAAGGATTCCCACCAGGCCCACCTCAACCACAACAAGGCGGAGATATATTTGGGCCACAAGGAGGAGATCGTTTCGGGCCTCAAGGCGGACACGGATTCCCACCAGGCCCACCTCAACCACAACAAGGAGGAGACAGATATGGACCACAAGGAGGACAAGGATTCCCACCAGGCCCACCCCCACCACAACAAGGAGGAGATCGTTTCGGGCCTCAAGGAGGAGATCGTTTCGGACCCCAACAGGGAGGACAAGGACACTTCCAACCCGGACCACCACAAGGAGGAGATCACTTCGGACCACAACAAGGTGGACAAGGTTTCCAACCTGAACCACGACAAGGCGGAGATCGTTTCGGACTAAAAGGTCACTTCCAACCTGGCCCACCGCAAGGAGGAGATAGATTTGGGCCACAAGGAGGACAAGGACACTTCCAACCCGGACCACCACAAGGAGGAGATCGCTTCGGGCCACAACACGGAGGTCAAGGATTCCCACCAGGTCCACCACCACCCCAACAAGGAGGAGATCGCTTCGGGCCACAACAAGGAGGTCAAGGACATTTCCAACCCGGACCACCACCACCACCACAACAAGGCGGAGATCGTTTCGGACCGCAAGGAGGACAAAGTCACTTCCAACCTGGGCCACCACAAGGCGGAGATCGCTTCGGACCACAACAAGGAGGCCAAGGATTCCCACCAGGCCCACCCCCACCACAAGGAGGAGACAGATATGAACCTCAACAAGGCCGAGATCATTTCCAACCCGGACCACCACAAGGTGGAGACCAATTTGGACATCAAGGATTTCCACCAGGCCCACCTCTTCCACAACAAGGCGGAGATCACTTCGGACCACAACAAGGTGGACAAGGTTTCCAACCTGAACCACGACAAGGCGGAGATCGTTTCGGACCACAACAGGGAGGACAAGGTTTCCAACCAGGCCCATCACCGCCACAAGGAGGAGATCGCTTCGGACCACAAGGAGGACAAGGTCACTACCAACCTGGGCCAGAACAAGGCGGAGATCGTTTCGGACCACAACAAGAAGGTCAAGGATTCCCGCCAGGCCCACCACCACCGCCACAAGGCGGAGATCACTTCGGACCACAACAAGGTGGACAAGGTTTCCAACCTGAACCACGACAAGGCGGAAATCGTTTCGGACCACAACGAGGAGGACAAGGACACTTCCAACCTGGACCACCACAAGGAGGTGATAGACAACAAAGCCAAGATTTTCCAAGAGGACCAGGCGGACCACCAATGAATGGAAACCAAGGTTTCCAATCAGGATCACAACAAATGGGTGGTCGCTTCGAATATCAACACGAACAATCTCAACAAGGTCACGGATTCCAATCACAACAACAACACGAAGATCATCCAAGAGGACCAACTCCCCAACAATCTGGATTCCAATCTGAACAACAACCAAGAGGTCCAGCTGAGGGACAAGGTGAAGAAGTTCATCACGGACATCAAGATCAATACCGCCATCAAATCGATTCGAACATTGTTACCGACAATGAAACTTCCTTGTAAATAATTCAATTTCACTAAATAATAACGACGATAATAATATTTATTTATTTGATTCTGTTTTTGTGTGTGTGTTATTTTTTGCGATTCAATAAACTTTTATTATAAAAATTAATTGGTTCTGACTTCAGGCAAACAACACTCAAATGTTATCAAGATCGTAGAAAATTCATATGTAGATCCAGATTTACAGAACTATTTTCAGATTTCTGACCACGAAGAATCCTGTGCTGGGCTTCGATTTGAACTTCGGAAGACTATGTTTTCAATTTCTCTCGGAGTATTTTTAGGTGTTAAAATATAAATACCCTGTTATATATTTCCCCCTCTAGAAATATATATGTACCTAAAAATTCTCACGAAACAATATCATTCTAACAGTGCCCTATAAAGTCAAGAGTGGAACCGAAATGACATCAACAATTCCAATTATAGTTCTTCGTCGAAAACATCCAAATTCCGCACGTATCTACCTAACGAGAATACTTCACAGTTCACCAATACAATAAAAAAAGAATCGTCTGCTGCCTGCTATCAATTTATTTAGTACAACTTTTTTGTTCGTGTGAATGAAGACAGGGAGATTGTTCACATATAAAAAAATCGATTCTTGTTTTATTGGTATAAAAATAAATTGTCTTGTTTTTTTTTCCTTTAGAAGATTTTCAAGTTTCATAGGTAAAATGCAGGCCAAAAGCCAACAATGACAATAATAATTATTCCGGTTTGATGAGCCATTTGCATTGTTTGCTTGCTTGCACATTTTCTGTTTCATTTTGCTCTAACAAATAGAAATCGTACTTTTTTTCATGGGTGCATCGTAGAAAACCCAACATGGAAGTGGGGACATATCCTCACATAAAATTAGCGGCTCTTATTCCGACCATGTCAACTCAATTTAGATTCCTGTTAGAAGCCTGCTCTAGGATTCGCCAAAAATTCCATTTGATTTCTGAACTTGAAATCGTCACTTGACTAAAGCGCAAGATCACGTAATTATCTAATAAGATAAGATACTGTTTTGGTTTGAATTGATTTTTGAACCAAAAATGTATCCCTTCTCCTTCCCTAATAAATTAAAGTTATCACATGTTCTAAACCAAACTATATAAAAACTTTCTGAAAGTTGTCAAACAACCTTTTTTCGACATATAACTTTCGATTTTAAACGTTCTTCTTATCATTACAAAACTTTTTTCTTCCTCTTTTTACAGATTGAAGAAATTCTTTTCGATGAATTTATTGTTTGCGGTACCAGTGCCAGTTCTTTTTATTTTATTATCGGGATTTGTAAGTTTTTTTTTGAAATCATGAAGTTCTAAAGTTTTGAAGCTAGTCATTTTCAGAACATCCAGGAAACCTCAAGTTTAACACCTGGAGAATCATGTGAAATGTGTCAATTAGTTCTTCGAACTGTTTTTGGCCATTTTTCTGCAAATGTGCCGAGCAGAAAAAAGTTGGTCAATCAATTGAAACATGAATGTAAACGACACTTTCATGTGAGTTCTTAGATAAATAGAAGTCTAATTTCCATTCAAAACCAAGATTTACAGTATCGTCGACGATGTCTTATGGCAATAAAAGATAAAGGAGATTTTTTGTTCCGAGAAATGACTGGAGGAGATTTCAAGCCAATCAAACCATGCTATATTATGAAAGTAAGTAGATGCTTAACTTTGTTGAATCTTCAAAATTCCAAGCTCTATAATTTCCAGGAATGTAAACGTCTTCAATCTCCAATTCCCGAAGACTTCATTCCGGAAATCGAGAGCACAAGTTCACAAGAACAGGAAAATATGAACGAAAATGAGAATAATTCAACTGAAACCACATCAACAAATAATCCATTGGAATAATGCCAAAAACACAGTGGAGAAGGACAGAAAACTAGGCAACGAAACAAAACAAAACACATTTCGAAAGCGGGTTCAAATTTTATGCGACGATTGAAATATTTGACAAATATTCATGATATATAAAGAGATAAATACTGGGAGAATCGGAAAACATTTTGATTTTAGAAGATTATTATTATGAAATAAATTCATAATTCTATGCATACATCAGTATCCCCGGATTTTCGTCCGGAGGGGGCTGGCTAACTTTGGAAAAAAGGGGTGGGGACCGGCTAACTTTTTGAAAAAATAACAATTTACACCCCAAAAACCAAGTTTTTCTCTCTATTTTTTGAGGGGGTCTGGCTAATTTTTGTATTTTCACGTTTCGGGGGTGGCTAATTTTGAGGTCCTGACCGGGAGAAACTGATGTATGATTCTATGTTAGGCGATATTTTTTTGAAATTATATTGGAGCTCCAATTTTTTAGGTTCAATTTGGTGAAAAAACATGAGATCAAAAATTGTTCTTCGAACTTTTTTCTCAATAAATTTATGTAACAAAAACCAACAATAACAACACAAATAACAAAACAGGTCTCAATGTTATTCTTTCCACCGATGTGCACATCCATTATCAGCACATCGATAGAAAATAGTCATTGGCTCATCAGCTGAACGAGTTTGTAATTGCATGAAATATGCACGCTCATGTGAACAAATTGGACAACGTTCTAAACAAGAACTTTTACAATGTGACTCGAAATTTTGTGCAAAAATATTGAACTAACCGTCTGTAATTTGTGCATTTTCCCAAGCTTGCGGTCCACCTAACACGTCATCAATGTCTTTGAGTTTTGGATAGATTCGACTAGATACCTGGAAGATAAATATGATTTTTTGGGTGAAGGGAATAAGCATGATTCTCAAAATTCAAAAATTCAAATTTGTTCTCGAAAAAATTCAAGCTAGAAATTTTCACATTCGCGATTTTCTTGTTGAAAATTGTACAAGATTTAGTGTTTTTAAATTATTTTAAAGTTTAAAGAATCCAATTCAGAAAATCTGATTGTGAGGAACTTCCAACTTTTTAAATAAAACCCATTGTTTTGGACAAAATCCGAAAAAAGATCCCAATTTTTGACTATTCGTGAAATAATAAACAAAAAAATTTTTGAATCGAGAAATTAGACTGATTCAGAAATACTTTTGAAAAATTCTCCCTAGCTTATCAGGCCAGACCAAAATTTTTCAAACTCACTTTTTCTGTGACGGGACAAACATAGGGACAAGATGGACATGCAAATCTCATACATTGTGGACCATCTTCAATTTGCAATACACTTCCGCATTCTGGACAAAATGTGAGCATTCTGAAAAAATTTCCTGAATATATCAAAATTTCTCAATGAAAATAAAATAGCAAGCGGTTTGAAAACCTTTTTCCCCCAGAAAGTAAATTTTTTGATTAATTATTGATTGATTTATGATTAATGAGATACCAGGTAGAACAAAGAATAAAACAGTATAAGGAAAAAAAGAAAACAATAAAAAGAATCGAAATTTTTAGGGTTCAACGTTCAAATCGCCATTGGTGATAGACATGTCTCTTGGTGTTTCAGCTCCAGAATCCGAATTATCTTGATAATAATATGGTCTTGATTGTCTGTGCGAATCATCTGGAACATTTCTTTGCTCAACAACAACTTCTCTTGGACCTTGAATCGAATTCGCAACAATATCTTCAGTGATCACTTCTTCTTCAACGTATTCCATATTTCCTCCATCATACAAATATTCAGCTTGTTGATCAGCGAATGATTCTTGTTTTGGTTCGACGTGTTCGCGTCTTCTTTTTGATGGTGGTTCTTGCATATATTTGGCATGAGAAGTTCCAGCTTCTTCAACATATTCAGTTAATTCTGACCCATCGGCACCACAAATTTCCTGGAAAATTTCAGATTAAGAAGTTTGTTCATTAAAAATAAAAATAAATCATATTTTCCCACTTTTCCAACCCAAAAATCTCGACTTACATCCAATTGTTTTCTCATTTGACCAACAACATTATTAATAACAATATCAACATCATCAGATGTCGAAGATGTCAATGAATTGATCCATTCTCCAAGTTGATCAGCTTGTCCTTGAAGATCTGGATTATGCATCATTGGAACACGAACAAGCATTTTCGATGGGCATAAACCAAGACGATTGTCAAGAAGTGCAGAAATACGATTCTCCAATTTTCTCGCAACCATTTTCACAGCACTATTTGCAATTCTGGCACTTTCTGATACTTCTCTTCGTCGAATTGATGATTGTTGCATTCCATTTTCATCATAATAAACTGTCTCTTCATAAATATCACCATTCGGATCATCAAAGAATATTGGATTCCCATCCAAATCAATCAATTCTTCTCTCTTATGCTTCTTTCTACGAGTGTTGAACACATATCTTCGCATCTCGTATGCCTGTAAACAACTTTTCTAGTTAGTTCTATTTTTTTTAATTTCATACCTGTTTCTTGTTGATAATCTCTCTTGGATCAGTTTCGCCAGTTTCAATAAATCTGGCGACAGTCTGAAGAGGTGAATCATTTCTCAACAGCTCTTGCGCAACACTTCTAGTGTCGCTGTATAATTTAGGAGTTTTTCTAACCTCAATAGGAATTTCAGAAATATAGTTAACGTAATATTGAACAAGCACCGGACTCGCACGCACTCCATCCGGACACGTTTCCAACCAACAAACTTTTTTAGTGATTCGATTCTCCATATTCGAATAATACCAATTGAGAATATAAGGAGCTGTATCGAGACATTTTCGTGAAGTTTTCACGTGATTTCCTTCGACTTCGACAAATATCTTCTTCTTGGAACTTGTCGATTTTCCACGATTCCAAAGATAACTGTCGATGTAATAATCAGTGTTTCGAAGGCCAACACGTGGTTCGACAAGGAAATTTTGAACACCTTTCTTGTTACAATCAATAGTCAATGGAAACTCCTTTTGAACCTCATGTTCATCGTAGCTGAAATATTATTTTGCATTAATTTTGGATTTTTTCAGAAAGAAAAAGGCGAAAACTTACCATCTAAAGTATAGAAAATGTGCGGCTTTGTTTGGAATACTCAAATCTGATGATTTCAAACTGAGTGTTTCTCCTCCACTAATTCCCCCACTTCTTCTAACATGTGGAGTTCGATTTCTCTGCGATTCAATTGTAACTTCCGCTCCAACATCACCCATCAAATCATTTTCTCCCTCAACTTTAATAGTTTGTCCAATATCTGTCGGATCCGGTGTCATTTTATCGTATTTCGGGTTGCCAACATCGATGAGTTCTTCTTGTGAATCAATCAATTTTTCAGTTTCCACAGTTTCCTCAACAATTTGTTCAACTTTTCCCTCGTCAATTCTTTCTTCAATAACAGTGGTTGTCGACAAATTTGGTTGCAATGCAATTTCCGCAGCTTTCCTTTAAAAAACAATAATTTGTTTAAACAATTAAATATATTTTTAAAGACTTACAATGCACTGCTCAAAGTTTGTGGAGGTATTTTCGGAGCTTCAACGACACTTTTAAAAGTGAATTCTTCGTCTTGCTTTGCAGCAAGCATTCGAGCTGACGGGACACGAACACGTCGTGTTTCCATTTGGCTGAAAAATGAAAAATTAACCTGAAACCTTTGAAGAAAAACTAGAAATTCGAAAAAATGGCCGAGAAATAGGAAAAGGACAGCCGCGTGTGGATCAATTCAGCCAGAGGACGCGCCCGCCAGACAACAGAGAAACATAAAACTATTTCGCAATAGAGCGAACATTCCCCTTCTCACTTGTTGGTCGGTCATGGAGAAAAGGGATTTTTTATTTTCCCGCAGAAGACAGCAAAAAAAAGAGAACCGCGTTGGCTATGACAACAAAACTGCGTGGCATTTCGCTTTCATTTTTAAAATGTTTATTATATTTCCCTCATTTATTACTTAGTTGTCGTTCTTTTTGAAACCGTATTCTTCAATGGCCGACGAGAAAAAAACGGTTATTTTTCTAAACTCATCCTCATTCAAATAAAACGTTTTGTATTTTAGGAAGAAATGATCGAATATTGCTCGAAACGAAAAATATCTACAATTGTGCTGGCTTTGATAGTTTTTTCGATTCTCGTTTTCTTCATCGAAGAATTGACTGAAGAATCGGAGATGAAAAGTGAAATGGAAATGAAACGAGTATATTACAGTGAGTTTTTTGATGAAAAATATATTTGAGAAATACGATGATGGGGGAAAATAATGAAAATAAACAAGTGAAACATTTTTCGAATGCCTGAAAAACAAAAAATAAGGTTTTCACGCGAGAAAATCGATTCGCTGCGAGACCTAAACTTTAAAAATATTTTCTTTAATTGCTGCTTCCATACTTGATATTCATGAAAAATAACTGAATATTCTTATTCATCTCGACGAGATGAATCAGATGGTATATTCAGTTTTGCTGAAACTATATCTAAAATGCTTTAAACGCGCTTAAAATTTCAGGCTGAAATAAAAATAATTTTCTAGTCAACAAACACTGCGACGCACAAATGCACACATCGCGCATTACCGTACACAATTTCAACAGAAAATTAATTTAAGACCACGAAAATCCAAAAACCGCGCCAGTTCCAACCGCAACCCAATATCCAATCGAAGAATGTTGGAAACACGAAAAAACCGAAGTCATTTCCGAATGTTTGCCATGTAAAGATTTCGATTTGAAAGCAATAAAAGCAGGTAAAAAATTTTTTTTCGTGATTTTCAAACAAAAAAATATTGTTTTCAGAATATTGCACACGAACAGGTTATTACAATCGATTGAATTGTTTAAAATCAAATTTCACAGTTTTGAAATCCTGCGATGTTCCCAAGGTATTTTTGAGTTTTCGGAATTCCAATTCAATAATTTTTGTTGCAGCTCGCCAGGAAGAATAACTTCTACATATTTTCCGTGTTGAATTTCATTGTGATGTGTGCAAGTTATATGACAGCAATTCATCGAAAAGAATATCTCGATCAAACTACATACAATCGCCTTCCATCCTCTTTCTAAACTGGGTAATTCTGAAACTTGTAAATACGCAAAAACTTGGTGATTTTTTGTTGTTGTGAAAACGGGTTTAATAATAATAAACAATAATGTGATGATGTACAAATGACTTTTTCGGGTATGGAAATTATTATAATACAGAAAAAACTAAAGAGAAAAATAAAATCGATGAGACCTCACCGAGTCGAGAAAAAACATCAAATGAGCACAAAAACATTTTGGGAGGAGGGGGCAATAAATAAGAAAAAAAAATGAACTGGCCAAGAATTGGAAGGGGAATAGGGTACTAAGTTTTGAGATTAGCGATTATATCACATTGAAAATAAATGCAAAAAAGAGGGGTTTTAGATAAGTTAAAGCTGTATTAAAGCAGCATTTGAAACAATAGATAATTTATAATAAATATATATTCTTTTTGGTCGTCTAATTTCCATTCATCATTGGTTGTACTGGAGCTGATACTTCTTTCATATCGGGTAAATAATCACGAGCCATCAAACACGCGAAAACTGTCAGAACCATTTTTGGTTTCACCTGCAAAATTGGATCGTTTTAAAAATTTCTTTTGAGAGTAAAAGCATTTGAGAAATAATTTATGAAACCAAAGCTTACCTCAACAATATCTTCAGGGAGAGCATAGATTTTTGCTCCAATTTTTCTTCCACAAGTGATAGCATATTTCGCATTTGACATTTTATCATCGTTACTTGAACCGGCCTTGATCTAAAAATTTATCCCATATTTATAAAATCTTCATTTTCCATAAAAACAACTTACCAATGAATGATCAATAACATTTGGTTTAATAGCATCAATCAAATCCAAAACAACTTTACCATCAGAAATTGCCGAATCTTGGAATGATCGAATTGATGTGCTTTTACCGGAACTCGCCAATTTTTGATTGACCCACGCAACAATATCTTTATCAGCTGGAAGAGAATCACCACTTTGTGTGCATTGAGCCAAAACGGATAAAGTGTAAGCTCTCATTAATTGCCAAACCAAAGCAAGTGTCAATGTTTGATTTCCATCATAAATATCTTTTCCTTGAATTCCGACCAATGAGAATCGCAATTGTTTTCCTAATTCGACAGCATAATTGCAATTTTGAATTTGATCCATCATTCCGCGAAGTTTGTGGAAAGTTCGAACAACTCGTTTCCAGGTGACCATTCCAGGTCGGATAATGTCATAGAGCTGGAAAAGGAGAATTGAGATAACTGAACAATTTTTGAGTTTGGGAATCTGTACTTATTGATGATTTCCAGATAAAATATTTCAGGCAAATTTTAACACTCATAAAATTTAGTTATACTTAAAAATCTTGCCTAATTCAAAAAATTCCAAAGAAAATTTGAAAAAAGATCCAAAACCCCCCACAAAATTTACCTGGAAGATAACAACACCATTTTGCAAATCTCCATACAACCAATTAACAAATGGATCAACTCCCATCGAATTCATCCAATTTCGATAAGTCTTCTCTTCACGAGTCTCTTGCACAACATCTTCGACAATTTCATCAGCCGCTGGATCAGGCAACATTGGATGTTTATTGAAAAGATTGGCAACAAACGCCAAGTTCAATTTATAATTTCCAGCAGCCACATCATTTGCTGTCACAAATTCACGACAATCCAATTTCTCAGCTTCTCCCAACATTGCACCAGCTCTTGGAATATTTCCCTGAACATTTAATGGCGCCAAAGTGACACCACTTCCAACTGGCGCAATTTGATTGAGTAAATATGTGTAGATTTCCGAGTCAACAATATCAGAAGTGAAGTTGTGAAGGCGTCGTTGAGTTCCAGCTCGATCCAAATGATAATTGACCCATCGCATAAGAATTTCTTCTGGAGACAATCTTCGAAGATCATCAAGAGTTTCGCCGTCGCGAAGAAGTCGGAAAAGTCCAGGACAATGTTGAAGATCAATTTGATTGAACAATCCAATCTGAAAAAATGAAGAGGATATTGGAAATTTCCAGATTTTCAGGATTATTCGTTAAAGTTTGATTTTTTTTTTCAATATTCAAAAAAAAAGAGAATTTTCTCATTTTTTCATTGTTTTTTCACTCACTCTAATAATCTGCCACAATAATCCCAAAACCAAATGCATAGTTCCTTTGCTCAAATCAATATTATCAATATTGATAATATTACATCCAATCGCTTGCGCCGAACAAAGAGCCAATGTTAAATTTTCCAATTTCGTATAAGTATTCAAATTCTTTTTATTGATAGCTCTCTCGTCGATTGTTCCAGGAACTGCCAAATTGATCAATTTACTGAAAAAAAAACACATTTTTGAAAATCATTTCGACAAAAAGGGAAAAACCAACCAGATAATAAGACCATCCTGTACTTTTGTATAAAGTTCTCCACCTTGAAGATTGACTGGAAGTAATCGTTTCAAATCAGCATCATCTGATAAATTGCTATTGATCCAATTCGAAAAAGCAACTTCTTCTTCGTGTCGAATTGTGTGATGTGCATTGTCTTGTTTTTCACTTTGCACTTGGTATGCTCCACTGACTTGTCTAAAAAATGATGAGAAATGATTTTTTTTTATTTGTTGGATCACGTTTGAATTAAAATGGGAATTAGATTTTTTTAATTTTCATTAAAAAAAAATTGAAGCTGAATTTCGGTATTTTGAAGGTCCAAGTCTTCGTCGCAGGGTTTTCATTTTAAAAATTTGTCTAATTTTTTCGATCTTAAATTTTTCGTAAATTTGAAATTACAAATTTATTGTTTCAAAATTTGAACACTTTTCAAGGGCCCAAAATCTCCAAAAGTTTTCTTCTCTCCACATTTTTCTCAAATAATTCCTTTTCAAAACAACATACTTAGTTTGCGATTTCCATCTATTAGCTTCTTGATTCCTTTGCGCATCCAATTCCTCAAATAATTTCTCAAACTTGCTCACATCAATTTGTCCATCATTTCCAAAATGTGTGTCGAGCAATTCGCGCATCTAACAAAAAACAACAAATAGATAATACACAAAATAATCAAGTGTTTGCTTCCCATTTTTTTATATTTGTCAATGTTAACACACTCTTCAGCAAAAACAAAAACAAACCTTATATCCCGGAACATCGATACCAAGTACTTTCAATGCGGTTTGCACATCGCTACGTGGCAAAAATCCCGAACCAGATTCACTGACTGTTGGAAACGATTCATTCAAATCTTGCAACTGTTCTCGAGACAACATATCTGAATTAAATTTGGAATTTGGAAATTTCGAGAAGAAACTTATTATTGAGAAAAATGAAGGTGATAAGAGGGAAAAAATGACGAGAATTAAATACATAAAAAACCGTTTTTTTTATCAGTTTGTGATTTTTGGGGTTGGTAAACGAGAAATTTTTTTATTTCATTTATTCCAATCAAAATTTCAAAATGACGATGGGTGTGGACTGAATGATGACTATTCAGCGATTAGTCATAGGTGAATATATTGATTTATATTTTTAGAAGTCAAAAAATATTGATAACAGGGAGGAAAATTGCTTATGATTCGTGTAATTCCAGATGAAACAGAAGCTGGAGCCCGTAATCTTTTGAAATTCACAAAAAAAGGGATTTTTTAGGAAGATTACGGTTCATAGATTCGCTTTCATCGGCCAACACAACAAATCAAGTCCAACTTCAAATTATATCAAATCTGCCCTAATGACTCCATTTTTAATTTGCCTTACAATTTTAAAAACAAAAAAATCAGGACAACTGAAAAGGTCAAGACTTTGGAGTTATAACTGGCGCCGACCGACCCAATTATAAAATCTCTCTTCAAAACGCAAAAAAAAAACTAACTAATTACCATGTTCGGTGCGAAATAGTATTTATATTAGAAAAACTTCGAAGGACAACAACAGAAATCGAAAAAATATGAGGATGGATGGATGGATGGAAAAAACGGCGAGGAAGAAAACGAATGACTGGCTAGTTGCGCGCGCGCGGGCGCGTTAACACCTTTTGCACACAAATGGTTTTTTCGACATGATGGAGAATGAAGGTGAAGAAAATGGAGAAGAAGAAGAAGGAGAGAGGAAAGAAATCTAAATACTGTCTGAATAAGGCAAGGGTTCAGAGAAACATGTGTGTGGAGAAAGGTTTTTGTGAAAAAAAAAGAAAAACTACATGCAAAATATAAAGTTCAAGATATGAACTTTGGAAAAAATAGAAAAAATTCATGAAATTCAGAAACTGTTGAATTTTACCTGGAGATTCAGGCTAGACCCTTTTTCAGAACATGCAAAACGAACAGTTTTTTTTCGTGAATTTTTTGAAATGAGTTATTTTTCGTGAATTTGAACACTAATCCGATTCCAACAATTTCTAAACCTATTCAGACATCTAGAAAATTGTACTGTCAATCCAGAATTTCAATAAAATTTGAAAATTGACTTTAAAAAATATTCCATTTGGAAAAAAAACTAATTTCAAATACACAAGGATGAAATAAAAACACAACATTTCGAAAAATGATCCGAAGACGAGTGAATTAGCAGAAATTAAAAACCACAGAAAAGGGGAAACCCGGCTGTCTCAAATAAAATAATAACAATGGCAGGCAAGAATGTGACTTGGCCGCGAGAAAAAATGCAAAAAAGATTGTTATCTCATTGTCGGAAGAGAAAAGGATGAATTAATTAAAATTCATATACATCATGAAGCAGGCAAGCAGATACAAATATTTCAAATATTCCATTTTCATTCTGATTTTGAGGAGGAAAAAGAGACCTTGAGAAAATGACTGCTTCTTTAGCAGCGGATAACAACAGGTGGGTTTTTTTTTCCATGAAAAGGAATGAGAAAAGAGTATATAAATAATGACTCGCGAATTATTTTTCTATAAAAAACACGAAGGCGGAAAGTGAATAAACAAAAAATAGTGGAAATTTTGTTTTGTTTTGATAAGGCGTTGAATGGAGGAAAAGTATGTGTTTTATTTTATAAAATATGCGATGAATCATTGTTTGTAAAATGCGTATAACAACAAAACATATAATTAAAATAAGAAGACTAGTTTTCTTCTCCCATTGGGGCAACACTGAAATCCGACTTAGTTACTTAACAACAATTATGTATTGTATTGTTTACTACTCTATGCCACCATTTTTGAAGATGTGTAGCAACAAAAAAGAAAAGACGAAAATTGATTTTGTACGTAGAACGAAAAGAGAAAGTTAAGTAACGGACGAAATGATGAAGATGATGATGGGCAGTTTTGAAACTTTTGTATTTGGTAACAGACCTGTTTGGACAATAATAACATGAAAATGATCTATGTTCAAATTCAGGAAAATTAGTGGAACGATCGTTAAAAATTGGTCATATAAAATAATCTGTATCAAAAGCAGAACAAGCAAGCAAGCAACACGGTAATAAAACTGCTTCACGATGTTTTTTCGCGTCGGCCAATTCCATCAAAATCGATAATAGAATTTCAATTGTTTGCCAAAACAAACAGACACATGTTTGGGCAACAAAAAAGAAACCTTTTTTCAAACAGGAAGGTGGCAGGCAGTATGACTAACAATATATGTTCCGTTTATTAGGACTATTATTGTTTGTAAATACTAATATTAGGAGGTACCTAATAATATATGAGAAGAACGTCTTGTGGATATATTTTTTTCGAAGCAAATTTTTTCCTCGGAAAAAAGGGAGAGGTAATAACTTCAAAAAGAAAAAGAGAAAAAACGTTCAATCTCCCAGTGGATACTCAATGTCCAGTGAAAACATATGCGCAGTTAAATAGCTAATTTAGTAGTGTACGCGCTGCTTCATTCGAAATGCACAAAAACAGACAAGGAAGGGAGAAGATGAGGAAAGAAATAGGTTTCATACACGAACGACAAAAAAATCATGCACGATTCAAACACAAGTGCCATGGCCAGCGTTTCTACTTATTCTATCCTATTCTGTGTCCCTAAACGTCTGTCACTCTCTGAATTTTATGCGCACCCTCGTCAATTTCTTCTTTAGTTCTGACCATTGGGCATAATACACACGGATGCGCAGTTCGCTTTCGATTTCGCAATTGTTTTTTCGTCTTCCATATGTATGTGTTTTCCAAATGGTGACTCATAGATTTCCGAAGAAGATGAAGCATGGTTGGATAATTTGGGAAAGTTATGAATCATTGATAAGATAACACAGGAAGTGGAATGAAAGTTATGAGGGTTAGGACTACGTGTTCTCGGAAAAAAAGACGGGACGATGAGAAATGAAATCTAATTCAACGGTTTTGGCACAATTAAACACTCAAACATTTTTATCACAAATTCTGAAACTTGAATTACAAATGGTTCCATTTTTATTGCCACGTACGGTTACATAAGATTATAAAGCTGTGTTTGATTCAAGATCGAGAATACTTGAGAAAACTTTCCTTATAAATCATATGAACGTATACTAGTGGGAAGAGGCGGGTGTGGTAGGACAAAAAAGTTAGGAAATCTAGGCCTATGTTAAAAAAGGTTACATTTTTCAAAAAATCCAAGTTGTCGAAAGGAAAACATCTGTTGATTATGAATTAGCCTTCATAAATCAACAAGAAAATCTCAAACCTCATGTTTTTCTCTCAAAAAATACTAGAGATAATAGTAAAAAAATACAAAACGAAATAAAAAATGTATGTTTACCCATTTGCCACACTCTGATCTGTGTCATAAATACTTGACATTATGAGTCATCTGTCAGTTAAAACAAAGTCCGACCCGACAAAAATCAAAGCGCGTATTAGTTACAAAACATTTCTGATGTTACAGAGAATCAAATCAAAAGTAAAAAACTATGAAATGTCGAAAAATAATTGTGGTTTCAATAGTCATAACAATAAAAAATAATCCTCTTCTCAAGATCAATCGCACGCTTCGTTTTCGCAAACAAAAAACGGGTTAATGATATGCGAATTGTATGAAATTGGCTAACAATTTCATTTCATTTCGAAATGAAGATTAGGAATATTTCATTCGAATAAAAAGGGAATAAACTGGATAGATTTGCATTTAACTTGGATAATCTCAAAGTTGAATGCCTTGAAAGAAAACTCACGAATGCACTGAGAAGCTCAAAGTGATGTAAAACCGTTTATAAATCGTATAATTTTGCGATGATGAAAACCGAAAAATGAAAAGAAAAATGTGCGAACATTTTTGAACGTGAAAAAAAGGCGCGTCAAACAATTTCGTGTGGAGACATTTCTAATTTTTTGTGTGCGTCTTCGAGTACAGTAATTTATTTTATTTTTTTCTTGAATTTTTTTTTCATTTTTTTCCAGACCGCAAAGGACACTCGACAGAAATAGAGAGAGAGTGTGTTAAATATTCCTCTCAAAAAGTACGATATGACGCAAATAGTCAGCAATTTGAATATGTATGTTTATTATTATATATTTCGCATTATATCATTTTCGAAAACATTGCATGTAGTAATTTCAGATTTTTTTCAAAAAAAAAAGTGAACAGAAACCATCCGGTTATTCCGGACAACCTACGTGTTAATCTTGTTGTAATCAGTCGGGTAAACAATCAGATGACACCACACGTTACCTCATTTCCCCCCAGAAATTTTTGAACTTTTATTATTTTCTTTTATCAATTACAAGATTTTTTGTAGGGATGAAACGTCATGAAATCGTTAGTTTTTGTCGAGAAAACCTATTACTTGTAATGACAATGTTCAGCGTTTTTCTAGGAGTTGCATTAGGTAAATTTTTATTTCTTTTTATTTTTGAAACATTTTTGTGTTTCAAGGATTTGGTCTTCGACCGCTGGAACTTGCTCCAGAAACTTTGCAATTAATCAATTTTCCTGGCGAAATATTCATGCAGGTTTTGAAAATGATGATTCTTCCCTTAATTTTTTCCTCACTAATCTCAGGTCAGTCAAAAATTTTGGATTATTATTGAATTCCAAAAAAAAAGTTCAGCTCTTGCTCAAATGGATGCAAGAGAATCTGGTCAAATGGGCGCTTCTACAGTTGCATATTATTTATTGACAGCTATTCTTGCCACAATTGTAAGTTCACAAGAAAATTTATTTACATTTCAAATTCAAAATTAGCTTCGACATCATCCGGAATTTTGGATAAAACACATCTTTTCGGAGTGGTTCTAGGGTATCTGAAAAAAATATTTTGAAAAATTTCTCAATTTTTTTTTTGAAAAAAAAACTCAAACCTATAATTCGAATATTTCTTAACTTCATCGATACTTTTCAAAATCAGGAATTTATAACCTTCCTCAATCAAATAATCCAACAACTCTAAAGTACTATTTTTCCATTCTTCCGACCATATTTTCGCTCTTCTTTTCATACTCATTTCATAAGTTGGTTCATCTTTTCCAATCAATAATCTTTCCCCAATATTTTCCATATTCAAAATTGTTCTTCGATGACTCAAAAAATTGAATAACTTTCCAGCGATAAAATCTCCATCTGTTCCAAAACTAAATTTCGAAGTAGTTGGAATATCAGTGAATTTTATTCCTAGCCAATTCATAGCAATCGAATCTCTTTCAATTTCTGATGATTTTTCATGATCTCTATAAGAATCATTACTCAAAGCAATTCCATTTGTATTCAATGCCAAATCCAGTGTTATTTTATCATCGTGAAAATCATCATAAACCAAAAAACATAGATTATTCTCAATGAGTTTCTGAAAAAATTGAGATTTTTGAAATAATTGTTTTTCGATAAGCTTACATGTAATCCGTATCGAAAATTGACTGTTTCCCGATATGCCGCCAAAATTACAACTTTAACTTCATAATCATTTTTCACAAAATATCTCATAACCGCGAGCAATGCCAAAACATCCGGTGTATTTTCTAAAAAAAATTATTCTATCAGTTTCATCCAAAAAAACTCACTTTCATCCGAATTTTCAAAATCTGATCCACACATCAAAATATTGCAACCATCAATGAAAATTGGTCTCCGAACTTTTTCAAAATAATCCAAGTTTTCCAAATTGATGTTGTAACAAATATCAGATTCATTTATCATTCTGAAAAAATATTGTTTTCAGCTCGGAATATTTTTGGTTACTGTAATCCACCCCGGGAATCCTGCAATCAAAGGAGATGATGTTATAAATGCTCCATCAGATGGACATGTTTCACCTTTGGATACATTTTTGGATCTTGTCAGGTAAATATTTTCAACTATTTTTTCATATATAAAAATTTCAGAAACATGTTTCCGGAAAATATAATTCAAGCAACATTTGAAAGAATGCAAACAAATTATAAATCAGTTCGTCAGCCAATAATCTCAAAAAATGGAACTTTTGAAATCAAAAAACAACGAAATATCGAAATGACAAAAGGAATGAATATTCTTGGAATAATTGTATTTTGCACGGGATTTGGAATTGTTATTTCACAATTAGGTGAAAGAGCCAGAATTGTTGTTGATTTCTTCATTATTTTGGATGCTGTTATAATGCGATGGGTTGTTACTCTTATGTGGTTTGCACCTTTCGGAATAACTTGTTTGATTTGTGGAAATCTTTTGGAACTTCAAGATTTATCAGCAATTGCAACTGTTCTTGCTTTATATGTTTTCACAGTTTGCACTGGTCTTATTCTTCATACAATTATTACTGTTCCACTTTTATACTTTTTCATAACTCGAGAAAATCCACTTCTTATTTTTCGTGGAATGATTCAAGCAGTTGTCACCGCATTTGGAACAGCTTCTGGGTAAGTTTTTTTGGAATCTGGGAAAATTCGAGTTCCAAATTCTTCTCTCTCATCTCAATTTCATTTTTTTGTAGTGGTGCAACACTTCCAATGTCAATGCAATGTCTCGAAGATCATTGCGGTGTTGATCGTCGAATTTCTCGATTCGTTCTCCCATTGGGATCAACCATCAATATGGATGGAAATGCACTTTACGAAGCTGTTGCTGTTATTTTCATTGCTCAGATCAACAATGTTCAACTAAGTTTAGCCGAAGTTTTGACTGTTAGTATAACAGCAACAATTGCATCAATTGGTCTTGGATCAGTTCCAGCTGGATTAGTTTCAATTCTATTGATTCTAAATACAGTTGGTTTACCTGTTCGAGATGTTTCGATGCTTTTCACAGTTGATTGGTTACTGTAAGGTGTATCAAAACTTGTGATTTGTCAAAAGCTTCTTTTTTTGCAGTGATCGAATTCGAACAGCTGTCAATGTTTTGGGAGATGCTTATGCTGCTTCAGTTGTTCAGCATATTTTACAAGCAAAATTAAATAAGGCAGATGCGAGACATGATTATAAAACAGAAATAAAAGAGGAGATTGAATTATTGAAATCAGCAGCGACAAGTCGGAGACCATCACTTACTCTATCTCAAGAATCTAAAGAGGTTTGAATTTTTCTTGAAAATCTGAAACCCTATTCAAAAAAAATTTCAGATGCTTTTCAATCATTTTGCAACTGCTGCAAATTCCCGGATTGGTTCTAGAAGACCCTCATCAGCTAATATACATTTATCATGGCGGAATAATTTGGAAAAGACACCATATACGCCGTTACCCAATGTAGAGAATGTTTGAAATCGAAATAATTTATGAAAACTTATTTAATAATGAATTCGTAATAAAAATGTGATCAAAGAAATACTTACGATTTCACCGAACAAAAATGTATATTTTAAAACTAAAAGTGGTTTCTTTCTTGCTTTAATTGTGCTTCATTTAGTTGGATGGGTCGAATTCGAGTCCAAGACCGAATTTGTGTGCTTCGTTGTTGACCAAATGGAATTGTGTTGAAAGAGTCAATTTAAGAGCTGGTGACAAAGAGTGGGTGGCAGCAACGGCGACTTGCGAGTTGTTGTTGACTTTGGCGCGGACGGTCAAATCACGGCTTGGTGCATATTTGGTGGCAAGAGCATAGTCGGCTCCATTTCCGCCAACCTTCCATCCCAATTGGGTTCCAACTTCGACGTTTGAGGCAACCTTGTGGTACAAGGATGCTCCGAAGTCGGTGGAGTTGACAACGAATGAGTGGAGGGTGTATTGTGGGGTGGAGTGTCCGAAGGCCAATGAGGTTGAGGCAAGTTTGTTTGATGAGGTGTCGAAGGTAGCGGCAGCTCCGAACAACCATCCTTCACGAGAGAAGACTCCAGCAGCGTTGATGACTGGGGCTGAGGTAAGAGCAACATCAGCGGTGATCTGAAAAAAACCATTTGAATTTTAATTGGCCAAAACTCGAGACTGATTAAATGCACACACTACAAAGAATTTAGATGCACACCCGAAAATTATCGTGTTTCCAATCAATTTTTAATCTCGATTGGAAATCAGATCGCAAAATAGCACTCACTCTGGCAGTTGGGAGTGACCAATCAGCCTTCAGCTTTCCGCTTCTCTTTCCAGCGTGTGGAGCATAAAGTGAATCAAGAGTGAGCTTGAGTCCACGGCCGAATTGCTCGTTGACTTCGATGACGGTTCCGAGTTGGTTTTCGGTGTTCCATTTCTCGGTCAAAGTGACTCCTAAAAGTGTAAAGCTTGATTGATGTCATCACGAAATTTATGATACAAATTGCATCATTTACAACTGATAAGAAAAAAGCCTGTCAGAAAAAAACCAACCGTATTTTGGGATCTTGTATTTGACATCGAGGTTTCCTCCAAGCTTTCCAGATCCGAGGTTGTGGTTGGCAGCCGATTTGAATTCGATTTCCTTGTTGTCTCCAGCACGAGTGGTGGTGTCAACCTTGAGGAATCCAAAGTCTGAAATATCTTCATTTAACGGGCAGAATAGATAAGATCATAGATCTAAAACTAAAAGTTCAAATATTCGGGCAAAGCATGCAGGAGATAAACACTTACTGTATCCCTTGTTGAAGAGATCCTTAGCAGATTTTCCGAGATCAGCAAATGTTGGTGGCGCCATAGCTGAAAAATGAAGAAAATTGAAAAAAGAAAAGAAAACAATGGCCTGATCGTTGCGAAAAAAAAGAAACACGTGACAGAAAAAAAGAGATAACCTCAAGACAAAAACACGTGGTTTGAAATAGTTTTTCATTTTCAAAAAAAAACAACGCTATTGCTGCTTTTCGAAAAATACAGAGAAATGCATGAAGAATGTTCAAATTGTTATCAAAATAAGTGTTTCAAGACCTTGAACACGATTTTGGGAAAGTAGATGAAATTGCTTTTAGAAAGAAAAACCCTAGAGCTATTATGAACTAGGAGTATCTAATAATACTTCCAGTAATACTTCACACGAAATTTGTACCTACTGTTGTTTTACACTGAAAAAAGTGCAAGAAAACCAAAAAGTAAGCAAAAATGAACGGATCGACCGCCCGAGAAAAACACAACTCTTCTCTCGCGAAGAGACGCAGACATTCGTCCTGCTTCGCGGCCGCGCCGCCCACTTTTCTCTCTTCCCTCCACCCATCTGCACGCTATTTCTAAAGTGTGCATCGGCGCTCGATTGAACTCAAAAATTTGAATTTTTATTTTTTTTCCGCTTCACAAGTTTTGCGAACTCGAGGAAATTGAAGGTTTTAAGCGGAAATGTATACTTTTCGTCAAATTGAATCATTCTGCAAGAATGTACCGCTCCGAAATATCCGCCAAAATTTTGGAAAACCCAAATTTGGTGGATAAAATCGTTGTAATTATCTTGCCAAATTATTTCTACGAATATGAAGGTTTTCTTCAACATTTACTTCGAGAGAATTTCGGGATCATTGAGGTGAGCATTTTGTTTTGTTTTTTGAATGAAAGTTTTCAAAATTTTCCAGAAGTCTGTGAAAAATTTCAAACGAAATGATATAATGGAATGGAGAAGTTCGGATTTGGAATCGCAAGATATTTGGGGATTGGCTGAAAAAATCACATCTGGTCCGTGTATGGTTTTATTATGCGAAAGAGCAAATGCATTTCTTGAGATGAGAGAACTTTCAAAATATCACAATGACATCTCAAAAAAGTTAGTTTGCATTCATTTTTTTTCATTTTCAAAAATGAAGTTTTTTATAGAATGAGTTCTTCAACTGGAATTTATTTCTCAAGATCAACGATTGCCGCTTATCAAGATATCGCATTTTTCTACCCGAAACGTAAGTAACTTATTTTTAGAAATTATTTATTCTAATTTTTTGATTTTCTAGATATAAATGAGAAAGAGATGATAAAACATGCGCAAAATTATTTATCTGTGGAAGTTTGGCCGAAATTAAGTGAAGCTTTGGCTCGAGTGGCTGTTGAGAAACCCGAAAATCCTATAAAATGGTTAGCAGAATATTTGAAGACTCGGTAAATTTCCATTCTTTTTCAATTTAACAAACTTTATCATCATTATTATTCAAATTATATTAATTACATCACACGAATTCAATAAACCGTCTCTAAAACAAACTGAAGTTCTAAGTAAATTATGAAGACGACCCAAAAAGTCTTGAGCTTCTACTAGAGTGTATCCAAAGTTATTATTTCGTTGGGTGGCTTCTGGAGTTTCATTATTCAGAACTGGTCGATTTTGATGTTCATTGTCAAGTGTCTGAAACGAAATATTGGATCATTTTGGATATGGTAAGATTTTTTTTGTTTCTAGAAATCCTACAGAAAACAATTGGCGAAAATTTTCGAAGATATCTCAAAATTTCACAAAAATGAATTCTCAAAAATATCTAGCCTGAAATTGTTACTAATAAGTTCAAAAAATGTTTCTTGATCAGATGTTTTCCAATTTTGAGCCCAAAAAAAACTAACTTCAGTCGGATTTTCAGCAATCCATGATTCCGTAACAACTTTGACATCTTCCAATTTTTCGCTCAATTTCTGCTCATTCTCAACAATGTGTTCATTTGTTTCAATTTCATTTGCATCAAAGCTAACTTCAGTCAGATTTCCAGCATTTTCTGATTCGGAAACAACACCATCGATATATTGATCATGTTCCATCAAATCATTCAAAGGTTCTCCGTTTCCAGATTTCACAACATTTTCAGTTTCAGATGAATCTATTCCAATTGACAAATTATTGTTTAGTTGAGCAGAGTTAATCGGAACTTTTTCTGACGCATTTGATGTTTCCAGTAACTCATGAAGACGATCCAGAATCTGATTTTTCAGATTTTAAAAATTTTAATCATACTTTTTTCAATTGTTTTAAAAAAGTAAATTTCCAAAATTTCTGGCTAGATAAGTTCAAAAATTACTTCTTTATCATTTTTTTTATAATTTTCGAACCAAAAAAACTAACCTCAATCAAATTCATCAATTTCTTCATTTGGTTGAGACGAATATTGCGGTGCACCAGGAAAAATTTGACGTTCTTCCGGATTTTTGGCTGTTCTTGAGCCGCGGGGGTTGATCCAGCGCGATCTGAATCTTCACTTTGATAATTTTTATCAGCCTGCAAAAATAGGAGATTGTTATTGCTGTTTAGTTCAGTTGAAAGACTTACGTTCATAGTTTTTGCGCAATTTGCGACTTAATAACTAACCAAGTGAGTAACTGTAAAAAATCAACTTTGATGATTAATTTTCCAAAGATTCCAAAAAAATCGAAAAATTTCAAAACGATAGAAAAATCCTAATCTGAGCAATGTTTTCCAAACCTGTGAAAAAATATCTGAATTTCCATTTTCCAAGCTTCAAAAAGCCAAATTCATGATTCCCATTAAAATTTCCAGATAAAATCGAATTCTAGAAAAAATCCTTGAAATTTCACAGCGAAAATATTTTTTCTCAGATTTCAGTTATTTTCAGAAGTTTGTATGAAGGAAATTGAAAGTTTAAAATCAACTAGAAATTTGAAAAATCAAGAATTCGATGAAAAAAATTCAGGAGGTGGGAGTCCGAGGAAAAACAAGTTTGATTCATTCCCGGGTCCTTACTAAACTTTGGAAATGTCGGTTTACTAAAAAAAATTTGGGAAAAGAGCATCGGAGAAAAAAACGGAGAGAAACAAAACTAGAAAATATTTTTGAACGACAGAAAAAAATAAGATGGAGCGAAAAGGTAGATCAAAAAAGCAAAAATGAATTCTCCTTCAAAATGATCCTCAAAGGGAGGGGATACACGACTGAGGATATTGTTGGTGTCAGTGTCTTGTTGCTTCGCTGCAAATACAATGAGCAAGAGTTTATCAATTTGGGATGGTTTGTTTCGAATGAATATGTTGATGAGGAATTGAAGGAGAATCCACCAGCACAACCATTGGTTGATAAGGTATTTTATTATTGTGCTCAGAAAATCCGGAAAAATTGCTCGAAGAAGTTTCTGGATTCCCTATGTAATTTATTATTTTATCTCATTCGCAAGGTTGAAATTGATGATCTTCGTGTCACAACTCATTCAATCAAATGGATCGAAGAAGAAGCTGCGGATGAATTCCCAGAAGCCAATGAAAGTGTCGGACATTTTTTTTCGTTTCTTTTGTTCGATTTCAGGAAAAGTTATCGAAATTTTTTGTTGTTGAAAAAACTGTGATTGGCTGAAAATCATACGTCATCATTCGTTTTTGATGACGTGGCGTTCCCTCAATTTTTTAATTATGTCACGCGAGAAAATAAATTTAGCAATTTGAAATTTTTGGAGGGGAAAATCAATTTGAGAAAAAAACATTTGAAGTAAAACAAACAACAAAAAACATAAATTTATTTTTCAAAACACACGGAACGATCGCTTTCTCGTCGGTTTTTCAGCTTTCCTGCCATTTGAGTGAATATTGAAAGACATTCTGCCGGATTCCTTTTTACAGCTTTTCGAGCTGCGATCAATACAACACGAGTGACATGGTTGTTTTTTTTCTGTGCAATTCGAATAACTTGTTCTTTGAAGTCTTGTGTGCTATACAGAAAAAATAACTCATACCACACTGCTTGTTTATAACTTACTTTTTCTGGTAATTGACCATCGCTAGCCATTTTTGTCAATTCATCGACGTTCGACATGGCCTTCGAAAAATGGAAAAATAAATAATCTTCGTATTCGTGTGTTTTTATATAAAAAATTGGACAAAAAAAATGGGTCACGCGAAAATTTGAAAAAGTCTCATTTTACTCACAGCTAATTTACTTAGGATGAAAAGGGCTAACAGCACCTAGTTATTTCCCTTCATGTCTTTCCGCATGAAAGAGGTACTGTAGGTTTTTTTTTCGATAGGTACTGTAGGTTTTTTTTCGGAATACTGTACTTTTAGTGGAACGGGTTACTGTAGGTTTTGAAAGGGTAGTGAATCTGCAGGGAAAACTTTTTTTTTCCGGATTTTTTTGGGGTACTGTAGAAACTTGCAACGAGTTACTGTAGCAGATAATGTAGAGGTACTGTAGTTGGAGGCAGAGGAATACTGTAGGAGGTTTTTTTTTCACCTACAGTAGTCATGGGACAAGAAAAACCAGGGAGGAGAAAAACTGAATGAGTTTTTGGATTTTTTTGGGATACTGTAGAAGATATTGTAGAGGTACTGTAGTTGAAGGCAGAGGAATAATGTAGGAGGACTAGCTCATAGAGCATTCCTTTTTTTTAAGCTGAAATTGTATCTGAAATCAGGGTTCCTTCGATTTGAGACTAGCTCATGGAGCATTCCTTTGTTTTTTGCTGAAAATGTATCTGAAATCAGAGCCCCTTCGATTTGAGACTAGCTCATGGAGCATTCCTTTGTTTTTTGCTGAAAATGTATCTGAAATCAGGGCTCCTTCGATTTGAGACTAGCTCATGGAGCATTCCTTTGTTTTTTGCTGAATTTGTATCTGAAATCAGGGCTCCTTCGATTTGAGACTAGCTCATGGAGCATTCCTTTTGTTTTTTGCTGAATTTGTATCTGAAATCAGAGCCCCTTCGATTTGAGACTAGCTCATGGAGCATTCCTTTGTTTTTTGCTGAAAATGTATCTGAAATCAGGGCTCCTTCGATTTGAGACTAGCTCATGGAGCATTCCTTTGTTTTTTGCTGAAAATGTATCTGAAATCAGGGCTCCTTCGATTTGAGATTAGCTCATGGAGCATTCCTTTGTTTTTTGCTGAAATTGTATCTGAAATCAGGGCTCCTTCGATTTGAGACTAGCTCATGGAGCATTCCTTTGTTTTTTAGCTGAAAATGTATCTGAAATCAGGGCTCCTTCGATTTGAGACTAGCTCATGGAGCATTCCTTTGTTTTTTGCTGAATTTGTATCTGAAATCAGGGCTCCTTCGATTTGAGACTAGCTCATGGAGCATTCCTTTGTTTTTTAGCTGAAAATGTATCTGAAATCAGGGCTCCTTCGATTTGAGACTAGCTCATGGAGCATTCCTTTTGTTTTTTGCTGAATTTGTATCTGAAATCAGGGCTCCTTCGATTTGAGACTAGCTCATGGAGCATTCCTTTTGTTTTTTGCTGAATTTGTATCTGAAATCAGGGGTCCTTCGATTTGAGACTAGCTCATGGAGCATTCCTTTGTTTTTTGCTGAATTTGTATCTGAAATCAGGGCTCCTTCGATTTGAGACTAGCTCATGGAGCATTCCTTTGTTTTTTTAGCTGAAAATGTATCTGAAATCAGGGCTCCTTGGATTTGAGACTAGCTCATGGAGCATTCCTTTGTTTTTTGCTGAATTTGTATCTGAAATCAGGGCTCCTTCGATTTGAGACTAGCTCATGGAGCATTCCTTTGTTTTTTAGCTGAAAATGTATCTGAAATCAGGGCTCCTTCGATTTGAGACTAGCTCATGGAGCATTCCTTTTGTTTTTTGCTGAATTTGTATCTGAAATCAGGGCTCCTTCGATTTGAGATTAGCTCATGGAGCATTCCTTTGTTTTTTGCTGAATTTGTATCTGAAATCAGGGCTCCTTCGATTTGAGACTAGCTCATGGAGCATTCCTTTGTTTTTTGCTGAATTTGTATCTGAAATCAGGGCTCCTTCGATTTGAGACTAGCTCATGGAGCATTCCTTTGTTTTTTGCTGAATTTGTATCTGAAATCAGGGTTCCTTCGATTTGAGACTAGCTCATGGAGCATTCCTTTGTTTTTTGCTGAATTTGTATCTGAAATCAGGGGTCCTTCGATTTGAGACTAGCTCATGGAGCATTCCTTTGTTTTTTAGCTGAAAATGTATCTGAAATCAGGGCTCCTTCGATTTGAGACTAGCTCATGGAGCATTCCTTTGTTTTTTGCTGAAATTGTATCTGAAATCAGGGTTCCTTCGATTTGAGACTAGCTCATGGAGCATTCCTTTGTTTTTTGCTGAATTTGTATCTGAAATCAGGGGTCCTTCGATTTGAGACTAGCTCATGGAGCATTCCTTTGTTTTTTGCTGAATTTGTATCTGAAATCAGGGGTCCTTCGATTTGAGACTAGCTCATGGAGCATTCCTTTGTTTTTTAGCTGAAAATGTATCTGAAATCAGGGTTCCTTCGATTTGAGACTAGCTCATGGAGCATTCCTTTGTTTTTTGCTGAATTTGTATCTGAAATCAGGGTTCCTTCGATTTGAGACTAGCTCATGGAGCATTCCTTTGTTTTTTGCTGAATTTGTATCTGAAATCAGGGTTCCTTCGATTTGAGACTAGCTCATGGAGCATTCCTTTGTTTTTTGCTGAATTTGTATCTGAAATCAGGGGTCCTTCGATTTGAGACTAGCTCATGGAGCATTCCTTTGTTTTTTAGCTGAAAATGTATCTGAAATCAGGGCTCCTTCGATTTGAGACTAGCTCATGGAGCATTCCTTTGTTTTTTGCTGAATTTGTATCTGAAATCAGGGTTCCTTCGATTTGAGACTAGCTCATGGAGCATTCCTTTGTTTTTTGCTGAATTTGTATCTGAAATCAGGGGTCCTTCGATTTGAGACTAGCTCATGGAGCATTCCTTTGTTTTTTAGCTGAAAATGTATCTGAAATCAGGGCTCCTTCGATTTGAGACTAGCTCATGGAGCATTCCTTTGTTTTTTAGCTGAAAATGTATCTGAAATCAGGGGTCCTTCGATTTGAGACTAGCTCATGGAGCATTCCTTTGTTTTTTAGCTGAAAATGTATCTGAAATCAGGGCTCCTTCGATTTGAGACTAGCTCATGGAGCATTCCTTTGTTTTTTGCTGAATTTGTATCTGAAATCAGGGGTCCTTCGATTTGAGACTAGCTCATGGAGCATTCCTTTGTTTTTTGCTGAAAATGTATCTGAAATCAGGGCTCCTTCGATTTGAGACTAGCTCATGGAGCATTCCTTTGTTTTTTGCTGAATTTGTATCTGAAATCAGGGCTCCTTCGATTTGAGACTAGCTCATGGAGCATTCCTTTTGTTTTTTGCTGAATTTGTATCTGAAATCAGAGCCCCTTCGATTTGAGACTAGCTCATGGAGCATTCCTTTGTTTTTTGCTGAAAATGTATCTGAAATCAGGGCTCCTTCGATTTGAGACTAGCTCATGGAGCATTCCTTTGTTTTTTGCTGAAAATGTATCTGAAATCAGGGCTCCTTCGATTTGAGATTAGCTCATGGAGCATTCCTTTGTTTTTTGCTGAAATTGTATCTGAAATCAGGGCTCCTTCGATTTGAGACTAGCTCATGGAGCATTCCTTTGTTTTTTAGCTGAAAATGTATCTGAAATCAGGGCTCCTTGGATTTGAGACTAGCTCATGGAGCATTCCTTTGTTTTTTGCTGAATTTGTATCTGAAATCAGGGCTCCTTCGATTTGAGACTAGCTCATGGAGCATTCCTTTGTTTTTTAGCTGAAAATGTATCTGAAATCAGGGCTCCTTCGATTTGAGACTAGCTCATGGAGCATTCCTTTTGTTTTTTGCTGAATTTGTATCTGAAATCAGGGCTCCTTGGATTTGAGACTAGCTCATGGAGCATTCCTTTGTTTTTTGCTGAATTTGTATCTGAAATCAGGGCTCCTTCGATTTGAGACTAGCTCATGGAGCATTCCTTTGTTTTTTGCTGAATTTGTATCTGAAATCAGGGCTCCTTCGATTTGAGACTAGCTCATGGAGCATTCCTTTGTTTTTTGCTGAATTTGTATCTGAAATCAGGGTTCCTTCGATTTGAGACTAGCTCATGGAGCATTCCTTTGTTTTTTGCTGAATTTGTATCTGAAATCAGGGGTCCTTCGATTTGAGACTAGCTCATGGAGCATTCCTTTGTTTTTTGCTGAAATTGTATCTGAAATCAGGGCTCCTTCGATTTGAGACTAGCTCATGGAGCATTCCTTTGTTTTTTGCTGAATTTGTATCTGAAATCAGGGCTCCTTCGATTTGAGACTAGCTCATGGAGCATTCCTTTGTTTTTTGCTGAATTTGTATCTGAAATCAGGGTTCCTTCGATTTGAGACTAGCTCATGGAGCATTCCTTTGTTTTTTGCTGAATTTGTATCTGAAATCAGGGCTCCTTCGATTTGAGACTAGCTCATGGAGCATTCCTTTCTTTTTTGCTGAAATTGTATCTGAAATCAGGGCTCCTTCGATTTGAGACTAGCTCATGGAGCATTCCTTTGTTTTTTGCTGAATTTGTATCTGAAATCAGGGTTCCTTCGATTTGAGACTAGCTCATGGAGCATTCCTTTGTTTTTTGCTGAATTTGTATCTGAAATCAGGGGTCCTTCGATTTGAGACTAGCTCATGGAGCATTCCTTTGTTTTTTAGCTGAAAATGTATCTGAAATCAGGGGTCCTTCGATTTGAGACTAGCTCATGGAGCATTCCTTTGTTTTTTGCTGAAAATGTATCTGAAATCAGGGCTCCTTCGATTTGAGATTAGCTCATGGAGCATTCCTTTGTTTTTTGCTGAATTTGTATCTGAAATCAGGGGTCCTTCGATTTGAGACTAGCTCATGGAGCATTCCTTTGTTTTTTGCTGAATTTGTATCTGAAATCAGGGCTCCTTCGATTTGAGATTAGCTCATGGAGCATTCCTTTGTTTTTTGCTGAATTTGTATCTGAAATCAGGGTTCCTTCGATTTGAGACTAGCTCATGGAGCATTCCTTTGTTTTTTGCTGAAAATGTATCTGAAATCAGGGCTCCTTCGATTTGAGACTAGCTCATGGAGCATTCCTTTGTTTTTTGCTGAAAATGTATCTGAAATCAGGGTTCCTTCGATTTGAGACTAGCTCATGGAGCATTCCTTTGTTTTTTGCTGAATTTGTATCTGAAATCAGGGGTCCTTCGATTTGAGACTAGCTCATGGAGCATTCCTTTGTTTTTTGCTGAAATTGTATCTGAAATCAGGGGTCCTTCGATTTGAGACTAGCTCATGGAGCATTCCTTTCTTTTTTGCTGAAATTGTATCTGAAATCAGGGCTCCTTCGATTTGAGACTAGCTCATGGAGCATTCCTTTGTTTTTTGCTGAAATTGTATCTGAAATCAGGGGTCCTTCGATTTGAGACTAGCTCATGGAGCATTCCTTTCTTTTTTGCTGAATTTGTATCTGAAATCAGGGGTCCTTCGATTTGAGACTAGCTCATGGAGCATTCCTTTGTTTTTTGCTGAAATTGTATCTGAAATCAGGGCTCCTTCGATTTGAGACTAGCTCATGGAGCATTCCTTTGTTTTTTGCTGAAATTGTATCTGAAATCAGGGGTCCTTCGATTTGAGACTAGCTCATGGAGCATTCCTTTGTTTTTTGCTGAAATTGTATCTGAAATCAGGGGTCCTTCGATTTGAGACTAGCTCATGGAGCATTCCTTTGTTTTTTGCTGAAATTGTATCTGAAATCAGGGGTCCTTCGATTTGAGACTAGCTCATGGAGCATTCCTTTGTTTTTTGCTGAAATTGTATCTGAAATCAGGGCTCCTTCGATTTGAGACTAGCTCATGGAGCATTCCTTTGTTTTTTGCTGAAATTGTATCTGAAATCAGGGGTCCTTCGATTTGAGACTAGCTCATGGAGCATTCCTTTGTTTTTTGCTGAAAATGTATCTGAAATCAGGGGTCCTTCGATTTGAGACTAGCTCATGGAGCATTCCTTTGTTTTTTGCTGAAATTGTATCTGAAATCAGGGGTCCTTCGATTTGAGACTAGCTCATGGAGCATTCCTTTGTTTTTTGCTGAAATTGTATCTGAAATCAGGGGTCCTTCGATTTGAGACTAGCTCATGGAGCATTCCTTTGTTTTTGCTGAATTTGTATCTGAAATCAGGGCTCCTTCGATTTGAGACTAGCTCATGGAGCATTCCTTTGTTTTTTGCTGAAAATGTATCTGAAATCAGGGGTCCTTCGATTTGAGACTAGCTCATGGAGCATTCCTTTCTTTTTTGCTGAATTTGTATCTGAAATCAGGGGTCCTTCGATTTGAGACTAGCTCATGGAGCATTCCTTTGTTTTTTGCTGAAATTGTATCTGAAATCAGGGCTCCTTCGATTTGAGACTAGCTCATGGAGCATTCCTTTGTTTTTTGCTGAAAATGTATCTGAAATCAGGGCTCCTTCGATTTGAGACTAGCTCATGGAGCATTCCTTTGTTTTTTGCTGAAATTGTATCTGAAATCAGGGGTCCTTCGATTTGAGACTAGCTCATGGAGCATTCCTTTGTTTTTTGCTGAAAATGTATCTGAAATCAGGGGTCCTTCGATTTGAGACTAGCTCATGGAGCATTCCTTTGTTTTTTGCTGAAATTGTATCTGAAATCAGGGCTCCTTCGATTTGAGACTAGCTCATGGAGCATTCCTTTGTTTTTTGCTGAAATTGTATCTGAAATCAGGGGTCCTTCGATTTGAGACTAGCTCATGGAGCATTCCTTTGTTTTTTGCTGAAATTGTATCTGAAATCAGGGGTCCTTCGATTTGAGACTAGCTCATGGAGCATTTCTTTGTTTTTTGCTGAAAATGTATCTGAAATCAGGGGTCCTTCGATTTGAGACTAGCTCATGGAGCATTCCTTTGTTTTTTGCTGAATTTGTATCTGAAATCAGGGGTCCTTCGATTTGAGACTAGCTCATGGAGCATTCCTTTGTTTTTTGCTGAAAATGTATCTGAAATCAGGGGTCCTTCGATTTGAGACTAGCTCATGGAGCATTCCTTTGTTTTTTGCTGAAATTGTATCTGAAATCAGGGGTCCTTCGATTTGAGACTAGCTCATGGAGCATTCCTTTGTTTTTTGCTGAAATTGTATCTGAAATCAGGGGTCCTTCGATTTGAGACTAGCTCATGGAGCATTCCTTTGTTTTTTGCTGAAATTGTATCTGAAATCAGGGGTCCTTCGATTTGAGACTAGCTCATGGAGCATTCCTTTGTTTTTTGCTGAAATTGTATCTGAAATCAGGGGTCCTTCGATTTGAGACTAGCTCATGGAGCATTCCTTTGTTTTTTGCTGAATTTGTATCTGAAATCAGGGGTCCTTCGATTTGAGACTAGCTCATGGAGCATTCCTTTGTTTTTTGCTGAAAATGTATCTGAAATCAGGGGTCCTTCGATTTGAGACTAGCTCATGGAGCATTCCTTTGTTTTTTGCTGAATTTGTATCTGAAATCAGGGGTCCTTCGATTTGAGACTAGCTCATGGAGCATTCCTTTGTTTTTTGCTGAAAATGTATCTGAAATCAGGGGTCCTTCGATTTGAGACTAGCTCATGGAGCATTCCTTTGTTTTTTGCTGAATTTGTATCTGAAATCAGGGCTCCTTCGATTTGAGACTAGCTCATGGAGCATTCCTTTGTTTTTTGCTGAAATTGTATCTGAAATCAGGGCTCCTTCGATTTGAGACTAGCTCATGGAGCATTCCTTTGTTTTTTGCTGAATTTGTATCTGAAATCAGGGCTCCTTCGATTTGAGACTAGCTCATGGAGCATTCCTTTGTTTTTTGCTGAAAATGTATCTGAAATCAGGGGTCCTTCGATTTGAGACTAGCTCATGGAGCATTCCTTTCTTTTGCTGAATTTGTATCTGAAATCAGGGGTCCTTCGATTTGAGACTAGCTCATGGAGCATTCCTTTGTTTTTTGCTGAAAATGTATCTGAAATCAGGGGTCCTTCGATTTGAGACTAGCTCATGGAGCATTCCTTTGTTTTTTGCTGAAAATTGTATCTGAAATCAGGGCTCCTTCGATTTGAGACTAGCTCATGGAGCATTCCTTTGTTTTTTGCTGAAATTGTATCTGAAATCAGGGCTCCTTCGATTTGAGACTAGCTCATGGAGCATTCCTTTGTTTTTAGCTGAAAATGTATCTGAAATCAGGGGTCCTTCGATTTGAGACTAGCTCATGGAGCATTCCTTTGTTTTTTGCTGAATTTGTATCTGAAATCAGGGGTCCTTCGATTTGAGACTAGCTCATGGAGCATTCCTTTGTTTTTGCTGAAAATGTATCTGAAATCAGGGGTCCTTCGATTTGAGACTAGCTCATGGAGCATTCCTTTGTTTTTTGCTGAATTTGTATCTGAAATCAGGGGTCCTTCGATTTGAGACTAGCTCATGGAGCATTCCTTTGTTTTTTGCTGAAAATGTATCTGAAATCAGGGGTCCTTCGATTTGAGACTAGCTCATGGAGCATTCCTTTGTTTTTTGCTGAAATTGTATCTGAAATCAGGGGTCCTTCGATTTGAGACTAGCTCATGGAGCATTCCTTTGTTTTTTGCTGAAATTGTATCTGAAATCAGGGGTCCTTCGATTTGAGACTAGCTCATGGAGCATTCCTTTGTTTTTTGCTGAAATTGTATCTGAAATCAGGGGTCCTTCGATTTGAGACTAGCTCATGGAGCATTCCTTTGTTTTTTGCTGAAATTGTATCTGAAATCAGGGGTCCTTCGATTTGAGACTAGCTCATGGAGCATTCCTTTGTTTTTTGCTGAATTTGTATCTGAAATCAGGGGTCCTTCGATTTGAGACTAGCTCATGGAGCATTCCTTTGTTTTTTGCTGAAATTGTATCTGAAATCAGGGGTCCTTCGATTTGAGACTAGCTCATGGAGCATTCCTTTGTTTTTTGCTGAATTTGTATCTGAAATCAGGGGTCCTTCGATTTGAGACTAGCTCATGGAGCATTCCTTTGTTTTTTGCTGAAATTGTATCTGAAATCAGGGGTCCTTCGATTTGAGACTAGCTCATGGAGCATTCCTTTGTTTTTTGCTGAAATTGTATCTGAAATCAGGGGTCCTTCGATTTGAGACTAGCTCATGGAGCATTCCTTTGTTTTTTGCTGAAATTGTATCTGAAATCAGGGGTCCTTCGATTTGAGACTAGCTCATGGAGCATTCCTTTGTTTTTGCTGAAAATGTATCTGAAATCAGGGGTCCTTCGATTTGAGACTAGCTCATGGAGCATTCCTTTGTTTTTTGCTGAAATTGTATCTGAAATCAGGGGTCCTTCGATTTGAGACTAGCTCATGGAGCATTCCTTTGTTTTTTGCTGAAATTGTATCTGAAATCAGGGGTCCTTCGATTTGAGACTAGCTCATGGAGCATTCCTTTGTTTTTTGCTGAAATTGTATCTGAAATCAGGGGTCCTTCGATTTGAGACTAGCTCATGGAGCATTCCTTTGTTTTTGCTGAATTTGTATCTGAAATCAGGGGTCCTTCGATTTGAGACTAGCTCATGGAGCATTCCTTTGTTTTGCTGAAAATGTATCTGAAATCAGGGGTCCTTCGATTTGAGACTAGCTCATGGAGCATTCCTTTGTTTTTTGCTGAATTTGTATCTGAAATCAGGGGTCCTTCGATTTGAGACTAGCTCATGGAGCATTCCTTTGTTTTTTGCTGAAAATGTATCTGAAATCAGGGGTCCTTCGATTTGAGACTAGCTCATGGAGCATTCCTTTGTTTTTTGCTGAATTTGTATCTGAAATCAGGGGTCCTTCGATTTGAGACTAGCTCATGGAGCATTCCTTTGTTTTTTGCTGAATTTGTATCTGAAATCAGGGCTCCTTCGATTTGAGACTAGCTCATGGAGCATTCCTTTGTTTTTTGCTGAATTTGTATCTGAAATCAGGGCTCCTTCGATTTGAGATTAGCTCATGGAGCATTCCTTTGTTTTTTGCTGAATTTGTATCTGAAATCAGGGCTCCTTCGATTTGAGACTAGCTCATGGAGCATTCCTTTGTTTTTTGCTGAATTTGTATCTGAAATCAGGGCTCCTTCGATTTGAGATTAGCTCATGGAGCATTCCTTTGTTTTTTGCTGAAAATGTATCTGAAATCAGGGGTCCTTCGATTTGAGACTAGCTCATGGAGCATTCCTTTGTTTTTTGCTGAAAATGTATCTGAAATCAGGGGTCCTTCGATTTGAGACTAGCTCATGGAGCATTCCTTTGTTTTTTGCTGAATTTGTATCTGAAATCAGGGCTCCTTCGATTTGAGATTAGCTCATGGAGCATTCCTTTGTTTTTTTGCTGAATTTGTATCTGAAATCAGGGCTCCTTCGATTTGAGACTAGCTCATGGAGCATTCCTTTGTTTTTTGCTGAATTTGTATCTGAAATCAGGGCTCCTTCGATTTGAGATTAGCTCATGGAGCATTCCTTTCTTTTTTGCTGAATTTGTATCTGAAATCAGGGCTCCTTCGATTTGAGACTAGCTCATGGAGCATTCCTTTGTTTTTTGCTGAATTTGTATCTGAAATCAGGGCTCCTTCGATTTGAGACTAGCTCATGGAGCATTCCTTTGTTTTTTGCTGAATTTGTATCTGAAATCAGGGCTCCTTCGATTTGAGACTAGCTCATGGAGCATTCCTTTGTTTTTTGCTGAATTTGTATCTGAAATCAGGGCTCCTTCGATTTGAGATTAGCTCATGGAGCATTCCTTTGTTTTTTAGCTGAAAATGTATCTGAAATCAGGGCTCCTTCGATTTGAGACTAGCTCATGGAGCATTCCTTTGTTTTTTGCTGAAATTGTATCTGAAATCAGGGCTCCTTCGATTTGAGACTAGCTCATGGAGCATTCCTTTGTTTTTTGCTGAATTTGTATCTGAAATCAGGGCTCCTTCGATTTGAGACTAGCTCATGGAGCATTCCTTTGTTTTTTGCTGAAATTGTATCTGAAATCAGGGTTCCTTCGATTTGAGACTAGCTCATGGATCATTCCTTTGTTTTTTAGCTGAAAATGTATCTGAAATCAGGGCTCCTTCGATTTGAGACTAGCTCATGGAGCATTCCTTTGTTTTTGCTGAATTTGTATCTGAAATCAGGGGTCCTTCGATTTGAGACTAGCTCATGGAGCATTCCTTTGTTTTTTGCTGAATTTGTATCTGAAATCAGGGGTCCTTCGATTTGAGATTAGCTCATGGAGCATTCCTTTGTTTTTTGCTGAATTTGTATCTGAAATCAGGGCTCCTTCGATTTGAGACTAGCTCATGGAGCATTCCTTTGTTTTTTGCTGAAAATGTATCTGAAATCAGGGCTCCTTCGATTTGAGACTAGCTCATGGAGCATTCCTTTGTTTTTTGCTGAAATTGTATCTGAAATCAGGGGTCCTTCGATTTGAGACTAGCTCATGGAGCATTCCTTTGTTTTTTAGCTGAAAATGTATCTGAAATCAGGGCTCCTTCGATTTGAGACTAGCTCATGGAGCATTCCTTTGTTTTTTGCTGAATTTGTATCTGAAATCAGGGGTCCTTCGATTTGAGACTAGCTCATGGAGCATTCCTTTGTTTTTTGCTGAATTTGTATCTGAAATCAGGGGTCCTTCGATTTGAGACTAGCTCATGGAGCATTCCTTTGTTTTTTGCTGAAATTGTATCTGAAATCAGGGTTCCTTCGATTTGAGACTAGCTCATGGAGCATTCCTTTGTTTTTTGCTGAAATTGTATCTGAAATCAGGGTTCCTTCGATTTGAGACTAGCTCATGGAGCATTCCTTTCTTTTTTGCTGAATTTGTATCTGAAATCAGGGGTCCTTCGATTTGAGACTAGCTCATGGAGCATTCCTTTGTTTTTTGCTGAAATTGTATCTGAAATCAGGGTTCCTTCGATTTGAGACTAGCTCATGGAGCATTCCTTTCTTTTTTGCTGAATTTGTATCTGAAATCAGGGGTCCTTCGATTTGAGACTAGCTCATGGAGCATTCCTTTCTTTTTTGCTGAATTTGTATCTGAAATCAGGGGTCCTTCGATTTGAGACTAGCTCATGGAGCATTCCTTTGTTTTTTGCTGAAATTGTATCTGAAATCAGGGTTCCTTCGATTTGAGACTAGCTCATGGAGCATTCCTTTCTTTTTTGCTGAATTTGTATCTGAAATCAGGGGTCCTTCGATTTGAGACTAGCTCATGGAGCATTCCTTTGTTTTTTGCTGAAATTGTATCTGAAATCAGGGTTCCTTCGATTTGAGACTAGCTCATGGAGCATTCCTTTCTTTTTGCTGAATTTGTATCTGAAATCAGGGGTCCTTCGATTTGAGACTAGCTCATGGAGCATTCCTTTCTTTTTTGCTGAATTTGTATCTGAAATCAGGGGTCCTTCGATTTGAGACTAGCTCATGGAGCATTCCTTTGTTTTTTGCTGAAATTGTATCTGAAATCAGGGTTCCTTCGATTTGAGACTAGCTCATGGAGCATTCCTTTGTTTTTTGCTGAAATTGTATCTGAAATCAGGGGTCCTTCGATTTGAGACTAGCTCATGGAGCATTCCTTTCTTTTTGCTGAATTTGTATCTGAAATCAGGGGTCCTTCGATTTGAGACTAGCTCATGGAGCATTCCTTTGTTTTTTGCTGAATTTGTATCTGAAATCAGGGGTCCTTCGATTTGAGACTAGCTCATGGAGCATTCCTTTGTTTTTTTGCTGAAATTGTATCTGAAATCAGGGTTCCTTCGATTTGAGACTAGCTCATGGAGCATTCCTTTGTTTTTGCTGAAATTGTATCTGAAATCAGGGGTCCTTCGATTTGAGACTAGCTCATGGAGCATTCCTTTGTTTTTTGCTGAAATTGTATCTGAAATCAGGGGTCCTTCGATTTGAGACTAGCTCATGGAGCATTCCTTTGTTTTTGCTGAAATTGTATCTGAAATCAGGGGTCCTTCGATTTGAGATTAGCTCATGGAGCATTCCTTTGTTTTTTGCTGAAATTGTATCTGAAATCAGGGGTCCTTCGATTTGAGACTAGCTCATGGAGCATTCCTTTGTTTTTTGCTGAAATTGTATCTGAAATCAGGGGTCCTTCGATTTGAGACTAGCTCATGGAGCATTCCTTTGTTTTTTGCTGAAAATGTATCTGAAATCAGGGGTCCTTCGATTTGAGACTAGCTCATGGAGCATTCCTTTGTTTTTTGCTGAAATTGTATCTGAAATCAGGGGTCCTTCGATTTGAGACTAGCTCATGGAGCATTCCTTTGTTTTTTGCTGAAATTGTATCTGAAATCAGGGCTCCTTCGATTTGAGACTAGCTCATGGAGCATTCCTTTGTTTTTTGCTGAAATTGTATCTGAAATCAGGGGTCCTTCGATTTGAGACTAGCTCATGGAGCATTCCTTTGTTTTTTGCTGAATTTGTATCTGAAATCAGGGGTCCTTCGATTTGAGACTAGCTCATGGAGCATTCCTTTGTTTTTTGCTGAAAATGTATCTGAAATCAGGGGTCCTTCGATTTGAGACTAGCTCATGGAGCATTCCTTTGTTTTTTGCTGAAATTGTATCTGAAATCAGGGGTCCTTCGATTTGAGACTAGCTCATGGAGCATTCCTTTGTTTTTTGCTGAAATTGTATCTGAAATCAGGGGTCCTTCGATTTGAGACTAGCTCATGGAGCATTCCTTTGTTTTTTGCTGAAATTGTATCTGAAATCAGGGGTCCTTCGATTTGAGACTAGCTCATGGAGCATTCCTTTGTTTTTGCTGAAATTGTATCTGAAATCAGGGCTCCTTCGATTTGAGACTAGCTCATGGAGCATTCCTTTGTTTTTTGCTGAAATTGTATCTGAAATCAGGGGTCCTTCGATTTGAGACTAGCTCATGGAGCATTCCTTTGTTTTTGCTGAAATTGTATCTGAAATCAGGGGTCCTTCGATTTGAGACTAGCTCATGGAGCATTCCTTTGTTTTTGCTGAATTTGTATCTGAAATCAGGGTTCCTTCGATTTGAGACAAGCTCATGGAGCATTCCTTTGTTTTTTAGCTGAAATTGTATCTGAAATCAGGGGTCCTTCGATTTGAGACTAGCTCATGGAGCATTCCTTTGTTTTTTGCTGAATTTGTATCTGAAATCAGGGCTCCTTCGATTTGAGACTAGCTCATGGAGCATTCCTTTGTTTTTGCTGAAATTGTATCTGAAATCAGGGGTCCTTCGATTTGAGACTAGCTCATGGAGCATTCCTTTGTTTTTTAGCTGAAAATGTATCTGAAATCAGGGCTCCTTCGATTTGAGATTAGCTCATGGAGCATTCCTTTGTTTTTGCTGAAATTGTATCTGAAATCAGGGCTCCTTCGATTTGAGACTAGCTCATGGAGCATTCCTTTGTTTTTTAGCTGAAAATGTATCTGAAATCAGGGTCCTTCGATTTGAGACTAGCTCATGGAGCATTCCTTTGTTTTTTGCTGAAAATGTATCTGAAATCAGGGGTCCTTCGATTTGAGACTAGCTCATGGAGCATTCCTTTGTTTTTTAGCTGAAAATGTATCTGAAATCAGGGCTCCTTCGATTTGAGACTAGCTCATGGAGCATTCCTTTGTTTTTTGCTGAATTTGTATCTGAAATCAGGGTTCCTTCGATTTGAGACAAGCTCATGGAGCATTCCTTTGTTTTTTAGCTGAAATTGTATCTGAAATCAGGGGTCCTTCGATTTGAGACTAGCTCATGGAGCATTCCTTTGTTTTTTAGCTGAAAATGTATCTGAAATCAGGGGTCCTTCGATTTGAGACTAGCTCATGGAGCATTCCTTTGTTTTTTGCTGAAAATGTATCTGAAATCAGGGCTCCTTCGATTTGAGACTAGCTCATGGAGCATTCCTTTGTTTTTTGCTGAAATTGTATCTGAAATCAGGGGTCCTTCGATTTGAGACTAGCTCATGGAGCATTCCTTTGTTTTTTAGCTGAAAATGTATCTGAAATCAGGGGTCCTTCGATTTGAGACTAGCTCATGGAGCATTCCTTTCTTTTTGCTGAATTTGTATCTGAAATCAGGGGTCCTTCGATTTGAGACTAGCTCATGGAGCATTCCTTTGTTTTTTGCTGAAATTGTATCTGAAATCAGGGGTCCTTCGATTTGAGACTAGCTCATGGAGCATTCCTTTGTTTTTTAGCTGAAATTGTATCTGAAATCAGGGGTCCTTCGATTTGAGACTAGCTCATGGAGCATTCCTTTGTTTTTTGCTGAAATTGTATCTGAAATCAGGGTTCCTTCGATTTGAGACTAGCTCATGGAGCATTCCTTTGTTTTTTGCTGAAATTGTATCTGAAATCAGGGGTCCTTCGATTTGAGACTAGCTCATGGAGCATTCCTTTGTTTTTTGCTGAATTTGTATCTGAAATCAGGGTCCTTCGATTTGAGACTTAGCTCATGGAGCATTCCTTTGTTTTTTAGCTGAAAATGTATCTGAAATCAGGGCTCCTTCGATTTGAGATTAGCTCATGGAGCATTCCTTTGTTTTTTGCTGAAATTGTATCTGAAATCAGGGTTCCTTCGATTTGAGACTAGCTCATGGAGCATTCCTTTGTTTTTGCTGAAATTGTATCTGGAAATCAGGGGTCCTTCGATTTGAGACTAGCTCATGGAGCATTCCTTTGTTTTTTGCTGAAATTGTATCTGAAATCAGGGTCCTTCGATTTGAGACTAGCTCATGGAGCATTCCTTTGTTTTTTTGCTGAAATTGTATCTGAAATCAGGGTTCCTTCGATTTGAGACTAGCTCATGGAGCATTCCTTTGTTTTTTGCTGAAATTGTATCTGAAATCAGGGTTCCTTCGATTTGAGATTAGCTCATGGAGCATTCCTTTGTTTTTTGCTGAAATTGTATCTGAAATCAGGGTCCTTCGATTTGAGACTAGCTCATGGAGCATTCCTTTGTTTTTTAGCTGAAATTGTATCTGAAATCAGGGGTCCTTCGATTTGAGACTAGCTCATGGAGCATTCCTTTGTTTTTTTGCTGAAAATGTATCTGAAATCAGGGTTCCTTCGATTTGAGACTAGCTCATGGAGCATTCCTTTGTTTTTTGCTGAAAATGTATCTGAAATCAGGGGTCCTTCGATTTGAGACTAGCTCATGGAGCATTCCTTTGTTTTTTGCTGAAATTGTATCTGAAATCAGGGGTCCTTCGATTTGAGACTAGCTCATGGAGCATTCCTTTGTTTTTTGCTGAAAATGTATCTGAAATCAGGGTTCCTTCGATTTGAGACTAGCTCATGGAGCATTCCTTTGTTTTTTGCTGAAAATGTATCTGAAATCAGGGGTCCTTCGATTTGAGACTAGCTCATGGAGCATTCCTTTGTTTTTTGCTGAAATTGTATCTGAAATCAGGGGTCCTTCGATTTGAGACTAGCTCATGGAGCATTCCTTTGTTTTTTGCTGAAATTGTATCTGAAATCAGGGGTCCTTCGATTTGAGACTAGCTCATGGAGCATTCCTTTGTTTTTGCTGAAATTGTATCTGAAATCAGGGGTCCTTCGATTTGAGACTAGCTCATGGAGCATTCCTTTGTTTTTTGCTGAATTTGTATCTGAAATCAGGGGTCCTTCGATTTGAGACTAGCTCATGGAGCATTCCTTTGTTTTTTAGCTGAAAATGTATCTGAAATCAGGGTTCCCTTCGATTTGAGACTAGCTCATGGAGCATTCCTTTGTTTTTAGCTGAAAATGTATCTGAAATCAGGGGTCCTTCGATTTGAGACTAGCTCATGGAGCATTCCTTTGTTTTTTGCTGAAAATGTATCTGAAATCAGGGCTCCTTCGATTTGAGACTAGCTCATGGAGCATTCCTTTGTTTTTTAGCTGAAATTGTATCTGAAATCAGGGGTCCTTCGATTTGAGACTAGCTCATGGAGCATTCCTTTGTTTTTTGCTGAAAATGTATCTGAAATCAGGGTTCCTTCGATTTGAGACTAGCTCATGGAGCATTCCTTTGTTTTTTAGCTGAAAATGTATCTGAAATCAGGGGTCCTTCGATTTGAGACTAGCTCATGGAGCATTCCTTTGTTTTTTGCTGAAAATGTATCTGAAATCAGGGCTCCTTCGATTTGAGACTAGCTCATGGAGCATTCCTTTGTTTTTTGCTGAAATTGTATCTGAAATCAGGGGTCCTTCGATTTGAGACTAGCTCATGGAGCATTCCTTTGTTTTTTGCTGAAATTGTATCTGAAATCAGGGGTCCTTCGATTTGAGACTAGCTCATGGAGCATTCCTTTGTTTTTTGCTGAATTTGTATCTGAAATCAGGGGTCCTTCGATTTGAGACTAGCTCATGGAGCATTCCTTTGTTTTTTAGCTGAAAATGTATCTGAAATCAGGGTTCCTTCGATTTGAGACTAGCTCATGGAGCATTCCTTTGTTTTTTAGCTGAAAATGTATCTGAAATCAGGGTCCTTCGATTTGAGACTAGCTCATGGAGCATTCCTTTGTTTTTTAGCTGAAAATGTATCTGAAATCAGGGTTCCTTCGATTTGAGACTAGCTCATGGAGCATTCCTTTGTTTTTTAGCTGAAAATGTATCTGAAATCAGGGGTCCTTCGATTTGAGACTAGCTCATGGAGCATTCCTTTGTTTTTTGCTGAAATTGTATCTGAAATCAGGGGTCCTTCGATTTGAGACTAGCTCATGGAGCATTCCTTTGTTTTTTGCTGAAATTGTATCTGAAATCAGGGGTCCTTCGATTTGAGACTAGCTCATGGAGCATTCCTTTGTTTTTTGCTGAATTTGTATCTGAAATCAGGGGTCCTTCGATTTGAGACTAGCTCATGGAGCATTCCTTTGTTTTTTGCTGAATTTGTATCTGAAATCAGGGTCCTTCGATTTAGAGACTAGCTCATGGAGCATTCCTTTGTTTTTTGCTGAATTTGTATCTGAAATCAGGGCTCCTTCGATTTGAGACTAGCTCATGGAGCATTCCTTTGTTTTTTAGCTGAAAATGTATCTGAAATCAGGGTTCCTTCTGATTTGAGACTAGCTCATGGAGCATTCCTTTGTTTTTTAGCTGAAAATGTATCTGAAATCAGGGGTCCTTCGATTTGAGACTAGCTCATGGAGCATTCCTTTGTTTTTTGCTGAAAATGTATCTGAAATCAGGGCTCCTTCGATTTGAGACTAGCTCATGGAGCATTCCTTTGTTTTTTGCTGAAATTGTATCTGAAATCAGGGGTCCTTCGATTTGAGACTAGCTCATGGAGCATTCCTTTGTTTTTTGCTGAATTTGTATCTGAAATCAGGGGTCCTTCGATTTGAGACTAGCTCATGGAGCATTCCTTTGTTTTTTGCTGAAAATGTATCTGAAATCAGGGTTCCTTCGATTTGAGACTAGCTCATGGAGCATTCCTTTGTTTTTAGCTGAAAATGTATCTGAAATCAGGGGTCCTTCGATTTGAGACTAGCTCATGGAGCATTCCTTTGTTTTTTGCTGAAAATGTATCTGAAATCAGGGCTCCTTCGATTTGAGACTAGCTCATGGAGCATTCCTTTGTTTTTTGCTGAAATTGTATCTGAAATCAGGGGTCCTTCGATTTGAGACTAGCTCATGGAGCATTCCTTTGTTTTTTGCTGAAATTGTATCTGAAATCAGGGGTCCTTCGATTTGAGACTAGCTCATGGAGCATTCCTTTGTTTTTTGCTGAATTTGTATCTGAAATCAGGGGTCCTTCGATTTGAGACTAGCTCATGGAGCATTCCTTTGTTTTTAGCTGAAAATGTATCTGAAATCAGGGTTCCTTCGATTTGAGACTAGCTCATGGAGCATTCCTTTGTTTTTTAGCTGAAAATGTATCTGAAATCAGGGGTCCTTCGATTTGAGACTAGCTCATGGAGCATTCCTTTGTTTTTTAGCTGAAATGTATCTGAAATCAGGGTTCCTTCGATTTGAGACTAGCTCATGGAGCATTCCTTTGTTTTTTAGCTGAAAATGTATCTGAAATCAGGGCTCCTTCGATTTGAGACTAGCTCATGGAGCATTCCTTTGTTTTTTGCTGAAATTGTATCTGAAATCAGGGGTCCTTCGATTTGAGACTAGCTCATGGAGCATTCCTTTGTTTTTTGCTGAAATTGTATCTGAAATCAGGGGTCCTTCGATTTGAGACTAGCTCATGGAGCATTCCTTTGTTTTTTGCTGAATTTGTATCTGAAATCAGGGGTCCTTCGATTTGAGACTAGCTCATGGAGCATTCCTTTGTTTTTTAGCTGAAAATGTATCTGAAATCAGGTTTCCTTCGATTTGAGACTAGCTCATGGAGCATTCCTTTGTTTTTTGCTGAATTTGTATCTGAAATCAGGGGTCCTTCGATTTGAGACTAGCTCATGGAGCATTCCTTTGTTTTTTAGCTGAAAATGTATCTGAAATCAGGGTTCCTTCGATTTGAGACTAGCTCATGGAGCATTCCTTTGTTTTTTTAGCTGAAAATGTATCTGAAATCAGGGGTCCTTCGATTTGAGACTAGCTCATGGAGCATTCCTTTGTTTTTTTGCTGAAAATGTATCTGAAATCAGGGTTCCTTCGATTTGAGACTAGCTCATGGAGCATTCCTTTGTTTTTTAGCTGAAATTGTATCTGAAATCAGGGGTCCTTCGATTTGAGACTAGCTCATGGAGCATTCCTTTGTTTTTTGCTGAAAATGTATCTGAAATCAGGGTTCCTTCGATTTGAGACTAGCTCATGGAGCATTCCTTTGTTTTTTAGCTGAAAATGTATCTGAAATCAGGGGTCCTTCGATTTGAGACTAGCTCATGGAGCATTCCTTTGTTTTTTTGCTGAAAATGTATCTGAAATCAGGGCTCCTTCGATTTGAGACTAGCTCATGGAGCATTCCTTTGTTTTTTGCTGAAATTGTATCTGAAATCAGGGGTCCTTCGATTTGAGACTAGCTCATGGAGCATTCCTTTGTTTTTTGCTGAAATTGTATCTGAAATCAGGGGTCCTTCGATTTGAGACTAGCTCATGGAGCATTCCTTTGTTTTTTGCTGAATTTGTATCTGAAATCAGGGGTCCTTCGATTTGAGACTAGCTCATGGAGCATTCCTTTGTTTTTTAGCTGAAAATGTATCTGAAATCAGGGCTCCTTCGATTTGAGATTAGCTCATGGAGCATTCCTTTGTTTTTTGCTGAAATTGTATCTGAAATCAGGGTTCCTTCGATTTGAGACTAGCTCATGGAGCATTCCTTTGTTTTTGCTGAAATTGTATCTGAAATCAGGGGTCCTTCGATTTGAGACTTAGCTCATGGAGCATTCCTTTGTTTTTTGCTGAAATTGTATCTGAAATCAGGGGTCCTTCGATTTGAGACTAGCTCATGGAGCATTCCTTTGTTTTTTGCTGAAATTGTATCTGAAATCAGGGTTCCTTCGATTTGAGACTAGCTCATGGAGCATTCCTTTGTTTTTTGCTGAAATTGTATCTGAAATCAGGGTTCCTTCGATTTGAGATTAGCTCATGGAGCATTCCTTTGTTTTTTGCTGAAATTGTATCTGAAATCAGGGTCCTTCGATTTGAGACTAGCTCATGGAGCATTCCTTTGTTTTTTAGCTGAAATTGTATCTGAAATCAGGGTCCTTCGATTTGAGACTAGCTCATGGAGCATTCCTTTGTTTTTTGCTGAAAATGTATCTGAAATCAGGGTTCCTTCGATTTGAGACTAGCTCATGGAGCATTCCTTTGTTTTTTGCTGAAAATGTATCTGAAATCAGGGTCCTTCGATTTGAGACTAGCTCATGGAGCATTCCTTTGTTTTTTGCTGAAATTGTATCTGAAATCAGGGGTCCTTCGATTTGAGACTAGCTCATGGAGCATTCCTTTGTTTTTTGCTGAAATTGTATCTGAAATCAGGGTTCCTTCGATTTGAGACTAGCTCATGGAGCATTCCTTTGTTTTTTAGCTGAAAATGTATCTGAAATCAGGGCTCCTTCGATTTGAGACTAGCTCATGGAGCATTCCTTTGTTTTTAGCTGAAAATGTATCTGAAATCAGGGCTCCTTCGATTTGAGACTAGCTCATGGAGCATTCCTTTGTTTTTTAGCTGAAAATGTATCTGAAATCAGGGCTCCTTCGATTTGAGACTAGCTCATGGAGCATTCCTTTGTTTTTTAGCTGAAAATGTATCTGAAATCAGGGCTCCTTCGATTTGAGACTAGCTCATGGAGCATTCCTTTGTTTTTTAGCTGAAAATGTATCTGAAATCAGGGCTCCTTCGATTTGAGACTAGCTCATGGAGCATTCCTTTGTTTTTTGCTGAAATTGTATCTGAAATCAGGGGTCCTTCGATTTGAGACTAGCTCATGGAGCATTCCTTTGTTTTTTAGCTGAAAATGTATCTGAAATCAGGGCTCCTTCGATTTGAGACTAGCTCATGGAGCATTCCTTTGTTTTTTAGCTGAAAATGTATCTGAAATCAGGGCTCCTTCGATTTGAGACTAGCTCATGGAAGCATTCCTTTGTTTTTTGCTGAAATTGTATCTGAAATCAGGGGTCCTTCGATTTGAGACTAGCTCATGGAGCATTCCTTTGTTTTTTAGCTGAAAATGTATCTGAAATCAGGGCTCCTTCGATTTGAGACTAGCTCATGGAGCATTCCTTTGTTTTTTGCTGAAATTGTATCTGAAATCAGGGGTCCTTCGATTTGAGACTAGCTCATGGAGCATTCCTTTGTTTTTTGCTGAAATTGTATCTGAAATCAGGGCTCCTTCGATTTGAGACTAGCTCATGGAGCATTCCTTTGTTTTTTAGCTGAAAATGTATCTGAAATCAGGGCTCCTTCGATTTGAGACTAGCTCATGGAGCATTCCTTTGTTTTTTAGCTGAAAATGTATCTGAAATCAGGGCTCCTTCGATTTGAGACTAGCTCATGGAGCATTCCTTTGTTTTTAGCTGAAATTGTATCTGAAATCAGGGGTCCTTCGATTTGAGACTAGCTCATGGAGCATTCCTTTGTTTTTTGCTAAAATTGTATCTGAAATCAGGGCTCCTTCGATTTGAGACTAGCTCATGGAGCATTCCTTTGTTTTTTAGCTGAAAATGTATCTGAAATCAGGGCTCCTTCGATTTGAGACTAGCTCATGGAGCATTCCTTTGTTTTTTAGCTGAAAATGTATCTGAAATCAGGGCTCCTTCGATTTGAGACTAGCTCATGGAGCATTCCTTTGTTTTTTGCTGAAATTGTATCTGAAATCAGGGGTCCTTCGATTTGAGACTAGCTCATGGAGCATTCCTTTGTTTTTTAGCTGAAAATGTATCTGAAATCAGGGCTCCTTCTGATTTGAGACTAGCTCATGGAGCATTCCTTTGTTTTTTGCTGAAATTGTATCTGAAATCAGGGGTCCTTCGATTTGAGACTAGCTCATGGAGCATTCCTTTGTTTTTTGCTGAATTTGTATCTGAAATCAGGGCTCCTTCGATTTGAGACTAGCTCATGGAGCATTCCTTTGTTTTTTGCTGAAATTGTATCTGAAATCAGGGCTCCTTCGATTTGAGACTAGCTCATGGAGCATTCCTTTGTTTTTTGCTGAATTTGTATCTGAAATCAGGGGTCCTTCGATTTGAGACTAGCTCATGGAGCATTCCTTTGTTTTTTGCTGAAAATGTATCTGAAATCAAGGGCTCCTTCGATTTGAGACTAGCTCATGGAGCATTCCTTTGTTTTTGCTGAAATTGTATCTGAAATCAGGGGTCCTTCGATTTGAGACTAGCTCATGGAGCATTCCTTTGTTTTTTGCTGAATTTGTATCTGAAATCAGGGGTCCTTCGATTTGAGACTAGCTCATGGAGCATTCCTTTGTTTTTTA